>OU342525.1:18024200-19224200 GCA_910589475.2 Bembecia ichneumoniformis | reverse complement strand
TTTGTTGTCTCAACTTACTATAATGCGAATAGCCGAAGTCAGAATGCGACGCAACACATTCGCGCCACTTATTCAACTCGCGAAATAGAAAAACCAAATTCCAACATTTTAGAAAATCCTTTATAGATGATAGCTATTGACATCCCAATTTCAAATGTACATTACAGGTAGGATGTTTCCATGGAAAAATGTTTTTGGATTTTAGTCAGTAATTACAAGAAATCAAACCGAGAAAAAGTCAAACATTTTAGAAGTTAACTATACTAAAGTAGGTCCAATTTAATAGATCACATTTGACATCTGTCAGCTTATTATTAAAGAATAGCGTTCGATGTTGCACAGTAATGTTTTCAGATAAAAATAGACGTTTATTGAAATAATGACAGAAGCTGTCAGTGAAGCTTCACTATGAAGCTAAGCTGGCAGATGTCAAATGTGATCTATTAAATAGGACCTACTTTAGATACAAAATTAATTTCAATTTTTTGTTAAGATGCAAACCTTCATATTATGTCCCAAAAATGTCATGTTTTTTATGTATTGCTACGACCTATAATTAATGAGTAATCATGGAATAAGTAAGCTGTTCGAGTTGGAAAGTGCTCTCTTAATATTTTTATCATTGCAATTGGGTCGATAATTTAGACTGATTATTTTGAGGTTTTGGCGACGTCGGGGAGACAATCAATCAATCAATGAAATTCGGAAGCGTTGGCTGTGATGGCTGCTGCTGGCTCCCACTCTTTCTCCGTCGTGAATCCAGTTATAGTGGTCAAAGAAATATACAAAACCACGCTGATAGGTAAACAGCTCTTTTCAGAGCTATTCCAATTTATCCGTTGCTTATATATTTATTTCAACACCTTATTTCGGTACAGTAGCTACAAAATTTATATCATATCGTTATGACAATATTAATTTTTGTACTAATTTCATTCTACGTATCATTCCACTTTGACATGGCCACGGCAGCCTGTCTACCGACATTAACATAAAATAAGCGTGAAACATCCTAGTTGGAAATAATGGGAATAATAGTAGATTTTACAACAAGTGCACAAAACGAACCATTTTTATCCGAGACTTTTAGCATAATGATAGTAATGTCGAGGATAAAAATGGTTTTGTGGACGAGTTATAAATTCTGCTTTTCACTTCGATTGAGAGGAAATAAAACAGTAGTATAACATAACATTTCTTTAACATTGACATTGACATCTTACGACATTGGCTTGGGCTGCAGACCTATACAGTCTACTATTAAATTAATTTTGTAATAATAATTTTCTTAAATGAATTAAATAACCTACCGTACTTGAATTAAAATTTTAATATATTTTATGTCTTAAAAAACACATAGGGCAAATAAATTTAAGTAAATATTATAAAATAACAAATTCTATCTATGAACTTCTTATTGTGCTTGGCTGTATGGCTCATTTTCTTTGCCTTAATATATATACGTTTATGAGTAGATCCGTTAATGCACTTGTGCACAAAATTCTGCACAAATAAGCACTTTCAGAGCATGAGAAGTGAAAAATAATTGTCTTACTGGTTACATACGAGTAAATGTAACTACAGGGAACATTCCGATATCCGCCCGCGTTCTCAAATTACTTGGGTGGAGATAAATAATATCTGTTTAATGTTGGCTTTATTAGGTATATAATATATTAATATAGTATTATCTAAGTAAGCATAAAAGGTGTAGCTATAGGAATCGATAACTAACCATCACGACCGTCAGCCTGCTTGATGGTATTTAAGTCTTACCACATCTGTTCACTATACCATTTGTATATCATTTCATTGTTATTTTTTGTATATTTTATGGGGTAAGGGTAAGTCAAAAGCAATTTCATTGCGATTCTTTCCATGAACCGTCGTAAATATTAGTGCTAATCAAACTTTGTACATAAAGCTCATTCGTTGAAATGGACCCTCGACATGTAAGTGGATTGCAAAGTTTTCTACGAGTATCAACAGCAACCACAAAACAGAAAAATTTCTCCCATCACAAAGAAAACGCTACTTAGCTCTTCAAAACTTTGTACAAAGATCTTAAATTAATTGAATAATAGTACGTCTCGGTAGACAAAAAATCTAGATTGTCTACGCAATGATGGGTAAAAGGTTTCAAAATAATTCAATGGTTCAATTAGATATAATTTTTTTTGTTTCTGTTTTAATTTTTTAAAATGTATGAATTTTTTTTATTTTTTCGCACCATATTCATAAAATAACATTTAATTTTATCTAACTAGTACTCAACCGAATATAAACATAACTCGAGTTGTTAATACATATTGAAAATATATATGTACATAATTATTATTAAGGCGACGCAGCGATAAACAAATTAATACGGCTCTGATTGCATACGAAAAAGAGAGCGCGCTTGCTTATGTCGTAAGGTCGTATGCGACAAAACGCTTTTTATTAAAAAAACTATAATGTATTTTAAGAAATCCAACTGTAAAATTAAAGTGTATGTTTATATTAATGTACATAGAAAATTTGGAGGTATAAATTGGTCCCGTATGCCTGTAATATGTAAATCTGTGTTTAAAAAGAGGTTTTTTTGAAAAAAAATTCTCTGTTATAAAAGTTTATCAATCGTGTAATCCAACTGACAAAATGAAGTCAGTAACATGAAGAAACAGATTACCAAACATCACTTTCATATGTTTTGTCATTGCTAAGAAAAATCTAAAACACTGCCACCAAAATTTCCATATCCAATCAGCCCCAAAATGATATTTCATACTTGACTTCAAACTAACCCCAAAAGAGTATGTACATACAAAATATTAAATTAAATAAATATAATAAAATCGTAAACGAGCCGTGCCTGTACATTTAAAGATTTAAAAAAAATTGTACACATTGTATTTATGTTGGCGAGGTCAAAACAACACTTTTTAGAATTCATGTCCATTTGTTTGTGCGTTTGTACACGCTAATCTCAGAAACGGCTTAACCGATTTGAATGTGGATTTCACTAATGTGTTGTAGCAAGCTTCCCGTATAACATTTAGTGTTTGTTTCATTCCAACAAAAAAGGTACGCGCTATACCGAATACCACGCGTACGAAGTTGCGGGCTCAACCTAGTATTAATAACTTTTACAACACACGCCTGACCAAGTTTAGTACAGGTGACTAAAAAAAATCTGAGAGAATTTTATATTATTTGATGTTTGTTGGCTAGGAGACGGACGAATCAGTTAAAGTATTGCTGACTGCTGTTATTTTTATATTGAAATAAAATATAAACGCATTATTTTTGAAATTTTCATTGCACAACCAAATCAATTTACTTATATTAAAATTTTAAATAGAGTTTGATTTAAAATTAAAAAAAACCTATATGTAAAATATAGTATGTCAGTTTCGGTGTTTTAACAATATTACAAATAATCATCTAAGTCCTTAGTTCCCAAAGTTCTCCAGGTGGACACCCGGGGGTCCACGGAAAACTCGACGGGGGTCTACATTGGCGTAACAAAAAAATGGGTTTTTACAATACGTAAGCAGGGGTCAACGGTGGAGATTTCTAAATGAAATAAGTGAGAATAGATTGGTTTCTTGTGATGTGAGTAGATGTCAAAAAAGTAAAATTGGATGGAATCACTTTTTTGATTGGCCAACTTACTTTTTTGACACCCACTCACAGCACAGTCAATTCATTAATTAACCAATCAATTCTCACTTTTTTCATTTAGAAAACTCCTCATTCGTGGTTGGAACTCAGCCGGAACACATTTCCGTAGTTAGATCTAATCTTCACATTTTTTTGTCGAGTTTTGGGAATGTAGTTGCAGGGGGTCCACCTGAGAAAAAAAGTCTGGAAACCTCTGATCTAGGTCATTAAAAGATTAGTAAAAAAATATAACAATTTTGTTAAAATATAGATTTTTTTAAAGGATTTAAAGTGTCAGCTTCAGCCAAATGAACTTAGTAATAGTTAAAAATATAACTATTGGATGTTTCAAATTGTTTAAAGTGTCAGTTATATTAGCAAATCTTTTTGAAATTTCTAACTAAAAACTCCCCTGCCAAAAGAAAATACTTTAAACACGGACGAAGTTGCGGGAAATACTTTTTGTTTTATAAACTTTCAATTGCAAATCGTATACAATAAAATTACTCCGAACTGTACCATTTCTTTATTCAGTCAATACCGAGTCGTGTAACCTATAAATAAAGGAAGGGCTGGTAGGAACTACCCTTATAAAATAAAATCACTGTCTGCCTCTATTTCTCCCCTAACTTCTTCTAAAACGTTTAACATATTTTGATATGGTTTGCACTAACGGAAAGAGCAATAAACGAGATAGGCTTGTGTATTAAAATTTGAAGAAAGAAATTGCATCTATTGGCGCTTTTTCCTTTTTATGTGAGACAAAAATAAATAAGTTCTAAGCAGACTAATCATTTCAACAAGCGTCGATGTCTACAAAAGATAAAAGTATCTTTCAGACACGTGCAATTAAAGTATTGATTCCCTTGGCGAGTATCAGAGAAATCGCGTATCAAATGGAGTTAATAAACTATGTGATCCTTCCCAAACATTACATGGGCTTCTTTTAAAAATAAGATTTACACGACACTTGACACAGCTTATGAACAAATACTCCTTATAACATCAGCTATCTGCCAGTAAAAGTCTCATCAAAATCGCTGCAGCCGTTTCGAAGATTACCGAACAAACAGACAGACATACAAATTTTATTTATTGCCAGGTAAGTATAGATTTTGGGCGGCAGATAGGCGTCATCAGGCGAGCACCTAATGATGGTAGGTGGCCTAGAAACACGTGCAACTCCCAAGGGCGTACAAGCGAACTGTTGACCTTAGAGTAAAAGGCCTTAGGATGAGGACCAATGATTACGACATCCCATATTCACGCATCGAAACACAACAGCGAAATTAGTTCGCCGTGAATTTTAATATTAATTATAATATAAAAGCTTATACAACTAAAGAATCTTTCAAGTAGTTATTTATTCGCTCCAAAAGTGTTCAAGCTGAAAACTAAAGGTTTATTAAACATTTTATCTATATAGATCGCTAATATTACGCTAAGACGTCTGGCTTCCAATTTAATGTTACTGAAAGCATTTCGACTCTTATACCAATATTGCAATATCTTCAACCCGCGCAGGCCTTTTACGAAATAGTGGACGAATTTTCTCGGTAATTTCATCAGAACATTCCTCACGAACGCAAGTAAATCGGTGTCTATAAATATTTATAAACATTTAGTTTGATTTGTCGCCTGATAAATCTTCCTAGAATCAAATACACATTCTCGATGAGATTGATTAATCGCATCCTTAGACCGAAATCACAGATCTTACGGTTTATTTATCAGCCAACAAGTAATCCGCTATTTCTTGGTTCTCTTTTCAAACGAAAAACAACGAAAACTGGACGACGTGGAAACCTTGTTCATAGAAAACATGTAGGTCAGCAATTTAATGTTGTAAGGAATTACTTGTAACATATACGTATATTTATATAATCATTGTCCTGACTGACTACCAACGCACAGCGAGATCTTTTGGAACATACTGTTACAGTTGGCCATAGAAGCTTCTCGAAGGAACGCGAGTTGGCGTTAGGGGCATAGAATATTCAGGAGGAAGAGGTTACCCATTGTTTACCAATACATGGTTACCACGCCCCTTTAAACGAGTGCAAAGGGAAATTGGTCTTTACGGTTTCGATATAGGGTTCATATTCCAGGAACCAAAGCACCATTCTAGAACCGATAGAATAATCGACGCTCGATGTTTTCTTGTTTAAAAGTTCGAGTACTTTTAAACAAGTGAAATATTCAAACTGTTTTTGCGCGAATATAAAAACGGGCATGCGCGCTCGAGGAACAGTTTGCTACGGGACGCGACACGGAAGCGACAGTTGAGAGTTTTTGCGAAGACATCTGCGATAGTGAGTTAACGACACATTGAATGCATTAACGACGGTATTGGCGAGTTTAACGGTTTAACGGTCGAGAAGCCATGGGATATTTTGGAATAAATCTTATTCCACAGGAATAAATCGACTCTTTTCACCGCTCACCTAGCACATAACAATAGGTTTATTTTATAACATATACATCCGTTAAGAAAGGATTTTTAAAATTTCAACTCCGTGCGAAGCCAACGGGTCGTTAGTTGAGTATATATATAATCCTAGCGAGCCGCCCACTCAGGACAAACGATTTTATAAGAACAGATAATGTACATACAACAATGTAGCTACGTAAACACTCGACAAGCAGGAAACATGAGCAAAAGATTCTGCGTTTGACATAACTCGATACTCACAATTTCGTCAGGATTATAACTTTGATCTTGAAGATCGGTAAAAGTCTTTATTCTAACTTTTTCTTTTATAGAAAAAAAACGACACAAACCGCGAAAAAAATTGTGACGTTTATGGACCTAATGTACTGTCAGTAAGAGTAGCACAAAGTTGGTTTAGCGTTTTCAATACGAGAATTTTGATGTCAAAAATGGATGTCATTTTTGAAAAAAAATGGAGTAAGATCGGCAAATCAGTAGTTACGACATAGCTGAAGAACTGAGAATTGACAACAAAACAGTTTTGATCCATTTGAAAAAAGCTGGGTACACAAAAAAGCTCGACATTTTGGTGCCACACGAGCTCACTGAGAGAAACCTTATGAATCGTGTACTCATTTGCGATTCTTTTTTGAGACGTAATGAAACCGAACCGGTTTTGAAGAGATTGACAACTGGTGCAAAAAAAGTCGTAGTCAAAGGTCGGTCAGGCTTCACAGACTGTGCCAAATCCTGGGTTAACTCGCAATAAGGTGATGCTGTGTGTATGGTGGGATTGGAATGGCATTGTTCAATATGAGCTTTTACCGCCGGGCAGAACCATCGATTTGCATCTCTACTGCCAGCAACTGATGAGATTAAAGCAAGAATTAGAGAGAAAGCAGCCGGAATTGATCAATAGAAAGGGTGTGGTCTTTCATCATGGCAACGCTAGACCACACAGATCTTTAGTTACTCAGCAAAAATTAAGAGTGTTTGGCTGGGAGGTGTTTAATGCATTCGCTTTATAGCCCTGACCTTGCACCTTCAGATTTCCACCTGTTTCCGTCTCTTCGGAATTCTTTAGGCAGTGTCAGATTAATATCAAGAGAGGACTGCCAAAACTAATTGTCGCGTTTTTTTGATCAGAAATCCCAAAAGTTCTACAGTAACGGGGTCATGTCACTACCTACAAGATGGCAAAAAGTCATTGAACAAAATGGCAGATATATACTATAATTAAATATAAATAAACTAAAAAAAAAAGTGTTGAGTTTTCGCGAAGAAACTTTTTCCCTGACCTATTATGTAAACATAATTTCTCATCGTGCGAATGATCCACAGAGTTTTCCGATGCCGAAAAAAAAATCTTTGTACATTTACCTGTAAAATCTCTGTAAATTATAGAATTCTATAGAGCTCCGAAATACGTTTTTCTAAAAAAATATGTAAACAAAAACTATGGGCTTCAAATGAATTAGAAAACAGTTAGATCACTCATTAACACAATGATTTGAGAGAAAAACGGTTTATATCACAAAAAACAGAGAATATAGAATAAAATGGTGACACAATTTCCTTGAACAATTGAGGACATCAATTTACGCAGAGAAAGGTTTGGGAAGTTTTAGCAAACGTAGAATAAATATGGACAAAACTCTGCATCCCATTTACTCGTAATGGAAGCGCGAGCTCGTGATATTGGTTTGGGCATTTGCTTAAACATTTTTACACAGATAAACGTAAAGCGATGTATAGATGGTCATGCGTAAGTATTTTAATACATTATTTGTCCTGCTCATTCTGTCTGAGTGGAGTATATTATTCCAGCTATTTTTGTTAGTAACTTCATTCCGACACGACCAGCGGAAGTAACAAGTGGTCTTCTGTAAAGCTGTTACTTCCGCCGTGAAATAAGGCTTTTATTATAAGTGTTAGCGTTAGTTATAAAATATAATAGTTATAAATTATTTTATGTTTTATAAAATAGGTATTTAGTTATCTGTAAGTAAGTAAGAACACCAAACAATGGACGTCTCCCACTAATTAGTTGATCAGTGGTTGCATACTGCGCCAAATCCAGCGCTTAAGTGGGCTATACGACCCATTGGATGACTGATTAGGGTGCTTGCCTTAACGCTCTGTTCTAAGGTTCCCGGGTTCAATTCCCGGCTGGGTCAACCTTGAAAAATGATTCAAATTTGGCTAGGGTCTGGATCTGGAAAGTAGTGGCAGGGCACACTGCAGTCATTTTGGACAGCCCGTCTGGTGGCAGTAACCATCCCCTTACAGAAGACCGCCGTGAAATAACAGCACATGTGCTGTTGTGTTTCGGTGAGTGAGTAAGGGATGCCGGAGCCCATTTCCCTATCCCCTCCCAATCCGTTATCCTTAATCCTACTGTAGTCGACAGCGCACTTGCAGCAGCTTTGACGTTGCTTGCGTTATAGGCGACGATAGCCACCTACCGTTAGCCTGTCTGCCGATCTTAAAATTAAAAATAATGATGAAATCGGTTTTAGTCGCTAGACTTTTCGCAAATATGACGATAGTAATTTGACAGTAACAGAAGACGGCTATATAAAAAAAGATAAAACACCGAAAAAATTAAATAGATAGATCGAATTCCTTTGGTCAATTGTGATTCTCCCGCTCGCACGCTGTGACGACACCGTGTGCAAATATTCAAAACTCAATCTCTGTACTAACTCTACGTAATCGTTTACTGTTTTGATTTTATGACGTCACTGATGCAATAACCAGATTGATTTCACATGATAATTGATTTCACAAAAATGTAATTATTACATTCGAATTCAATAATCACACTTATTATTCATAACACGCCGAATTCATAAATGTTTTAAAATTCTGATAAAAAGTTTTGTGATTAGAACTCGTCGCCTTGGTAAATTGGACAAATAAATCAATTTACATATTTTTGTTGAAAATATAGACATTATAAGGTGTATTGAAAAATTCCAACCATAAATATTCAGTTGAACGAGAGTGCGTTAGGATTTTTGATAAATGAAAAAAAAATGTAAAGAATTAAATTACGATGTGAAATAAGAGCGATTCCTTATTGCTTAGAAATAGATTGTCGGCCCGGCTTGAATTTATTTATTTTTCCTACTGTTCACTCCAGTTTTATTGACACTAGAATGAAGGCTTTATATTAAGCTCCGCGGGGGTTCCACAGTTCGTTTCCTACGGTACAACATATGTAATATTATATAATTTAATACTTCAATATTATTATAAAAGTTTTTGTAAATCTTAACTAAGTAATATGTGGGTATAATCGTTCATTATTACCCCGCAACCGTTGAGGAATTAAAGTAATTACTAGTAAAGGTCACGAGAAAAAGGTGGATGCGAATTGCGGGTAGCCGTGCGCTTTAGGGGTCCTCACAGGATCCAATAGGGAGTATAAATTTGGTGATTGTTACAAGGTCCTATGCGGACCTATATGTCCTATAGGTCCTATATGTCCTAAAGCGGAACGGAGAACAGTGGAAGCCCTGCAACAGGCTACGTGATATGGTTTTTTATTTCATAATCATCATCTCAGCTATTGGACGTAGGCTTACACCATAATTTCCAATTGGACCGGAAAATTATAGTAAACTAGCGACCCGCCCCCGGCTTCGCCCGGGGTGCAATTTTTATATATAAGAACATTCCCCGTTTATCCCTCTTACCATTAGTGAAAACCGAATTAAAATCGGTCTACCCGTTGACGCGTGATACCGTGACCAAGGGAATTGGGGATTCATTTTTATATATAGAGTTTGGACTGGGAAAATGGACCGATATTTTTTTTAAATAAATGTTTATGTAATTACTGTAAGAAAATAATTTAAATATTAATCGTTTTAAAAAAAAATTGTTCTCTGCTTATTATATTTTCCATATTCTATTGAATTACGTCTAAGAGGCAAATTATATTACACTATTTTTTGCCTATTTTTGTCAAATCATATTCTTTCGATGACTGCTGGACTCGCGTTACTAGCACTATTTTGTTTATTATGTGGTGATTTTATTTTTTACTAGCGACCCGCCCCCGGCTTTGCTCGGGATGCAATTTTTATATATATAAGAACATTCCCCGTTTATCCCTCTTTCCATTAGTGAAAACCGAATTAAAATCGGTCTACCCGTTCACGCGTAATGCCGTGACCAAGGGAAATGGGGATTCATTTTTATATATATATAAGATAACTATTGGTTTTAAAAAAGAATGAAAAAAAAAGCCGCTGAAATAACATAACAACTATATAATATGTGATCAAACGAACTTCACAAGTGAAGTTCAATCAATATTATACGAGTCGCTTCATTCGAAGATATAATTAACCAGGTAGTCCTTTAAACCTACAAGGCAACTTCGCACGCTTTAGAGATTAAAAAATAGCTCATTTGAATCGATAAATAAAACAGGCTCACTACTCCCACTCCCCCACGCGGCGCCCAGTCCTATCTTCACAGTCATTTTGTTCAGAGATGTTTAAGCAAACCTTTGAGTACAGGGTTGCAAGGGTACGGGTGGGATCTTATATCTTCGAATGAAGCGACTCGTATAATATTGATTGAACTTCACTTGTGAAGTTCGTTTGATCACATATTATACTTCGTCGCTTCATTCTTCAGATATAATTAACCAGGTAGATGTTTAGAGCAAAGCGTTTGCTTAATAGTCATGGTATGTGAATAAATAAACGTGGAGTTATTTATTCACACGTGGATTTGGATGGATCAGTAAATAACATCGGATTGTTTATTTACTGACTTGAAACATAGAAAATATAAAAAGAATCACTTTACTTTAACTTTATATTAATTAAGTTAACAGTTTAACCACTAATATACTAAACCTAATTTTAAGTAATTAGCTTAATATTAAATGTACGTTTAATACAGTGGATCGTGACAAATCACGTGTTTTTGAGCCGATTGCTCGAGCAAAAAGACCTTCATCTACAATTGGTCGCTTACCTATAGAACTTTGCAAAAGTTTCAGAATTTTTGATCCACTCTGCGGCTTTTCTAATCGTATTCACGCTAACTCCAGCTGCTACCGCCGCCGAAGTAGCAGCATGTCTAGTGCTATGTGCACTGAATAAGTTTACGTTCACACCGCTTTCAGAGAGCACCTGCTTAATTCACCTACTTATGGTCTGTGCTGACAGACCCTTGTGATGGGGATTCACAGTTATTAAGAGGTTATGTACATCCTCTGGCCGTTTGTCCTTTGTAACCAGAAGATAATCTTTAAGTAAATTCGCAGGAGAAAACATTACTATTACCTTCAAAGAAGGGGATGAACAAATTCGGTTGGGTGCGCCCTGGCGATGAAGTCTTTATTAAATTCTTTATTATAATTTTAATTCCTGTTGTACTCATAAAAATGTTATCTAGTTTTATTAAGGAAAATGTCTGGACCCTGTGGGGCGGTAGACAAGGCTAAAAGAATCACTAATTTCTTTGTAATTTTTTCTAAGGTAAGTTCTAAATTTGGATACGAATTGTAAACCTAATTGAGAATATTTAGGTAAGCTAGGTCTTAGTCTAAATGCTCCTTTTAACAGCCGTTTTATGGAATCGTTGAAACCTACACCATCACCCAAAAATATAGACAGAGCTGAGCGATGACTGTTTAACAAGCTAAAGATGATCCCTTTTCATGTTGTTCTATTAAGAAACGCAATATACATTTAATAGAAATGTCAAAATAACCTATCTCGTTAACTGAGCAAAATTGCCACCACAGTTCCAACGTTACGTTGTATTGTCGTATGGTATTATCTGACAGCGAAGCTAGCGTTAAGTCTAGGGCTTTCGATGGGATGCCCCGCCGAGAAGACGCTATCCTTAGAGCTCTGCGGCAGCCAGGGTAAGTTGCTGGGTGGTGGCTCCTAAAAGGTGAGCGTACAGAATGTTCTTTATGGCTCATGTTAATAGTTCTAGATACTATCAAGGACTATAATAATGGAAACTAAGCTTGTGACGGCCAAACTGGAAAAACTAAGTTTCCAGTGGCTTTGTCCTGAATGATTTTGCGTATGCATTTCAAAATTAAGGAAAAGGGGGGAAATGCGTAAAAGAATTTATTAATCCAATTAATAGTAAAGGCGTCTATGCATATTGCCTCAGGATCTTTATTCCATGAGATGAACTGTACACATTTTTTCGCATCGGCGCGAGAAGCGAACAAGTCAATCTCCGGCTGACCTAAAGATTCGACTATTCTTTGAAACGTTCGATCCGAAAGTTCATATTCATTCTGTATCCGGATTTATTCTACGAGATTCCTCGTCTGCTTCTATACTGTCTTTAGTGTTAATGTAAGACGCAAAGAGCCAAATATCGCGCTTCTCGCACCACTGTCAGAATTGTCTCGACAGGTCGTTCAAGTGTGGAAATTGTACTCCTCCCATCCTGTTTATATAACTAACTAGTGACCCGCCCCCGGCTTCCCCGGGGTGCAATTTTTATATATACGAACATCCCCTTTTTATCCCTCTTTCCATTAGTGAAAACTGAATTAAAATCGGTCTACCCGTTCACGCGTGATGCCGTGACCAAGCGAAATGGGGATTCATTTTTATATATAGAAAGATAACTGTTGTGTTGTTAATTCGCAACAAGATTGAACAACTCGAAAGATCGTAGGCAAAACATTTCAACGCAAAGAGCGCAACTAATAATAAAATTCTAAGTAATTGTAATTTATGTGAAATTCGGATTCGTGTCGTTCCATGAACGCGCGTATTGACACAATATGTGCCCCGGCCCGTAAAAGATGCATCAGAGAACATTTCGAGCTGAAATTGCTGTTTCAGTATGGAGTTCATGTGGTTTCAATATTATTTTTCCACCAAGTTAGATCGCTTAGGATTACATCTTTTAAAATAATTTTTGTCTCATAGTCATGAAATTTTAAGCTAAATAGTTTTGTCGCTCTAAAATTTTAGTGTAAGTACAGCCAGCCATACTATGCTGCCGGACAAGCTGCGATAAGTGTACCAATTAGCTATGAATATTCACGGACAGTACAGGTAGGTAATAACGAAAATCTTTCGACTAAATATAAAATCTTTAGACGTTTATCAACTGGAAGACTTAGGGGTCATATTAACGGAGTGAAATATAAAACCTAAATATTTGTAAGATTATTGAGGATTTAAATTACTCTTTTCATAATTAATTTTAAATCCAAAGCACTCAATTAAAAGTAAGTTTATTTCTTCATGATTTTAGTGAATATCCTAGGGGCTACACACAGCCCGTAGGTAGGGCATTTCATTAAACGCATAAATTTGTACCTCTTGGGAATCTTTACTTTTAATTTGAAACCTGAGGTACTTGCGGTCCGAAGGTACGACCGGTACTAATAAGTAGGCTTCTTTAAGATCAATGGTAGCCATAAAAAATTTTTCGGAAATTAATTTTGAAGTGGTTCTATAATCGTCAATTTTAAAGTGTGATTTTTGCAATGAACTTAATAAGTTTCTATTTATTTATTTGTTTATTTAAGTTTTAATAAGTTGTTTTAAATTTAAAATAAAACGCTTGCCGCCATTTGGCTTTTGCGTTAAAAATACTCTAGATATACATTAACCTTCTACAGGCGAATATGGAATTACTGGGCCCAAATCGATCAAATTCTGTACAGCGGATAGTAGTTCGGCCTGTTCAGAAATTGATACCTAATAATTTGTTTTGTGGAATAACTGTTTGAGTAACCCGTTTTAAAAATGGAATAACTATGCTGTTTTTTACTCAGTCGAGCACCGTACTATTAGACGTTATGTTAATCCAACAGTTGTAAAAGAAATGTATACAACCGGCATGTACCTGTGCCATTGCTGCGTTGCTGGGACAAGGGGCTTGCCTTGGCCGGCCGCTCTCGTTGCGGGCGCAGGCGGAGGCCTGCAATTCGCGTTGTCAGTGGTGGCTTCTTCGCACCTCCTCGCCCCCCCTGCTTCGTCGGATAGCGAGAGGAGCCGGACCAGTTTCCCTGGTAGTAGGCTTGTGACGTCGATGGCTGGGCTACGGTGGTAGCTGTCATCGAATTATTAGATACACCTTTTTTTTGTAAGCTCTCTTTTTCTGTGACTTTATAGGCTTTAATTTTATCGGAAAGTTTGTTTCCAAATAAGGTTTTGTCTCGTTCGCTATCCTGTATTACATTAAGGAATGGTTTTGCTAAACCAGGTGATTCACAGCTGAAATGCCAACTCCCAATTGTTGCTGACCCATTTCCATTTTCTTATCACGAATACGTGCGCCATCCGCGACCGCCGCGGAAATCTCCACGTTCAATTTTGGTGCCTCGAGAGTGCGCGAGAGTTTTCAGGCACGAGATAGTCTTTAAGTAACTTTTCTTTGGTTCTTTCACTAAATCTTTTTTAAGTATGGGCAGCCAGCGTTGAATATTCTCACCGAATTTGGGACTGTCGTCCGTAGCGTCACCAAGCGCAGATAAAAGTTCTGGATCTAACTGTTTCTGCTTGAGTTTCCTGCACTACGGGAGGCACGGCTGGCGCTGTTGCTGTGAGTGCCTCGGCCTCTGTAGCTGGGACTATTTCGCCCTCAGGCAGCTCGTCCACCGGTTCAGCGGCCTCGGGCATCGTGGCCACTGATTCGGTCTCAGGAAATATAGTAAGTAACAGGTCATACTGTTCTGGTAAAATTTGTATTTAATAGGTTCTCCATACACACGTTCAATTAGAATCGCATGTTTAACGAGAATTATTGCCCTCGTGTTAACTCACGGTTAACCCCCAGGCTAGCCACGTTCGGAATCGACTCTAGGCTATTAGTGTATAATTAATTAATAACACTTTTAACACTTTTTTAAAATAATTTTTTTGTGGGTAGGTATAAAATGCACTTACCGGAGTTAGTATTGCCTTTTGGAGAAGATGAAATTATTAATCGTCTGTATTGACGTAACTGTTTATCCTCCAATTTTTTAAATATATTTTTGTAATGTTCGATTTTTTCTTGCGCAATTCTTTTCCCCATGATAATTACAAAAAACGTACTAATGTTGTAAGAACGCGTGTGTTCGTTGCCTCGCACGAAAAAAGAATGACTGTGAAGATAGGACTGGGCGCCGCGTGGGGGAGTGGGAGTAGTGAGCCTGTTTTATTTATCGATTCAAATGAGCTATTTTTTAATCTCTAAAGCGTGCGAAGTTGCCTTGTAGGTTTAAAGGACTACCTGGTTAATTATATCTGAAGAATGAAGCGACGAAGTATAATCAGAATAAATTGCATACTAGGAACATTTAAAAGTTGAAATCAAAGCAATCAAAACCATGTAACATGTGCCAAATCATATTGGACGAATATTTAAGTAAAATATAAAATTGAAAGAAAAAATACCTACATGGTAACGCTCTCTAAAAAAATCTATTTTAGATATATACTGTTAATTGCTAAAAGGTTTTTTCGTTTGTTTAACCGTACATTTACGTGTGGGGTGAGTTAAAATGCCGTGTAAGGAACGATTTATTTTCACGAACCAAGATGACTTCCAAAATCATTAAAAATGTCCGATGAAACCGTTAAACTTGCCAAAAGTCATCAAGGATTCCCTTAATGTGTCGCCGGTTCACTGTCGCAGATAACTTGGCGAAAACTCCGAAGAGTCGCTTTCGTATCGCTGGTTGTCGTGCCACGCACCCATCTCGCCCGCCTGTTCTCTTGTATATGTATACTTGGCGCCAAACGCCTCAATGTATTTCGTATTTTCCAGAAAATGTAAACAAGCCATTGAAAGTTCGGGAATGCTTTTTTTGTTGAAATGTAAACTCTATGTTGTAAACATAAGGACCAATTTCCTTTGACACTAATCGGGAAGGGGCGTCGCTACCATCGATAGGGTGGGACGTTCGAGACTTTCTGCCGGCGCTAACGCTTTTTCCAGAACGTTCCATAGTTAGTCGTAACAATATTTTATTTTCTAGTAGGAATGGGGTTTAAAGAATATACAGGGAAATTTACACAGTTTTTTTTAAATACTAGTGTTTTCTCGCGACGTCGTTCATATAGAATTTCGGTACTCAGGGGTCCCCGTTTTATTACGTGGAGTGGGGCACGTAAAAAAATCCAATCTCATTCCATTAGAATGTTAGAAGGAAGGCAAGGAGCATTGTACATTGAACCTATTACATTGTACATACTTAATTATATTACTACAAGCGCCTAAACTAGGTCGAGCCTGTATTTTTAAGACGCCAGTTTCTACTAAATTTACTCTTACTACAACACGATGAACGAAAGTTAGGTTAGACTATTGACATCGTAGACCTTATCTGAGAATTTATTATTTGTCCCTTTGAGGTCGACAGCGCATTTGAAATGCTTTCCTGATGAACGTTTTCCTAGACAGTAACTTCCTAGCCACTATCAAGATAAACGTTAGCCGTTTTTTATTTAACTTTTTATGTAAAATTCGTCAGTTTGACCATAAAATGCCATAGGGTTCCTAATGTGCTACCTGCCTGAATAGGTTAGGATAAGAGGGGGGATAGGAAAATTTAGGAAACACAACAGTACATTTGCTTGGTCACTAATAAAATTAAAGCGTTTTTAGAACAGATTAAATACAGCCAATTTAATACTAAATGTAGCAAATAAGATAGTAGAGCAATGCTTCCATATTTGCTTCACAATTTAATACAAAAAGAGGCAATTTTAGTCTTCGAGCAGGTACTTAATTGTTATTAAGAAAGGTTCAGCGTTCCGTCTTTAGAACAATGCTTCGCTATGATAATATGAAAATTCTTAGAGATATTTAAGAGTATAGACATTCGTAGAGCAACGATGTCACGATCGTCTTAGCATTTTTTTTTTTTAATTGGGGACCGATATATCACTCATGTAAAATGTTTATATTGCTAACACGTTTTTAATATTTGTTACTATTTTTTTTATCATGAGTTTTTATTTTAGAATAGTTCCATAACAACAAAACAAAGACTAACGTACCTTGAAATAAACGCACATGTGCTTTCGTGTACGTATTACCCTTTGGATGAGTGGTTAGGGTGCTTGCCTTAACGCTCTGTTCTAGGGTTCCCGGGTTCGATTCCCGACAGTGTCAACTTTGAAAAATCAACTTTTCAAATTTGGCTCTGGTCTGGATTTGGAAAGTAGTGGTAGGGCACACTGCGTTTTCGCAGTCATTTGGGCAGCCCGTCTGGCGGCAGTAACCATCCCCTTACAGAAGACCACCCTGAAATAACAGCACGTGTGCTGTTGTGTTTCGGTGAGTAAGTAAGGAATGCCATAGCCCATTTGCCTATCCACTCCTAATCCATTATCCTTAATTCTACTGCAGTCGGCAGCGCACTTGTAGCAGCTTTGGCGTTGCTTGTGTTATAGGCGACGGTAGCCACCTACCACCAAGTGGACCGTCTGCCTGTCTGCCGACCTTAACATAAAAAAAAGATCACTGTCAAGTGGATCTTCAACTCGCCTGCCGCACTTTATCACGAGAGTACCGAACACTGACAACAATTGTTTACTTTGACTTTGATTACAGGTGTTGGTGGAGCATACGATTGACTTTTGTACAGAGAAATGGCCGACATCCATAAGAAAAGAAATGTTTGGAGCATTCAGTTTTATTTTGGTCTACGCTGTACCCGGTAAGATCATTTACTTTGATTACACAATTATTTAGAGTGGAAGAATTTTTCCAAATTATATTAGGCTCATATGAATTTGTGTGAAAAAATTGCCATCGTATAAAATCAGTTGAAAGTGTACCTACCAGGACTAACTGTCCACGGCTGAAGCATGCTGAAGTCACTCTACACTACAATAAGTTGAAACAGGGTTGGTAATTCGTAATTTATTTAATTATTTTTGCTCTACTTCTTTGTTTTATAATATTTTAAATTAAACTCAAAATAAAGTCAATTACAATATTTAATTTTATAAATTATTACTATAACTCCTAACTAATATAATAACTAATTAGTAGTGGCAGGGCACACTGCGTTTCGCAGTCATTTGGGCAGCCCGCATGGCCACCTGCCATCAAGTGGACCGTCAGCCGACTTTAACATTTAAAAAATCCATAATTATGCTTAAGGCGACTCCAGCCGCGAAACTCGTCTTGTACTGAATTGACGGGACTGCTGATGGGGAGTCGCTACTTGCAAATCTCGGAAATATCTATTTAAAAATTAAATAAAGTATAATTCAAATTTTTCTTTTGAGGAGCCTTCAGATAGTGGATCTTAAAATTTATCTTATGAATTAGCTATTTAAAATATTGATTATTAAGTAAATCGCACGGTTACAACATCGATATTAGACCGCAAATTAGTAATTTTTTTATATATATAATTAAATAAAATTTAAAAAATGATAATGATGATCCCCTTTCATATATCCTGCAGATGATTTGAGTATTTTTTTAAATTATAATTATTATGATAATTTAAAAGGAAAACGGTTACAAATAAGTGGATTTTTTATCATTAGGGGCTGGCGTCGCCTTAACATTGTAAACTAGTTTACCAATGACAGTTTCTCGGTATCGCACCCAAGAAGTATTTATCCAGCCTTTTCCATCTTGAACCCCAGCTTAATACATACCGCTCACACTAGGCAGTACACGAGATTGTCGAAGCAACACGTAGCTATCTGCAGACATTGCCTGCGTGTGTAGTATTCATGAGACGATTCGGCCTTCTATGCCGTACGTGCGAAAGGTCGTGTGTGAAGAGAGAGATTGCTTAATAAAGTTTATTCAGACATAGGGCTAACAAAAACAAAATAAATAATGCAGAAGAACAGAAGTAATTTACTAAATTTAAATTAGATCTAGTTTGTTCACAAAGTAAAAATTAATAATGGAGTGTAGATGTTGTGTTGTATGTGGCGATTAAAGTGTACGGAAGAAAAAGGTTGTTACTAAAAACTATAACCTGAATCACATGTATAAAATAACTTACATGTATAAAACTGTATAAAACTGAGTACATGTGATTATAAAACTTATAATCACATGTATAAAACTGAGTAACTGGTCAAGGGCAGATCTAAAACAAGTAGATCACCAGGAGTAGGGACGTAATCTCGATAACCCCTTGTATGGCCACCGTCAACACTCTCACAAGTCTGTGTCCTCAACATGTGTAAATCGGTATCAAAGTATGTCTTATAATGCACTCGTAACACAGTCCGAGGAAGAAAGGCGACAAAGTATGTCTTGAAACGTACTTGAAGAAAGAAGCTGACCGCTCAAGTGGATTCGGTGGCAAAGTATATATTTTTTTATACTGACACTTTTAATTTGTGACCTTTATTTTACGTGGGTTTCGAGGCTTGTATGGCCCCGGAACTAAGGCCGATATACATACACCTATTTCAAAAGCTTTCTACTTGAATTGCCGTTGAATTCGCCGAGATTTATAAAGAAGCCTCAGGCGAATAAACGAGCTCTCTTTATAAAATGTTTAAAATTCAATTTCTTTCTTTATGTAAGTGCCAGCTCTACTATCTTTTTTTAAAGAATTTATAGAAGAAAATTTGACATCATAGTCTAGATTCAGCACATTGATTACCCAAGTAACGACTGTTAATAAACATAAAACAAATCTTCTTATTATGTAAAAATGAATCTCCATTTCCCTTGGTCACGGCATCACGCGTGAACGGGTAGACCGATTTTAATTCGGTTTTCATTAATGAAAAGAGAGACAAACGGGGAATGTTCTTATTTATAAAAATTGCACCCCGGGCGAACCCGGGGGCGGGCCGCTAGTCTATATATTAATAAATATATATATAAAAATGAATCCCCATTTCCCTTGGTCACGGCATCACGTGTAACGGGTTGACCGATTCGGTTTTCGGTAATGGAAAGAGGGATAAACGGGGAATGTTTTAGGTATATAAAAATTGCACGCCGGGCGAAGCCGGGGGCGGGTCGCTAGTCTTATATATAAAAATGAATCCCCATTTCTCCTGGTCACGGCATCACGCGTGAACGGGTAGACCGATTTTAATTCGGTTTTCGCTAACGGAAAGAGGGATAAACGGGGAATGTTTTAGGGTATATAAAAATTGCACGCCGGGCGAAGCCGGGGGCGGGCCGCTAGTCTATAATATAAAAATGAATCCCCATTTCCCTTGGTCACGGCATCACGGGTGAACGGGTTGACCGATTTTAATTCGGTTTTCGCTAATGGAAAGAGGGATAAACGGGGAATGTTTTAGTATATAAAAATTGCACGTCGGGCGAAGCCGGGGGCAGGCCGCTAGTGTCAAATAAAAAACCTTTTTGTAAATAATTAACGAATGCACGAAAATCGAAGTTAAAGATAAAGAAAATCGAAAGAAAAAGCAGTAGATATTAGATATCCTATCTCTCAATTAATAAATTCCCTTCTTACAGAAATAAAACCTTTCCTAGAAAAGCACAGAAAGTTCACTTTTCAAAGAACTACGAAAGAAGTAAAATCAAAGAAAATGTTACACCAAAAATCATAAACCATTAACAATAGAGAGAGAGAGAGATGGAGAGATGGATTACCAACCTTTTAAGTGTTGGGAGTTTTTTGATTATATGGAATTTATTCTTTTTTGAATATACGAAATATGAGACTTTTTACGCCACTATCGACGACTGGTCTTCTGGTCACGGTGGTCTTCTGTAAGGGGGTGGTCACTGCCGCCAGGCGGGCTGCCCAAATGACTGCGAAACGCAGTGTGCCCTACCACTACTTTTCAAATCCAGACCAGAGTTATTTTTTGAAAATTACATTAAAATTTCCAAAGTTGACCCCGCCGGGAATCGAACCCAGGGCCCCTGAGACGTCAGGCAAGCATCCTTGCCACTCATCCAACGGGCCGAGACTTCAGTTCTCGGACGATTTAATATACCTATAACCGTAACTCATACCTTCCCGCATTTTTTAATGTTAAATTCGCCAAACAGGCTGACAGCCCACTTGGTGGAAGGTGGCTACCGTCGCCTATAACACCAGTAATGATACAAGATGGATAATAGTATTAAAAATTTAGGAAGGTTTGGGAAATGATCTGTGGCATTCCTTACTCACTCTCCGAAATACAACACTGAACATTGAGTAAAATTTGTGGTTGAGAAAAAAAAAACAAAATTCTTTCAAAGTAGGTATATTGATTCATCAACAGCCTATTATATGTCCCCACAACATGGGCACAGGCCTACCCTCACAACAAGGGCGTATGGGCTATATGGTCCATCACGCTGGCCCAGTGCGGGTATATATATAGTGCATGTTTAAATCCTTTAACCAATGCGGATATTACTACTTTAACAATACTAATTTATTTTAGTTATTTAGTAATAAATATGATAAAAGCGACTCTTTCGTCAATATACAAGCTCTCATTGAAAGCAATAAACGAAATATTATTTGATATCTAATCAAATCAAATACGAATGAAATGAAATAAAGGAAGCCGACGAAGCACACGAGTGAAACGTGTAAAATAATTAATAGATATTTATCATCCAACAAATACTCGATACAGGAAAATGCCGGATATCATAAATAGATTAGAAAAAAAGCTGTTATCACAGACGATAATTGGAAAGGCCATCTCTTGTTGGATTCTTTCCCATAGGATTTGCTTTTCTGATTGGTTGTAATACTAAATACAGCTTTCGACATCAATTATGCAATCGAAAGTAGGTATACTTTTTATATTAAAAGTATTGGCATGATTCGATCATAATGATAGGTGACTACAGTCGTCTAAGGAAAGAAGCAACACAACGAGGGAAGCAAGGGCGTTGCTGACTTATTATACTTTGCAAGAAATTGTAGAAAGATATAGATTACATCTTTCCAAATATAAACTAAGCTGAACATAGTTGCAGAAATTCAAACGAAATACATATATTGTTAAGAGCGAGGTGAGTCAAACTGCCGTGTAAGGGCGAAAATCAACTATTTATTGCCACAAACCAAGATGGCTTCCAAAAGGGCTAAACTTGTCCGATAAAACCGTTAAACTTGCCAAAAGCCGTCAATGAGTTGCCGGTTCACTGTCGCTTTCGAATCGCAGGCTCAACTGTGTGCTCCCGCCCGCCACTCTCCTATTTATATCTGGCGCCAAACGTCTCGATCTATTTCGAATTCACTAGAAATAAACAAGTATTGTAAACACGGAATTGTTTTTCTATTCCGTGATTGTAAACAAGTCCAATGAAAGTTCGGGAATGCTCTTTCTGTTGAATGTGAACTCTATGTTGTGAACATAAGGACCAATTTCTTTTGACACTAACCAAGAAGTGGCGTGACTACTATCGATAGTGTAGAACCTTCGAGATTTCCGATCGGCGCGAGTGCTTTTACCAGAATGTTCCATGGTTAGTCGTAACAATATTAATCATTATCACGCCAAAACTATTTCGTATTTTGAGTCCTTTCTAACTTAATGACTTGTATACAATTACATCACAAAAGATGGAATCAGTTGTTTATCGATTATTAAAGTCGAGGGAAAATTTAATTATTCCTCAAGTTATAAAGTGATTACTTAATGTAATAACGTTGTTTATTGGTGTATAGTCGCTTTGCTTACTGATATTGAAAATACATAGTTTATTATATAAATGTGAAATGAATATAATCGTCGAGGCGTAAACAATCATAACATATTTTTTTGTTTTTAGAGAGAGTGAATGTGTACATATATGTATATGCACATATGAACATGATCTCAATCTTACCTATCATATCATTATCATTAATGACATTTTTAGTAAGTAAGTATAAAATAAATATACACATAGATATTCATTATAGTACAGTACCAAATTTCAATCTCTAACAATAGTCAATAGGGGATCGGACAAATTTTCAGAAAGTGTTTTAAATTAATCTTCATGGATATTTATTCCCATAAAAAATACTATTTTATTTATTTATAGCCTTTTAGGTGCTCAAAATCATGTTTTAATATTGTTTGTTTGAAAGTGCCGCCAAAACGCCACGATAGTTCATCTGAGAGCGCGTAACGTCATTTGTGGTTATATCATAACAAAACAGCTGCATTGGCATAAGACAATGATTGCCCACAAATGACGTCACGCACTGTGATTGGTGTTTCAGTACAGATTAAAAATATTGTAAATAATAAAATTTTATTTGTTCATTTAAAAATATTTCAATGAATTATATTAAATTATTATTCGATAAATAATCGTAAAAAATTATATATTTTCTTTCTAAGTACATTTTAGATTTTAATCTGATTACTGTCCGATCCCCTATTCACCAAATACAATATATTATCACGGAAAAAATATTTTCACACAGAGATTTAAATCGATTTTCACATATACCTAACTAGTCTATTACCTAGGTACATAAAAACTTTTTTTAATTCTTTATTCATTTTGAATTTGGAAAACGTTATTACGTCAAAGACTTCTTTTGATTTCTCGCCATTTCACATATTTTCTTTAGTATTTATTATGAAATTACAACATGGAATGGGGTGTTAAAGAAAATAGAATATCAGTGATTGCCTTACACAGAGTGGGTATGGAGCCATCGGTCATATTCAAGACATTTCAAAAGCTTGGTATCACCCGATATACCAACACTTCCTCTGTCGATGACATTAAAGGATCGTGGCAGCCGCGTGCTGTTAGAACTACGAAGGCTGTTATTGCCGTTAAAGCTAGAATTCGCCGAAACCCCATAAGGAAACAAAAAATCTTATCGCGAGAAGTGAAGATTCCGCTAGGACCCCGTATATAAACAGGACCGTATATACCCGTAAACAGGACCTGAAGCTCAGTTAAATCGGTTTTGTTTATTTGATTTTATTTTTAATTTAGCACTCGATTGGTTGTGGTGAAAACATGTCCAAAACTAATCAGTACCAATTGGACTCCACCCACCGTCCGTTGATGTAAGAAGAGTAAAACTATTTTTGATGAGGCATATACGAGTGTAGTGAGATAATGAGAATAGCCTCTCTTTCTATAGCCTTAAGGAAAGCTCTTCTGCACTATAAAATAATTTGTATATGGTCTGTTTTTCTGTGCGTTTATGCACGCTAATCTGAGAAAAGGCTTTAATAGATTTGAACAAGCATTTGAACAACATTTAGTGTTTGATTCATTCCAATCGGTTTACAAACAAAAACAACAACAAACAATATATAATATTTAAGCAGTTTTTTAAATAACGATCATAATAATATACCTACTTGACAAGGAAGTTCATTTACTTAAAAGACAATATTGTCATTCAACGGACCACACTTCGATCTACTCCTAATCCCTTATCCTTAATCCTACTGCAGTCGGCAGCGCACTTGCAGCAGCTTAGGCGTTGCTTGTGTTATAGGCGACGGTAGCCACCTACCATCAAGTGGACCGTCAGCCTGTCTGCCGACCTTAACATAAAAAAAAAATAACTCTGAAATACTTCAATGAAGGGAAATCAAAAACCATATTAATATCGTCTAATATGATAAATGGTGTATTTATTCGTAAGAGCCTGAATAAAAGCATCAATCTGCAATTTGGGTCTTCGAAGACGAGGTCAAGCCTACGAAAGTCCGAGAATGCCACAATTCCCTTAAATTACCGCCTGTACCGATGATTGAAAGAAAGAAGAAAGAAAGAAAGAAGAACTTCGATTTGTTTACCAGAGATGATGGCCGAATTTCGCAGAAACAACCCGACACGTCGCGTCATATTACATCACGACAATGCAAGCTCGCACACTACCCGTTAAACAACAAATTTGTTAGACCAGGAAAACTTTGAGTTTATCTACGACCTTTTCTCCGTACAGTCTAATCTGAGTCCAAATGATTTTTTTCATACCCTAGAATTAAACATTTATTTCGTCGTCAGCGGTTTGAAGATGCAGAAACCACCGTGGAAGTCTAAAAATCAGCCATTTTTGCAACGTCTACTTTAGGCTGGAATTACTGCTACAATGACTGGTTCGAAATATTGCAAAATACGGGAATATTTCGAATTAAATGAACTTTTCAAATATGGCTCTGGTCTGGATTTGGAAAGTAGTGGCTGCACACTGCGTTTCGCAGTCATTTGGGCAGCCCTTCTGGCAGCAGTAACCACCCCCTTACAGAAGACCACCGTGAAATAACATCACGTGTTCTGTTGTGTTTCGGTGAGTGAGTAAGGGATGCCAGAGCCATCACTCTTAGTCCCTTATCCTTAATGCTACTGTAGTCGGCAGCGCACTTGCAGCAGCTTAGGCGTTGCTTGTGTTATAGGCGACGGTAGCCACCTACCATCAAGTGGACCGTAAGCCTGTCTGCCGACCTTACATAAAAAAAAACCAATAAAACATCATTTATGTATAACATGCAAACAGATGTTTTTTAAATTCCCCATGAATTAAAAAAAACTGAATAAATATTATACCAGCTGCGTTGACTGAATAAATATTATACTAGCTTTTACCCGCGTCTTTGTCCTCGCCCTTTTTTCTTAGGTGTAAAGAAATTATTCAATCATTTATTTTGGTCAGGCGTTGATTTTTTGACGTGACAACGTCTAATAAATCGATGAACGAAAAATGATTACTCATTGTCCCGTTACGTTCTAGCCGATGCACGATCGGAACGAGAGCGCGGTACGAGTGAGCGAAAGGCACCATCTGCTTGCGCCGCATCTATCTCTCTTCCACTCGATTGGCCTATGCGAGTGGAAGAGAGATAGATGCGTCCGAGGAGAAGAAACAATGTTTTGTTATGACGTTGTCACGTTAAACTATCGTCCGCAAACCGACTCTACAGACAACCATTTTTATTAGTTTTTTGATGCTTTTTCTGGATGGAGGGTACTTTTATTCTGTATCCCCGACAACGTGTAGATGTGCAAAATTTAATTATGATCGATTGTGTACTTAAGGCGTGAAAGCGTAACAACCAAACAAACTCAACCATTTATAATAATGGTATAGATTTTACTTATGTAGATATATGCCATCGTCAAGTAATTACTGAGTGAAAGAATATTTTGACATTTACTTATTGAAACAGTAAAAGAATCAAAGAAATTTACTAATTTTTGTCCTTCTCTTGGTTGTACTGCACTTATAAAGCAAAGCAGTAGATATTTAGAACCCAACAAGGTTGGCAATAAGCATATTATTGTTTACCCCACATTCGTACATCAATGACGTTAGGTGTTAAATGTAAGAGTGGACGGAACGTGAGGGACATTTGGTTTACTTTGGTCGCAATCTATTTATTGGAGAAATAGAAATCACCGAACACGCCAGTGATTAATGTCCCTCCCTACCCTGCAATTCCTAATTGATTGTCTTGATTTAATCTTACTGTTTAGCTTTTATTATTTGATACTAGCGACTCGCACCCGGCATCGCACTGAACGCCCTCAGACTTCAACGAATTGGCTTAGTGCGTGCTTAGCGACACATTTAGCAAAAATTAATCAGTTTCTTTAACCGGTTGACTTAGAGACTCCATGAAGCCACAAACCAGGCTCTATACCCTAACGACCAGCCATTTTTAGTAACACGGAGTCTTTTAAAACCCTAAGATACGTGAATTCCGGTGTATCGTCAGAATAAGATACACATCTCTGCGAATAATCATCATATTTACCTATATGCCGTTGGATGAATGGTTAGGGTGCTTGCCTTAACAGTCTGTTCTAGGGTTCGGGTTTGATTCCCGGGTAGGTCAACTTTGAAAAATGAACTTTTCAAATTTGGCTCTGGTCTGGATCTGGAAAGTAATGGCAGGGCACATTTGGCAACCCGTCTGGCGACAGTAACCACCCATTTACAAAATATCACCGTGAAATAACAGCACGTGTGCTGTTATGTTTAGGTGAGTGAGTAAGGGATGCTAGAATCCATTTCCCTATCCGCTATCCCCTTCTAATCCCTGATCCTTAATCTTACTGTAGTCGGCAGCGCACTTGCAGCAACTTTGGCGTTGCTTGTGTTATAGGATAGGCGACGGTAGCTACGCTACCATCAAGTGGACCATCAGGTCTGGCATTATGGTGCGTTAGCAAACACCGTAGAACTAAAACTTCCTGGCTCCGATTTGTGAGGTACAAAAAAGGATTACTTCTAAGATATTTCCAAGTAATGGAATGGAAAATATGTATATTATACTAAACAATGTAATGAAACATTGAATGAACACTATAATGAGCCATAAGACGACATGAATTAAACCAAAATTTTTTTTATTTCAGGATGCATTGTGGTCGTATCCTATTCGCTAATGGGTCGAAGGCTTTGCTCAGTGCTGCCCCCTTTTGACCAGACAGAAGGAAGTGTTAATAGCCAACAAGTGAGTGTACATTTATTGTTTATTTATTACCAGAGTTAAAAGTTCCCATAAAGTGGTGAGAGGCACTAATTGTGTGTTTTCTGCTGTCATAAAAGTTGTCCGGCGAAACATGTATACTCTGCCACAACCTGTAGACAAACCTGTAGACCCTCTGTGACTTTGACTTGTATTTTTTTTTTGAGTCTCGGTAATATGCGATAATACTAATAATAATAATAACAACTGTGCGATACAAGCTCTGGTTGTCAAGGCGCGGAATTATCGGAAATACTTCAAAGAACATCATACACAGAAGACATACCTATGTCGAGCCTGTAGCCATCCTGGAGAGACATTCCGACATGTTACGATTGTACTGCGCCGAGTGTCGGCATAGGCACAACCAAGCAGCCATGATCCTGCATCAGGAGTTTGATTTGAAATACGGCTTCGTTGAGGAGAGGATGCCTCTACTGGAATCGGCCAATCGTCACAGACAGGACCTGATATTTTATTGATCGACCGGGCGCAGTGGTCTCGTGAAGTCTGAAACCGAAAAAAAGAGGACTTGCCCCACGAGATCGTTGATGTGTTACGTCCGCTGAAAACATCTCAGTCGTTATATCCGTCAACAAGTTGATCCCAACCAGCCTCAGTCATAACCTGAGTCGATTGGGGTTTCCCGCGCCCCTGGGCTGGGAGAGAACCGCGTCGTTCGAAACCGAGAACGAGTCAAATTTTTGGATAATAAAAATAGGAATTTCCTATGAGCATTAAAAACATTAGGTACCAAATTGTTTAAACTATAAGCAAATGATCAAGCGTTTTATAGGAACAAATTCTTTACATTGAAACCGTAACAGTAAGTAATTAATAATTATTATTATTTATGTTAAGATCAGCAGACAGGCTGACGGTCCACTTGATGGTAGGTGGCTACCGTCGCCTATAATAAAAACAACGCCACGGTTGCTGCAAGGATTAAGGATAGGGGATTCAATAGGGAAATGGGCTCTGGCATCACCTACTTACTCACCGAAACACAGCAGCACACATGCTGTTATTTCACGGTGGTCTTCTGTAAGGGGGTGGTTACTGCCGCCAGACGGGCTGCCCAAATGATTGCGAAACGCAGTGTGCCCTGCCACTCTTTCCAGATTCAGAACAGAGCCAATTTTGAAAAGTTCATTTTTTTTTTTCAAAGTTGACACAGCCGGGAACCGAACCCGGGAACATAACGTTAAGGCAAGCACCCTAACCACTCATCCAACGGGCTAGTCAAATACATTTTCTCAGAGTCGTTTTAATAATTACTTAGTGACTCTTTAGTAAAGATTTAAAAATGTTTACTCTCAGTTATTTATTGATGTGCAAACTACCTATTATTTTGATTATCGACAGGTGAGTTCACTTCATTAGGTTCAATTGAACAACAGATTTGATAGAATGCCCTCGACACAGCTTTAGGCTTTAATGAAATCATGTAGTTAAGTTTAAGTAAACAATTTCATGTTACTTCTATAACTTCTATAACATACTATAACTGGCGCTCGTGACTTCGTACGCGTTAAAAAAATAAAAATATAACCTACCATACTATGCTAACTGTGGCAGCGTGCGCGCTATGCATTTTTAGTATAAGTAATTAAATCAATTATTATACTAATGTTCTGTCCTAGGGTTCCCGGGTTCGATTCCCGGCAGGGTCAACTTTGAAAAATGAACTTTTCAAATTTGGCTCTGGTCTGGATTTGGAAAG
Organism: Bembecia ichneumoniformis; assembly: GCA_910589475.2. Classification (NCBI taxonomy): domain Eukaryota; kingdom Metazoa; phylum Arthropoda; class Insecta; order Lepidoptera; family Sesiidae; genus Bembecia; species Bembecia ichneumoniformis. The sequence goes on along the minus strand of OU342525.1, from coordinate 19,195,036 downwards.
TAGTGGCAGGGCACACTGCGTTTCGCAGTCATTTGGGCGCCCGTCTGGCGGCAGCAACCACCCCCTTACAGAAGACCACCGTGAAATAACAGCACGCGTGCTGTTGTGTTTCGGTGAGTGAGTAAGGGATGCCAGAGCCCATTTCCCTATCTCCTTTCCCTTCCTACTGTAGTCGGCAGCGCATTTGCAGCAGCTTTGGCGTTGCTTGTGTTATAGGCGACGCGACGGTGGCCACCTACCATCAAGTGGGCCGTCAGCCTGTCTGCCGATCTTAACATAATTTTTTTTATTATAATACATTTTAATTAACATAATTATAATATAATTATATTAATTATTTTTCGTTAGACGGCGGCGACATGATTTTAAGAGCGCGTATAAATAGAAATGGCTAGATCCTAGATTTGGATTTTATTTTCTAAGTATATAAAGTCCAAATAAGAAAATCTTTATATATGTATAGATTAATACTTCTATATATATATATATATATATATATAAAAATGAATCCCCATTTCCCTTGGTCACGGCATCACGCGTGAACGGGTAGACCGATTTTAATTCGGTTTTCACTAATGGAAAGAGGAATAAACGGGGAATGTTCTTATTATATAAAAATTGCACGCCGGGCGAAGCCGGGGGCGGGCCGCTAGTTATAAATAAAATTGAAATGTACACAGAAAATATTATACAATGAAATTTTCTCTATAGAAGGAAATCACCAAGTTAGCTTTCATTTTTATCGTTTTTTGTTTTATTTTCAAAATGACACATATTACGAACCTAAAAAATTATCAGTAATCTCACTTCATAGATTATCTGGGCCTTTGTTTATTAATTTTTCATTTGACATTATAGTTTACGTGTAATTAATATTTAATACTTTTGGCACTTATAAATTTTTTATTGCGCGAAATACGCTATCTTCCGTCTCATGTCATGCATACTTCAATGTGCATTGTTTCACATGATCAATCACAATCGCTCCACTGAGACGCGAAGATTATGTTTCTGTGTGCAAGAATATTTAGACGTAATTTTTTTAATAAGACTTGTTTGTGAGTAGATTATTATAAGTGTGTTGTGTATAGACTGTTTATAAATTGTTTCATATTATTTTAACAAGAATATGGCTAATAAAAGGAACTCTGTTGTGTTGGTATCGTGTCCATTCAATTATGGGGTCACGTTTTTTTCTGGATGAAAAGTACTCTATGTCACCTTTTCTATATTAGAAGTCGGTAGAATATGTGGACATATATGTATAAAAAATTACAACTTGTATACCATATTCAGCAAATAAATTCATTTGAATTTGAATTTGAATTATGTTCCTGACAACATATGTGCAAAATTTCACGATGATCGGTCAAGGCGTGAGAAGGTAACAGACAGACAGACAGACTTCCATTCACATTTATAATATTAGCATGGATAAAATGTTGGTTCCAGTTAAGAGAAAATATCTGAAAAGCTCTTGAAATCAGATCGATAAAATTAATTCGATTTTCCAAGATGCTTCAATAAAGCTTTTAAGAGTTTATCAAGTTAGAATTTATTAAAATGTCAATCTAAAGCAATATTAGGAGCATTCTCCTAATATTGCTTGAGTTTATGGGCAGGTCCAGCAGGTCACATAGACTTCCCGTCCTGTCTCGTGAATGAAGTAGGTGTATTGTTGTCTCTTTTCAGCGGCTGCGTTTGGTACGCGAAAGGAAGAGGGTGGCGTTGATTTTGCTACTGCTGGCGATTTTATTCGCTCTCTGCTGGCTTCCGTACAACACGTTGCAGCTGTTGGTGGACGTCAATGCTGTGAAAGTGGAATCAGTGGCTCTGGCTCTGCCCTATACCTTGCTTTTAGGTAACACCTCCTAACATTTATGTACTTAGATATATATGTATTTAGGGTGATTGGTTCAGCAGTAAAAAAAATTGAGTAGAAAGATAAACGACATAAATATTATAGGGACTTGCCCTACCTTTGTATTACAAAGATTTGTTAAATACACCCTTACTAGCGAAACTATCAAGAGACATAGATAAATCTACACATATCTTTATCTTATCTTAGTGGCTATTTCTGTCTGCTAGAGTACCAGTATCACTTCGTCCATTGCTGAAATATTGTGATCGCCACGTGAACTAAAGCTCTCTACCTATACCTACCACGTTAAGGAACTGTAATACTTTTTTGATAGAGGCATTCTTCACATCTTCACAAGCCATTGTGTGGCTTCCTAGGATGTGACTGCGCTTGTGCATCAGGGGCCCACACTCGCACAGGATATGAATGGTGTTTCTTCTGCCTCATGGCAGAAGCGACACTCTCCCGTACTAGTGAGCCCCATTACTTTAAGGTGCCTATTGAGGCGGCAGTGCCCCGTTAGCGCCCTAGATAGCATTAACTACACATAAGTATCGTAATGAAATCGTAAACGAGCCGTGTCATTTGTTCTTATGTTACCAAGTAAAAAAAATAGTTTTTAGAATTTTTGTCTGTCTGTGCGTTTGTGCACGCTAATCTCAGAAACGGCTTACCGAATTGAATGCGGTTTTCACCCGTAACATTTAGTATTTAATTCATTCCAATTGGTTTACAAACAAAAAAGTTACGTGCTATACCGAATATCATAATATAGTTACATTTTGCTGCAAAGATTAGTCGCATTTTCTATTATTATTTGAACTTCGATTCCGTTTGAAATCATATTATTCAAACTGACGTTTTCTAGTTACGCTGGAACATTGCCCATAGACAATTAGAAATTTAATGATCTCCAACGGAGCACTAATCGTGCGTGTAAAGCATTCTTGTTATAATGGTCAATGCACACACACATTTTGAAATATATTAGATCTCCGACAGCATGCAAATCAAATCATGAACGTAAAGCGTTCTAGTTAAACCTACTGGTTACAATTCCTTGTTTTTTAAGTTTTTATTGAAGCTTTAAGCTTTAAGTATTTGGGTTTCTGCTATTACTATGACACCTTCTAAGTGAGCAATAAGGCATTTCGAACGAGTTTTTAGAAAGTATAGCAATTGAAACAATTCAATATTAATCATTTTCGGTGTTTTTTAAGTATGACGCGAGTCAATTGAGACGAATCTCTCGATTTAAATCTTTGGTAAGATATATGTAATAATATCTCCTGAAAAAGAACACAATTCATCTCAAATATTAGTCTTCGTCTGGCGGCAGTAACCACCCCCTTACAGAAGACCACCGTGAAATAACAGCACGTGTGCTGTTGTGTTTCGATGAGTGAGTGAGGGATGCCAGGGCCCATTTCCCTATTTACTCCTAATCCCCTATCCTTAATCCTACTGCAGTTGGCAGCGCACTTGCAGCAGCTTTGGCGTTGCTTGTGTTATAGGCGACGGTAGCCACCTACCATCAAGTGGACCGTCAGCCTGTCTGCCGACCTGACATAAAAAAAATGTGTTTTTTATTATTACGTACTTATTTTTATTTAGTTTTATTTATTTTAAATTCAATTTTATTTAGGTAATTTATTTTAACAAGGCCGCAGCTAACTCATTGGCCTTTTTATTCACTTGGAAATACTATTAATTTCTTTATTTCCGCCCTGGACAGTAATTCTAATTCAAATCATTTATTTGCCTGTACATGGGTGTATAACCAGAGGTTATGTGCTACCACATATGGTGTGCACAATGTAAATCATAAGTTACATAATAATAAAAGTCAATCATAATTAAAATAATCTTCGGTCAGTTAATAATAGTAACAAAAAAAATCTAAATTATAAAAGTCAGTATGTAATGTAATATAATGTAGGTACTGTTAGTGTTTCTTCGAGATAGATCTATAGACCGTCAAGCTTGTCTAACCCTCTTTATCATAAAAATGGTAGGTACCATTATCTAATAAATACTAGGTATACTATAAAGCTCATAAATATTTTTTCCAGGTCACACAAACTCCGCCATCAACCCTATAGTTTATTGTCTGATGACGCGCAACTTCCGGCGATCGCTCCGCAAACTGCTATGTCACGATCCGGGTAACATTCAGTCTAGTACTCATTTCCATGTAAGTTTGACACGATCCTCCCAAACTTTGAGTAGGTCGCGTCATGGCTTATCACCTGTCTGAAGTAACAACAAATAACCAATACTGAGACGTCAAACTGCCAATCGCCTCATATTCAGACAGGTATGTTAGGTTTTGACGCGACCTCTATTCCCGTCCCAGCGGATTTTGATTATCGATTCTCACAGCAATATACTCACTCTAGGATCGTTTCTGCCTCCGATGATTAGCTCCACAGAAGATACAAACGGATACACAGATACACAGAATTAAACACATCAAAAAAGTCTAAGCAACACATACAAATTTCAATTTTATAATGTGTTTTTGCATTAAATCCTTAGTGTTTTATTATTAATTTTTTAATGCTTTTTTTATATTAAACCTTAATTGTTTTTTTTATTTTATTTTTTAATAATCTTAATTAACAATAATTACGAGTAAGTACTGTATGTACGTAGAACAAAGTAAGGTGCCTAATCAACTAAACTTAAACTAAAATTGCATAAATTAATACAAAGTGTGGCCTCCTCTGTTATTGAGAAATTGCTGACACCGATTATTCATAGATTCGATGAGACTGTTAATGTTATCCTGCGGTAATTGTTCCCAATTAAATTTTGGTAAGTCCATCAGTTGTTGGGTTGTTGTCACTCCATCCGAGTCTTTTAAAACACGTCTCTGGAGCATGTCCCATGCATGCTCGATGGGGTTGAGGTCTGGCGATTGTGCAGGCCAAGGTAATACCAGGATATTTTCCCTTGCCAAGTACTCTCGTGTCATACATCAACGTGAAATCGGAGCCAAGCGTTTGTGCGAATGGACGAACATAAGGCCTTACAACATCCTTAAAGTAATTTACAGCGTTCATGTTACCATTTACAAAAACGAGCTCAGTTCGTCTGTTCTGTCATAATACCCGCCCATACCATAACTGTTGAGCCGTTGTATGGATGCACTTCCTGAACGCACCTCAGTCTTTCCAGGACGACGGTACACTCTTACCCTTCTAGTATCAGGCTTGAACCCAAATCGAGACTCATCGCAAAATAAAATTTTATCCCATTGTTCCCGAGTCCATGTAATGTGAGCGCGATTCCCGTGACGTATCGGTGGGCACCTAATTGGCCGTCGTGCTCGTTCGCACAGTTTGGCAGCTAACAACAACACCACTTGAATTTTGTAGCCTTAAACCTATCTCTCGGGCGGTTAACATCGGCTGGCGTCTTGCAGTCAGTTGTATGTATCGATTTTGCCGTGTGATTGTACCTACACCTTTCTCGACCTGGGTGCTGTTCAGCAGGATCTCCCGTGTTAATATAACGCTGATGAAGACAGCAAATAACGCTTCTGTTGACACCAAAATACCGAGATACCTGAGATTGACTTCTTCCCGCTTGCAACTCTTGCATTTCATCTGCGTTCAAATGACGTAAAAAATGTCTCAAAATCCAAATTTGTTCAAATATTTTTTTAAATTATTGGATGAGTGGTTAGGGTGCTTGCCACTGTTCTAGGGTTCCCGGGTTCGATTCCCGGCAGGGTCAATTTTGAAAAATCAACTTTGCAAATTTGCCTCTGGTCTGGATTTGGAAAGTAGTGGCAGGGCACACTGCGTTTTCGCAGCCATTTGGGCAGCCCGCCTGGCGGCAGTAACCACCCCCTTACAGAAGACCACCGTGAAATAATAGCACGTGTGCTGTTGTGTTTCGGTGAGTGAGTAAGGGATGCCAGAGCCCATTTCCTTATCCACTCCTAATCCCTTATCCTTAATCCTACTGCAGTCGGCAGCGCACTTGCAGCAGCTTTGGCGTTGCTTGTGTTATAGGCGACGGTAGCCACCTATCATCAAGTGGACCGTCTGCCTGTCTGCCGACCTTAACATAAAAGAAAAAGGAAATCATAAAGTTGATAAAGAATACTAAATTTTAATAAGCAAAGAAAACGCTATAAAATTCGGAAAAATGCATTCGCTTTTAAATTTGTGAAAAAAAAAAAACAAATGATACTCGAATTTTTTCTACAACCAGCCAGTATGTCCTCTAGATCAAAAAAGTTTACATAGGTATTACCTACTTGGTAAGAAATTATATAATAATTGATTAATAATTTGAAATAGTATCTATGTATTGTGTTGCTTAGACTTTTTTGATGTGTTTACTTCCAACAATTAACTATTATTAGGTTGACAATAAATAAACTCGCATTCTCAGGAAGCAAGACTTATTTTTGTCGGCAGAGTTTTTTTTTTATGTTAAGGTCGGCAAATAAGCTGACGGTCCACTTGATGATAGGCGTCTACCGTCGCCTGTGTGGCACTGCAAGTGCGCTGCCGACTACTGTAGGATTAAGGATAAGCGATTGGGAAGGGTTAGGGAAATGGGCTCTGGCGTCCGTTACTCACTCACCGAAACGCAAAAGCACAAGTGCTGTTATTTCACGGTGATCTTCTGTATGGGGGTGGTTACTGCTGCCAGACGGGCTGCTCAAATGACTGCCGAACGCAGTATGCCGTGCCATTACTTACTTTTCCAGCTATGTTAGAAAATTAATACTTACAACTAATATAATTTTATTGTTTTAATCAATTTTAGTTAACATCTTGCTTTTTATTATCTTTCTTTTTTTTATTATTTATCTATCAATTGATTTTTAAATTAATTATAAGCGACCAGTTCTAGTATCTTTTAGTGTGCATTAATATCTATGTTTATGAAGCAGACATGAGTGGTATTTGACTGTATCAGTATTCTCTAAAAAGCATCTAGCATTCCGTGTCATTATTTTCTCTAAAAAGGTCTTAAAGCACAATTTTTAAATGTAGTTCTTTCACAGATGCAAGGTCTCCGTCAAAAATCCAACACGTCTAGTGTCAAGACTCGGACGACCGTCACTTTTCGAAGCAGCAACAACCATCTCGGGAGGTCCTGCACGCCGGCCATTCAGTACGGAAGAGTTCCCAGAGGAGGCTCTCTCATTGAAAACGGCTACAAAGACGCACAAGGGAGGGCGGCGCAATTCCTCTAACTTTGCTTTTATACCTACTGGAAATTAACCATCTGGTATATTAATAAAATACCATTTAGTACTTCACTAAACTAGTTCATGATTATGATTAGGTACTTTGACTATAAATTATATAATTTGAAAATTATAGTAAAAGTATTTAATTACTTTTTTTTATATTTACCAGTTGGATAATGAATATGCTTGCAATAGTTGCTGAATGAATATCAATTTCTCGATATGATATACAATTTGTATATGATATACCTACATATATACCTAGTCCAGCCTTAAGTTCTGTTACAAACGAAAATGCATTTATTTTTATGAAGTATGGCAATCTTAATAAAACTTATATACAATTACATTTTATTGTAGTCTCAACAAAAAAAAAATTAAAAAAAATCTATTCAAAATGGCTACCTTTAGCTTTGATACAGGCATTTAATCTGTTTGCCCACGAATCTATGGATTTACACACTCTTTCCATGGGAAATTTAGCCACTGCAGAGACTCAATGTCGGCGTGTCGTTTAGAGCAGGCCACGTCCTCTAAAACCACAGTTTTACAATACATACAGTTGAGAAACGAATGTACTTGCGTAGAGCAACGATGGGTATGTGGCGGGGAAGCGGGCGGCGCGGGCCGCGTTTTGCAAACTCATTCAGTTTGCAATTTCTTGTACGGAGGGCTGACGCGAACGTGTTTTTTACGTATTTTATTTAATTTATTGTTTATTACGTTTTTAATTTATTATGATTAATTTTTAATTTATACTGTGCTGTGTACGGATGCACCTCGACAGGAAAATACAACAAGGATTTAAGTTTTCATAGATTTCCCCGTGATGCGAGGTTAGTTTTTCCAATAAATAAGTATATAGTTAGAATAAATATATATTTTTTATTAAGGAGACTGTAAGTCTAGATTAAGAATAACTCTGTTGTTCCGAATAAATAAATAATTAATAATAAAGTTACTGAAGTCTATAATGGACTAATATAGTCTAGCACTATTATTCATTTTGTACTAATTGAAACCTTTGTTCATAAAAGTTATTGAAGGGGTTCGAACTTTTTTGTATGAAAGTTGCGATGCGGTGCGATTTAGTTAGTAGGCAAATAATCAATTGTAGTAGTAGTAGTTTTCTCGTACTCCTAGTAGTATGTAATGCACCTAGTCTCTTCCAATAAACAGCAATAATAACAATCAACCTGGGAATGATTAATTGGATACAATCTGATGCCTATTTCTAATTATTGTCGTAATAAGTCTATTTCTAATTATTGTCGTTGTACTCATATATCGATATATTTACCTCCAAATATCTCAGTAACGTGACACTTTGGAGTACCATGTTACTTGGCATGTTTTGTTCGTCTATGTGTCCTCTATCAATACACTTTCACCTTGCGCCGCAATTTTGAAAAAAAATAATCAAATCGGCGATGGATCGATATGCCAGATCGGTTCATGGTCTTTTGATTTATGGCTAGAGACTTAAGAAGTTTTGTGAAAATTATGTACAAAAGTTGTCGCGAATTGCGTCGCAATAGCTAAACATAGGCATGGGGGGGGGGGGGGGGGTCGCACGCGCGGGAAGGGAACCACACGAACTCACAAGCTCACAACGCGCTCTCCAACGCTTCCTCACTTTGTGATGCTTCTATGTTAGTGCGCGTTTAAGTGTTATTGTTATTTTTTGTTAATATTTACAGTTGTCTGAATCTTTTTGTTGCGTTTTCATTTCTTTATTAGATACTTTCACGTGTTCATTAGTAATTGTTGTTATTAGTTATAGACATCATTAGATACTACGTGTGTTATATAATGTTCATATTCATATTCTTCATATAATACTATGTATTATAGAATAAACCAGTAATAGTACTAATAATAATAAACAGTGTAAAAATGAATATTCTTTTGACTGTATTTGCGCGAACTAACGTTCGCACAACTTCAGAGGGTAATAGTTGTGTGACGCGGACACTACATCACACATAATCATTGATGGCGCAATGTGTTACAATCCTAACATACTTGTAAATAAATGATCACATAATAATAATCACATTTATTTTATTTTCAATTTTGTGCCAACCCTAGCATATCGGAGTGTGACAGCGTAGGTACTTGTACGGGCGGCGGCATCGCGCAACTACAAAGGCGTTTCTCAACTGTATGTATTGTAAAACTGTGCTAAAACTGACCATAATTTGAAGACTAAAGGGTTTAGACCTGGGCTAGACGACGGATTCTTACCCACTCTGTGTAAGGCAATCACTGCAATCCTATTTTCTTTAACCCCCATTCGATATTGTAATTTGATAATAAACACGAAAAAAATATATGAAATGGCGAAAAATTAAAAGAAGTTTTTGACATAATAAGCCTTTTCCAAACTCAAAATGAACAAAGAGTTAATAAAAGAAAGTTTTTATGTAAGTAACAGTATTTATGGTTAGGTTACAAATTGTAAAAGCTTACCTATATCAAATAAACAATATATCTAGTCAAATAAGGCCTCATAGTAATTATATGCAACCCCTATAAGTAGCATAAGTTTAATTTAATTTATTTGCTTTATATTAAGGAGGCTGACGGACTACTCGATGGTAGCTGGCTAGATACTGTCATCTACAAACACAAAAGGGGTGCAGGTGCTCTGCTAACCCTGATTAAATAAAGGATAAGGGATGAAGTGTCAAATTTTTCAATCCCGTTCTTTAAATGACTTGGTTATCCTGCATGTATGTATAAGAATAACCCCGCAAATAAAAATAATGCAATGTATTTCTTCCTTGTGCAGGTGGCGACCTCTAGTATCTCAAAATAATTTCTGAAACTAGTCAAAACTGATAAGTGTATTTAAATGTAAAATTATAATATATTAGGCTTAATGTCGCCTATTTACTGGCAAAATGTGTTCTACGAGTATTTGTGTTCTTAAGATTACATAGGTACTTTGTTCAATCACATTAGATATTTCACAGAGTGTAATACTATATTTTTCGTTTACGACCCATGGACCAACCCTGCCGAAGTGCCGACCAACTAGAACTAGTCGGTGGGGAAATTGTGGAAAAAAATATCCCCCAATGGTTGGTGGGGCATTAAATTAAGGCTTTTAGAATTGCTTTATTGTTGAAATACAAACAAGAAAGAACTTGGGGTGCGAGACAACAAATGAAGAAACGGGACAAGTGTGAGTTGACCTCGCGTGAAGAGGGTTCCGTACGATGTTGAGTGTTTTACCACGTTATTTTAATATCATGGACTTCTTATAGGTTTTCCTATAATCTATAAGTACCTAAAAAACTAATTTCTGTATTTTTATTCAAAATTTTAGGTTCACTAGTTTCGGAGATAAGGGAGGGGAATGGTAAATTTTCGTCTATTTTCTTTAATAACTTGGAAACTATTTATTTTAAAATTACAAAAAAATACATTTAAGATCTTCACAACAAGACCTTCCATTTGATATGTCATACGATGCAGTTTTCAAAAAAAAAAAATTTCTAATTTTCCACCTTCCCCCCAAAATGACCCCATACTTATACAGATTTCATCTATTCACGTCACATCTCTGCGTTTGAGTCACAGGAATTGATATGTGTACCAAATTTTAACTTTATCGGTCTAGTAGATTCGGAGATAATTGACTGTGACCGACCGACAGACGGACACACGAGTGATCCTATAAGGGTTCCGTTTTTTATTCGGACGTACGGTACCCTACAGTATTTTTTTCTAAACAGAAGTTTAATTATACCGCACGCGCGAATATCATTTCGTGACCACCATGCTATAATTAATGTTTTTATTTTTTTAATTATGATACTTATATGATAAAATATGATAATGACAATCATATTTTTTAGAAATATAATAAAAGTTTAGAAAAGTATACCTATGTTTGAAGTTGTTGTTGATGTAATTTTTTATTAAACATTATTTGCCTAAATTATATTCTCGTTCAAATTCAACTAAAACCTCAAATCCACGTAAAGACCAGAAAATCCACATTTATTTGTTTTAAACTTCAGACTTGTGCTACTTCTTAAATACCTACTTACAAGTACCACTAGTAAAATACGATTACTTCCATGCTGAAAGTAAATTATCTATATTTAAAATGTAAACGTGTGCTGGTATTGTTAAATAAAATAATAATAATACTTGATAAATAATTTCCATTGTTTCATTGTAAGTTCTATGGATAAGAGCTTAGCAAGTTTTACATCAAGCAGAAAAATAAAACAGTTAAGATAAAGCTTAAGATTTAGTTTTTTTTTAGTTAATAAGTAAATATTTATAGCATTTTGTGTGTGTAAAAATGTATTGAACAATTTCAGTGGACTGTATGTTGTATATCTTTGTAATATAAAGTAGTGATATTTTTTTCAGAAATTATACCTGTACCAAAAACAGCTAAATAAAATGAATCTACTTAATGTAAATATGTATACCAAAGCGAATAAATGATTATATTTACATAAAAAATAAACTTAGTTTTAATTTATCCTGTATTTAAGTACTTATTTGGCACAGTCTTAAAATTAATACTGGTGTTATGCTAATAACTTTGAACTTAATAAATTAAATGTGGTTTTCTCTATTTACTTACATTGGTATTTCAGAAAAATATTGGCTAATTAAAACAAAGGTGTTTAAGACTTTTATCTCTGTGAATATTCTACTCAATTAGGATTTTTCTATTATTTGGACACAATCCTTCAATTTATTTATTTAATCGCCTCAGTATTCCTACGCTCACTGCTTAAATGACTTCTCCGTTGAACGGAGTCCCTATATTAAGGCGACGCCAGCCCCTAATGATAAAAAAATCCACTTATTTGTAACCGTTTTCCTTTTAAATTATCATGATAATTATAATTTAAAAAATACTCAAATCATCTGCAGGATATAAGAAAGGGGATCATCATAATTATTTTTTAAATTATATTTAATTATATGTATATATAAAAAAATTACTAATTTGCAATCTAATATCAATGTTGTAACCGTGCGATTTGCTTAATAATCAATATTTTAAATAGCTAATTCTTAAGATAAATTTTAAGATCCACTATCTGAAGGCTCATCAAAAGAAAAATTTGAATTATACTTTATTTAATTTTTAAATAGATATTTCTGAGATTTGCAAGTAGCGACTCCCCCTCAGCAGTCCCGTCAATTCAGTACAGAACGAGTTTTGCGGCTGGAGTCGCTTTAAGAGTGGGCACAAAGTTAACAAAATTTCTAATTTCAACCGCAACTGCACGCCTCATGTCTTGTAATAATTAGTTATTTTTATTAGCCATATTTTCACAAATTTTTGCTAATGAATAATATAGAACAATTTATCTACAGTGACACAAATTATAAAACTAAAATTTTATTAGATGCCACTTATAATATTAACATTATTAATTTATTAACATAAATAATTAAACCAAAAAAATTCATAGAAAATTGCAATTCGCGTATGTATTTTGACAGTTCTTTGGACCTGACGCTACAGTGCTGCCATCTCAATTAGACCGTTTCAGAAAACTCTCATTAAATATTTAAAATGGGACCTACAATGCACAGGTTTATAGATTTGTTAACCAATAATTGCTGCCTGTTAAGGACTATTTCTAATAAATTTTATTATTATTATATTTGAGGAGGCATGACTTATATGGGTAGATAAACCAGGTAGTTATAAATACCTACTGCGTACCTACATAGTAAAGAAATATTATTTTCAGTGTCTACAATTTGTCTTTATTTCGTTTTGCCTTAATAGCCTTATTTATTGATGAACCAACTGGTGCCCACGACTTCGTCTGCGTTGAAAAATTAAATAACTCCCGACATCTTTTCGCTGTGACGACGGTGGCGCACAATTTTTTATATTTTTAGACGACCCCTGGGGAACCTTTTCTTTTTCAGGATCCTACGTTTTAATCCAGATAATAAACTATATGTGTGCCAAATTCCATCCAAATCCGTTCAGTAGTTTTTACGTGAAAGAGTAACAAACACACATACATCCTCACAAACTTTCGCCTTTATAAAAGGTATAATTTAGTGCGATAATGAAACCGAATTCCACGCGAATGAAGTCGCGAGTAAAAGCTAGTCTATAAATATTCTTATACCCAGTGTAAAAATAATAAATAGTTTTCAGTAATTTCGTAGCATATAGACGCTATTTGCATAGGTTGCGCGGTGTATGTGATTACGTTACCGAGGTAATGTTAGTGCACTCTAAGTACTGTCATATAAAATAAAAAATAGTTTTATTTTAAGTATTAGAACGTGTTATGGTTGATTAAGGTGAATTATTATCAATGTAAATAAGTAAACGATTTTCCATTCATTTAGGTAATATTAATGCTACAGCAGCAGTTTACACACACTCGGGAAACTTACAATTTGTAGTCATTTATGATTTTCAATTGCACTGAAATTTTTAATTCGTATTTTCGTTTCGAATGTAATATTGGGAGTTGCGGTAACTTTATTTAAGGATGAAATGCGAAACGAATATTAATGGAGACAGCTTGGCCCTCGAGCAATATTTTACGCAGCCGAAGTCTACGTGAAGGCCGGTTGTTTACAACTTGCCCGGTTTCGCGGGGCCGTGGCAATCACCAAGTGAATCTGCGATGCCATAAAGGTTCTATAAGATCACATAAGCCCTGATGCTTGGTTCACGCGAATACATATAATTCCAGCCTTAGCCATCAATATGGTAACAGTGCTATTATTGAAGCACTTTTGCCTTCGTAACTCCTCCTTCAGATCTAATGTATTTAGTTTATTTATAACTTTGCTTTTCACCCAGCGCCTGCATAAAAACTCTATAGACACTAAACGGCTACTGTACAACCTTGAAGTTAAAGATATATTAGAACCTCTTCTATACAGGTTACAAACTTTCTTAAATAGCTGTTATACAGCAATGCAGCGGTAGTGTCTGCTTATACTGCTTGTGTGCCAGTTGGGTAGTCATCTAGTGATCTCATTGGTCATAATTAATACTCATTGACTCAAAGGTCAACTATAGAAACATTTCTGTTAGTTCTTTCTAAAAAATTAACAGTGTCTTTTTTTTAGTAATAATTAACTAGGCTATAACAATTTGAACATAAACTTTCTTCTATTACTTTAGGTTGGTATATAAAGTTATACTGCTTTTAACATCAACTTAACATAGATGTTTTATTTTATCAATGGTTATACAGAGGTGACATGTATTTTATGTTATATTGTAAACAAACAATCCTACAGTAACACAAATATGTATTGCGATGGAGTCCTTTTAAAAAAAAAAAGTTAACGTGAAATTCTAGAAAAAAAATTATTATATTGTTACTCAGCATTTAGCACCCCCTCTCAATTTCTGACAAATGTATTCAATGTACATTCAAGTATTTACTGTAATAAGCAATTAAAGGCAATAGATTCTCATGTCTTCCTGAGATAAATGAGTAATTAGCTAATTTAAAAAAAAAAACAGTCAATAAAATCTAACATTTAATAAATTTCTCTAACATTTTAACTTGATGGGACATATACTCTACACAATTATTTAGAACTACACATTGTTTACAATTAGTTTCTAAATTAGAAATTAACTCTTTATAGTTGAACATTTTCTCTTTGACCATTGGCAAAATTAATTGTCTTAGCACACTATTGTCGGAACATATGGCCGCCGAGTATATTAATTTGTTTACATCTGTATTTTGATCATAATAATATTTAACGACCATTAGTAAAGCATAGAAACTGAAACTCAGGCCTTTATTGTCTATGTACAAGGCTTTGTTTAATCCATGATTGTTTATAAAAGAAATTTGCTCCTGTGATAATTTTGAATGTGTGTTGTTAAGAAAATCTTTTATACAATCAAAATTAAATGATACATAATCCAAATGGTTATTAGGCAAGTAGAATCCGTATTCAGTGATCAATTTCAAGTTGTGACTATCGCCATAGCATATAAACACTTGTGAAAAGGAATTAAAATTGTTCTTTGTATAAATAGAAAATCTAACATCAGAAAACAGGTTCTCTTCCAAGTCGGATATCTTAATATTTTCAAAATTTTTACTGACTACCAATTTAGTTTCGTTTTTAGCGTTTGGACTGTGATTTATCATGTCCAAATATGGACATAGAGATATCTTCGTATTATCACTTATTATATTCAGTAAAGAATTTTGACTTTTAAGATCAATTAAGTTCGTTAGATCCATATAAACACATCTAGTGTTGACTGTGAAATAGGCCCATTCATATAAAGACAGTGTAAAATGTTTTCTTAATTTAACAACAGATACATCATTACTTACATTATTTCCTAATATATCCTGAAAAACCTGGAAGGATGATTGTACAGTGGCTTTTTGTTTTGAGACAACTGATATTATGTCAGGGTCTATATAATTGACTATTTCATTTGGCAAAAAATATGGCACAGTATAATCTTTCGGCAAACTATCGAGATAAACATGCCACTTTGTGTTTTTGCCTTGCACTTTTAAAAATGATAAATAAAATGCCATTAACGATTGGAATGACACTGAACATCTATAATCTAACAAACACTGTTTAGTATTCTCTAAAAATACATTACAAAAATTAGAGTCTAACAAAATACTGGTTACGTTTATGGTCAAGTTTAATGGTAAATTTATCAGCTCCTCTCCGGCTTTGATTTTTTTTCTCGTTAACACTCCGCGACCTGTGTCGTCGAATACGGCCAGGGTCAATTTTTTATTGCGTCCTTTACCCTGTTTTACGAGCCAAGAGTTTAATAAAATCGCTTCTTTAGTATTATCACAAGCGTGAAAGTGGCGCGTTTTCTTCTGGTTCCTTTTACGACGCGTCCGGCCCATTTCAGTTTCTCATAGCGTAAACTTGATGCGTTAAAACCTAAATCCTCTAAAGAATTCAAAGGCAGTTTTAAAAATTTACATAATTGCCTTAGGTAATGAAAATTGAAAATATAAATGAATATTGAGTAACAAAACAAACCAATGTATGCAGAAGAAGCACTATTTTATTTACATATTTTTGAAGACGTAAAATTGACACTTGACACTGAGTTTACCTTTGTAACACAGACCACACACCATGAAATAGAATAGTTTAGCTTCAATATATTTAGTATTCTGCGTCGAATTCGGTCGTTCTATTGTTTCGATATTCTGGACTGGACACTTTGAAAAGAATTGCATTTCTTTTTTGCGCTCTTCGATAGTTGATTCATTCTTATTCATTTATATACTTTACCTAATTATTCTCATCTTTATATTAATTTTGCCTGAAAATTATTATGTTAGGTACATTTAGTTTGAATATTCGAATGCATTAAACCATGTGTGAACTAGCTCTTAATTATAATAACAAGACCATAACAAGAGTTTATGCTGAATTTGTAGTCTATGTATTTTTAATATAGTTCCTAAACTCGACTAAAGTCCCTGTCAGCAAAAAATTCCCGCAGGCGAGGAGCTGTTATTAATGTTTTGTAGCCAATTCTAGTTGTTCTAATTTTACCTCATGTTTAAGCCGCGAACTATTTTGGTGGCACGGATTTGATCTCTGCATGGTATTTCTACTCTTCTGTGGTCTAATCTTATGTCAAAGTCATTAACGTCGGAGCTTTCAATGTCACTTGTCATTAACTAAAGGTAAAGATTTAATTTAGCGGTTTTTTTTGTGTTAGTTCTTTATTTTTGCTATAGTTCAATAGATTGTTCGGCTGTGGTTCAGCTCGGCTTCTCTTTCGTTAACGGTTTTCCAATTCCAAACTTTCTTTCATTGAAGTTTCATTTTTATTGTAATATATTATCTGTTTTATTTTATTAGTTGCAATGTCTGAACAACAACAACAAACCAAGAATTGCATTACACTTCGTGGTTCTGCTCAGATTATCTGCGAATATCTAAGTAAGATACTTGAAATACAGTAAAATATTTGATTTTTGTTTATATTACACATCTAAAATTAAAGCTACTTGACATATGTTGATAACTTTAGCCAGGCTATATTTTATTTTTCTCATTAAAATTGCAAGTTTCTATTTTTCCTTTATTTCAGAGTTTGCTATTAATTCGGTTTTATTCCAAAGGGGATTATATCCTCCGGAGATGTTCAAAGCTGAGCAACAATATGGTATCACTTTGCTGCTATCTGAAGACCCTCAAATCAAAACCTTTCTTTCACATCTACTCTCCAAGAGCGAGGGTAAGTTGGAAAGGGAAATTCTACATACCTATTTTAAGTATTTGTTAATTTATGTATAACTAAGATTTATATAGGTACCTAAGTATTAACTTACCCACAATATCTTCATGAATAGCAGATGCAATAAACTTAGAAATAATTTTGGTATTTATAAAATTAGGTCCTTGTACATATTTTTTTTAATGTTAATATTTAACAATTAAATTAATAAATTTAGTATATCTAAAGCATGTGTATATTAATAAAAAATTAAATATAATCATGTAATATTTGTTACTTGTATCTATACTATATCCATATCTATACTAATATACTTATACTTTATATTAATTATATGAATATATAAAGCTGAAGAGTTTGTTTGGTTGAACATGCTAATCTCAGGAACTACTGGTTCAAATTGAAAAATTATTTTTGTATTGAATACCTAGTCCATTTATCGAGGAAGGCTATAGGCTATATAACATCACACTACAATCAATAGTATTATATATGTATAAGTAGTGTCCAGTACCCCGCGACTCATGCGCACGCCGCCGCCGTATGAACCGCTGCGAAGCATGGCCGAGTTCAGCTAGATGAAAATATACTCTTGGTGTAAAAAAGCTTTTTAGTAGACATGACATTCACAACTGATTTTTTTTATGTAAAGGTCGTCAGATGAAGCTGGAAACAAATTATCTGATGTGTCCATCAGCCGTGGCTGCTTACCACGGCTGATGGACACATCCAATAATTTGTTTCCAGCTTGATGGTCCACTTTGTGGAAGGTGGTAAATAGGATTACCTAGGGATTAGGAAATGATGGGAGAATGGACTCTAAATAAAATCATATTGATGCCGAATTACACAAAACTTAAAAGAAAGTTTGGTTTCATTTAAATTTCAAAATTAATAAATCTATTTATACATGGGAAGTCTTAGTTAAAAATATTGGATCTGTGGTTTTAATTGATTTTGCTGTATATAGTTGAAATAAAAAGGTAAATTTCTCAAAAAATGTGATAAATATCACATTTTTTATCACATCACAAAAAAATATGTTATTGGCATAATATTTTCAATTATAAAATATTATTATGAAAGTATGACAAGACCTAAAATAATTGTATCTTGTATGGAACCACAAAAAAGGGTGATTGCCCAAGGTATTTCCAAGTGTCACTAGGATAATAAATGTCCTTTCAAAAGAAAGAGACTACACTTTCTATTGTGTTGTTACATTTTATTATTATTAATGACTATCTGAGCCCGCAACCTCATATGCTTGGTATTCAATATAGTGTGTAAGTTTTTGGAATGAAACAAACATTAATGTTACAGAAAGCTTGCTACAATACACCAGTGAAAACCGCATTCAAATCGGTTAAGCCATTCTATTATTTTGACCTCTGTAATATAAATGCAATTTTTTTTAATATTTAACAAACAGACATGGCTCGTTTATGATTTTATTATACTAGCTCTTGCCTGCTACTTTGTCTGCACCTCTTTTTCTTAGGTGTCAAAACATTTATTTCAGTCTTTATTGCTCATATATTTATTTTTAAATTTAAATTAAAAATTTACTTTAAATTAATTAATTAATTAATTTTTATTTGTAAATAGAAAAAAAAATAGGCATTTTGTAAAAAAAACTCCCAATGCCCTCTCTACTTATATTCTATATATTTAATCTTTTTGATTACACATAAAAACATAAATAACTTTTATATTTCAGAATGGATAGTCAATAAAAAGGTGACTAAACTGTCACTGATAATTATAAATGTCGCAAACAAGGAAGTCCTAGAGTGTTGGGACTTCAAAGTCCAGTACGAAGAAGGGGACGCTGCTCTATCCAAAGAACAAAATGAGACGGTCGGCAGTAAGGATTTGAAGAAAATACAACAGGAAATAAGGGATGTAATGCTACAGGTAGCCGCCACAATATCCTACTTACCGCTACTCGATTGTAGATGTTCCTTCGACGTACTAGTACATGCCAAACCAAGTTGTGACATACCGGAGAAATGGTCTGAAGCGAAGCCGATAGAAATAACTAATGCCCAAAATGTACAATTGAAGTCGTTCTCGACGAGCCTTCACAAAATGGAAACTGTTGTAAGTTATAAGCTAATGGATTAGTTAGTGTTTGCCCGTTATACACATAAGTAGGGTTGCAGTGAGAATTAATGCATAATCAAATTATGTGAGCATTGGCCTTTTAAGAAATTCAAACTGAGTGACATATGTTTACATGAGCACATGTCATTTTAAATGAAATATTGCAAGCGTCTTCTAACAAAATAAAATAATGAGTTTTTTTGTTGAAATTTTTAATACTTAGGTAATTAAAGAATCCTTTTAAAAGTTTCCTTAAAAAAGTGAATTAAATTGAACTCCATTTAATAGAATATGTGTAGTCCATTGGTGTCATCACATAATGAAGTACTAGTAAGATACTAAACCACTTTTAAAATGCATATCGACGCTTGAAAGGCAAAAGTTACCAAGAGACATATTGACAACTTTACACCAGAGCATTTTAAAGTTTTTTTTTTTTTAATTCGTATAAAATCGCCCATTAGTCACAACTACTTGATTATAACGAATTTTAAATGCAGTTTGAAGGCTTAATAAACTGGCATTTAAAGATTATGAGTTTTCGCAATATTTTATGAAATAGTGTCGGTTAGTAATATTTTCATCAAAATCACAAACGGGTAAAAGTGACCTACCGACAACAAAATTTCATTATAAAACAAGTAAAATTAACTAAACCCCATTATTTTACAATTGTGTTTGAAGAAAAATGACGCATACAGAAATAACTCATGTTTGACATTTAGGTAAAATGATGTAAATAAAAAACAAAAGAACTTTTCTACCATCCAATTTCAATCATGGTACAAATGAAATAATTTTCGAACTAGTAATAATGAACTTAGTACACAAAATCAAAGACTCAAACAAAGTTTTTCGACGGATATTATCATCATTATTACAACCTTAGTAATCTACATTCACCCACTACTAAGTATGGACCTCCACGAGGGATGAATTAGAGTACCTATAAGTACTCCACCACGCTGCTCAGTTCTAGTGCTGGTTGGTGGAGGTTTTAGGCCAACGTTTATAATAACATACGAATATTGCAATCAAATCTCTCGCAAAGTGGATAGCTGTTCTTATAAAGAATTTTGGTAAAAAAATAAATCAACCAATTTACATGAAGTCTTTAATATTCCCAAATTACAAAAAAAACATGAGTGAAGATATTTAGGTAAACTATGAAATAAACAAACAACACAAGATCAAATCCTAACAATTTAGAGCTTTATTTACTACTTATTAGGTATATTTGATAAGCTTACCTAATATAGGTAAGCTTATCAATAACATTTTAACACCACATAAGGTAATGTAACAAGAAATATTAATTCTTTGTACATACTTTATTATCAAAATTAGATATTTATCAAGTTATTTGTACTAAATTCAAAAAAAAGTATGTATTAATGAGCGAGGTAGATGTAGGTTAAGAACTTATAGATTGAGATCCATCCATCGACTTTAAAAAGCATAAAATTAGGTTTTTCTTATAATCTACACTTAGTCCTTGAGTTACTAGGAAGTTACATAAAAAACATATCAAAATGTGCCAGTGAAAAAATATTAAAAAGTATAATAAAATTAAAGATAATAAAAGAAATCAAGCTTTTTTCCAAATATTTAACCATCATTAGAATCCATGTCTTCGATGTCTGATTCTGGCAAAACATCTTTTGCAGATGTAGAACAATGTATATCGGTGAATTCTTTTTGGAATTGAGCAGGAATAACTTTGCAAAGTTTAACAAGGTCATCATATTTTGCCTTTGCTATCGGCAGACGTGAACGGTAACACGACATAAGAGGTACCCTGGTCTTAGATTGGATTTCAACCATGCTCGACTTAGCAGATTAGCAGATTTGTTCATGGAATACTTGACGGAAACGTTTGAAAGATTACTTTTTTTGAATGTTGCTATCCTGATTTTGCTTATTTTTCCCGTAAGGTTACCTTTAAAGTACTTTTCAGCAATGGAATCCACTTATAAAAATCTTCAAAAGTCAGTTTTTCTACCTCGTAGGGGAAGGGGTCCTTTCGAGCTGTGGTGAAAACAGTATACCATTGAGAAGGTGCATAAATAATTGTCTTCTTTAGATTAGTTTCAATAACAGCTTGAACACTGTCGACTGGCATATATGTATGACCAGTCAGTAAATAATTTATCTGTATGGTTTCTAAATTTGTGCATTGCTGTAACGTGGAGTGTATCATTGTTAAAACTACCCGATTCCAGTTTTGCCCGAGGCAGCAGTCACAATAAAGGAGTAAGTTTTTAACATTACCCCTTTCATATATTTATGCAAAATACTAGATATTTCGTTCGCACCTCTTTTGCCTTCACTTTCATCCCAGTAATAGCAAAAAACTTTGCGCGTCCCGTTTTCGTAAAAGCCAATTTGCGCGAGTAATATAAAAGCATTGACTCGCCATGTTGTGGGGTGTTTAAAACCTTCTCTAAATCAAAACTTACACATAAAGTGTTAGGGTCACTTTTACGAATATTCTTATGAGCAAAAAACCTGTTATAGCTCTCGTTTTTCTCAGTTTCATGGTCAGTTTTTTCTTTAGCCTTTGTTTGTTCGAATTTTAAGCATTTTAAACGTTTATCTTTCTTGGGCATATGGAACCCTATATTGAAATCATCAGAAAATATTTTACGGAACACTCTCTCACTAACAAAATCTACACCATTATCTTCAGATCGTTTTTTGTAAACGCTATAAAGATTAGCAACATTTTTGTATTCATGTATTAAGTAGACTCTAGTGGAATCATTTCGGCAATAATGCGATGGTACAGCTGTTAAACTTTTGATGAAATTGATCACTGTTTCTATTGTAGCTGGTTTGGTTTTATTAGGCGGTACGTGTTTGCCACGTAAATCCTTTTTAGCGCAACCCCAACTAGAGTTCTTGACAGAACTTGATAAATTTCGACGATAAATTTAGTGTTGCTGATAAGAATTGCAAACACACTGGTCTCTTGCCCTCTCCTTCATTAATATGATACTTAAAGCTTGCCAAGCGCTTCCCCGAATCAGATCGCTTACGCTTTATCTCTTCTTTCTGTGTTATACTTACTAACCAGTCTCTCCGACGCTCTCCCGAGAGTCCCCAAAAATGATCAAATACCTTCTGTCTTTTTTCAGTATCAATATTCCATTTATTTCCACATTTTTTTCCAATACACGGGTTAGGTTGAATAGATTTAGATTCGATGATTTTGCCATCACTTCGCACATACTCTTGTCCAGTAATTCTTTTTTGTGACCGATCCTTTCTCAAGTTTATTCTTTTGTTTCTCAAGCCTTTTTCTCTGTTTCTTCATTAATGTCATCCAAACTTGTATTTTGCTTTTTAGATTTTAACTTTTTAGATTTTTTGGTTTTAGCTGTTTTTGAAACTACTTTTTCGGCATCACAAGAAGAACTAGATTCCAACCATTCATCTGAAATTGAAGCTACTTCACAATCGATAAAGGTTGAGTAATCTTCATCTGATAAATAATCAATGTACATTTTTTCAGTTTTGCACTTACGTTTACGATTTTTCTGAGGAATTATAGTTTTTGATCCGCCAGATTGAGAGTATCCCACAATTGTAGAATTTGTAGAATTGGCACTTCCTTGGATGTTGTTTTCAGTATACATTTCTGGTGTAGTTAATCCACTTTTTGTGTTTTTAACTGCTTGTTCTTCCGCATTGCATGCAGTGGGCGTTTCCGGTATAGTCAATTCAATGTTTGTAAGTTCTTCATCTGGTTCTTTTTCTGTTATACCAATTTGAACTACAAAATAATCATCTGCTCGGACTGTACTCTGTTCTTCAGATAGATCTGCAGGTACAAATTCTAAGTTAGGGCCTGACGGGCCACCAACTATTTCATCCATCAATGCTTCACTATAATTGTACTGCTGTTGATCATAATTTATTGGGCCAGTCATCTCCAACGGTATTGCCAGCAGTAATAATCTCAGTACTTGCAAATGATGTCATTGCAGGGCTTTCTTCTGAAAGTGTCTCATCCTGAAAATTTAATAATAAATAGGTGTTTAGTTCAGTACAAATTTAACAATGTGTAGCGCAAGAGAAAGTAGAGCATTAATCTACATGTTACAGATTTGCTCGTAACGTGAAATAACTACTACGACGTGAAAAAATTATTTCAATTGGTAACAAGCAACGCCCAAGAAAGTGCCAATTCTGCAAATTCTAACATTGCGTGATACTTTCATTCTGGCGTATTTATTAAGTCAGAGGAAGGTTGTAAACATAGGTGTAAAACTGATAAAAGTAGGTTTATTTTCATCATCAGACCCTGGATATCATTTAAGACCAGAGTATTTCTCAAGACAAATCAAACGATTAATGGGGTTGCGTCGTTTCGTTACAGAGTTCCTATGGCCACCTTTCGGCCCCTTCATCAAATTAGCTCTATGACATCATTATTACGTGTATGCAACATTTCCCCTCAATCGAACACCGGGGAGTGGGTTAAATTCAGCTTGCAAATTTTTTATCTAAACAAGCTAACTAACATACATTGCAAGTTAAACAAAAGCTTATAAATACATATCGGATTAATAAACGCAAGTTTTTTGCGAACTTTATCCAATTTTTTCTGGTTTTTTCCTTTGTATGTACATATGTATGTATGTGTTCTCGATATTTTGGCCCCTAGAAATTAAATTGAATATTAGTGGCTTCTAATAGTTACAATTGAGAGAATAATGATTTAGTATTTAATACATTACCAAAGTCAAATCCTTGCTATCCACACTCGCGCTTGACATAGCTAGCTTCGTGATGGTATCTACTCGCTTTTTATTTATTTATTTATTTATTTATTTTAGGAACACAAACAGAAATTAAATTACATTTAAAATAAAAAAAAAATAAGTATACACACATTCCAAAAAAGTGTCCACAGATAAGTAATACATAAACGAGTCCGAGCAGAAAAAAGAAGAAAAAAATAATACAAAAAAAATAATAATAATAAAAATTGACAAAGCTTTAAACTTAAAAAAAATATATATATAAAAAGAAAAATCCAATAAGAAAATCCACAAGACAAATATAAAAAAAAAAAAGAAAGAAAAACAAGTGTACAATAATTAGCCTAATAGGTGTGCTTCTTCAAGCTCAAACATAATTTTCCTTAACTGCACTCTAAGCTTCGCAATTGTGCAGTTGAAAGGATCCAAACTTAAAAAATGTTTATTGTGCTGCTTAACCGTTCTATATACATACGTATTGGCCACATAGTTGCATTTCATAGGTGGGTTATCGAACAAGTTCATAGATCTAGATCCGCTCCAGGGACATCTAAATGGCAGCATGCTAAGCAAATATGATGAATCAATGTTATTAGTTAAAAGTTTCAACAAAAATAGTTGGTCTCTCTCCATCCGTCGAAAATATAGTGCTGAAATATTCAAGGGGAGCGCCAGTCCCCACCGGGTACACTTAGGTTTCAGGAATCTGATGAATCTATCTTGGACACGCTCAATTCTTGAGATATGAACCTTATAGCATGGGTTCCAAACTATGGAAGCATATTCCAAAACCGATCTAACGTATGCATTAAAAAGGAGCTGATATGTAGATATACGCCTGAATTCTCTGCAAGTCCTTAATACAAAGCCAAGTATGCGATAGGCTTTTGCTGTTATGTGGCTAATATGAGTGGTAAAGGACAATTTACTGTCCAGAAATACCCCCAGGTCTCTTACCTCTGTCACACGGCTAAGGGTTTCATCTCCTATGTAGTAATCAAAATTAATAGGTTTAGCTTTCCTGGTAAACGATATTGCATTACATTTTTTGACATTCAAATTAAGATAATTTTCTTCGCAATAAGAACATAGTTTATGTAAATCACTTTGCAACAAACGACAGTCTTCTTGAGATTTAACAACTTTAAATATCTTCATATCGTCAGCATATAAAAGGAACATAGTATTGTCAAAAGTCAAATAAATATCATTAATAAACAGGTTAAACAAAAGAGGTCCCAGGTGAGACCCCTGTGGGACGCCTGAAGATACTGGGACGAATGTGGAACAAAAACCTTTAACGGTCACGGCCTGACTACGTCCACGAAGATACGACTCCAACCATCGTAACAGATCTCCGTGAATACCAGCCTCTCCAAGTTTATATATTAGTAATGAGTGCGAAATCTTATCAAACGCCTTGGAGAAGTCCGTATAGACGACATCAACCTGATACCCTTCATTCATGGCAGATGCAACCCGATGAACAAATTCAGACAAGTTCGTTTCGGTAGATTTCCTGGTTCTAAAACCGTGTTGTTGGTCTATAATTGTAGGCCCAATGACAGAATTAATTTGGTCAAAGATTATTTTTTCAAATAACTTTGGTATTGTGCTTAACTTAGCAATTGGTCTATAATTTTGTATGTTATGCCTGTTACCCGTCTTAAAAATAGGAACAACGAAGGAGCGCTTCCAAATTCCAGGAACAATACCAGTACGTAATGAAAGATTAAATAGAATCGATAGTGGGGTTGATAGAGATTTATAACATTTTTTTAGAAATGACGGAGGAATGCCATCAGGTCCACCA
Source organism: Bembecia ichneumoniformis (assembly GCA_910589475.2). Lineage (NCBI taxonomy): Eukaryota > Metazoa > Arthropoda > Insecta > Lepidoptera > Sesiidae > Bembecia > Bembecia ichneumoniformis. The sequence continues at coordinate 19,169,032 of OU342525.1, read as the reverse complement.
CCTTTATTTATATCTAAAGTTTTCAAATATTTTTCAAATATTTTTCAAATATTTTTCAAATATTTGCCATCCATTATGTAACTAAAACAATAAATTTAAATCAATATAAAAACTAAATAAATAAATAAAATATAAACACACATAAAATCTTTATAATGAAAACACTTACTGAGTAGGTACTGATCTTGATCTCAAGCTACCCGACGAAGTACTTTGTGCGATGCGCGCGGGCACGCGGGTTGTCTAAATGACAGTTCGGTGAAGACTGATCCATATTTTGTTATCAACCGCCACTCAAAATTACACCGCGTATAAGTGACAAAACAAAATACATTCTACAGGGATAAGCTCATTTTTATACAATTTCATATCAGAAATAGTTATCTAAGTAACAAAAACAGTAAAAAAATCTATTCTTTTTAGGGAGGAAAAATACTACTATGTTACGTGTTTAAGTACATTGCACTTAGGAAAAAATTACTAAATGAAAATGAGTACATAATTAAGGTATGTAAAAAAGGCTTAAATGACGAAAGAAATAAATTATTAATAGGGTAAAATTTCTTAAGCTATGCTTATACCCATGATACCGTAAGGAAAAAAATACTTCATGTTTAAACGCATTAAATCGTGTGAAGGCAAAAATTACTAAGTGTATCAAGTTAAAATCGAATACCTACCAAGTGCAACTTATTCATAAATCGGTAAAATTTTAGTCGCTTGGTCGCCGAAAACTGTGAAAATGTGCATTTTTTTAAGTTACCAAGCGACAACGAAAATCTTGCTAGCAGTACAAGGGTAGGACCAATCTTTTTTCTGATTTCAATGATGTATATAACTCAATATCACCCAAAATGTCGCTTGGTAACTTTTGCCTTTCAAGCGTCGATATAGTTAGTTCCTTCATTAGATTACTAGCGACCCGCCCCCGGCTTCGCCCGGGGTACAATTTTTATATATATGAACATTCCCCGTTTATCCCTCTTTCCATTAGTGAAAACCGAATTAAAATCGGTCTACCCGTTCACGCGTGATGCCGTGACCAAGGGGAATGGGGATTCATTTTTATATATAGAGATAAATCGATGTATAGAAAAGTTAAGCTTAAATCCAATTGCATTTTATGGTATTAATAATTACTTACAAAAATTGTAGCACTTCATGAAATGACTTCAAGTAAAAATGAAATTGCATGCCTAGGTACTTATTTCATGAAAATTTGGGAAGTTAAATTGGGTAAAATATTTTTATGAGCGTACCTACCCTACCTTTTTAATACTAGCTTTATTTTGTTAAATATTCATCAATAATAGGAAATTTTAAAAATAGGTGTCTTGTTCATTGTCTTGTTTTTATTGATAATTTAATCTCATTTTTATTGTTTTTAGACACTGTTCACTAAACTTCAAATTTTAATTATTTCACTGATATGTGTAGAAAATATTTAAAGACAGGTACTGTTTTTCAATCGCGTTTTACTTGACAGCATAGATTTTTCCTATAGATTTTTCCTTTATTGTTTTATTCCAACACGTCAACATATTTTATTTCCAAACAATGCTTTAATCAAAGATTAGACTTCCATAGACGAGGTTCTATTTTTTGTGAAAATGGCGCTATAAATTGATATATTATTTTGTATTTTACATTATTTTAGAAATAATGTAAATTAATAAGTTGTAAAATAATCTCCAATATGTAAGTATCTGCTTCAAATCTGCTCGAAGAAATTGAATAGATTTAAAAAAATTAAGACATCACAAGTAAAAATAAAATGACATAGGTAACAAATTAAGTAAACATTTGTTTGTTTTAAACGAAACGAACGAATCTATTAAAGAACATTTTTGTTAAATGTAATTATTTAAACATAGGTACTTTTCATCATTTAGTTTATTAAAAAGTTAATAATTCCATTTAAATCGCCATTTCAAAATTTTGGATTGTGGTAATGAAATTCGCTCAAAATGGGTGTTTCAGTATTTTATTTATGAATTCTCAAGTTTGTATATTATTTGAAGAAACATATTGCAAATTGTCAATGCATTAGTCCCAGCAACAGTACTTGATTTTTTGTTAAGTTAATTGTTTAATTTGGTAAGAGATGACGCAAACTAGTACGTCCCACCGACGATAGATGGCAACACTGTAGCCGTTTCTTGTACAATTGTAACGTGTGTGAATGTTCCGAGTTCTCATAACTTTTTACATGAGCTCACTAATAAAAAGTATTTTTAGTATTTTGTTTTATTTTTTATTGTATGTAAATATACAAAATAGAGTAATTCCTCTTTCCTGTGTTAGTGTATAAGTTATTTTGACAATACTTGCAAAGAAGCTAGAAATACTTTTATTTAAATCGTCTTTACTATTTCTGCTTGTATGTATACGAATTACACTCACTGGCAAAATTAACTGCCCATACCTACAAGTGGCATTAAGTTTGTTTATAACTTATGATGAGCCCACCCATGTCTGCGATGCCAGAGGTTCGCTAGGAACAGGTGCATAGCGAGGCTCATTAATGGTGTGGGACGGTATTTCTTTTAAGGTAGACCTTGTTGTTGATAGAGGTAGTGTTAATGCTCAGAGGTATGTGAAAAAGATTATTGATCACGATTAAAAGATCACTATTATTGATATTTCATTTATTGTATTAACTAAGCGCTTAATGTAAAATTGCTAAATTTAAAGATACAAATAAATAACATTTTCAGCAAATAGTACTGTACAAATTTGTTAATACAATTTAACATTTCAATTCTATTTTAAATATTGACTATTTAAATGTTTGTGCCTATTCTTGTAAAATAACAACTAATAATGTCATAATGATTCAACTTTACTGTCTATGGTCGCTCGTTGAGATGTTTCATTTGGGATTCCTTTTCTAAATATTGCTTCGTAAGTAATATTTTGTAAGCACCATTTGTTTATTACTTATCTACACATACTTTTGTACAATTAAAATATAGAAGCTATTGAGTATCGTTTACAGATTTAGAACAAATATAGACACAGCTTTAGGGCTATTTATCTTTTACTATCTTTAGTGGATTTTTCCACAATTAACTACTTAAAAATGAGTATTTATAAACAAAACTGAGTAGGTATACTTATACTGAGCAACACAACATAGGTAATAATAATAATTAAATCTAAATAAAATATAATACAGCGACATGAGGTCAAGGGGTGTCTTGAATTTTAACTCAAATGTGATGGATCGTTATGTCAAGATTCTTGTAGTAAAAAAGAAAGATAGGTACGTGACTCGCACTATCCTCGAATGGATCTTCTAAACTGAGTTTAATGATATTATAAGTTCCATTCAATCGCTGAAACAACAATGTCGTGCGTAACACTTAATACGGACACAGAGTTTATTAAAGGTTTTTAAACACGAGAATCACAATTCGTAATGTACATTTAATAATTTCTTAATAACATACTATTTGTATCAATTAAAAAGGGGAATAACTGCTGTGACTCGTAAGGCTATCGCATTCACGCTACCGTGTGTGTACATTTGCCTGTCTCTCTCTATTATTACACGTGTTAGATATTGGAATTGTAACTGTGGAGATGTGTAGCCCGTTTGACTATTAAAGAGTGTACATACCGTATCGTATTTGCTTTTTTGCTTCTGTGGTGTCTAATGTCGCTGTTAATATTAATATACTGAATATGTTATTAATTAATATGTAGAGCCAGGTGGTCTGACTTTTTCACTATATTTTCGTTTTAAAAAAAAAATATTCTATCCCGAATTCACATTCTTCGCGAGTGGCACTATTTGAAAGCTCACAACAAGCTGTGTGTTTGTACATTGTTCGAAAAGTATATCGCTAATCTGTACGTAAAGCACGCAGATCACAGATTACCTACTATGAAATGCTAATAACGAAAACATTAGGGCCTGCTTCCAGTTGCAGCACGGAATTTTATAAATTTTATTTAGTAGTTTGATAGTAAAATTGTAATTTCAATGACAATCGGCAGCCTGCGGAGTGTATTGTTACGGCTACTCTGAAGAAGAGTTTTACAAAAAATACGACTGTTGTGATGCATGCCTAAGAATGCTGCGGCTTCCCTAAGGATACTATGGCATACCTAACGTCAGTATGAGCTTACAAACGGTACGAAAGACTCCAGTGCCGTGCAGCCAGTGAGCGCAAGCCCTTAGCTTAGTCATTCCGTCGTAGCTAGCATGAAGGAGATACTCAAAAGGATAGTTATTTTTGAGTAATATTTTATTTATTCACCTTCAATACATAGGCACCTAAGACGAATTTGCCAAGTGCAAATTGGATGGTAAAATTCAAGTCTCGAAAAAATCGAGGTGTCAATTTCGAAAAAGAACTAAAAATTATATAGGTACTTTTGAAAAAAATATTTTTCTGAGAAACTGTTAATAAAAATAAAAATATCACCCGATAGTGCTTCTACAGACGTTTTTTTCAATATTTTTCTTTAATATTTGTATCTACAAGTTCCTAGCTCCCACTTGTCTATTTATTCGTAAAAGAGCATATCTACTGAACTCTTGAAAAAAAGGCAATTAAAATAAACATTCGATCACAATACAAATATGAGGTAATGAAAAGTATTGTAGTTATTATGGGGAGAGCACCTACAGATCGGGAATCAAAATATTCAATCATCCACCAAACTATATGTGTCACTAGAGGGCACTGTTTATAGAAAAGCTGAAGGTTTGGTTAATATGTACCTCAATGCTTCTATAGTTCAAAGACTATAATTGTTTTAAATTGTAGGTACATCTGAATTGGTCAAACTGTTGATATCTACTATGAACCATATTATAGGTACCATATTAACAGGTTCATTTTATCTTATTATTTACTGTTATTAAAATGTCATATTTTTATTTATCTTTATGATTGAATGTATTGTAATCGTATGCTCGTTGAATATTTAGTGAATAATCTAATTTTTGAAAGAAAAAAAGTTGCAGAAAAGGCCTCTAATCGTATCAAGCGGTTAAAAGTTGAAGGAATGTATTTCTTTTTAAATATATTTTAAAACTATATGCCAAAATCCATTTCGTCGATTCGAGTCGATTTTTCGTAACGTCGCATGCGCATCGATCACCACAGTGGCTCACCTAAACCTGTAAAAATAAATGTCATTTTTGAAAAAAAAAAATTGCACCAAAATTTTTCGTTTTGACGCATGCATTTTTATTTATTCATTGTTATCTCACAACAAATAATAAGTTTAATAATACCATATACCGATCGTATAGTACATATAAATCCAGCATGCCACATTTATTTGTTTTTATTAGTAGGCGAATGAAGAAGCGTTAGTGAAAGGTTTATTTCAATGGAAAAATGTCGCCAACTGATGTGAAAAGTCACTCACACATTTTTCCATTCGTAAAAATGAGTGCGGATCGTTACGCTGGTGCACATTAATAAAAAAAATTAATTTAATTTGTGTACATACCATTTATTGTTTTCTGATTGCGTTTTCTGCCCCTTAAAAAGGTTTATTAACATCGTATCCGATTTCTATGACAAACTTTGCTCGAGCTAGCCTCATAGATTGACCCGTTTATTATTCAAAAGCTCGTTCAATTTATCGCTAAATGCTCAACTTGTCAGAGATATATCCAGAAATTTTCTTTATTAAGCCTAGATTTTTGGATGAAATTGAAAAATCATAATTTTTTTAATTTTACAAAAAAAAATACATTTTAGATAACGAAAAACAAAAGCCCTAAACAGAAAGGTAAACAGATCAGTGATACATTATTTTATATTTTAAATTCAATTATTTATTTTAGTAGTAGCAGGGCAAACTGCGTTAGCAGTCGCATACTGGGCAGCTCGCCTGACGGCAGTAACTACCCCTTATAAAAGATCGTCGTTTTGGTGAGGGAGTAAGGGATAAAATTTCCATACTAGAATAAGGGATATATTATTAAAGGTCCCCTTGTGGTGATGTTCGTATTTTTTTATAGGCGATGGTAGCCACCTATTCTAACAATTTAAATTCATCTTAAATTAAAAATTTTAACATATATTTATATAAAATTTTGAAATATTTTTAAGTTTTTTTATTTAGAATAATGTTAGTTTTTTTTTTTAATTTAAAAAGCTTTTGACATTAAATTTTCAAACTAAACAATTGTTACTAGCTACTGTTTAAATGAGTTTAAACTGTCTGTCTATAGATCCTATATCCTTTTAACTTTAACATAGAGGCTAAATTTATGGATATATCTTGGACGAGTGCTGGCTGACGATGGCTCAATTGTTTATTAACGTGTGTAAATAACAAACAGTGTACAACTTTGCATACTCCTTGAGATTTGCGTCATAAAAGTTTGTATGAGACCAGTTATAATGTTGCCCTCGTTTTAAAATATTTTGAGGAGAAAAAAAAAACAAAAATATCCTTTCTTTGTTAATTCCAACACTCATTCTTTTATTGTGATTTTGGTATAAGTATAAAATTATAAAAGGTAAATCAAGTGTACTATATATAAAATAAGTTTAAGTACTGCTTAATATTTGTTGTGAGACTACAAGACAGGCTAAGGTGTAGTGACGTCACTTCGATTTTTATACTTTAGCAAACTTTGCCAAAGTTAGTATTTTGAATATCATGAATATTTATTGTCACATACAAAAAATATTTTTAAATTTGTTATTAATATTTAAAATACTTATACATCACTGCGCCTTAATGCATGTAATGCCCTTATATCCACAAATTGTAATAAATAATAGCCCTACTAAATTAACTAGAGTTTATATAAATAATTTACACAGAATAAAAAAAAACTACTGTGCCTTCGGTCCCACGTTTAGTTATTACAAAACAATGTTCTGTGGTGAAAAAAAAAACGTTTTTTTGTCTATGCCAACAAACATACTCTCCCATGCTCGCAATAGTTACACTTAGGTATATAAATTATTAATTTAATTATTAGAAGTCTATTTAGATAAAACTGTTCATTGACTAGGTGGAGATATCGGACCAATTAGTTATAGGAATTACAGACATAGAAAAAAAATAATAAACAATTTTGGTTTGACTCGCTACATCATTTATTATTATCAATCACGTTTAATTACATGATTTGAATAAAAGAAGATCCAATTACAACAATTTAATTTGTTTTTTAATGGGAACAATATTTGTAATTTTACCACAGTTATATAGTAATTAGCGAATCAAACTGGGATTATAATAGAAACTTTTTGTTTAAACAAATCTTACCCTAATAGATATGTACAAATCATAAAAGTCTCATCATTAAAAATATAGCTAACTACCGTGTGTTAAAACTCGTTTACAACACATTACTTAATAATAATAATTATATTGTAAAATATTTACAACATTAAAAATTAAGTAAAAATATATAGGCATTTAACTTAATTTTGGCGATCAAAAAATTACCTAACAATAAAACTATTACTGTGTAAATTAGTGATACATTATATATTGATGTACATTATTTTATTAGTATACTTAGTTACTTAAATATTTGTAATGGATCTCGAAAAACGAAAATATAATTAAAAATAAATAAATATTCTATTTAATAAAAGCAAAATTTCGGAAGTTTTTACATATTATTCTAATATTCAATCTCATTGGACCAAGTTTGCAAATCCTGAAGGACAATCACTTAGAAGCGACTCAAGTAAAATAACTCAATAACCATCTCCACGCGTGAAAGAGATGGGAGATATTTTTGAAGGGAATTCTGCAAACATTTGGTCGTACTACGTGTACTTATTATTTACAAAAGAAAATTTAAAAATCAAGCCAAACATCACTAATATGGAATACACCACGATTCATCTTTTATCTATTTACAAATACATTTTTTCAATATATTTCAGTAACCTAGGAATATAATATATTTAAAAAAATGTAGTTTAGTCGCTTCAGTTTGGCTATAATTTGGACTAAAAATGCTTTTGCATACGCATTCATATAAATAATCAATTTATCTTTTCGATTTTAGCCAATGACAGTCAAATATACCTTGGCATAGAGCATTGTAAAGTTACGTTGATTACAAAATATCATAATTATTAATGCACACAGAGCATTAATTAAATTCAGCTTATAGGCGACATCTATTGGATTATAAGCAACAACTTTTGGAAAAATCAAAAACGACTCATCTCTAGGAACAAGTGTTGCGTTTTATAAAAACTATTCACTTATTAGTGAAAGTCTACATTACACAGTCGAATAAAGAAAAAAAATCTTGCAAAAAAGATCGTTTTTTTCGTAACATTACAAGATGTTAGCCAAATGAGGCAAAGATATACACTTTCCATTCGATGTCTTCTTTTGCTGTTAAAGAAAATGAAAATATACTTGTAAAGAAATAGATATGTACAGGTCTAACTGAGATGCGTCTACTGCCTTCACATATAAGGTCATACTTAATATCATATGAATACGGCGAAAACATTGTCAGTCCAGTCGTATCACTCGGTGGTGGGATAGAGTCGCGTTGCGCGTCATCTAGCGACAGTTCGCTAACAGTAGTAGGAGGTGGACAGACCCAGTTTGCACGTGTAGGAATGATACATACTACTCCTGTTCGAGACGTCCTTGTTTTCGCACCGCTGCCCGTTGAAACCCTCCGGACATCTGAGCAGACAAAATTCATTTTAATTAACAAAAAATACATAACGAAATAATAATCAAAATCATTTGTTAGGAATAGGTAAAAATTTTCTTCATATTAAATTTTATTGTTACTGTAATATTGGTTTGATATAAAATTTTAAGGTGTCTTTATTAATTTGTACCAATTTTCTTGAAATAATCCAAGCAATAGGGTATTATACGCATTTTTAAAAAGTGTCTCATTTAGATTCTGTAGTGCTAATGATCCACTAAAAAAAAAACACCAAATTTTTATTCAATCGATAAGTTAAATAAAAATGCATTTAAAATTTATATTTTCAAATTTCGCGCGTAATTTGATGAAAACGCTGGAAACCATTTTGCTCTGTGGTCGTGACGTCAGTTGGCCGTGTAAACAAATGCGCCGGTAATTGACATGACACTGACTGACACTTTTTTGTTTACACAACCGTATGACGTAAACATGGCGGCTACTATTTCATTGTGTTTAAGAACAGACTAGAAATTCTGAAAACTTTGAATTTAATTTTTAAACCGACTGCTTTTTGCCTAAGCTATCTCAATAATACACTTTTAGATTTTTTTTTCATATAGACTAAAATACCCTATTGGTGAATCTGTCTACATGAGATAGCGTAATTTTCGTAATAGTCTGATTTGTAAAAGGGATCTATTCTGAGTATAATGGCGGACTTGAGGGGACGCCCGAGTGTCAGTGGCGCTACTATCGCGAAAAACCCGTTTCATTCAAAATATCTCGAGAACGGTTCATTTTACGCAAAAAACTATATACCGATTTTGGTATCTTTTATTGCATATGCACTCTGTGATTTTAAAAAAATCAACATGTCAACCCTTATCGTCTATACACCCTAACTATACCCTATACCCAACTCAAACTGTTCATTTTAATTTAAAAAGTAACAATTCTCTACAATATTTGTCTGAAACTTTTTTTTTACTCTGAGATATTTTTTTTATTTGAAAAAAAAACTCCTATTTTAATTTTTCCACCCCTTCTACAGGGCAAAATCAAAATTTTCTTTAACCCATATCGAAGTTACATATCTTAGAAGCTTTATATCAAAAATGCCCGTGAGGGACTCAAATTATGATTTATTAAATTTTCCTGGACTACACGTTATACTTTCTAGTTGTCTATTCAATAGTGATAATGGCTTACGATATCTATGAGTGAGACAATCCCATAAGCCGAAGTGCTTAAATTAGGTACTTACTTGCAAGCTTGCTCTTGAACTAGCTCAAAATATAGGCAGGTGCCTCCGTTTAGGCAGTAGGATGCTGGGTCCGGCATGGGACATGGAGCACCCAATGCTGGAAACAAAATTTTTTTTCAGCATTTTCAAATAGTAGTGGCAGAACATATTGCGTCATAAATTAGGGAACTTCTGGTTACAGTAACCACTTTCTTATAGATCTTTATGATATCCCTTATTTAATTTTACATATACATATATTTTATTTATGTATTATTTATTTTATTTAGGTATATATATATTTTATAGTCTGCAACTAGTAACTTTATTCGTTCAGTTTAAATTGTGGAAATTACTAATTATTCTTAAATATATCTTATGAACGTATATTAAGTTTTCACAAAAAAATACTGTGAAAATACAGTCATTCTGCAACAAGAAAATTAAATTAATATCAGCCGCATTGCCTCATTCATTATTATAGTATACCCCACGAATACAACGTCCTTTAATTGACTTTTTTTTAATAGCTTAATTTGCAGTGTTCTTTCCACTTTATGGTGACTCCATGTAAAAAAACAGTTTTATCCATGATTTCTAATTCATTGTCTTTGTTTTGTGAAATAATACTTTTTTTGGCGGGTTAGGGTAAAAAGTGTGGTTTTATAGAAGTTGCATGAAGTTAGTTTCGTATTAAAATTTAGTTTATATCTGTTCTATATTTTATTAATATTCATAAACCTTTATTTATATTATAGTGAATGTTTATATTCATTTATATAATAATTAGGTATATAATTTTCGAAATTATAAAGTTATCTATTAGTATATTAATACGATAAGTGAAAAATTTGGAGCCCTTTTTAAGAAAATTGCGCGAACAGAGGTGTGTGAAATTTGCTACACTTGATGTAGAAGGACTGGAGATACTAATGTGTTTATGTAATATTCATTAGAAATACATTAAAAACATACATTACACATACTACCGATTGTTTGACACACACACGTTTGACACTAATAATTTGTACATAATAATTATTATCTATGTATGTACGCTCTTTTGTTTATGGTCAGACTGTGTTCAAACTGAGAAAAGATTATACCCTCGACATTCTATTGCTAAGGAGTTGGCTATCTCGCAGACAACTTGATGCTGCAGAATCAGGTCAAGGTCACCATCTCATGGAAGTACCATGACATGGTATTATAATAATAGTGCACCAAATTTTCAATCAATCGAAACTGTGAGATCCCTTCGTCAACTAGGAAATGAGCTGATGATCTTCAAACGCCAGAAATCATCATAAATTATAGCTAAGGACCACCTCGATCATGTTAGCTTTCCACCAAAAACAATGCGGTACAGAACCGGTACATCCGTTTGGTGGTTAGATTCCATAGACACATGTAGAGATTGCGGTCGAATATAGACTGATTTAAAATACTAGTATGTAGTTTAAGCTTGCGTGTGACCGCGGTGAAATGAAGAGAAGTAATGAAAGCTACTCACTGGTGTCGGGTGTTGCGGAGACGGGTGGCAATACGCTGACGTTGGCGCTGGAGACCGCCGGAGGACCGACGACGCCCTGGGCTCTGCACTCGTACGTCCCCGTGTCCGACCGGTGGGCGTGCCTTATTACTAACACCGAGCGTCTTCTGGAATAACAAAACAACTCATTCACTAATACAACCAACTGCTACTTTAGTGAATGCCTTTCAATCTCCTAAAAGCCATTTTTGTGGGATGTTCATATTTTAATAAGTGACAGTTTGTAAACTTTCTACAAGTAGATACAAGAAATATTACCTACTAGCGACCCGCCCCCGGCTTCGCTCGGCGTGCAATTTTTATATATATGAACATTCCCCGTTTATCCGTCTCTCCATTAGTGAAAACCGAATTAAAATCGGTCTACCCGTTTACGCGTGATGCCGTGACCAAGGGAAATGGGGATTCATTTTTATATATATGCGCAACAGCAAGGCAGATCAGTTTGTTTTGGGTGGCTACTATCATCGGCAAGTATGCTGACGAGCCTGATAAGATAAAAGTGATAGCACCCCCTCAGGTCTAGTTAAAGAAATAGATATGATGTACTATATAACCAGGATTCGTCGTATACATCTCACCTTGTAGATTATTTTTTTTAATAATAATGTATATAATTGCGAGTGAAGTTGAAATTGCGTGTTTGTTACTCAATACAATAAAACAGCTAAATTAAACTTATTAGTACACAAATGAACGAAAAAAATTAGAAGCTTTATATCCTGTTAATACGGGATAATATTGGCAATTTGGGTTAATATCGGCGAACCAGATGGCGCAATCAGTCTGTTTAAGCATAGTTCGCTTTTATTTAATCTCTTGTGTGTCTCAGCACTAGATGGCGCTCCTGATCTAATTTCATTTCGGTAATCTAAATATAAATATAATAAAATTGTAAACAAGCCCTGATTGTATATTAAATATTTAAAAAAAAATTGTACATGTACTTATGTTACCGATGTCAAAAAAATAGTTTTCAGAATTTTTGTCTGTTTGTGAGTTTGTGCACGCTAATCTCAGAAACCGCTTAACCGATTTGAATTCGGTTTTCACTGATGTATTCTAGCAAGCTTCCGTAACATTATGTGTTTGTTTCATTCCAATCGGTTTACAAACAAAAAAAAATTACGCGCTCTACTGAATACCACGCGTACGAAGTTGCGGGCTCAACTAGTTTAGTAATGAATACTTAACCTATAGTATTAAAGTTTGAAGTAGCCAACAACTAAAAAACACACCAGTTATAAGTGCTAAACATGAATAATATTGCTACGACCTTTATAGTCTCGTCAATTGCATCGCTCAAACGACCCGTGAAATTAGTTGTGGCGTCATTTCAGTGTAATTGCTTCAAACAATATCGACTTACAGCGACGAATACTCTATGCCATTGCAATAAGACTGATTAGAAGTAAATGTCTGTTGTTACTGCGGCACAAGATTACTAAAAATTTCCACTAATTTAATGAACTATGCTTGAAATTGCAATACCTATTATTTTAAGAAATAATAATTGCAATAACGAGTTGCTCAGCGAGCTATGGAGATAATGGAGAGGGCAACGCTTAGCAGTTCTGTGAAGGATATAATTCAAAAACACCTAGTAGCCTAAAGAATCAGTTAGCTGAAGTGAGTGTGGGCGGGATATATTTCTATCCTCACATCACAAATGACAGGTCAGTTCATCGTGATTTTTATCCTCACATGACCATTAATTTCATGCAGAATAAAATAAGTTGTACCAGATGCAGATGTTTTCGTCGTCGAGCGTTTGTCCTTCTGAGCTATGATCCTTAATTATGTCAAATAAAATTTTTGGAGTTTACGATTTTCATATAAGGTCCCCGGTATGGAAATTTTATGAAGAGTAAAACTAATGAAAGCGTTACATTATCTGTCACTTCGACATTTGTGCGACAGCTGACGCATGTATTTATTTTCCTTAATTCTATTCTCTGAGTTCATAAAAGCAAACGTCGAAATCTTCTATGAAAAGTGTAGTCCGCGTTGTGGAACGAAGCGAAAGCGCGTTATAACGTGCCGTTACACCGACATCTGTCGTCGAAAAAATGAACTATGTATTTCAACTTATAAAACGTAGTGACATCTGTGTATACCGAACGTAACTAACATAACTTTTGTTGGAACACGTGACATCTGAGTATGCAGAATGTAACTAAATAATATAAAGTGATTAGTATCCAGTTATTATCTATTGAGACGAGGAAAATTTTATACGTTTAAAGGAGTACACTTTTTTATTTTTAGTTTCATAAAAAAATGTAGAGAATTATTAATTCGGACTAAACAAAGCAATGCAATACGTTTTAGGTATTGCAATTTTATTATAGCAACGAAACAATTTTTACAAACTTTACTTAATAAAATTAAAATTAAATTTCACAGCTATTACTTTACAGAAATATGTGTTTATATGTGTGTGCTTGTGTGTTTTGTGAGTGAAACAGAGTTAATAACCTACATAATATCCATCAAAACCTTGACGAGCCCGTTGGATGAGTGGTTAGGGTGCTTGCCTTAACGCTCTGTTCTAGGGTTCCCGGGTTCGATTCCCGGCAGGGTCAACTTTGGTCTGGATTTGGAAAGTAGTGGCAGGGCACACTGCGTTTTCGCAGTCATTTGGGCAGCCCGTTGGCGGAAGTAGCCACCCCCTTACAGAAGACCACCGTGAAATAACAGCACTTGTGCTGTTGTGTTTCGGTGAGAGAGTAAGGGATGCCAGAGCCTATTTCCCTATCCACTACTAATTCCTCGTCCTTGATCCTGCTGTGGTCGGGGCGCACTTGCAGCAGCTTTGGCTTTGCTTGTGTTATAGGCAACGGTGGGGACCTACCATCAAGTGGACCGTCAACCTGTCTGCCGATCTTAACATAAAAAAAACATAATATCCATAAATTATACTTATAGGATGTACTTAGAGCTATTTGTCCATCATGGCCTTGTATAATTCGCGATCTAATCTAAAAAATTTGAGTATTTAGTGCGATGAATTCGTAGACGAAAGAGGCCGAAGTTGTCACTGATGCGGCTAACGAAATAATTAAAGTAGTCGTCATAAATTAAAAATCAGTTATCGACAACGGTTCGATTCGTAGTATCGATGACGATTGTCATTGCAGGCTCCAGGTCGGTCAATGACAGTCGCCTGCAGTCGCGATTAGTGCAACAGTTGATCTGTTTGCAGTAATTGAGCGCGCAATGAACACTCTTAATACAAACACCATATGTGAACGAGGCGGTGTTTTTATTCTTAGATTTAGCTCGTAGATTTGTGTTCGATTTACCTAATGATTGTGACGCATCGTTCAATCCAGTTAGATACCTATTGGACTCATAGTTTTAAATTTTCCATGAAAAATAGCCGGTAATATTTTTTTTGCATAATCCGATAGTCAAAATTCGGTCTCATCTAGATAAATACAGATGAAGGCCATATCCAAATTGCCAGAATTGGATATTTTTGGTGACTCATTTAAAGATTTTAAGAGTAAATTGCTGAAACTCACTCGTCAGATATGTAAATTGTGTATATGATGTTATAAATCATATAAAGTTACATTATAAATCTAAAGTTAATTATGAAATTATAGTTATGTTAAGTTGTTGGTGTAAATAAATAAATAAAAATAAATAAAAGTATACCTGAAGTTCTGCACCCGGAATCTTCTGAGGCCGATGTCGGTGACGGGCCTGCCGTCTCTATACCAGGTGATCCGTGGGGGCGGTCGTCCACTCGCATTGCATTCCAGCTGCACCCTGCTGCCTCTCGTTGTCCGAACAGAATGCATTGGTTCCACCTTCGCTTGGCGTCCTGGAAACATATTATATCTTATATATTATATATTTACATTATATTTCACGTAATATGACGGCAGTCACTCAGCAAGCTATATTCGGAGTTTCTTTGGTGGAAAAACATTGATTGTAGATACGGACTGTTGCGAATACTTTGATTTAACCTTTCGATTGTATATTTATCTTATACTAGTTAGATTTGCAGCTTTGCCTGCCTTGCGTTTCTTTTGACCAAACAAGCATGGTCACCGAGTGTGAAATGTTATCGCATGAAAATTTATCACTAAACCGATTTTATTTGCAAAATATTACCTATTAGTATAAAACATAAATACTTATTTTTAATTAATAGTCAATGGCAATCGAGATCGTGACTCAGTATTGGATAAGGTGATAAATACGCACAACACAAGGGCAATGTCTTTGAAAAAATTTGTAGTTCCTATCCTATAATTATTATGGTGACAGAACTATAAAGAAAAGGTTGCCCTACATTCTAAATAGTTTGCCTGAAGACATTGTCCACGAGAAAAATAAAACTATATTTTAAAATAAATTAATGAAATGTTATTGCTTTCTTTAAATTAATTAATGAAATTTAGGTTTAGGTTTAGGTTTTTAATTTAGGTTACAATTATTTTTAAATTCAGTTTTATTTTATATTTGATAACATTAGTTTGACATCATTAACTTGATCCCATAGACGAACTGCTTTCCAGTTTTATGGGACATTGTAAATATTTTTCTAATTGTTTCATGTGTAATAAATAAATAAATAATAAATATTAAATCAATAGCAACTGATGTGCTTACTAGAATTGGGAGCGCAACTTTGTAATCTTAGTGGAATTTACTCTAAACGCACGCTTAGCGGTAGCAGTTTCATCGTTGTTCGTTAATAAACTTTAATAATTATTTTATGCTAAACTTGCAACACTGTATCCATTCACAATGGCCAAAGAGTACAAAACTACTATTGTGTTAAACTTATAAAAAAGAGAAACACGATGCAATTTCCTTGGTTAAACAAGATAATGTACCAAAATGTAAAAGAAAATACCAACAAAAAGAAATACACTTGTTCGACCAGTAGACAGTCTAGGTAGTACCCATCGAACTTGTATGCTCAAACGAAGTAATTAAATTTGTTTATGGTGTTCACATACATATTGTATGTATAATCAATAATTAAATGAAAGACTAATTTATGTGTTTAGTTATTATTTTTTATTATCGAAAGATACACTAGTAAATTTATGTATATGTAGTAAGAAAATTATTTACTACTACATACTAGTAAAGCGCAGGCGCAGGAAGCGGGGGAAATGCCTCCCGCTTCCCCCGCTGCCTGCGTCCGGATTACCGCGATCACCGAATTAATGGGGGTCCGGATTAACGTATATCACATGAATAAAAACAGCGAATATTTGTAAACGCTAAAAAAATCTTTCATTTCCTAAACGGTTTATTAATAATACTTTTCGGATTTTTTTATGTACACCATATTTAGATATTAGATACTGAAAAAAAAAGTGTGTGTGTCAGCTCCCGACGCACGACTTCCTTTAAACGTTTAAAATTTTCCTCGTGCCAATTGATAACTGGATAATAAGATCGAAATAAATGGTGCAGTTTCAGTCCAGATTTTGAAAAGTGGTTGCGCCGTAATCGAATGGTTTGGCTGTCAAGTCCATTTTCCTTTTGTACCCGCCTCTTCATTAAAAATATAGCCCTCAATTTTTCGCATTACCCACAATCCCACTATATGCATGTCACGCAAACGGGAGAAGAGATCTCGCCTACGCTTCAGGAAATTTCGCTCGAAGAAAGGAATCTAAATTGAACACGAAGTGTAGATTCTTATCCGCGCCTTAACGTTCTATAACAAAGTTACAAGTGAACAGTGTCTGTCAGTTGGATGTTCTGGAGAATCCTGCAGGAGATCGCACCAGAGCACCGGTTACAAGGTACGTGCATTTCCTTCTTCTGTCTATCCTGTCCATCAGACAGTCAACTGTTCGCTTGCAGGCGCAATATACAATCCACTAAACCGCCGCAGGGATTCATGGCGTGAACTGTCGAAATCCCGCCCCAACGAGATTTAGATCTTGTTTAACCCTTCAGGGTTTTCTCCGCGCCTCCAAAAGTGTGTTATGTTATGCCATGGTAACTTAATGGCAAGATAAAAAGGTTCAGAATTACAACGAAGTTTATCTGTCCACCAAGTTTCATACAACTCCAAAAAAGCCGTTAACAGATTATTATCAAGGAACAAACAAACACACAAACATTCTAACTTTCGCATTGCATCAGTAAGATAGTGTTCAAAAAAAACCTAAAAATATTCGAACTCCTTTAACTATAAAAATGTATAGTTTAATGCATTGTTATTGTTCTGCGGTGTTTTATTTCGGACACGTTAGCAATGGCGCCGAGTTTTTGACAGTCGGCCTCTTTGCAGATCTCAAACTGTCAGAATCTAATTATCACACGGGCAAAGCATCGTGCGCTCCGCCAACAATCCGCGCCGACACTCCGCCGACAGAATCTCGTTCGGCAACAGCACGCAACTGTGTCGACAATATTAAAAGTTTTTGCTGGCCATTCTTTATAGTAGCCTTTCGTAGGATTTTTGTCTCCTTTTCGCAACAGGATAGGCCGACACGGTTAGAAGGGGTGAGAGGTATACGGTCAAGATTGATGGCCCGTTTTATAGTCCTACTCTCCAGAGTCAGTGGCCAAATTATGCAAAAATGTTTTTTTTTTTTATAATCTCGGTTTTGATTTTTACAAATACTTTGCTTTAGATATATTAATAGGAAATATTGTATCATATTTTTTTTGGGAAAAACTTTACAGACGTGGATAAGTAAAACTCTTTGATATGTGACTATTTGGAGCATACGATATTCTATAATAATAAGCAATCTCAGCGGCATTAGATAACTAAGTAGTAATAAGTGAGCTTATATACATTTGATTTTAATATTAGGATCCCTATGGAATATCATCAGTGAGTGGACCGGGATAGTTAAACGCGGTTGGGCTGTTCCGACGAACATAAGACAAGGAGGACTGCTCCAGGCTGATCGCCAACCTTCACTAGTTGGAGAGGCACCGCAAGAAGAAGAAGATTATGAAATAATTTTTTTATTGTTGTTGAAATGCGTCAGCAGAAAAGCTGACACCCATTTCCCTGTTCCGCAGCGAAGCGTGGCCAAGTTCAGCTAGTATTTTATAAAGAGACGCGGCAAAGTCGTGTGCAACAGCTAGTGTGAAAATAAATGATCCGTGATTTCGTATGCGTATAGTATTTTTTGTTTGTAAATCGATTGGAATGAAATAAAACTAAATATTTGCTACAATACACAAGTAAAAACCGCATTCAAATCTGTTATGCCATTTCTGAGATTAGCCTGCACGAACGGACAAAAATTTTAACAACTATTTTTTTAACCTCAATAGCAAACATAACTACAAAGATTTACGATTTCATTATATGTATGATTAGACATACAGAACCCGTTCAGCTGCAGCACCATTAATACGCGATGTGTGTCGTACGGATGCAACTCTGTTCCACAACCCGTTCCCTTAGCGGCGCCTTAGCGGCTGAACAAAGACACCACGGCATTTATGTAAATCTGAGAATTCCGAAAATGCCAGTGCGCTGCACAAAAACAATGAAACAGTGGAAAAAACCTCCGTGGGATGCAAAAGATCGCTTTTTCGGGTCCGCCTCGTCCTCGCGTAAATACCCTATGCTAATTACGTAATACATAAAACAAGTATACTACTTAAGTTTTAAGTATATTGTCTTTAACCACTTTTACATAGTCTTTCTTAATCAATTTGAAGAAAGTTTTTGTGAGATACATTCTACTTTAAAACACTCTGTTTCATATTATGGGCACCATATATTGTTTTCCTTCGTATACAACATTTTATGAAATAAATTAAACACCATTAAAACATATCATTTTCTCTTGATCTCTAAACTTCAACTCATATTTTAAGACTAAAGACTAACTCATAATTTTTCTAACAATGACATATTCTATATTTCTTTTTAAAAACATTGTTTTATTGTTTGAAAATCAAACCTATTTAAATATATAGCCAATATTTAAGTTCAAAAACCTTAACACATAGCAACAGTTATAATGGGAAGTAAAGAAAGCTGTACCATATTTGTACTTTATACAGATTATGATATTAAAAAGCTCATAAAGCTCATATAAATATCAAAGACATGCAAATAAATGCCCAATCGATCATCATGAAAATTTGCATACACGTTTTCAGAAAAGAACATTGTTCCCGAGGGATCATTCGAAAATAAATAATTCTATGCCTGACAAAAATATATGAGCAATAACGAAGTTGCGGCACCAAAAGATAGTAATAGCACTAGTATCATATAGTAAGTTGTGTTATTAACTATAAGTAATTTATAATTTTAATTACAAATTTTTTTCTTTCCCAATTTTTTAAATTACTCTACCTGCAGTATAAAAAAGTTAATATAAAATTTAGTTTTCGAATTTTTATAATAATGCTGTATCATAATGGTATGGTATAGCTCTGTTCGAATTTCAGGAATACAGAATAAATTATAGTGATTCAATTGTAATACTGTAATTATATATAACTAGCGGCCCGCCCCGGGCTTCGCAATTTTTATATACCCTAAAACATTCCCCGTTTATCCCTCTTACCGTTAGCGAAAACCGAATTAAAATCGGTCTACCCGTTCACGCGTGATGCCGTGACCAGGAGAAATAGGGATTCATTTTTATATTTATGAGATATGCATCTTCCTATACGTAACTAAATTAAGATATCGAAAAACTAGATTTCTTTAATATTTTGAAAAAGAACAATCTTATATCGAAATTATGCAAGTTCTAACATTTTTTTTTAAATTTACGTCACTTCATTGTTTAATGAAATAATTGTCCAAAATTTAAATTTTAGTCACATATAAATTTCACATAGAAGAATTAAAAATATTCAAACCGAAGGATACAATTATTTTTAAGTTAATTGAGAAGATGAAAATTTAACTTTTAGTGGCAGACTCGTCTGCGTAAGCGAAGTTGTAACAATAGGCGATCGGTCAGTAATCAGATTAAAATCTAAAATGTACTTAGAAAGAAAATATATATTTTTTTACGATTATTTATCGAATAATAATTTAATATAATTCATTTAAATATTTTTAAATGAAGAAATAAAATTTTATTATTTACAATATTTTTAATCTATACTGAAACACCAATCACAGTGCGTGACGTCATTTGTGGGCAATCATTGTCTTATGCCAATGCAGCTGTTTTGTTATGATATGACCACAAATGACGTTACGCGCTCTCAGATGAACTATCGTGGCGTTTTGGCGGCATTTTCAAACAAACAATATTAAAACATGATTTTGATTACCTAAAAGGCTATAAATAAATAAAATAGTATTTTTTATGGGAATAAATATCCATGAAGATTAATTTAAAACACTTTCTGAAAATTTGTCCGATCCCCTATTACAGCTATATGCATACCAAATGTATTGTGTATGGAGCTGTATTGTGATGCGGCAAAATGATACTTAATTTGATCAATCCAGCTTTCAATCAGCATTTTCGGACTTGCGAGGACTTGCAGCGTCCTTGCAAGTCCGAACAATAAAAAATGATATTACTTATATAAATTATTTATCTAAAAATAGCAATTAAACCTTTCTTCATATTCGGGGTCTTTCAGCAAAATCTCTCTGACTGGTTTTTATGACATTAAAAAGGTTACATTTCAAGAAAAGAAACAAATAAAGTAAAATGTTGTTTCCAGCTATTTTTCATTTGTTTTTCTTTCTGTCAAAATGAGTGAATTGAGTGAATGAAAATGAGTGAAAAATAACAAGCGAAAAAAATGTGACGTTTATGGACCTAATGCCGTGTCAGTGAGAGTAGCACAAAATTGGTTTAAGCGTTTTCAATCGGCGCTCTTATAGCGAGGTAGGGATAAAATGGACGCCATTTTTCAAAAAGTGGAGCAAGATCGGCATATCAATAGTTAAATAGCTGTAGAACTGGGAATTGACCAAAAAGCAGTTTTGACCCATTTCAAAAAAGCTGGGTACACAAAAAAAGTTCGATATTTGGGTTCCACACGAGGTTACTGAAAGAAATCTTATGAATCGTGTACTCATTTGCGATTCTTTATTGAGACGTTTTTGAAGAGATTGATAACTAATGATGAAAAGTGGATCACGTACGACAAGAATGTGCGAAAAAGGTCGTGGTCAAAGATCGGTCAGGCTTCACAGACTGTGCCAAAACCCGTATTAAATCGCAATAAGGTGATGCTATGTGTATGGTGGGATTGGAAAGGCATTGTCCATTATGAGCTTTTATCACCGGACAGAACCATCGATTCAGATCTCTACTGCCAATAACTGATGAGGGCCGCAATTGATCAATAGAAAGGGTGTGGTCTTTCATCACGACAACGTCCCAAAATTTCTATATACTGTAATGAATGTACATATATACTGTAATGAAATGTAAACAGGCACGTATCCAGACTTTTGGTTCGGGGGGGGACAAACATTGAAACAACCATGTGAACTGTGTAAAAATCGCTGTAATCACTGTACTTTACTCTAATTTTGCTGAAAAATCTTTCACAGGTTTTACTCTTTTCCGTCGCAGCTATGAATGTAGACGCAGTTTGGGCAACAGTTCTGTTTGTGCAGGATAGTTCTCTCAATGTAATGACAATAGGTTTGAGTAACTCACAAAATACATTTATAGAGTCGTGACGATCTATAAATCTAGTGTCACACATGCCGACCAGTCTTTTTTTCTTACTTTCTGAATGAATGACATCTATCGTTTTCTTTTTTCGTCAGATTTCGGGGGGGGGGGGGGGGGGATAAATCCCAACTATCCCCCCCCTCTGTATACGTGCTTGAATGTAAACAAACTTTAAAAAAAATCGTCTTGAGTTTTCATATAAAATGTGAAGAAACTTTTTCCCGACAGTCATTTCTAATATGTTCATCAAAGTAAGTTTACTAATCACTAAATCACTGGAACATAGAAACAACGTAACATACAACATAATAATAATAATCTTTTTATTCCCCTTTGAATCACCACTCGTAGATTTCCGGAAGCACATTTTGAACTTTTCAGGTGGTTCAAGTAATTATACGAGTTGTGGGTTTCCGGGATGATGGCCCAGGTCTGTTGGAAATTCTTCCAAGAATTCTTCCGTTGGAACCCACAACTCCATCATCCGGGAAACCCACAACTCGTATGGATACCGGCCGAGAAAACCTAGGTTCAAGTAATTGCTAATTCTTTTATTTATATTAAAAAAATAATATATATGGGAAGCTATGATAATATAGGAAATATAAAAGTAATTTAATTTACAACTAGAGCTATGACTGGTGGTAATAACTGAACTAAATAAATTGCTTATAAATAATATATTTGAAATACGTAAGCAGGTCAAATAATAGAAGAGTCAAGGCCACCGCCCACAAGCATTTCTTTAAGTACCCGCACACTCCAGCATTTGGGTTACGCTTAGAACTATTTTGAATGAGTTATATATATAATATATGTCACAATAACGACGTGGTTTCCCACTATCCGTTGTTGCGTAATGCTAAAGCTTGTTGTTAAATCGTAAAATTGTTCCTACTGTCTTAAAATCTCAACATATTTTTGATCTAAATGAGGAACTAGCAATAGGTGAGGAGTTTTGTTTGATAAGAGAGATAGTTTAGTTTGATATTATGATCCACAACTGGGCACAGGACTCTTCTGTTTGAATAGATAGTCCAGCTCACCACATTAGCTCGCAGCACATTTCCAAAAATCTTTACAATCGGTTAAACGGTCCTCATTTCTGTCCACATGTAAAATTGATACGACTTAAGATTTAAACTTAAAATATAATCATCAGAAATACGAATCTGCAGCGATCCCGAGTTCGGCAGCAATCCAGAGTATATTCCAATGAGCTATTGATATATAGACAACCTGGTTAATGTTGTCAAAATTACTTATTATATTAGAAATTTATTTTGTAGCATTAAGAAAAAAACAATTTTTTTTTGGAATAACTATTAATTTTTTTTTGAAAGATATAATTTTTGATACTCCAAAATGGTCCCCAATCAGCGTTTGACATTTCATAACATTGCCATAACAGTCATGATATGGAACTTTTACAGTCATATTGTGGGAGGAACAGTGCACCTTATGAGTTCCAAATACTTAGATTATTTCCATTTTATGTCAAACTTAATATAATATTAAATAATTACATTTTAATTATATAAAAAGAACAATTACATACGCTTCATTAATATGTTAATTGACAATAAAACAAAACTGTATTTAATTTACAATAACTTTGATAAGGAGTGCAGACAATCTCCGATACTTTAACTGCCTATTCTAAAGATTTTTGTGCGCAGATTGCTTCATATATCGACGAAAGATAAAAGACAGTCACTGGTTTTTCTTTTTTTAATTGTCTCAGTGTTTCGTTGCAACATATTTAAAGCTAAGTGTGAGCATTGTGACAGTTAAGTTATAAAATAAATATAAACTTGTTGCGTATTAACGAATTTAACACTGAATATTGTTCTCACGGCAATCCACTTAATGCCATCAACATTTCGAGGCTAAAATCAGTAAGATCTAATTAAACAGTTTCGTAAGGAGGACACTGAAAAAGAGCATTTCTGCTGTTCGGTCCCATAAACGGTTTTAATAGGGATGTAATTAAGACGATTGTTATCGATCGAAGACCGTGAGAGATGCCGACATGGACTCAACGGTTTGTACGAGAGCTTTTTTCAAACGTGTATTAGCGAAATGCTTCTTGGGAGGATACGCATATGTGCTCGTAATGCTTTGATGGGGTCATTTATTACCTCGAGCTTTTTAGAGTGTATTTGGTTTATTCTTGCCTTGTTTATTTATTTTTATTTTTCAATTAGCTGCGATTACGTTACATCTTAGAGCTTCGTTAATATTTATTTGATTTTTTATATCAATATTTATAGGGGAAGATTTACTCCCTAGTGGACAGGATGACTGCGAAATGAAAGCACTTGATATTATGTTGTATTTTGATGCATGACATATTTTGAGGATTCTTATTTCAAGAAAACATGCAATGGCCACATATGTTTTAATTCCATCTAAGCGAAGCTCAAACAACTTTAATGACCTCTGCAATCAATGTAACGTTTATAAGTGATTGTAGGTGGCCAGTATCTAATTATCGTAACTTAAAGTACTCAGTTCACCTTTTAACCTACTTGTTCTTTAGATGCCATTACATTGTGACAATATCTCATTTGTATTCTACATGTTCCTTCATCAAAGGCCGCAAGTGTTTTATAATTTTGTCCCTTTTCGTCATTAATGACGTCAATAATGTCATCTCTTTCCGCATAACATACTCAATCCATTATTTAACCAACGACAACGGCAGCTTTGCAATCAATATGTTCAAACACAAATTAAAGATAATTAGAGAATGCGATCCCGTAAGATAATTTAAATTCCTGTATTTAAGGGCTCCGCAAAATCAAGGCATTAACGGGATTCCGCAGAGTTTTTACAAGATGTCATCTTCCTCTCAGCCAGAGGAAGCGTCCACTGCTGGACCTCTCCCGTAATTCTGTTGTAAAGGACCCCTTTAAGTATAAAATTGACCGAATTAATTTATTTAATCGTCAGCACATTGCTTCTGCTCAATTCTGGAAATCCCTCAGTTTACAAGGATTTCCATATCTCGGTATCAGAATTCTAAATGTAAGGATATTGCATTCCTTACGTGTAAGTCTTAATAATACTATTGTTTGGTTATGAAATATTTCTGAATCTTCAATACGAATACCGTCATGTTTGTTTATCACATTATTTAAATTTCTCCATTTTGATTATTGGTGTTGGAACAAATGTTGGAATGTAAACGCATTCTTCGAGATCCATGGTAACATCTGTATTATATGTCCGGAGTAATTAGCTTTTCAAATTAAGAAACACACACCGAATTTTATTGATTAGGAATATTTACAAGATTTAAGTTTATTCTAGGAACTTTAAAAAAAAAGTTTATTTCTAACTTATGTGTAATTTATGCATATATCTTCGTCTTGTGTGTAGGTATAAAGCGGAAATTAATTATAAATTTCACATTTTTAAAACTTTACACGAAATAAAACAACGCATAAAAACTTTGATAAATTTAGCAGGTGTTGCAGTAACGTCGCACGCAGTTCTAATAGAAAATAAAGAAAGCTTAATCGTTTCTGTTCACACGATACACGTATGAGATGATTTAATGACGAATGCACGTGTGCTTGAAAATTTGACATTTTTGGCGACTTTAAATTTGCAAAATTGGCTTCGTCCTGTACGTCCTGTGCTCCCCTGCACGGTAACGTATCGATTCGACCTCTAATCTCGAGTCATCGAACCTTAAAATATTTCCTAATACGGTTAACGTACCATCCGTCACGCGATTTCAGTCTAGACCCTTTAAAAATTCTGGATACCAAATAAATTACTCCAAATTTCGCTACCACGAGCGCCGCATTAATATTTAAATTGGCGAATGCCCGCAGCCCAATACGCTTTCACTTATAATGCTTCTTCATCTGCAGTTTGATAGTCATTAATGAAATTGTTTAATTTGCCAATGTCAAAGGAATTTGTATTTGCGTGTGAAGCGGAATATTTTAAACGTGCGTTAACATTATTTCAATCGAGTTCGTCGACTTCATCATTTTTATCTGCATTTCTGTTTTTACAAATTAAACATTGCAATTACTCCTGTATTTACGTAATTTTTAAAGGCCCTCGAGATCTGACGACGAGCCCGTTGGTTGAGTGGTTAGGGTGCATGCCTTAACGCTCAGTTCGATTCCCGGCAATGTCAACTTTGAAAAATTCACTTTTCAAATTTGGCTCTGGTCTGGATCTGGAAAGTAGTGGCAGGGCTCACTCACTGCGTTTCGCAGTCATTTGGGTAGCCCGTCCGGCGGCAGTAACCACCCTCTTACAGAAGACCACCGTGAAATAACAGCACGTGTGCTGTTGTGTTTCGGTGAGTGAGTAAAGGGATGCCAGAGCCCATTTCCCTATCCCCCTCCTAATCTAACTGTAATCCTTAATCCTACTGTAGTCGGCAGCGCACTTGCAGCAGCTTTGGCGTTGCTTGTGTTATAGGCGACGGTTGCCACCTACCATCAAGTGGACCGTCAGCCTGTCTGCTGATCTCTTAAAAAAAATCATACGTTATTAATTATTACGTCATAAAAGAATTGGAAATTTGTTGGGGACAAAATTAATTTACGTCGTTCTGTCAAAAGCTTGGCGCTCTGGCAGCTGAAATATAATCTAAACAAAAACAAAATCTGATTTATAAATATTATATTATAAATTACATATATTATATTATAAATTAAATATTATAATCTATATCTTATGTATAAAAATGAATCCCCATTTCTCCTGGTCACGGCATCACGCGTGAACGGGTAGACCGATTTTAATTCGGTTTTCGCTAATGAAGAGAGGGATGAGCGGGGAATGTTTTAGGGTATATAAAAATTGCACGCCGGGCGAAGCCGGGGGCGGGTCGCTAGTATATTTATAAATCAGAATCTGCTTTTGACGTCTGATTGAATATCTGATTGAAATATTTGAATTGTCAGCTAAGAATTTGAATGTGAAAAAGAAATTAAGATTTTTACTTTTCCCGCACATATTATATTCCAATTTTTCTCTTTACAAGATTCATTTGTTGATTTTGATTTGATGTGAATTTGATATACTATTACCACTCACTCACCCACATAATTGATCTCCCGGAAGGAGCCCCGGTCGTAGAGGGGGTGACTCACTGAGTACCAGAAAAATTCCAAACCGCATTGTAACCTGGTAAAAAGGCGAGGACGGGATTTCGGACACCGTAAGGGCTAGGAGGGGGGAGTTTGTGGCATATCATAGATTATCATCGTGGGTTACCACATCGCGGCCGCGACCTAAAAAAGGGAAGCGGAAGAAGTCGCGGGCGGAAACTAGTTTATTTATATAGATTTTATTTATTCAGTAAAAGCATATATTATGCTTCTAAATTTTACATTTACGACATATATTGATCTGGATTTTAGTAGGGTGACTGAAAACAATACCAACAAAATGTCACAATGGTGAAAGTAATGCAAGAGCTCTGGCAACCCTTGCCTATGCAAAAAAATACCAGCTCATACATATATTATGATTTCACTGTGATTACAATATAAAGGAGTGGTTACAATATTTTTTTCTTCGCCATGTATCAAATATTACATATTGTTATAAGTACCTGCTTAAATCACACCATGAGTAAAACAGTTGCATAAAACAGTAAAAAAAGTGAAAAGGAAAAACAAATAAAAATAAGTATACTTTTACTGTCTTTAAACGGGATGGGATATGGCGATGTGCTTATCGTAAGTCCACACCATGTGGGGATAAACAAAGATTGTATTGATTTTGCCGACTATTATTCAATCGCGATAAACCAGTGCTATATCTCGAGACGTGATGACCTCTCTTATTTTTCATTGTGTTAATTTTATTATAGACATGCAAATGAGCTTATTTAGTTTATTTTGTAAGTAAGATGTAAAAATTTAAAGAAAACCCACCACACCTTGACACGTTTAGACTTTTTGTCTAAGAGTCTCAAAGGGGTCTACTATTTGGGACATCTACATTCTATTACTAAATCATATTGGCGTTATTTTTACTTATTTTATTTTGTTATAATTAATATAAGAAATCTACGTGTTTCTTTAGTCGTGTCTAATGCGGCGTGTTGTCAATTTTTTGTATAATTTAACATATATACACACTCTTAAATAACATTAGAACATCATACTTGCTAAGTGTTGCTAAGCGCAAATCTTGAGACCGGCTGGAGAAATTCGGCATTTTCGTCAATTTTTTTTTAAATATTCGTTGAATTCCGAAGAAGGTTAATAGAAAAATGGGAAAAAATCTCCAATTTTTTTTGTCTAAATTACACATCAACTGCCACAGTCCAATAGCTTTTGTTGTCTATCGGGTCAGCTAGTACTTAATCAGTTTAAAAATAGTTTACAATTATTATTACTTTACCAAAAATGGTGTGTTTTTATGAGTGACTGTTCATAATCTATAAATCCATAACAGGGGTTATAGTTATTTTTTATCTTAACGCTTTAGTAGCGGCATTGTATAATTAAATTGCGTTATCAATTGAATTAATTCCATTTTAATGAGAGTACAGCAGACATGTCCTAGCTAAATTTCCACAGTCACAGAACCAACAAGCTTTTCAAAGCGATTTTGATATTCATTTTACTCGTATGTCGATAGACAGTTATTATTTGTTTACCGGCAACATTTCTTTATTTTGTGCCGATCCCAAATGTAGTAATCATTTTAGATGGTAAAAAATAAACATTACACATGAGAATAGCATAACATCATAACATCAATTATAAACTTTTACTGCTTAGTGTCGAATTAGCTTAATGATACTTAATAATTAAATTATATAATTAAATTTTTAATTTAATGATTTTTAATTAAATTGAATCGAAATGCTTTTGAAACTATATGAATTTTCTCTTAATACTAACTTTGAACTATAAAAAGTGTCCTTAGCGTAAATTTTTAGTCGTCAGCTTTAAGAATTTTAAGATGGCATACTAAAGAGTGCACCTTGTGCGAGCGTGCGCGTTGTAATGTGTGCGAGCACGCACACCGCGCAGGAGATCGTCATTTAAAAACAATTCTGCGGGGTTGCCTTGTGGAACTGTTGAGTGTAACTGTTTATGGAGTTGCTCCGCCAAACTGGGCGTTAACGAAAAAACTCGAGACTCGAGTCAAAAGGAAACCCGAATGCGAGGAAAAAACTAACCCGCCGGCCGTTCTGTCGTAGCGTAGTAGATTGCTTCGTCTGCTCTCCACTCCGGACCCCCCTCCCGATTACCCCTTCCACACTGAACCCCCTCTCTCGTACTACGTGCTTTTTTCGTTATCGCGTCTCGTCGCGAGCGTAAACAAACAGAGAATAGGGGTGATCGCACACTTGTGACGTATTCGGACTCAAGAAAATCGGTTATTTCGGACCGAGTAGTCCGATTCTGTGAGTTTCTTTAAATACAACTTGGGTTATAGATAAACCGTTCAAATGAGACCTCGGCCGCGCGGTAATGGGACAGAGAGGGGTGCGCCCGCCGCCCGCACCCCTCTCTGTCCCATTTGTCGACATACCCCCGCGCAGATGAGGATTCATTTAAACGGTCTATCTATAGCAGTCACGGAGTACTAAGCCAAGTACTCCGTTAATTTCTGGTACTGGTTAAGTTCTAGGTGATAGCAGTGCACATACAGCGCCTATGGCGTTGTTAGTGCTAATAGGCGACGAC
This sequence comes from Bembecia ichneumoniformis, assembly GCA_910589475.2. Lineage (NCBI taxonomy): Eukaryota > Metazoa > Arthropoda > Insecta > Lepidoptera > Sesiidae > Bembecia > Bembecia ichneumoniformis. The sequence goes on along the minus strand of OU342525.1, from coordinate 19,139,298 downwards.
AGCTACCTACCATCAAGTGGCCTATCAACCTGTCTGACAACTTAATTTTAAAAAAATGCTTACCTATATATATAATATACTAGCGACCAGCCCCCGGCTTCGCCCGTGGTGCAATTTTTATATATATGAACATTCCCCGTTTATCCCTCTTTCCATTAGTGAAAACGAATTAAAATCGGTCTACCCGTTCACGCGTGATGCCGTGACCAAGGGAAATGGGGATTCATTTTTATATATAGAGATATGAGAGTAATGTATGGGACAGTACCGCTCTTCAACCCACCCACGGAGCCGCAGCTGACGTTCACGTGGCTTCATGATACAACTCTCACAAGCATTTTACGAGTCATCGCCCGAGAGGAACTTGGTAATGGAAATATGTTGCTGGCTTGCGGACCAATAGTGATTTAACTTGGCGCCTCACGCCGAATTCGATGACGTTACTCAAATTATCAATAGAAAATTGCATTTTTGTATGGATCTGAAAGCATCTTCATATAAAACCTGATACTTTCCCTATAGACGAAAGCTGAATTGAGCTGAATTAATACCTAAGTGTGCGATCACCTTTTGAACGCTCCATTGGTTTGATATTAGATTTTGCTGCTCGATTCAACGATCCGAGAGTAAAAGTTTTTTTAATTCGCTTACTATAAATATTAAGTTTTAATACAAGTAAAGTTGATTTTTTAAAACTATTTAAAACGTTATATATACTTCCCTCACCTTGCTTGAGCAGCCCATCTGGCGTTAGTAACCACCCCCTTACAGAAGACCACCATGAAATAACAGCCGTGTGCTGTTGTGTTTCTGTGAGTGAGTAAGTGATGCCAGAGCTCATTTTCCTATCCAATCCCTTATCCTTAATCCTACTGTAGTCGGCAGTGCACTTGCATAAGCTGTAGCGTTGCTTGTGTTATAGGCAACGTAAACTACAATCAAATGAACCGTCAGCCTGTCTGCTAATCTTAACATTAAAAAAAAATCACCAAAATGTTGATTTAAATTATATAATATAAATGTTTATGTAACGGTAACTAAGCATGCAACATACTATGTAATAACATAAAGTATTTGCCGGATCTTATTAGACTGCTGCTATTACGACTTTAAAAATAATTTTATAATTCCTTTATTTATTACAATTAAACATATTTAGTTATTAGAAAAATAAGAAATTTAAAATAGATTAAAACAATTAAATAGAAAATGTTTGCATGCCGTCTACGAGTTGAACCACAGAACAAATAATATTACTAATACATACTTTATACTATTAAAAAAATAAACTGTTGTATCACAGAATAAATAATGGCTGTATGTGAATTAAGACCCTGCTGTAGAAATGTGTTTGTGCAAATAAAGAGAATTTTAATTCCAAACAGTTGGTAAATTCAAAAGATTTGGGACCGACCGGGATTCGAACCTGCACCTGCAGAACTTTATAATTATAAGCAATGTGTTATCATTGCTATCGCATTATAATGAATACAGGAATGTTGCAAACCAGGGAGACAGACGTAAAAATCTCTCACCTCGTCATTCGGTGGTTCATTATACCTGACTTCAAAAATACTCGGCATTAAATCCGGGCGTGGAAAAAGACAAATGTGCAATCTGTGCCAGCCACAGCCGCCAGAGCACTACGGGAAAACTCACTTGGCACTTCCAATTGGATTAAAAAATATTGCACACAATTCCGCGAAGTCTGACTCAAAATCATTTACTGTTACGATCTCTCGAATCCTTTATAAGTATCATACTTACCTACTATTTGTGGGGCCAACTACACAACATTATGTGCTATGTCGATAGTAAACAAATTTCCATTAGGTCATTAAATTATTATTATTTTTTAGTTTTTCTATTAGCCTACGATGCGAGATTGCTGTGAAGATATTTGACATTGCTTTCACCTCCAATCTTTAAGGAAGACCTTCGCAGACGACTAGAAGCTTTCGAAATACCGTCGAATGCAGAGGTTCTAAATCGCATAGACAGGAAAAAGGACCTTTTATATTACTAACCATCAAGCACGAACGGTTGTATATTTAAGTCATGTGCAATGTCATGATAGATACAAAGTTGTTGCTTATATCATCGTGATACCATCATGATGGGAAAGGAAAGAGTTTTTTTTTATATTAAAGGTGGGTTTGCTCTTGACCAGCATCTATCCATGTAGGAAGGATGAGGCCGACGATGGAGCGAGCTCACCCAGAAGATGCCTATTCACTCGAACCTTGAAAAGATTTGGGTTATATGAGCTCGAAAATACAGACGCCGGCAGGGAGTTCCAATCCTTAGCAGTGCGCATCACAAAAGATGTTTTAAAGCGCTTGGTCTGAATTAGAGGGATTTCGACAAGGTGAGGATGGTAACCAGCCGTACGTCTGCATGTCCGATAGAAGAAAGGGGAAGGCGGTATGATCTCATGCAGCTCTCGAGCACACTCTCCGAAGTACATCTTATAGAAAACACACAGACAGGCAACTTTGCGTCTATGTGCCAGGCTCTGCAGCTTAGTTCTTATTAGTGTATCAAAACTTATTGTGTGTGTATTAGTGTGTAGGTTAGATAGAAGGAAAATGTCATGGCTCAGAAACATCATAGAATTGACCGTTACTATCAAAACTCTTTTCACTGGGAGTGGACAAGTAAGTTTAAGAGTTATAGAATCAGTATAGGAGAGGTACTAAAAGAAGGAAAAACTATACGCTTTCTAAACACAAAATCAAAATTGAATAAATAAAAGTTTAATCAAAATAAATTAATTTTTCAATTTATAGAAGTAACATAAAAATACACTAGAAATCTATCTTCTCTTCTATCTTCTTATATATAAAAAAGAATCCCCATTTCTCCTGGTCACGGTATCACGCGTGAACGGGTTGACCGATTTTAATTCGGTTTTCACTAATGGAAAGAAGGATAAACGGAGAATGTTCTTATATATAAAAATTGCATCCCGGGCGAAGCCGGGGGCGGGTCGCTAGTAAATTATAAATTATTAGTACAATAAGATCAGTTTAAATCAAATGATTTTGTATCTCCATACATTACAGATTGCATACCCTATCGAATTCTGTAAATTTAAAATAAATGTTGTATTATCAGCTCTTTATTTACAGCCAGTAAAGTTTAACTGTCTGTTAAGAACATTACCTATTTACTTTATGGTAATACTTTTACGTGATATAAACTACGTTTGACGTGTATAAAATAGCCCCTGCGGTACGGTACCTACCTACTAAATTGCTCAATTTTATTGTTAACTAGACTGCGCGCCTGACTTCACCCGGTACCAATTGGAGTATTTATACATATAATGAAATCATAAACAAGCCCTGTCCGTACATTAAATATTTATTCAAAAACAAAAACAAATATACACGTTGTACTTATGTTACCGAGGTCAAAAAATATTTTTTAGAATTTTTGTCTGTTTGTGCACGCTAATCTCAGAAACGGCTCAACCGATTTGAATGTGATTTTCACTGATGTATTGTAGCAAGCTCCTGTAACATTTAGTGTTTATTTCATTCCAATCGGTTTACAAACAAAAAAGTTACGCGCTTTAGCAAAATTACAAACTCAGCTAGTACATAAGATATAGCCTATGCCCATCTGGAATAATGTACATTCCCAATAGTAAAAGAATTTTTCAAATAGGGTTCCGGAAATTACTCACTCATCTCCACCCGGAATCTCTTACTCACTCACCGAAACACAACAGCACACGTGCTGTTATTTCACGGTGGTCTTCTGTAAGGGGATGATTACTGCCGCCAGACTGAGTGCCCAAATGACTGCGAAACGCAGTATCCCTACTCACTACTAGGCATTATGCACTATTAGCATTATTAGCATTATACTAGCATTATCATTAAACCATTTATGCAATTGTGATTTGGTCTAAGATCCCTTAGAGCCTTCCCCTGTCCTCACCACATACATGGTTGCTTACATTTATAGACGACGACGGTAGTTATCTACCGTCAAGTGAACCGTCAGCCCGTCTACTACTCTTTTAATACAAAAAAAAACAGAAATTCTCAAGGAGTACGCCAGCCCTTTTTATTGCTTCTAATGTATAGAAGCAATAAAAAGGACTTTTTTATTTTTTCTATTGTCCAAATTAAGTGCGTTTAATTGCCACTTAACAGTCAAAACAATAAATCATACTCATTTTATACCTATTCAGTAAAGAAAATATGGGGTGTGACTAAAATATATCAACAATGAACTATTAAAAGCGGGACAGAAGTTGGAGGGATTTTTTTTAAAACACAAACGCAATAGATCGTCTTTAAGACGAGCTACTTGTTGCACAGTGTCTTTAAAAATACTATGTTTCCATTTCTTGTTTTACACTGACAAAGCTTTTAACTAAATGTGAACTGCTACAGTATGCTTTAATAAAGATTTTATCATCTTCACCATCTCAAGAGATAGGTCTCTTACATAATTTTCCAATGGGACCAGCCAGAAGCATCCTTGGATCCAGGCTGTTGATAAAGATTATTTATTTATTGTTTTTTTTTTAAATACACAAATCTCTAAGACGAACCCGTTGGATGAGTGGTTAGGGTGCTTGCCTTAACGCTGTTCTAGGGTTCCTGGGTTCGATTCTCAGCAAGGTCAACTTTGAAAAATTAACTTTTCAAATTTGACTATGGTCTGGATCTGGAAAGTAGTGGTAGGACACGTTGCGTTTCGCAGTCATTTGGGCAGCCCGTCTGGCGGCAGTAACCACCCCCTAACAAAATTACCACCGTGAAATAACAGTACGTGTGCTGTTGTTTTTTGTTGTGTGAGTAAGGGATGCCAGAGCCCATTTCCTTGTCCCTTCATAATCCCTTATCCTTAATCCTACTAAGTTGTGCATTGTTCTCGTAACGCCTGTGACGTTGCTTTGTGTTATAGGTGACAGTAGCCATCTATCATCTAGTTGATCCTCAGCCTGTCTGACGACCTTTATATAAGAAAAATCAAAAGTGATAAAAAAAATTATACATTAGTTTATGCTTTTCATATAAAAATGTTGATACTTGAAAATACAGGTAGTTCAATTCTCAAATGCTATTATTCTTAGTAAAGAATTAATTAAAGATTTTTATAAGCGGTAGGGCACAATGCGTTGCGCAGCCACAAGTTGTGCAGCTCATATGGGGACCAGTAGTTATACTCGCAGAAGACCACCGAGCAGGACATTTTCTATCTAGGAATATTAAAGTTTGTCCTTTAATTTTAATCTGAACAGGGATAGAAAAGGAAGATTTATTTCATTAGAAAAAATCCTTCATAAATCGATTTGTCATTCGATTATATACACAATGATAATGTAGTAAAAGCGTTGCGATCGACGTGTGCGATCTTCGGAGGTCTCGCAAATGATTCGATTAATCGTAAAAATCGTTTTATAACTTCATCTCAATTCAACTCGATCGGCAGTTGGATATGTTTCAAATTTATGACTTAAGATCCATTTAATGGCAGGGTTATTTACTAATACAATAAATAAATACAGACACAGCTTAAGGGTGTTCGCTTAAATCCGGATTCATTCAATAATTGATACATTTCACTTTTAAATTTGACTTTAAATTGAATTGAATTTAAATTGAATTTTTAATCAACTTTTCAAATTTGACTCTGGTCTGGATTTGGAAAGTAGTGGCAGGGCACACTGCGTTTCGCAATCATTTTGGGCAGCCCGTCTGGCGGCAGTAACCACCCCCTTACAGAAGACCACCATGAAATAACAGCACGTGTGCTGTTGTGTTTCGATGAGTGAGTGAGGGATGCCAGGGCCCATTTCCCTATCCACTCCTAATCCCCTATCCTTAATCCTACTGCAGTTGGCAGCACACTTGCAGCAGCTTTGGTGTTGCTTGTGTTATAGGCGACGGTAGCCACCTACCATCTAGTGGACCGTCAGCCTGTCTGCCGACCTGACATAAAAAAAATTAAAATTTTATTATTTTTAGATTAAAATTATTTTGAATAATATGTTAAGAAACTTTGTTTAAATCATCTATATTTGCTGTAAGCACACATTATAATTATCTATACCTACATATAATAAAATCGTAAACGAGCCGTGTTCAAAACTTTTATACATATACATTCTAAATAGTTTTTAGATTTTTTGTCCGTTATGTGCGTTTGTGCACGCTAATCTCTGAAACGGTTGAACCGATTTGAATGCGATTTCCACTGATGTATTGTAGAAAGCTTCCCGTAAAATTTAGTGTTTGTTTCATTCCAATCGGTTTACAAACAAAAAAGTTACACGCTATACCGAATACCACGCGTACGAGTTGCGGGCTCAGCTAGTGTTGTAATGTATGTGTGTACAAAGTTCTATCAAGTATGTTTCAGCTCAAAAAGTCATATTTTTACCAACTAATTAAAACTCTATTGCGTTCATAAATTTTATAAGAAATAAAAAAACTGCAAAATACATTTTTAGAACAATTTTTTATTAATATTTTTATTTTGATTAAATTGGGCGAGTAAAATAGAAGGATTAGTTCACAAAGATGATGATGAAGACCGCTCTGGTGTGTGCGAAGCCTAATCTTAAACGCAACGTCTTCATTAAAGAAACGTTGGTGGTCGACGCGATGCGTCTCTCGTAAAAATTTTACGATACCGCGTCATAATTTCATAATGAAAATACGATTTTAATCATACGATAGCTGTGGGCTATCGTTAAGGCGCTACCTCGAACAGTGACAGACGAAGCATAGGCCGCCTTAACTTAATTAGGTATGCAGGTAGTTACTTCGTATCAATTAAACTATACCTACGACGAGAAGAATATGTAAAGGGTAATGTTAGATAAGTCCTTTATAATTTCGTAGGTATACATAATTATATTAGGTCGAGGAAAAAGCCTTTTCGCGTATAGTATGTATGTATAAACATGTAATAAAATCTGTATGGTTGTACTATTCTATCTGATTTTGATGACATTAAAAAGGTTACATTTCAAAATGAAAAAAATTAGTAAAATGTTGTTTACTAGTTTTTTACTACTACTAATTTTTTAATTTACTAACTAAACAGCTATTTTTCGTTTGTTCTTCTTTCTGACAAAATGAGTGAATCTGATGAAGAAATTCGATACGTTTTAAAATTTTATTACAAAAAGGAAAAAATGCAACTCACAGACTATGCCAAAACCCGGGTTAACTCGCAATAAGGTGCTGCGGAGTGTATGGTGAAATTGGAAGGGCATTGTTCATTAAGAGCTTTTACCGCCGGGCAGATCAATCGATTTGGATCTCTAGTGCCAGCAACTGTTGAGATTAAAGCAAGAAGTTGAGAGAAAGCGGCCGGAATTCATCAATAGAAAGGGTGTGGTCTTTCACCACGACGACGCTATACCACACACATCTTGAGGCACTCACGTATGCATAGCACTCAGGTGTTAATGGATACGTCACATAGCCCTGACCTTCCACCTTCAGATTTCCACCTGTTTCGATCTCTTCGGAATTCTTTAGGCAGTGTCAGGTTAACATCAAGAGGGGACTGCCAAAACTACTTGTCGCGTTTTTTTTGATCAGAAGTCCCAAAATTTCTACAGCAACGGGATCATGTCACTATCTACAAGATGGTAAAAAGTCATCGAACAAAATGGCAGTTGTGTTTCTTGACAACAAATGAATTTAAATAAATATTTTTTATTTCATTTGTTAGCGGGTACATGCATGGTGTGTGACCGTGTTTGTGTATTAACTAAGGGTTCCTACGGAAGATCAGTGCTGGCCTATGCCAGCAAAATGCTGAGTAGGGACCTTTTTGTAACTTTCTTTCTTGCTGTTACTGTTATTTCTTTTTTCTCTGTGTCTGTTAAATGTATGTTTTATAAGTTACAAATAAATTGATTGATTGATTGATTGATTGATTGATATATACTGCAAGTAATAAAATGTAAATACACTTTGAAAAAAAAGAAAAAAAAAAAGTACGGGGAAGAAACTTTTTCCCCGATAGTATCGAACTGCATTCAGATAGTATCAATATCTTGAAAAGCTGTGGCCTACTAATGTAAAACGCTACGAAAAGCTACTAACGCCTAAGAAAAACTCTCGGCAGATTCGGCAGTTACTCCATTTATTATGATTAAAGTATTAGGGTATTAAACATAACGTTAAAGTACTAAACTACTTTTGTTATGCTCCAAAAACGATCAAACGCATCTTGTTGGAACTCTATAAATATAAGTACTTTGTTTTAACAGTGTTATTACGACATAATCCACAACCATTAGTTCTATATTGGCCGTTAAACGCATCTTAACGAATTTATTAACTGAACATAAATTAAATGAATGACCAATTGACTTAAGCCATTACTGAAACGTGAGCCAATAATAAGTTAAAAATATACATTTGTTTTTTTTTTTTATTTATATAAACATACCGTCAACAATAATATTCATAGATATATCAAAAACTAATCAAATATATGAAAAACTTTTACATTTCTTTTAGGATTCGTGATGAAAGGAAGAACCTTTTTCCATTTTTCAACTAAATTTTAACATCTAATTTCTGATTTACATTATTAAAATATTTTTTTATCTATTAAATATAAATAAATAATTAGTGATTTTAAGGCAAAAAATTATCCAAAGATCCATAATAAATTAAAATTAATTTCTATATGATCTTTACAGAAGTGTTGTAAGACATTCTGCTACCTACATTCATCAAAAATGACACCTCGTCTGACGACAGTAACCTTGTCTTCACCTAGTACTCCCAGTAAATTACCCATCATGTTGTCAGAGTCGCCAGCTTACTTAATCCCTCTGGTGACGCCTGTTTCCTAACATCAAAAGACCTTTCCTGTTATTCTTTACAAGTAGAAACAGTGAAAGATTTTTATAATATAAGAATCACAGGAATTGAAAACGCATAAAGATATCCATCCGATTTTCCCATTCCCGCCAATAGGATAAATTGGTAATAATAAATAGTTCTAATATTGTTTTATTTTTGACAAAACACAATAGTTTTCACTATATAATCTAATATATAAAATTTTATATAGAGGTTTATGTTTTCTCAATGATTAAATTAATACATTTCAGACTCTCAAAGTCGAGGCGTAGAAAGCTGTGGATCTTGCGCTTGACTGGAAAATAATTTAATTTTTTTATTACCAATAAAACCTACAGCACTAACTAATCATTTGGAAAACACATTATTTATGCAATGCAGGGCATTAAAATTAAATTTTTAATTAAATTAAAATTTAATTAACACAATGAAATAATTTTGGAAGAATATTCTAACATCTATAACATATAATAAATTCCTAAACGAGCCGTGTCTGTAAATTAAATATTTTTCAAAAAAACAATTTGTACCCGTTGTACTTATATTACCTACAGAGGTCAAAAAATAGTTTTTAAATTCTTTTTCTGTTTGTGCGTTTGTTAACGCTAATTTCAAAAACGATTTAATCAATTTGAATGCGGTTTTCACTGTTGTATTGTAGCAAGCTTCCTTAGTGTTTGTTTCATTTCAGTTAACAAAAAGTTAACACACTATACCTGATTACCACGCGTACGAAGTTGCGGGCTCAGATAGCACTCAATAAAAATTAAAAAGAAAATTACAAAAATAGTGTATGCAAACAAGCACACAACATGCGTGTGTATGTAGATGTTACCTATGTTTTGTTTTTATGTTCATAAATAAAAAGGTGATGCAACTATTTCATAATGATCAAATTAAGATCTGAATGTTTTAGAAAAGTTCTACTCTTCAGCAGTAAGCATTCGGTTTAATTAGTAAAAAGCCTTGGCGCTTCCGGACATAGAAAGGAACCACTGTGTTAAGCAGCGGAAGAACCAGAAAGGCTGACACAGAATAATTAAAACTCTGTTCAATCATGGTTCCAAGAAAAATATGACCAATAAAATTGTAGTGTGACTAGAGAATCACGCACTAGGCGGAGCCGCGACACGTCTGAGTCAGTTGGCACTTGGCCATCAGCCAGACCACCTCACCTGTGCCGAACCAATTCGGCTTCCGCTCAGGATATACTCTGCTCGAAGCTATTTTTAACATGGTGACGAATATATTGATAAAATAATCCAGTGTCCGTGATTTTGTCGGGATTTACAACATAGTTGCAACGTGATTTGTCACAACGGGAGTTAGATAATGTTCACATATTGTTCTAGATTGCTAAACTTTCTATTCGGACCAAGCGCTTTAAAACATCTTTTATAATGCGCACTGCTAAGGATTGGAACTCCCTGCCGGCTTTTGTATTTCCGAGCTCATCATACGACCCAAATCTTTTCAAGGTTCGAGTGAATAGGCATCTTCTGGGTGAGCTCGCTCCACGTCGGTCTCATATTTCCTACATGGTTAGATGCTGGTCAAGAGCAAATGCATCTTTAATAAAAAAAAATATTATAAGACATCAAATTGACATCTTTAAGAACAACTCACTCACATAAAACATACAATCAGACAGACACACTCTCGCAAGCATACACACACACACGTATATGTGTATAACCTGTATACAAAATTTTCACAAATATTGTTTAACTGACTCAAACTACCAATTGACATTCGTGACGTCACACAAATCTAACTCTATTTTATATAAACTAAATCAAATAAGCTTCGGTTTAAATATAGTCATATCGTACCTATTCTTATTTACTGTAAAAAATAGCTACAAAGTTAAGTTGATAGGCAGCTTTTTTTTATGTTAAATTCGGCAGACAGGCTGACGGTCCACTTGATGGTAGGTGGCTACCGTCGCCTATAACACAAGCAACGCCAAAGCTGCTGCAAGTGCGCTGCCGACTACAGTAGCATTAAGGATAAGGGACTAAGAGTGATGGCTCTGGCATCCCTTACTCGCTCACCGAAACACAACAGCACGCGTGCTGTTATTTCACGGTGGTCTTCTGTAAGGGGGTGGTTAATATTAGCTAATATTAGGTTAATATTAGCTAAGATTGTATACAGCGGTTACAGACCTGTGACAGATAAGATACATAAACTCACAATCGCAACCAAACGTAAATACATACACACGCACGTACGCTATCATATATACTTCAGATATACGCCAGAAACATTCAAACACCTAAGTGTTTTTGTGTATATCAAGTACAGACAAATTTATTAGGGTAATTTATTTATTTATTATTTTTTTTTATACACTATGGAGAGTGTGCATCTATACTGTACGATTTAATCCAACCGGAACCGTTCCACTTGCGGAGCTCTAGACGTGGGCAGGGGTTTCATCCCTTCGTGGTCGATGTACCTCGATCGCGAACAAAGCGTTTCAGTTCCACCTTCCTTGTTCGAACTGCTAAGGAGTGGAACTCATTGCCTGCGTCTGTGTTCCCACAGAACTACAACCTCGGGGTCTTCAAAACTAGGGTAAATGGGCATTTACTAGGTAAGCGTGGTCCACCTTCGGCCACATCTGCACCTCACATCAGGTGAGATAGTGGTCAAGCGCTACCTCGATTTCATAAAAAAAAAAAAAATTACTTAAGCAACAGCTTAGCACACTTAGCGTTTACTAGCATTAATATTCAACATTAAAGGTCCAGTGTGCAAGCCAATTAAAACTGAACTCGTCGTTTCTGTTCTGTGTACAAACCCATATTATTATCTTACACTATTATATGTGTATGCTATCTAGGGCGCTAACGAGGCACTGCCGCCTCAATAGGCACCTTAAAGTGATGGGGCTCACTAGTACGGGAGAGTGTCGCTTCTGCCATGAGGCAGAAGAAACACCAATGCATATCCTGTGCGAGTGTGGCCCTCTGATGCACAAGCGCAGTCACATCCTAGGAAGCCACACAATGGCTTGTGAAGATGTGAAGAATGCCTCTATCAAAAAAGTACTACAGTTCCTTAACGTGGTAGGTATAGGTAGAGAGCTTTAGTTCACGTGGCGATCACAATATTTCAGCAATGGACGACGTGATACTGGTACTCTAGCAGACAGAAATAGCCACTAAGACAAGATAAAGATAAAGATACACTATTATATTATCTCATATTAACTTACATATCAAACTTATATTGGAAACTTGTATGGAAAAATAAATGAATTTTAAGAGAAATTATTACTATTAATAATAGGATACGATACACAATTTCTTTGGTCAATATATACATTTTACAACAAATATGATCAAGTCAAACTATAATGAAAATACAAAATAAAAAGTTGGAATCAGTAACAACAATATAAATGTCTCCATATAAAAAATTTAAAAAAAAGGCAAAAAATTCTAACAATCAAAGGCAAAAGTAATCAGTCATGTGTGTGACGAAATGGCAGCGAGAATCTTCTTCTTGTGACTATTTTAACGATCGAAATGAATGTCCAGATTTGCACTAGAAAATATATTATTGTAGCTCTGAAGCATTCTGGGGACCGGTGATGGTACATAATTATTAACTAGTTATAATTATGGCTTCAGCGAAACCGGAATAAGTTTTCTTAAACAGTAGGGATACCTGCACGTGTATCTAGATAAAAGATAAAGCATTTTTTTTATTTTTGTAACTCTAAATTAGGAAATCCTTACTATTTCCAATATGTTTGCGAATTGTAAGACATTGTGAATTTATATCAATTTACCAGATTTTTTTTATGTAAGGATCGGCTAGCATGCTCGGTCCATTTAGTGGTGAATCACTCCGTCGACTACATAATATACGCTATAGTTGTTGTAAATGCGTTAGTAGGATAAAGGATAAGGGATTAGAAGGGTATACTTTAATAGTTCACCGAAACAGATAATAAATAAAAATATGATTCCTTGGACAAAAAATGATTTAGGGCTCGTACCATTCATAAATGCTTAATGCACATTCCACTCCAGTTGTAGGGTCATTCCCCCGTGACGTCACTCACGTTACGACACAGTAGACTAGACACGTAGGCGGACGAATTGGCAAGGATTTTGAGCCAGTGGGAGATGAGAAGGAAGCTTACTCACTCCATTCATGACGCGTCAAAAAGGAAAACTAAATAATACTCATTTGTGACATTAAGGCGACGCCAGCCCCTAATGATAAAAAATTCACTCATTTGTAACCGTTTTCCTTTTAAATTATCATAATAATTATAATTTAATAATCATAATTATTTTTTAAATTATATTATATATAAAAAAATTACTAATTTGCGGTCTAATATCGATGTTGTAACCGTGCGATTTGCTTAATAATCAATATTTTAAATAGCTAATTCTTAAGATACATTTACTGAAGGCTCAGCGAAAGAAAAATTTGAATTATACTTTATTTAATTTTTAAATAGATATTTCCGAGATTTGCAAGTACGGCGGGTAGCGACTCCCCTCAGCAGTCCCGTCAATTCAGTGCGGGACGAGTTTTTCGGCTAGAGTCGCCTTAAGTAAAAGTTCAAATGTCACTGTCAACGTCAGTAAATTAAATAAAAAACTCATTTCAATCAAAAACAATGGTAGTGTTATTAGACTTTTTTTTAAATCTTTTAAGTAACTTTTTTATATAAATAAGTGATAGTAAAATGTATTCCTTTATTCTACTTTATAAAATATTGTAATATTGTACTTTATAAAACATTCTTTAAAAATAAAAAAAATCTATCGAATATTAATAATAGGCATGATGACGGTATTAAAGAATAAATTATATTAGATAAATATATTTATGTTGAAAATTAAATTAAGAAATTATTTAAAAAAATTACCCAGTTTTAATATTTAAAACATTAAGATTAATAAGATTTTCAATAAAATAAAAGTATAAAATACTGCAATGTTACTGCATACTGCATCCGCCATGTTAATTGAAATACCGATCAGTGCTAATGACGTCACGCTTTCGCAAATATCACCATGTCGCTTCAATTGTGTAAACTGTCAAGCTGTTCCTGAGTTATGAAAGCGTGACGTCACAACCGACGCCATTTCCTTAAAAACCCCTATTTATTTAGAAATTAAATCCATTTTGTGGAAAGAAAATGCATATAAAAACCATGGAGTAGTTTTTCAAAATCAGTCAGCGTGCATATTCATAATTTGCCTCTCCGCGTCCATCTACCAATATTTCTTCTAATTTTATCGCTGAAAATAAATAGAACATTATGGATTTATTGACTTACTAATTAGTTTATTCATACAGGAAATTAGTTATAATATGTATATTAATTAGTTATATATTATTATTATTATTATGCTATCAAGCTTAAATATATTATTGTAATTTTTTTGCATGTAAAATAATATAATTAGGTATGATATTGTCAAAATTTTTCATATTATATCCACTAGTGGCTTCTATCCATACCACTCTAGGGGGCATTTAAGTGATATGCCAACTCATAAAGGATTAGCCAAAATTTTTATTGCCATTGTAGGCGTAATAGGGAAAATCTTGAATGAAGCCTAAGAGAAGCCATTAGGTCTTTTAATGTCAGAGTTCATCGCAATGATAATAATCTTTGAACGTACACATACGTGGGAGTAGCTGAGAAGAAATACAGAAATTCAGATGATGAATGACCTTCATGAATATAATATGAAAATGCGTATTGAGATCGACCTTTTCTCTTGGTCGATAGATCCATTCTTGGTTATATTAGATAATTTTTGAACCACACTAGTTGTATCTAACTTAAAAAATATTTCTGCTTAAAATTAGTACTTACACCATTTTATTAGATTAGCTTGTAGCTATCATACAGAGTGAAGGTGTAAGAAATAAAAACTTAATAGACAATAATAATAATCTTTAAATAGAGGCTACTTTAAATAAAGATTTAAAGTAATTAGTTAATTATTTTATTAGTTATTTTTTTACTAATAGTTAATTAGTTAATTTTTTTATTCCTTTAACTGTGTTGGTCGAAAAATGCCCAAATGACACTTGACTAAAAATCGTAGATGCTATAGATATTGAAGCAAAAATATACACATAATAATAAAATCGTAAACGAGCTGTGTATGTAAATACATTAAATATTAAAAAAAAAACAAGTTGTATGTTACCGAGGTCAAAAAAATATGTTTTAGAATTTTTGTCTGTTTATCTGTTTGTCTGTGCGTTTGTGCACGCTCATCGGCGTTTTTAATTGATATATTGTAGTAAGCTTCCCGTAACATTTAGTGTTTGTTTTACTCCAATCGGTTTACAAACAAAAAAGTTATACAGAATACCACGCGTTATACAAAATTGCGGGCTCAGCTAGTTAATAATAAATTATGTGAAATTCTAATACTTTTGTTTACATAAACAATGTTTATTTGGGCATTTTTTTTAAATTAGTAGGTATTTTATGAACAGGCAAACAATCCATTTGATAGAATGACCTATATAACTGTGGTTGATATTTATCAACCACAGAGGCGAATAAGTTGTACGCGGGATATAGGATAAAAAGCGAAAAACAAGATTGGTTGTAAGGCTAGCATCCCACCTGGAGTGGCTAGTTCATGGCGAATTCTAAGGAGCTGTATTACCACGTTAAACATCTTTTTAAATATTGAAATTACTGTCAAAACTTTTAGATTCATTTGAGACGGTCACACGTATAGCGATACGATACGTATACGAGCGATACGTATAGCGTCTCGTTAAAATCTCTTAAATGATATTACAAGTGTTCACTTGTAATATCATTTAAGAGATTTTAACGAGACGTTTCAAAACGATCTGAGCCCAATCTATTCACACTGTACATTATATGTGACACATTCTAAAGACATTGCAAATGATTTACTACTAAATGTCCCGTGTGTTTTCGTTTTTTTTTACGCACTGAGTCTGAGCCAATTTTTTTGTCGTCCCTGGATGGATGTTGTCCAAACGGATGACTCCAGTTTAGATAATACAGGTTATTTTTGATCTTACATGTGCTAGTCGTCACACAAAATAATAAGGCCATTGGCCTAACGACAGTACCTACTTTTATTTTTAGTATGGTATTTTTAAGTGTCTGAAATGACACTTGCCGAGAGCCCTTACCTAATACGTCTAACACTGTGTTTGGTTATGTTTTCGTCTCTTGTCTTAATGATCAATTAGCAACTTGATTATTTTAAATATGAGCGTTTATCCTTTCCACATTGCCATGATATTAATCTGCCACTACATGCACGTATTAAATTTTTGCTTTTCGTAAATATATCTAAAGATAGTCTTGAAAATCTGTAAAGAATTTGAAGAATTTTTAATGATGGCACTGTAGTTTTATTGGGTTTCTAAACAAAAAAAAAACTACTTAAATGAAGCCATTATTTTAAAAAGCTAATGTCAAAAACATCAAAGATGTTTTGGTTTTGATTTGACTGACTAGTTTTTTTTTTTTTTTTTTTTTAAAGTCTAAGGAATCTGCTACTTCTAATTGTAATTTTAATTTTGCGCTTTTTATATATCTTCTTTTACAACTGAAACTGGCAAAATCATTGAAGATCTATTAGAGCCAAAACATTTGTAAAGAAGAAGAAGAAGAATTATTTACTATAATATAATAAAAACAAGGAAAGAAATAAACTATTATTAACAACAATTAAGAGCCTAATAAAAACAAATTGGTTGGAGTCTGCTAGGAAAATTACAAATTACGGTCTTGTTTACAGGCTTCTTTTGGTGACATTATTTACTTCGTTTTTAATTACATAAACAAATATTTTAAATAAAAAAACTTTTCTTTAAATAAAGCACTAGGGGCCTTAGACAAAGTAACACTTTAAAAACGATAACGCAGTTCGAAAACAATAAAATGTATGGGATTAACATATATATTATGCCGTCGCTAAATCACGTGATACATCCCATAAATTTTATTCTTGCGAACTTCGTTATCGTTTTTAAACTGTTACTTTGTCTAAGGCCCCTGGTTAGATCTCACTTAGTCTAAACTCTATTAAGTTTTGCCAGAAGCAACCATTACTAATGTTTCGATAAAGTGAATCTTAGTAATAGCGAAGTAGTTAGCAAAAATGAGGCAGGGATGACTATTGTTCGATTTGATGTCTACTACTCGGACTGTTGGATCCCAATTCACAATTAGTTCTTTTTCAAATATAATGTGTTAATAGGACTGGAGGAGGTTAATGTTTGATGGGAGCGTTTCGTAAATGCCATGTGAGGCTTAATGGCAACCATCAAAAATCTATACTATAATAAAATCGTAAACGAGCCGTCTCTGTAGGCACATTAAATATTTATTAAAAAAAAAAACAATTTATACACTTATTTATGTACTTATGTTACCGAAGTCAAAAAAATTGTTTTTAGAATTTTTGTCTGTTTGTCTGTTTTTCTGTGTGTGTTTGTGCACGCTAATCTCAGAAACAGCTTGACCAATTTGAATGTGGTTTTCAATGATTTATTGTTTGTTTTATTCCAATAGGTTTTGCAAACAAAAAAATTCCACGCTATAAAAGTTTCACATGGTGAGAACCCTATCATATTCTATTGATCAGAAGAATTTCCTGTAGCGGTATTTACAGGGAGGGACGTGCGTTGATAAACAACGGTAGTCAAAGTACTTACGTAATGAGTCAGAAATATTATATCTGGTCTGTATTTGATAATGACTTCAAACTTAAAGTGCTACTGTAGGTATAAGTAAGTCATATAAAGATAAATATGTGCTATAAGAAAAATAAAGAGAATATTGAAAGTTGAACCTAAAGTTCAACTAATTAAAGTAGATAATCTTAAAGCACAGGGATAAGCGATGGCTATAAGTTTTGACCATATGCAAAACCTTCTTCTATCCTATATTCTTAATATAGATGTTTTATTAGATGTATCTTGAAAGGAACTCCACTAGGATGGGAAGATCTAATAAAAATAACACGTAGATAGATATCTATCACCTTTCGATGTTAAATTAAAAAAGGCAAATTCTGACTGAGGAAGCCAGATTGATTAATATAGATAAATGGTCAGCTTTTTATTTTTTTATTTTCCTATCCCCTTCTAATCCCTTTTATCCTTAATCCTACTGTCGGCAGCGCACTTGTAACAGCTTTGGCGTTGCTTGTGCTATAGGCGACGGCAGCCACCTAGCATCAAGTGGACCGTCAGCCTGTCTGCTGATCCTTAACATAAAAAAATTGCCCCACTCAAGAAAAAAAGTATGTATATGTTTTTAGAGTGCTCATTTAATAATGGACAAAGATGGATAGGTGGTTTTCAATAAAAAAATTTAGGTCTTCAACCAAAATTTTTGTTTAAAAAAACGTCTGACAGATCGATGGAATATTTGCATTTTTCCGCTGAAATAATCTCGATCTTCCGGCGATTACGTAAAAAGTGGAAAAAGGACAGCATTAGTCATAAAACTCGCACATAAATCAGTGGTGAGCTGAGCGTGGCTGAAAATTATTTTCAGTTGGGGCGAGAGAAGTGCGTGAGGGAAAGAGAGGCGCAATAAAAAAAACTTGTAGTGCGTTGCGTCTAGTCTGTCCCGACGACTGATATACGATATCCACACTTTTACAATATTTATATAGGGACCGTGCAGTTTTGATCGTTTGCAATGAAAACGGCTTAAGGAGAGACTGATACCTCGATCACGAACAAAGCGTTTCAGTTCCACCTTCCTTGTTCGAACTGCTAAGGAGTGGAACTCATTGCCTGCGTCTGTGTTCCCACAGAACTACAACCTCGGGGTCTTCAAAACTAGGGTAAATGGGCATTTACTAGGTAAGCGTGGTCCACCTTCGGCCACATCTGCACCTCATATCAGGTGAGATAGTGGTCAAGCGCTACCTCGATGTCATAAAAAATAATAATACAAACATTTCATACAGAGAATACACGAGTTGGAAAAAGTTCATCTAACTAAGCTTAGCAACCAACTAAAACAGTACGTAAGACGAGTAAGGAAGTTCTGAATAAAATCTATACTTATCAAGTGTGTTTGTTTGAACGCGCAAATCTCAGGAACTACTAGTTCGAATTGAAAAATTCTTTTTGTTTTGAATAGTCCATTTATCGAGGAAGGCTATAGGCTATATAACATCACGCTACGATAAATAGTATTATATATATGCAGTGTCCAGTACCGCGCGCCCCATGCGCACGCCGCCGCCGTATGGGCCGCAGCGAAGCGTGGCTGAGTTCAGCTAGTCATTTATAATTGACAAGCCCGTTGGATAAGTGCTTAAGTTGCTTGCCTTAACATTCTGTTCTAGGGTTCCCAGGTTCGATTCTCGGCAGGGTCAACTTTGAAAAATGAACTTTTCAAATTTAGCTCTGGTCTGGATCTGGAAAGTAGTGGCAGGGCATATTGCGTCTCGCAATAATTTGGGAAACCCATCTGGCGGCAGTAACCACCCTCTTACAGACGACTACTGTGAAATAACAGCACGTGTGCTTTTGTGTTTCGGTGAGTGAGTAAGGGATGCCAGAGTCCATTTTTCCATCTAATCCTTTATCCTTAATTCTACTGTAGTCGGCAGCGCACTTGTAGCAGCTGTGGCGATGCTTGTGTTATAGGCGACTGTAGCCACTTACCATCACCGGACCGTCAGCCTGTCTGCCGATCTTAACATAAAAAGGTAAATAATAATAATTCGTAGTACCCCAATATTCGTCGATCAAATAAGATTACTGGTTAATAAATATTTATTTATTTAATAAGAAAACCTTTTGGTTGAATCTATTTCTTGATTTTTATAAGAAGACTCTAAAAGAATTAAACATTTGAATTAGTAATTTGATTTAGTTTATTTTTGATTCGAGTAGTAGAAGCAATGACATAGTCGTTAATATGTAATAAATTTTATTTTTGTATATTTCATCGATATAAAAGTTTTATTAGAAAACTTTTAAATAAAGCCAAATAACATCTACTGCATATTACAGAAATAGGATAGTGATCCCGGTTTTCGCTGTCATTTAAAAAAAAAATATCCCTAAAGGTTTGTATTATATGTATATGCTGTATAATGTAGGTTTTTTTTAAATGTTATGTCGAAAGACAGGCTGACGGTCCACTTGATGGTAGGTGGCTACCGTCGCCTATAACACAAGCAACGCTACAGGTGCTGCAAGTGCGCTACCAACTGCAGTAGTATTAAGGATAAGGGATTAGGAGGGGATAAGGAAATGGGCTTCAAATAAAGTACACATACTAATTAAGATTAAAAATTCCTACTAAAGAGATGTTTTTTTCGAGTCGTCACAAAATCTATTATCATTTTACCCTGATTAAAAATTTACAAGTCTTTAATGTAGGTAGTTTTAATTCTTTTTATCTGTAAATAATCGTTATCCTATCAGCGCACAACCAAAACTACTTCTTGAAAGTTAAAATTTGAAACATAGGTTTATTTTATAACGTAAACATCCTAAGAAAGCCCGGGTACTGGTTGCTAGTTAAATATATTCAACACTAGATGAGCCTGCAACTTCGTACGCGTGGTATTCGGCGAAGCGCGTAACTTTTTTTGTTTGTAAACCGATTGGATTGAAACAGACACTAGATGTTACGGGAAGCTTGCTACAATTCAGGGAAAACGGCATTAAAAACGGTTAAGCCGTTTCTGAGATTAGCGTGCACAAACGCACAGACAAACAGACAAAAATTCTAAAAAAATATTTTTTTGATGTCAATATTTTTTTGTACAATGTGTACAAATTGTTTTTGAAATAATATTTAATGCACAGACATGGCCCGTTTACGATTTTATTATATGTATAAATTAATAACCTTATTTATTGTCAAACAAACAATAAGGCTATGTTGATAAAATAGCAAATATCAAGAAGTTTAAGACACGTTACAACTTCTATATCGGTCGCGAGCGCTTTAATGAATAAGATAAAGAGTCGAAACAACCAACGAATGCGCTGCGCGAACGCACCTGTGCCCGCGGGCGATCGCGCCGATGTTGGGAGCACCGCTCAGCACATTGCCACGTGGCACGTAGCCATTAGCCAGACGACCAGGTGACTTCGCAATTGACCAAGCCATCATTTTCCGTACTCCATCGTTGCAAGGAAAATACTAAACTGGGGATTTCGCAGTGGAGCAGTTAATCAAGCAGAATTAAGGGATTCACTGAGGCAAATGACATTTACTATAGAACTCGCTGGCGGCGGAGACAATTCAACAGGCCTAGAAATGGTGTTTTTTTGTTTTTACCATTAGAACATTACACAATTTTTTTTTATTAATACAATTTTTTAATCTGATATTAACTTATTAATAGGTACAGGATTCATATGCGTGCAATAAGCCGTTTTCGAGAGAATTTTCAATAAAGGTCAAATTCTTCTTGTGTTCTAACTTTTTTTGTGGAGTTTCTACTACTTTAACGAAAATTCTAATTAATACAATTGGTTCTCCACATGTTTAAGTATAATATATATTTTTTTCAAAGCAATTGTCTTGTCTATTTCTTGTAACATCTTCATTAAACAATGGATATTTTTAGTATTTAGCGTTAGTCTCCCCCTTAAGATAGAAAATCAGGGAAGGCGCGTTCAGTTGGTTTCAAAATTTAACAATACACCATTTCTCCTACGTAGAGTAAAAAAAACATCAAAACAGTAGTTAAGGTGTGAAAGCCTAACAAATAAACTCACTTTCGCGTTTATTATATTAGTTCTTATAATGGCATTCGAAATAAATTTTATTTATTCTGTGGTCTCGGCCAGGAAATCATTTTATAATCATTAAATTTTTAGTTTTCTCTCGTACACGTCTATTTTGTATGTTGTGTCCACATATAGTAGGTTGCATTCCGAAATAAAACCTATTTTGTATGTTATTAACATACTTGTATATGGAATTGTATACCAGTTTTGTGGACCTGTAATAATAATAATAATAATTAATAATCACGGACAGGACTATTGTCGCCAATAAGCCTGTCGCCGCCGCATACTTGTTGATATCGCTGTCCCAAATGACGAAAACCTCATAAAAGCCGAAAAAGAAAAGCTTACCAAATACATTGACTTGGCTCACGAGGTGACCGCCATGTGAGACGTCGATTCGACAATTATCGTCTCGGCGAACGGTCTTATAGTGAAGAGCCTCGACCAACATCTCAAGAGGCTCTCATTAGATGGGTACTTCTGGGCACGGCACGAATTGTCAGGAGGTTCCTCACTCTGCAGCCTTAACCACTGGTAGCTTGGGCCTTGCCCCGATATTACTTTTTTTATAATATTTATTGTTTGTATATATATAAGCAACGAAAAGCACTGTGCCCTGCCACTACTTGCCAGATCCAGACCAGAGCAAACTTTGAAAAGTTCATTTCCAAGTTTGAACTGCCTGGAATCGAACCCGAGATTAAACAGAACGCTAATTCAAGCACCTTAACCACTCCACTAATAGGCTTATTAGATCAATTTTATGATTATTTGTCAGTTTAAATTTTCATGTTTTTTTTTATTTTATTGGTTTTATTTTTTCCTTTTGTATTATTCTTTTTGCGTTTGTGTAGTTGTGTTTATATTGATAGCACAGTCAATTTTCTTGATATCATGAAATATTTGTAATTCCGGCATACAGACTGTGTCTCGGAATCTAAGCTTGTTAAAACCGCATTCGAAAATCACTCACATTCTAAGACAAATAAGTTATTATTATACTTAGACATTAATTGTGAAATTCCATTCATAAATGCGTGTGAGTTAGGGCCGTCGTTTGCCGGTAAAAGTCGACTCGACCACGATTCAAACGTCCCAAGTACCGACCACGTATATTTAGAACACACAGACTTTTTTCTCTGTCGCCCGAAAGTATTTTGGTTGCAAAATACCGTTTCAATCTCAATCAACGAAAAAATATATTCAGGTTAAAAGTGTGGATTTGTCAACAAGTTTATTTCAGGTAAAAATAAATTATTTCAAATAAAAATAACATAGATTTGATTTATACCAGGAGACGCCACTAGAGTCACTAACGACATAGTCTCTGAAGGCTCTGAAGGTCTATATGGGAGACTCTTATTTGTGGATAAGTGGGTATCTGTCAATTAGTAATGTATACATATTATAAAACTAGCTGAGCCGCAACTTCGTACGGTTGATATCTGGGATAGCTCGTAACTTTACGTCGTGTGTTTCGTTGAGCGAGTAAGGGATGCCAGAGCCCATTTTTGTATCCAATCCCCTATCCTTAATCCTACTGTAGTCAGCAGCGCACTTGCAGCACCTGTGTCGTTGCTTGAGTTATAGGCGAGAGCAGCCATCTACCATCAAGTGGACCGTCCGCCTACTGCCGATTTGGTATTTAAGAATAAAATTCAATCCTAGAATGTATGCATTTTACTAGTTTTTATTACTTTAAATATATTATAGGTAATATATATCCCTAATGTATTGTAAATACAAACAATTTTATTAATGATATTTTTTTTTTCCAAGGCCTTCGTGGCCTTGGAAATTCTCTTATCATTTCATAATTTATTTAACAATAAATTATGAATCACGATAGTAATAAATAAATATAAATAAAAAGTGTATTTCTAATAATATCTAAAATATTTTATAAGTTATCTTCTATTCTTTTGCTCACATCCTTCAGGTCTGATTTGTTTGTTTGTTCGCGAGATCACATTGAATGATGGAATCCCGTTGTTTTTGATTCAGAATACAAACATTCTTTTCAAACCTAAGTAAAAGTGACAAGTTTCATCCGAGATGTTGACAGTAGCAAATTTTTTCCGATCGCATTGCGCCAAAACTCATTCGCGACCTACTTATTGTCGAGAGGAATTCTAAATTAAGTTTTTAATGAAGAATTACTTCATTTTACAATCTTTTTTTATTTTCATAAACGTGTCTTATGAAAGAAGTTTTAAAATTAATCAAAGGTATTCTGTATTTCTTTCTATGTTTATGTAAGTTCGTTTGTGATTCTTCTATTGTAATTACAGAAATTATAGCAAATTAGTTTGAAAATAGTTTATTTCCCGATTTCATTACTCTGTACGGTGTGCTGTTTCACGCAATAATAATTACTAAAAATGAATTTTCGCCTTCTATTTACATATGCAATTACTACAGAATTTTACAGCGAACCTACTAGAATAAATCTATTATAAATTATAATATGTCGCTATATGTTTTTCTAAGCGCAAAAATCGAAAAACGGTTAATACGATTTCTGCAATATTTATATATATATTTTTTTTTCAATATTCCTTGAGGTCCGGGAAGGTTCTTATGAGGAGAAAATATGCAGGGAAAACGTAAAAACCCTATTTTTCTTTTGACAGAACGACGTCTGTCGCGTTAAACAAAAACTAATAAACCAAGCGTAGGACTGTTCGCTAGAACAGCGATTTTTTTTTTACTTTTTGCATTTTATATCGGTCGTAATTCTAAACGAAAGGCCCGATTAGAATAATTTATTATTCGAACATACAACCTTGATTACTCACCACTACGGAATCTTCGCCACCCTTAAATCTCGTAATAACAAGAACTTTAATGCTAGGGGCAAACGAACGTATTTTTTTGAGTTGTGAGTCGCACAGTCGAAACTAATCTGTAGTACTTAATAAGTATAAATTTTTTCTTTAAATTTTCCAAAACAGGTCCGTCAAGTCCCAAGCATTCAAATCAAGTCGAAAATAGAATTAGGGAACATAAATACATGCGTTAGCTGTCGCACAAATGTCAAGGTGACAGATAACGTAACGCTTTTAAGTTAACGCTTGTATACGTATTAATTTTACTCCTCATAAAATTTCCACACCGGGGGTCTTATATGAAAAACTCCTTCTTAAAGAATAAACTCCAAAAACTCTTTTTTTACAAGTCAATAATATGTCTTATCAACAAATACTAAAAATATCAAACATATTCACATTTGATTTCTATATTAATAATGAAATAATAATAAACGGATTTTATAATTAATGTAATTACTACTTGTTTAGCATAAAATTTAAAAAAAAAATTATGCTATAATTTTATGATATAAAAATGGAATTTTTGAAATTTTGTTTAATGAAGTTTGTATGACTGTATGAAAATCATAAATATTGATTTTATTCAAAGCTACAACTACAAGCACTGCTATCTGCGATTTCATTAATGAAGAATCACATTATGATTGCCATCTGTCAAACCCGGTCCACAATAATCTTTATGAGGACGTAATAAGTGTTATTGACGAAAATGTGTGTGTAATGGGACACCCACTCGGCTCGTATTTGTTGTGTGAAAGCTTGTAATGTCTCAATTCGAATGCGTGCTTTGAAAAAAAAAAGAAAAATTAAACCTTTGTACGGTCCGCAGATACGTTTTAATATTTTGCCTACAGTACATTTCGTTTAGTTCATACAATACACGTCTACTGAGTTTGGGCCTTATTCAAATTCAAATTCATTTATTTTCAGGTAACTAGACCCATATTTTACATTTCTACACATTAGTTATTAATATATTATATCTAAACAGTACCTAATTAAATAAAATAAAAGCAAATTTTACATATATCTATTATATCCTAACAGTAATAAGATATAATACAAGATGAAAGAAAAGAAAAAATGATAATACGTAAATGCCTAAAAACTTATGATTGGTGTGTTTTTCTGTAGAATATTATTATTATTATAAATAATAAATGTTGTCGTTTTATTATTTAAACTTAATTAAATATAAGATGAATTTATAATAACTACGTAACCTTTTATATTGAAAAAAAAAATGTCGGACAAAAAAATAAATTTTTAGACAGATTCCGACTGTTATGTACAGATATGTAGCTCGCTAGACTAAATGATCCAATGAGTCCTAGATTGTGCTTTTTTATATTTCTGGATTAAATTTTTTTATTACGAAAAATTTACTTATTTGAATGTTATAAAATGACACATCTTATTAAAAAAAAAAAAATAGAAAAATTCAGAATTAAATAATTAAAATATTTTAGATTTTAAGACAGAAGACAGATTTTATCAAACAGATTTACGTAGTTCAATAATAAAATCACTAAATTGCTCTCACCTCAATATTTTGTGTCAAATTTTTAACCCGATATTTGTGTCAAAATATAACAAAATACATATACAATTCCTGTAGGCTCTAAGAACAAATATTGTTTTAATTTAATGGAAATTTTAATAAAGGTTATTGTCAGCAATAAAGAGTGCGCCGCAACGTTTTTTGCTGACGTTACCAGACGCGCCGTCTCGCCCGCGCGCTATTTCTAGTCGCGCCCGCCCTGCCAAGTTTATTGACTTCAGCCCAACGGCTCTTACTACACCCAGACTTACTACTCGCATACCTCGCGACCGCTGAAACTTTCTTATCACCACTCAATCATACGCTCTCAGAATCTCCTCAATGCTGGCCCCGCCTACACTTTACTCGGCGATACTTGAAGTACTTGCCACTATGTCGAAGTAAAAACTGTATTTATTATATATTAAAATATGTATAATGCATTTATTTTGGAAATTTAAAACGACTTTATTACAAATTAAATAACTCACAACGAAATACTAGTTGCGTCCCACGGCATCGCCTGCCTGAATTAAACGCTATGCATAACTTTTTCATGAAAGTACACTTGTTTGGCAACTTTATCCTTTTCGAATAAACCATTATTCACTTTATAAATATTTTATTTTTATTTTATATTATTATATCTTTATCAAAGGCGATTATTACGACAAAATTCAGAAAATCAAATGGAACGTTCCTTTCTTAGTGGCACTGTCCAGTCATTACTGCATTATGCAGTTATGGTAACCTGTTGGAGGTTGTATATTTGATAATGGCCTAAAATAATCTGACGCACGTATCAATCACTAGATTCTAATATAGAGTTATAAATTATTGATTGATGTGATGTCTAAATGTAAAAACAGTAATAAAAGCATTGTAGTGAATTGTATTTAAAATTTTATTATTTGGACACTACAAAAGTCTTCCATGTAGCATTATAGCCCTCGTATTTCCATTATAACCCTTTTTAGACAAAAATTTTAATGTAATTTTCAAAATTGACTCTGGTCTGGATTTGAAAAGTAGTGGTAGGGCACACTGCGTTTCGCAGTCATTTGGGCAGCCCGCCTGGCGGCAGTGACCACCCCCTTACAGAAGACCACCGTGAAATAACAGCATATACGTGCTGTTGTGTTTCGGTGAGTGAGTAAGGGATGCCAGAGCCCATTTCCTTATCCCCCCTCCTAATCCCTTATCCTTAATGCTACTGTAGTCGGCAGCGCACTTGCAGCAGCTGTGGCGTTGCTTGTGTTATAGGCGACGGTAGCCACCTACCATCAAGTGGACCGTCAGCCTGTCTGTCGACCTTAACATAAAAAAAAGCTCCTATTGTATTTTCAAGTGAAGCTTGTATGCTGTAGTCTTTAGCTGCTTGTTAAGAGACACCGGTACCCGTGAACCGATTTCCGCCTTGTCTCTTTTCAGTCTGTATATCTTATTATCCTATACATATATAATTCGTTTACAATATGGGCTTCTTCAAGCGAGCAGTAAACAAATTCCTGAAGGGTCGGCAGCGCACACGTACACCCCCTGGTGTTGCTTGTGTCCATAGGCGACGGTAGCCACCTACCATCAAGTGGACCGTCAGCCTGTCTGCCACCTTTAATAATATAAAAAAAAATCCTTCCTTACAATTTTTTTCCCAACGCACTTTTGCCATAAATGAAAGTCAACAGGCGCTTCCTGCAAACAGTTCCTAGCTTGCACATTTTCAATTAAAGTTGCCAGTGGTAAAAAAATATATCACTCAAAAATGTTTTTCTTTTTTTGCGCCTACGTCAGTAATAGGCATGATGACGGTATTAAAGAATCAAAGAATAAATGGTTTTGGAGAGAAATATATGTTGAAAGGAGTCTAAAAAATTACTCGTTTTTTGTATTAAAATTGAGATTAATAAGATTTTCAATAAAATAGAAGTATAAATAACTGCAATCGGCTATGTTAACTGAAACACCAATAAGAGCGAATGACGTCACGCCCAGGTAAGTACCATCGTGTTGCTTGACTTTGCTTTGACTGAATGAAAAATCTGATGAGATGTCGGTGACGTCACGGTTCACGCGCGTAATTCAAAATAGATTTAAAAACATTCAATAATTCGCGTTGAAATTTATTTTTTTGCTGAAACATTATTTTTTTCGGATATGGTAGACGTGTATCTACATTATGGAAGGGAATTTCAAAATCTGTCATCATGCCTATTAGAAATTGAATTAGTGTGAAGAGTGAAGTAGTTACATTATGATTGCGTGAACATGTTGATACGAAGTATGTTGAACGCAAGGGTGATCGTAGACACAGAGAAATAATACTACAGAGGAACAGCTTCAAGTAACGCGCGGCGGCAGGTACTTCACTACATGCGCAGCTATGTGTGCATGACCTCTCACCGACGGGTTCACGAACGTTAGCCGAGAGGATCTTCGGGCGGCTTCGGCAAACCCGAGCGGACAAGTGGCAGGGACGCGCGCGAGCGACGCAGAAGCAATAGTTTTGTGTTTTATTTATTACGTAAAAGAAAAGAAAATGGTTAATTGCTGTACTGGGTTGTATGAACAATACTAAGAGAAATATATACGTAAATGTGTCGTTCTTCACATACCCGAAAGATCGTGAGAGGTAAGTACCCGAGTACAGTTTTATGGAAATGGCACGTCGTTATCATTATTACGTTGACCTGTAATTACGTAGTAAGTAGGTATTTATAACAAAACTAACTAGATAGGTACCTAAGAAAAGAAATAAGGATTGGAATTTCACCTAATTCTAAGAGTTCTTTTTCTATTTTAATACAGAAGCAAATAATAAAATAGTACCTAGAAGCAAATTTACAAGAAGTAGGTACAAATTAGGCGGTCTTGTCGCTAATAAGTGATCTCTTCTACATAGACAATCTTAGTACCTATATGGCGCAATAATTTATTTGAATTACTAACTCGGAATTCCACATTCGGTTTTGGGTCATTGATATACATAATATATTTATATTATTATTATTTTTTGTTTGAAAGGATATACTTGTTTTGGAGTACGGGGTGAAAATCGGAATCTTTAACGGATGAAAGCACATGCATCGTGATTGCGTTATTGGATCAATGATAATAATAACGATGAAAAATTACAGGGAGAACTGTCTAGGTATGCTAAAAAGTAGAAATTGTGAAATAAATAAGTTTTAATAAAAACTAAAAATCGTCTTCAAAAATCAACCTAGGTAGCTATTTACACTAAAAAGTTAAAAATAACATTATTAATTTCTTATTCACAAGTCATCATCATCAATTCTATTTGGAGTCGGTGTCAGCCAATGAGGGTTTTCTATATTTTTTCTGCCACCAGACGGCGTTTCGTAGGCGTCAGGTCTAAACAGCTGTCAAATAGCATAGAGTTGTAGGTACTAAATATAAATTATTGAAATTCTATTGTGTTGGTTTAATAATTTATGTTAAAAAAATACATAGAAAATTGCAATTAGCGTATGTATTTTGACAGTTCATTGGACCTGACGTTACAGTGCTGCCATCTCAATTAGACACTTTCAGAAAACCCTCATTAATTAAGTATTAAAAAAAAACCTTACATAAGGCTAAGTATTTATTACACCGTAAAACGAAATAACAAGTATCTCAAATATAAAATTTTTAGAAAATGGAAGCCATTTGTAATAAACTTAAATTTGCCAACAACAAAAAATCATTTTTTTGTTTTCCCTGTGTGACAACCCTACAAGAATAGGCTAATAAAATTTACGCTCTCAGGGAGCTGTTGCTCTGTATAGATACTCTGTGTCGTAGTAGCGCGCGCGCGCAGCTGACTTTTGCGCAGGTGCGGCCACGCCCCTCGCAGCACCGTCTTTGCATTTTTGTTTACAGATTAACTTGTAATATTCATAATAAGGTTGTAATTTATTATAATTTATGATATCTATACAACTGTGTCATACTTAGTCTTTATTTTATATCTTATATTGGCGACCTCCTACTTTGCACGGGTGCAATTTTGTTCTGCAAATTATGTACATGAATCTTCCTCGTTTATTGGTATTTGCATTAGTGAAAACCGCATCAAAACCGTTGCGTGGTTTAGGAGGATTTAACGGATTACAGACAGACAGATGCGGGTAGCGACTACACTATATATAACGATAAGGTATAATAAAAACTGAAGTGATGAAATTATCAAATATATTTTTTTAACTTTTTAAAAATAAATTGCAAAAAAATTTTATTTTCAATTTACAAATTTCCGATCATGTTAAGACTTTAATATTTAAAATGTTTTATTTCTTACAGAATATTTAAAATCAATTTAAGTTGCAAATATTTTTTGTAGTGACAGGGCACACTGCGTTTTCGCAGTCATTTGGGCAGCCCGTCTGGCGGCAGTGACCACCCCCTTACAGAAGACCACCGTGAAATAACAGCACGCGTGCTGTTGTGTTTCGGTGAGTGAGTAAGGGATGCCAGAGCCCATTTCCCTATCCCCCCAGTCCCTTATCCTAATCCTACTGCAGTCGGCAGCGCGCTTGTAGCAGCTTTGGCGTTGCTTGTGTTATTATAGGCGACGGTCGCCACCTACCACCAAGTGGACCGTCAGCCTGCCTGCCGACCTTAACTTAAAAAAAAGAATAAATCAAATCTCTGTCTTTATTTTATTTTCGCTTAAGGCCGTTCCCTCTAATCACTAAAAGTCAGAATTGGGCCTCACCTCCCGTTAGCGGCACAAGTAAGTCTAGCACTGACGCTCCGCTATCACTGTAAAATTTTGCGAATGTGAATGAGAACGCATAGGCTTATGGTTTTATGGTTTTTAATTTATTTATAATTAGCTCAGCCCGCAACTTCGTACGCGTGGTATTCGGTATAGCCCAATGATATTTAAAAACGGTATAGCTCGTAATTTTTCTGTTTGTAAACCGATTCGAATGAAACAAAACTAAATGTTACGGGAAGCTTGCTACAATATATCAGTGAAAATGGAATCCAAATCGGTTAAGCCGCTTCAGAGATTAGCGCGCGCAAACGCACAGACAAACAGACAAAAATTGTAAAAACTATTTTTTTTTTACCCCGGTAACATAAGTACGACATATACAATTTTTTTTTATATTTAATGTGCAGACATGGCTCTTTTACGATTGTATTGTAAGTATAGATTATATATATGTTCTT
Source organism: Bembecia ichneumoniformis (assembly GCA_910589475.2). Classification (NCBI taxonomy): domain Eukaryota; kingdom Metazoa; phylum Arthropoda; class Insecta; order Lepidoptera; family Sesiidae; genus Bembecia; species Bembecia ichneumoniformis. The sequence goes on along the minus strand of OU342525.1, from coordinate 19,108,114 downwards.
AATACCTAAATTCTAAATCTGTCAAAATATTTTTACATTAATTGTCGATATTTTACTTAGTATTTTTTTTTTTGTAAATATTCATACAGAAAATAAAAACAAAATTTGTTTTAAATTCCGTGTTAGAGACTACTTTTAGGAGTGAAGTATTATAAAATCATGTATCGAAAGCTGTATTTTTGCAGATGATATGGTCAATATTCATATAATTTTTTTGACATCTATATTAATATTAGCATTTCTTAGAAAAACATGTACATCGAATTTTTGGAGTGAGCCGCCTTAAAGTATTCTGAGGTTGAGTGGTTTGTACTTTTTTATCCTTGTAGGGTTTACTTATTTTGAATTCGCTTACCTATTTCGGAAACATCTTAGATAAAGACGTCCAGTTCAACTTAAAATATGACCTATTTAATTTAATTTGACTAATTTGTATATCAATGCAAATTTAACATATTTATTTTAAAAAAATTAAAATTGGCCAATGCAACGGTTTATGCGCAAGCACATGCGAGCAGCTGCTCACTAACATCTGCCGCGCGGACACGCGCACGGTATTTTTTATTTTTATATAATTGTTTTGTATTCGCCTTCATGTCCTTGGGACGCAAGGTGTATGTCCGGTTGTAAAGGCTTTTAAGTGGGGATGCCGCCTAAGTTTTTTTTTTTGCAAAACAAAACACCAAGAAATGGAATCTTATATATAAAACATTTCGAAGAAAATTAATATCATTTAAAAACAACAAATTAATATCACTGGCTGAATTAACTTTTTGCATAAAAATAAAATAAGATAATATTTTATAGTCAACTGCGTCCTGTGGCTGTTAATAATCGTAGGTACACTTACATATTATTTCATAGTATTATACAGTTTGACCAATTTAGTAAGCAATTAATAAATTATTATTTGTTTATATACATAATTTGTTACATATTGGATTAATTAAATAGTGTTATTGAAATAGAATAGAATCTATAGAAGGATTTACATTAAAGTCAATCCTAAAGTCTTCCTTTAAATAGAAATCCTTTAAGACTTCAGTCAGTATCACATTTAATTATTGATTTAAGCATCTTACCAATCCCTATTCTTTCCTAATCCGTTCTCTTACGCATTTACAGGCGATGGTTAGCCTCCTACCATCAAGTGGTAGGAGGCTAACCATCCTTTCTGAGGACCATTATTTAAAAAAATACAAACGTAATACCCTTAGTTTTTTTTATATTTTATTAAGTAAGGTATAAAACCAAAATACAAATTGGTCACGCTTCAGCACTTCACCACTTCAATGATTACACTCACGGAGCGGGAAGCGTGACCAAGTAAACAGATTACAAGCACAATTGCCCGTTAACATATGCCGATGAAATAAATTCAAATTTCGCGGGTCGAGATGGGCGGATGAGTCTACGCGTGTTATTGTTGCGATATTTTTTTTTAGACTGACGCCGCTTCAAAAGACGGGCGGCCGCGCGGATTGCGGTAGTGACAGACATATATGGATTGGTATATGGTGGAAGTGAGACAGCACATACCACAGCGAACAATTAATATTTAATTTAAATTGAAATTGGTGTCCACAAAAATATTAAAAGACAGTTGTCTTCCACGTTCGGGAGTGGCATAGCATTCTAGGTTCCGCTGTCATAAACCGTTATGGCAACTGGAATAAACAATGGCTCTATAGAAACCTTGACGCTTATTCTTTATTCTTTCCCAGTTTCATCCCATAGGCATATAAGCCTACATAAACAACTTCAGAAGATAATAAATGAAAAAATAAATACATAATTGGGGCTTAATTATTCATCCAAGTAAAGTTTTTAATTGTTTCGGCAGGTACCTAACGTTTTTAAATTTACCTTTGACATATTGTCGCAGTTGGCAGTCAAATCACAGTACATACATAGATGCTGGCAATATAACGTAAATGTAAAAAGTTGACTTAATTACTGTCCCTAGCATAATGTACGAGAGGGTTAATTAGAAGCAAGAACCGGTGCGGAGCGATGCCATTGTCCCGCTGACAGCAGTTCCCACGACCCACGAGTCGCGTGAGCACTGTCAAAGAAAATAATATCTTTCTACAGGAGGAACTTGATTATGTGGGATAGTATACTTCACTAGTTTCAAACATACAATAGGCATGATGACGGTATTAAAGAATTAAAGAATAAATGGTTTTGGAGAAAAATATATGTTGAAAGGAATCTAAAATATTTACTCATTTTTTGTATTAAAATTGACATTAATAAGATTTTCAATAAAACAGAAGTATAAATAACTGAAATCGGCCATGTTAACTGAAACACCAATCAGAGCGAATGACATCACGCCCAGGTAAGTGCCATCGTGTTGCTTGACTTTTCTTTGACACAATGAAAAATCTGATGAGATGTCGGTGACGTCACGTTTCATCAATGACACCTAAGAACGTTTTCGCGCGTAATTTAAAATAGATTTAAAAAAATTCAATGGGTGTTTCTTTTCGAGGATTTACCAACAAAAATGAAGAAGGGAAAATGTGAAGGGAAAACGATGATTACCTCATTCTTTGGACGGACGGGATATTTTGCAACCATTGGGTTAGAGGATCAAAGGACCGCTACTATAAACTGGTATATTAGTAAGTCTTGGAAAATGTTCGACAGAAGCGCCCAAGAAGTAGGTTCCTCCTTTACCACGACAATGATCCAGCCCACTCCGCCAGACGAACAGTCGAATATTTATTTGACTATGGAATATGTGGAATTAGTGAGTCATCCTCCTTATAGTCCCGACTTGGCACCATGTGATTTCTATTTATTCCCAAAAATAAAGATAAACCCTCACAACGCTTTATGAGTGCTGAAGATGCAGTGAAATCATTCGAGAACGCCGTGAAAGGGACCCCCGAAGAAGAGTGGGCTCACTGCTTCAATTAGTATTGTATGCTACCGCATACAATACTGCTTACAAAGGAATGGAGACTACTTCGAAAAACAATAAGAACACACACAGCTTCCTACATTATTTAGTTTTCGAGTTTCAATGTTAATGTTACTTCTATTATTAAAAACTTTCAATGTTACTTCTATTTTCTTTTAACTTGAAAGTAAACAAATTCCTGCAAGGTCGGCAGCGCACATGTACCCCCCCTGGTGTTGCTTGTGTCCTTAGGCGACGGTAGCCACCTACCATCAAGTGGACCGTCAGCCTGTCTGCCACCTTTAATAATATTAAAAAAAAAAAAAAAAAAAAAAAATATTTGGCTATCAATTTTATTTTGCCATAAAATTTTAGTTAAATAATTTAGTATGTTACTTAAAAGATATATTAATCTTCGCTGAATATACATTGAGTGGATGGCCTTTGTGGCTAACATTTCTAATTAATAAACAATATAAATCGACACAAAATCCTTAAAAATAATTGCGGGAATAACAATCTATACTAATAATGTAACGCTGAAGAGTTTGTTTGTTTGAACACGCTAATCTCAGGAACTGCTGGTTCGAATAGAAAAATTCTTTTGGTTTTGAATAGTCCATTTATCGAGGAAGGCTATAGGCTATATAACATCACGCTACGATAAATAGAATTATATATAAGCAGTGTCCAGTACGGGGTCCGTATGGGCCGCAGCGAAGCGTGGCCGAGTTCAGCTAGTTGAATGATGTAAGAACAGTGGTACAGTACGAAAAATCATTAGTTATAATAAGTTAATTCCTACCATACTCGTAGTAATAGAGCGTATTACGTCTACTATGTGATTTCTGAAAAGAGCTGAAGCAATTAACGATGCGCACAGACAACATAAAAATAATGTTAAAAGGTATTTCGGCGTCAATGCCAATAGTAATTAGTTAAGGTAGGTCATGGCCGATACTTTAGCTGTCGCTGCCAACATTTGCTGTTTATCATGATTTTTAATATTCCCAACTGATGACGACGTTTTGAAACCAAATATCTACAAGAAATTCCCATTGAACAATATAATTGAAGACTTATATTTCTTTCATTACTCGGTTGACAATTATTATTGCTTAAAAGTTTTTTTTAAGCATTTCCCTAATCCCTTATCCTTAATCCTACTGTAGTCTGCAGAACACTTGCAGCACCTGTGGCGTCGTTTGCGTTATAGGCGACGGTAGCCACCTACCAACAAGTGGACCGTAAGCCTGCTGCTGACAGTAACGTAAAAAAAAACTTGGAAAGATATTTGCTGGAGTCCGTTTTGCAGTCATAAATTTAACAGCTACTTACCATCACTATACCTGCATAATATGTAATCACTCCTTAAGACGTTAAAGACCCCAAGGGTACTTTTTTCTTGATATTTGGATACACAGAGTCAGGGAGATAAATAAATCACAATCACACATATTTTCTTACACATATTTGTTGGTGCATTGCGGTGCATTGATGTGATGTACTTCTTCTTCTAATACGGACTACACCACTGAGGATGTCAACCGCAGTTGTTGACGAAACGTTTGGAAGAATTTCCAACAGACCTGGGCATCATCCCGGAAACCTACAACTCATATGGATACCGGCCGAGAAAAACCTACATTCTGCTATTAGTCTATTTGAACTTACCTACAGTGCTAGTATAAAAGATAATATAGGACAAATTAACTGATATTCGCTTAATTATAGGATTCATGTTAAAAAAAATTGCTTCAATCTTGATTATTTACCTTTAAAAAAACACCATAAAGCACACAAAACAATCCATCTAAGAAATAACTAGGATATTTGAAAAAATCTGAAATAAATTAAAATCATTATAAATTTTATTTTAAAAACACATTTTTCTTAACAGCAATGATAAAAATAGCCTAAAACATTTTTTATTTAATTCAATCAATATGTTTATGAAAAATATTCAGTAGATAAAGTTATTTTGTAGATCCAGTCGTTATGTCAGAGGTGTAGCTGTGTGGTAGCGTCCGTGTGCAATCAATCCTACCTACCCTGGCGCCCTCTCCATCAGTATGTTGAAACTTATGTCTTATTTTTGGTTTTATAAAAATTTCAATACTTCAAACTGTTGGCCGCTCGTGGCGTGCCTTGCTTTGCTACCACGCCCGGCGTTGGTCATAACACGGGGACAGAGTCTTTGAGAACGTCGTTACCACGAGCGACAAAGCTCTTTGGAGGTGTTGCGAGCGGAGCGCCCCCTAAGACCCCGCGCCCGTGTGCACGGCACATCCTGCACTATAGATAAAGTCGGCCCTGGTTATGATTTGGATTTTTACCTACATTCGTTAGGTAGGGTAGCCATAAAGCTACGGACCTTTCGGACCCACGAGTTTAGAATTAGGGTTGTAACGGAGGTCTTCTTAGCGGAGGCGGAGGCGAATGCGGAGACGACGAGTTAACGGAGGCGAATGCGAAGGTGAAAGTAGATGTGGAAAAAATAGTAATTTATGGTTTATTGCACTCAAAAATTGACCTTAAAGTTCTAAGGGGCTCATAAATGAAGTTATCGGCTTCATCGTGCAACTTAAATAAATAATACTTTAAATGAAACAACTAAATCATTTAAAACAATCGCGGTTCAATCGAAGTACTTCAAACAATTACAGTATTTTATTATTATTTTATGATTATGACGTAAATAAACCTCCGTTACAACTCCGCAAAAAATTTGCAGAAGCGAATGTACGGAGGCGAAGATCCGTTACAACCCTACTTAGAATGGCTCAGTAAAAAAAAAAATAAAAAAAAATGTTAATCATAAAAAACTATAATAAAATTTTATTTTAAGTTTCGGATATTTTTTCAAAATGTCAAACGACAGTTAAGCGCCATCTATGATTGCACGCTGGCGACTAAGATAAATTTCCCTATGTTCGATTTTCCAAAGTTCAGCGACCCGGCGGCCGCGCGTTTAATGCCTACCATAAAACAGCATCGTTGAGACTGATTAAACTGGCGTGTAACTCCCATTTAACGGCCCGCGGGGATACGGCACACAATATTGACGCGTTTATTTCTACCCACATGTCCGTTTTATCCCTCGACGATTCATTGTTGTTGCTATTTCATCTTAAGACACACCAATAAAACAAGATTAAAGACATTTTCTTTCTGAAGGAAACTATTTAGTTTGCATTGCGGTAGTACATTACATTTTTTTAAATATGGATTAATATGGAATAATAGTGGTAGGGCACATTGCGTTTCGCAGTCATTTGGGCAGTCCGCCTGGCGGCAGTGACCACCCCCTTACAGAAAACCACCGTGAAATAACAGCATATACGTGCTGTTGTGTTTCGGTGAGTGAGTAAGGGATGCCAGAGCCCATTTCCTTACCCCTCCTAATCCCTTATCCTTAATCCTACTGTAGTCGGCATCGCACTTGCAGCACCTGTAGCGTTGCTTGTGTTATAGGCGACGGTAGCCACCTACCATCAAGTGGACCGTCAGCCTGTCTGTCGACATAACATAAAAAAAAAATTAAAAAAAAAAAATTGGTAAGCTGCATTATCCAGTAACTTATATTTTAAACATTATATTTTAAACTTTTATATTTTAAACATACTGGATATGTTAAACGATTCAGACAATTTCATATAAAAATTTCAATTGATCTTTGGTAAAATTAGTTTCAAAGAAAAGTAAGATTGGATTTTTTAAACAGTAATTAAGTAATAATTATCTAATCGATAACTTTAACACGAAATGCAAAACCTAGCTAAGTATATCTAATTAAGTACACCTTCCCACTTATGTTATAAAATAGTTCATAATTATATAAAAAAAAGCGTGTGTGTCAGCTCCGAGGACTGGAGTCTTTGACTTAAGTCTTTGACTATTTACTAAATAAACGCGCTAATATACTACAATAAAATTAGATGAAGCAGCGACATCTATCGGATTTGGGTAGAATCGCTTAGAAGAAAATAACGCTTTTTAGTTAACGCTTGTATTAATTTTACTCCTCATAAAATTTCAAAACCGGAGGCCTTATTCAAATAAGGCCTTAAATCGATATTTAAAGCCAAATAAATCGATTCTTAGGGACTAAACTCCAAAAATACTTTTATAAAAAAACGTAATTGTTCGTCTTAACTAATCTTTGATAAGCAATTGGCTCCAAACAAATTACATTTTTAAATTTAAAAGGAAAAAAATCATCTAAAGAAATCATTATTTACGACACTAAATGCAAGAAAATTTCAAATGAAATTAAGTTATTACTGATTGTTATTTTTAGTAATTATTATTATATAAATAATCGCAGAGCACAGTAGTAACCACCCCCATGTCTCTTAACCTTTGACTACAGAGCAATTGATTTTTTGCTGGCATTGATTATATTCATAGGCGACGGTAATCACTTGCCATCAAGTAGACCGTCAGTCTACTTGCTGACCTTTAGGTAACGTATTTTATAAATTCACTTACCTTATATTATGATCTTATGATATTTTAATATATCTAAGGAAATTACGTTTTAAAAAAATAATAATAATTACTTAGATAAACATAATTATTAAGATAATTAAAAAGGGCATATTATGAGCCATATGGTCCATCATGCTGGCTCAGTGCGGGTTGGTGGCCTTAGAATTTCTTCTTAGGCGTATGCAGGTTTCCTCACGAACCCATTGGTACATGGCATTACCGGGGATCGAACTCGGACCTCTCAACACGATATGCCGCGTCTTTCCCGCTGCGCCACTGACGCCAACATAATAATATTATGCTGAAGTTGGCAAGCTTGACGGAACTAAAACAGATTCCATCTCTACTCAGAACTGTTATGAAAAATGTTTGAAATAATAAACACACATATAGATACATGGCTAGATAAACAAACATGGCTACGAGGCATTATTAACTGGTAGCGTAATAATGGTACATCTGTTCAAGGCTGGACCTAGAGTAGGGCTTTAACTGATTACCTAACTCAATAACCTTCCAAAACCTTTCTCGCGACCTTTAATGGTCTACCTATCGGCATGTATGTCTATGCATGGGTATGAAAAAGTTTATCAGTATAAGAAATAAACAGACATTAATTAATTAACCTATACTTTAGCAAATAAATCTGGTTGATGTTTTTGTTTAACCCAAATCTAGGGAAGTGCCTTAAGGCCGGATGTGTTGGATTATATAATTTTTAAAACAACTCAAATAATGAAGAATGTTCAACAGTTGTTCTATTTAAGATTCAACTAATTATAAGTTTAATAGCCGATAATGTCTTTGATTGGGAATCACTTGAGAAATCAAATGTAGCCAATTTTGTAGCCAATAATGGAACTAGTTAAATAACATTATAAAGTGATCGAAAAATGTACTTTTCAAATTTGGCTCTGGTCTGGATCTGGATAATTAAATTAAATTAAATTAACAGACGAGCCCGTTGGATAAGTGGTTAGGGTGCCTTAACGCTCTATTCTAGGGTTCCCGGGTTCGATTCCCGGCAGGGTCAACTTTGAAAATTGTACTTTTCAAATTTGACTCTGGTAGTGGCAGGGCGCAGTGCGTTTCGCAGATATTTGGGCAGCCCGTCTGGCGGCAGTAACCACCCCCTTACAGAAGACCATCGTGAAATAACAGCACGTGTGCTGTTGTGTTTCGGTGAGTGAGTAAGGGACGCCAGAGCCTCTATCCCCCCCAAATCCCTTAAACCTTAATCCTACTGTAGTCGGCAGCGCACTTGATGCAGCTTTGACGTAATTGCTTGTATTATAGGCGACGGTAGCCATCTACTAATATCAAGTGGACCGTTAGCCTGTCTGCCGATCTTAACATATAAAAAAGAATACTGGTATTTCGGTTTCAATCGACAAAATGTTTATCGACACAGTCTCATTCCTAGCAGGTGTCATGTTACCGCAATCTTGTCTGTAGATGTCTCGCCGTTTGTTGTGACTGCGCCGGCGTTTTTTTCCCGCGACCGGAAATGAGTGGCCGTGAGCCAGACACAAAGCTAGTATAGAAAGTCAAGCGGTGAGTAATCTCGACATCTCAGAAACGCAACGCGACGCGGCGATGTTTGAAGAGGTCAATTGTAGGTAGAGTAGCCTCGTCTCGGACCACTTTTGCGTAGTCACTGGAACTGTGTATTTTGTTTGTGTAATAAATAAGTTCTTTTTTTTTTTTTTTTATTAGATCAGGGTAGCGCTTGACCACTATCTCACCTGATGTGAGGTGTAGATGTGGCCGAAGGTGGACCACGCTTACCCAGTAAATGCCCATTTACCCTGGATTTGAAGACCCCGAGGTTGTAGGTCTGTGGGAACACAGACGCAAGCAATGAGTTCCACTCCTTAGCAGTACGATCAAGGAAGGTGGAACTGAAACGCTTCGTGCGTGATCGAGGTACATCGACCACGAAGGGATGAAACCCCCGCCCACGCCTAGTGTTCCGCAAGTGGAACGGTTCCGGTTGGATTAATTCGTACAGAATAGATGCACACTCTCCATAGTGTAGACGATAGAAAATCGACAGGCAAGCTACTTTTCGGCGATGCTGCAGGCTTTGAAGTTGGGAATCTACAAGGGCGTCGTTGCCAATAAGCTTCTTTGCTCGCCTTTCAATCGAGTCCAGTGCGGCCAGTTGGTAACGGGCAGACCCATCCCAGAGGTGGCAGCAGTACTCCATGCAAGACCGGACCTGTGCTTTGTATAAGTCTAAGAGCTGCCTGGCAGTGAAATACCGTTTCACCTTGGAAAGGATGTCCAGCTTTTTGGCAGCTGTTTTGGCAATGGACTCGATGTGCCTACCGAAGTTCAGATCGGCTGTAAGGTCCACACCAAGGAGTTGGAGATGGTCCGAGATTGGAACAGTCACTCCCGGGAATGATGGGTTCAGTTCAATAGGACTTCGTTTCGCTGAAAAAAGACACGCTCGAGTCACGCTTGAGCTTGAGTTTCATTGAAACTGACCAAATTAGCGTCACCCCAGTCGGATATATTTTTCAGTGTCTGGTCCAACCTACAGACCATGCCTTCTCTCTGCGAGCGGATCTCCAGGCTACCAGCCCGAGCATCGGACATATATCTCTCAACCACTGTGCTATCATCGGCATATCCAAATGTTCCGGGCATTGCCAACAAGTCATTTATATGTAATAAAAAAAGAGTGGCTGAGAGTACGGATCCCTGAGGGACACCGGCATCGACATCCAGAAGATCAGATGAGCATCCATCAATTATTACTCGTATTGATCTTTCCCTCAGGAAATCCGATATCCAATTACACAGGCCAGGAGGGATACCGTAGGAAGGAAGCTTGCCAATAAGTCCGTCGTGCCAGACCCTGTCAAAGGCCTTTGAGATATCGAGAGACACGGCAAGAGCCTCACCGTGCTTCTCAATGGCTTCGCTCCATAGGTGCGTGGCGTATACGAGGAGATCGCCGGTTGACCTTCTCTGGCGGAAACCAAACTGGCGATCGCTCAGGAGGTCGTCCTATTTGTACTGCGCGTCGCGTCGCGTCGCGTTTCGGTGTGATTTGATTCTTAATGAGAAAAATGAGACAATGATATAAAAACTATTAAAGATAGCAAAAAAATAGTATATTTGTTTTTTTCAGAGGTGTATATTAATTACTTATATTAATTATAGTTACCAATTCTATTATATTCAAAGTCATAATATAAAAAAAATAACAAATAAAAATAGGTATTATATTTAACCTCTAAATTTAAAAATTTATAAAATTCTAGACTTTTAAAATAATGTTGAAAATACCTTATAATTAAATCGAATCTAATCTTCAAAACACTTTCTTACATTTTAAAGTTTCAGCGTTCAAGAATAAATTGGTTTATCTGCTCATTGGTTTACTGGGTCATTATCAAAATCATTGTATTGGTAGAGCAAATCTTTAATCCTGCTAAGGTTGGCAGCGCTCTGCGGCACCTGTGGCGGTTCTTATGTTAATAGGTGACGGTAATCACCTAGCATCAAGTTGACTGTCAGCCTGGTTTTGGATTTTTTTAATATTAAGGTCGGCAGACAGGCTGACGGTCCGCTTGATGGTAGGTGGCTCTCATCGCCTATAAAGCAAGCAACGCCCAGGTGCTGCAAGTGTGCTACCGACTACAGTAGGATTAAGGATACGAGATTAGAAGGGGATAGGGAAATTTGGATATTTATTTAAATACATTATACTTATAAATACTTATATATACTTTTTCATCGTAATTCATGAAGGCACGATTCGGTGTGTTAATTTTAGAATCAAAACTGTCCTAATTTTCTTATATAAACGTTGGCAACGCTATTAACGTATGTAGTTCTACCTACTGTTTGTACTGTGTCATGGGAGTGAACTACTAATTACCGTGCGCTTCTCAAAGACGATTAACTATGATGGCATCTCGAACACTCTTATGTAACTTTCATGTTTATTACCGTTTTGAACTAATCATTTTTGTGTAACAATAGATTTTGCGAACTGCATTGCTACAGGTACAGGCCATGTATTCTCTTCAAGACGAACGAATGCACGGAAGTTTTAAAATTATTTATATAATAATAATAATATTATGTGAGAATAAATTTAAATTAATCTGCTCAATAGTGGGCGAGGTCCAGTCTACACGACTAAATGTGCAACACCTAGGAATCGCAGAGACGCCGCCCTTTCGCATAATTAGGTTGCTACTTATGTATTGAGCTGTGGCAACACTGAGCGCTTTAGGCGCCATCTGGAATTTTGGCATTGAAAAGATTTCTTTTTTTAACATATCCTCAATAATAACATTTATTATTTGAACGCGATTTGTGTAGTTTCTACACAAGTATTTTGTCGTGGTTAATCAAGACAAGACTGCTTCGATCATCTCAGTTCCACTTTTGCTGATGAAGCTCCATCCTATGGCACTTTAAAACGCAGGTATAATGCGTTTGATCGTGGTCGGCCTTCCGTCCAGGACGTGCCGTCCAAAATCAGTTGTTGTTCCAGAAAAGATAGATGCTGTCTGTGAACTGATAATGCAAGACCAACATGTGACATACTGCGAGATAAAGGCAACACTGCCGATGCCCAGAGTTGACTACCATTAATAATATATTTCATGAACATTTTTCCGTAAAAAGATTGGATTCTCGTTGGATTCCGCGTAATTTGACAAACTTTCTGAAAGTTTGCATCGATTGGTGGCAAGGAATCATTGAAAAACTGAAAAAATACAATCGACATGCGTCAAAAGCTGTGTACAACATCTACACACGTGACGAATCATGTATCTATGTATATGAGCCTGAACTATATGGATCTTCCAAAACAAGTAAAAACCAACAAAATTTGTTCGCGGAAGAAGCACATCGAAGCTATGCACATCGAATGGTTGCCTGTTTCTTAGGAATTACCCTAAGAAATGCAAAGAACGCCCTAGTTTGGCTACGATGCTTCCTATTTCGCATTCGATCCCGAAAAAAGCCCTGTCAAGTTCTATAGAGACCATGTTTCAGCGCCATATGCCATCACTGGTTGAAAATGTTTGTTTTGAGGTACTGAGGAATTCTGGACAAGATTTCTCGGAGCTCTCCGAGCGCTGTCAGTTACAGATATTATTTACAAGTATAACCTACACTTGGGTCCTTTAGGCAGAGTTTCAAACATGCTAGCTGCGAAAAACAAGGAAAATTTGTATAGTTTGCAGAAAAAAAACCTAATTAAGTTTTTGAGATACACAGCATAGATTTTCTCTATACCGCGATATAACCAGGTATAAATAATATCTATAAGTGAGTTTACAATAATGTTAACAGCTTACCAGGTTCGATCCAACCGAACAATACACGTGGATTTCGTTAGGTCACTAGACCTTTTTTTCTAACTAATTAGCATTAAGTGTATTAACGAAACCGACAGTTAAAGCAGCCACGCGTATCACAGCGCTTTTTGCTCTTTTCTTTAATAGACGCGGAGTTTTTTAATTCTAGACGAGAAGAGTCCGCTTTAAATACTTGTACACTAGACAGAAGAATCCCAAGTTCATAGATACACCCAGAGTATTAAAAATCACTCCCAATTCTTTATATGAATGAAAGTCCCCTTCAGACCTCTTTGTGCTAGGAGTCTGACGCCATCTAAAACAATCACTAGGGGACACAAGCAACTAAAATACAAGCAAGTGCCCTTTCGAGCTCAATGGGATAAGGGATAATGATCAGGTTAAAAATCAGGGATAAAGGGATTTTACTTTAAGGTTTTATTTTTTGCGATAAAAATTAACGCATGCATTCGACCTTGCTAGGATTGGACCCCGGGTCTAAGTCGGAGGAACTGGTCAAAAGTTTATCGGTCAATCTGCGGACATAAGAGATCAATGGTCTTAACTCGAAACTGCGGCAATGAAAATAGACTGAGCTAGTAGATACTCCACGTGATCTATGTGCAGTCTTTGATCCATCGTCGAGAACATAATTCCAGTGCGCGTGCGCAGGCGGTGCGAGCTCGCGAACCACATGGCTTTGGTTAGGACTTAAAGGTCTATTGCAAACTAACATTTCGTTTCTAATTCACGAAAGGATCGTTAAGGCGACACTTTCGTGTTTACAGGAATAATAAAATAAATGTTTGGATCCTTTTTTTTTCCATTGAAACTTATTATAAACCAAAGCTGCATAAATATTATTTATTCTTAAAATAAAATAAAATAAAATAATAATTTTAATTATATATGAAATTTATTTTTTAATAATATAAATAATTTTAATAAAATAACTAAGTATTTAAAATATAAAATGAAAAATAGTAAATTTATTGGAACAGGTCTCTGGGTTAAACAATGACAGTATGTTCTAATAATAATGTAACAAAAGATAATTATTTGAAATAAAAATATTTTTAAAGCTTATAACATATATATTTCTTGTATAAAACTTCAACATATAAAATGAAATCAAATATTTAATTTCATAACTACAATTTTTGTCAAAACAATAAATTCAAAATTGGATGTACACATAACATGATTTTGACAAAATACAGTATAAAATAATAGAATCCAAAAAAACTTATCGTGTATTTATTTTATTTTTTGTCATTTTACCTGCTAAATAATGTAGGTATAATATGAGGTGGTACGTTTAAAAATAATGGGGTCGGCGAGCAGCCAAGTAGGTTGATGACATCAAACAAATTGCTGGAAAAAATCTGTATTAAATTAGCCTGAAATCCAGTTGGAACACAAACATTAAAGTATTATTGTTATGACATTGTAAATAGAACTTCATTATAAAAAATAATATGTCTTATTGAAAACGTAGAAATATATTTGTACATAAAGGAAAATGAATGAAAAGTTGGGTAAAGAAAATTGCATAAATATCCGTATTATGTAATTTCGTCTCCACAAGGGAACACTCGAATTAATCACTCATTTATGGGCGAATTATTGTTTGTTCCAGGCCTCCCCTGCGATAAAATTTGACGTATTTCCAACCAGAAATTTTATGAAAACTATTGGCTCTATTATTATTATTATTATATTTAGACCGTTGGATGAACGGTTATTAACGCATTGTTCTAGGGTTCGATTCCCGGCAGAAATAAAAACGAACTTTTCAAATTTGGCTCTGGTTTGGATCTGGAAAGTAGTGACAGGGGACACTGCGTTTCGCAGTCATTTAGGCAGCCCGTTTGGCGGCAGTAACCACCCCCTTACAGAAGAACACCGTGAACTAATAGCATGTGTGCTTTTGTGTTTCGGCGAGTGAGTAAGGAATGCCAGAGCCCATTTACCTATCCCCTCCAAATCCCTTATCCCTTACTGTAGTCGGCAGCGCACTGGCAGATGCGGTGGCGTTGTTTGTGTTATAGGCGACGGTAGCCACCATCATGGACCGTCAGCCTGTCTGCCGATCTTAACATTAAAAAATATATATTAAAAAATATATATTTATATGAGATCAGATCAAGTGTTAGAGTAATCAAAAATTATAAATTGACGATTTGTTCAGTTTCTTCCTCGTAGAACCAACCGTAACGAAAGTGATCATAATTGACCATAATTACATCAAAGAAATTATTTTAATTTTTAAAAATAATAATTAAAGGCATTTATATTACTTTAGTTATTTTATATTTTGTAATTAGGGATATTACAAAAATCGTTTTGACCAGCAGGGGGAAAATAAACATAAACACATTTTTCACCTAATTTAGATCACATAGACATAATTAGATCACATAGATAAGTTAAGTACGAGCCTTTTGATCGCGATTTTGTCCGCGTATTATAAATAGCCTACAACTTTATTTAATTTTTTTTTAACCGGATGGTACCTAATCCCAGAAGTTATAAAGACAACAAAAGTTCAACCAAACCAACAAAAAACTGGCTCTAAGTTCAGTGCCTAAAATATAAGATGAACTACTGCATTTTTAACTGCGAGGCTCAACGACTAAAACGCGGATGTGCCTAAAATGTCTATAAATACTCAATGCATTTTACAGTTTTGTTATAGGTATGGTAGTGTTTTGCCTCTATTACTTCAACAAACTCAGCCAAAAAAATTTCATAATGCTTGAATAGGTTCCACGAAAGCTGTAAGTGACATCAAACGTTTGTAAGTTTATTTGTGCGCTGCATAAATAACTAGGGAGCATCAATGCACTGACCTATCTATAAACATGTTGCTAATCTATGACGGGCGCCGCCGAGTCAACAATAGTTGGGTTACTCACAGGCCGTTTTGCCAATGAGTGGTTGCGTTTATTATTAGAATATATTTGTACGGAGATAGACACGTGAATACACATTATAACACCTTACAAGATGGGTACTCACGTGAGCGCCAATCAAAATCACTTATCTCAAAAAGAAATGTTCAAATTTTATTTCTAGGGCACTGTGTTCCACAGACATGAATTGGGTAGCCTGACTGGCAATAGTAACCACCGCTTACAGAAGTAAACGATGCCAAAGCCTATTTCCCTATCCTCTCTCAAGGTAGACAGCACACTTGCACCACTTATGGCGTTGCTTGTGTTAACAGGTGCAGCCATCTACCATCAAGTGGACCGAAAGCCTTACTAATCTGTGCTCGTTTAATACCGAAATGCCAAGAAACTTCAAAGGTTACTTTAAAAAAATTAAAATAGTATAATACTCGAATTCCAAAGATGTTTACACTAATAACATAAAGAGGAAAGATTTGTCTTTTGTATGTTTGTTTTTAATAAACTCAAAAATAACTTAACTGATTTTTAAGTTTTAATGTAGCGAGTGAGATAGGCTGGCTTTTATTATAATAATTCGGGGGTCTAATATTAAATATGGCTTTTTTTTTAAAATTTAAACATTATTATACCAAAATATAGGGCAACACTCTCTTTGCTTATGAACGATTTATTTTGTTCCAAAAACGGCATAGTCACGTCCATTGCAATGTGTTTTATAATCTACTAGCGACTCGCCCCCGGCTTCGCCCGGGGTGCAATTTTTATATATATGAACATTCCCCGTTTATCCCTCTTTCCATTAGTGAAAACCGAATTGAAATCGGTCTACCCGTTCACGCGTGATGCATAAGATTGCTATCGAAATCGATCTATTGCTACCAATTACTATATTTGGACTTTGCCATATTTGATATTAGACCCCTGAATTGTTCCTTGCTATTTATTTGTGGCAACTTTATCGCCCATAAACACTAGCAAAACACAATACTCCTTTAATTAGAACAAATTAAAACACGAAAAAACCTCAAAAGATCAACCACGACTAGGATTCGAACTTGCCTCTACAGAATGTAATGGTTGGCATAATATAAAATATGGATGAATTACTTTCAACGTTCCTAGACCTTCACCTAATTCCAATTGCCAATACGTAAACATATATCAAACAGCGCAATTACCTTATTATTATGATGAACGACTTTTATTCTAAGCTATCGGTGGATAATGATTTAATACCATTACTGGATTGTTGAGGAAATAACATAACAACATAATACTACCTACATAAGCGTCAATTGTGTTTGAGCTACGTGCCTTATAGAAACTTGGACGTCAGCCGTCACCCCTCAGAAGTAGGTTTAAAATTTGGTCTTTGCTGGTCATTTTTATTTTATTTTTAATTAATGGAAATAAATAGCACAGCAAAATTGCCCTAAGTCAGACAAACAAATTATACAAACACATTTACATTTGCTTGCCAATTACAGGTACCTGCAACTACATATAACATATTGTATGTGTTAAAAATATAAAAAATATAATATATACATATACTCAATACATACGTATTTAATCTATACTTCTATACTAATATTATAAAGCTGAAGAGTTTGTTTGTTTGAACGCGCTAATCTCAGGAACTAATGGTTCGAATTGAAAAATTCTTTTTGTTTTGAATAGTCTATTTATCGAGGAAGGCTATAGGCCATATAAAATCACGCTACGATATATAGTATTATATGTAAGGAGTGTCCAGTACCGCGCGCCCCATGCGCATGCCGCCGCCGTAACTAGCAGCGAAGCGTGGCCGAGTTCAGCTAGTTAATTATAAAAGTCAAAGTGATATCAAATAATGTAAATTTAGCATTATAGTAAAATTATGATTTAGCATCATAAGCATAATAAAATTTAACAAAATCAAACTATGAACAATCCAATGAGTAGAAAAAGTCAAAAATAATATCAATTTTTGATTTGGTCATATTTGTTTTTGAAATTGAATCTAATACAAAATAACAAAATGTCGAATGACGAATAGATGACAATTGGCGACTTCGAGTTTTAGAACTGCAACAATTCTCTTCATCTTCCTTTTTTTAATCAAGAGGAGAGCGGGCAGCCGTTTTATCCATATACAAAAGTGGTCCATTATTTAGAAAGTAAAAAAAGACACTCCAAAAATCCTTAAAATTAACTACTTTTTAAGTTGCTTCAAAGTACTTTTTAAGTACGTTCAGTTTACAAAAAAAATACATTCTATTTAAAATGCGAAACAAGGAGACACAGAATATTTTCCTTTCATAGAGTTGCTGAAGAAATCTTTAAAATCGGCTCAGATTTAGAGTAAAAAATTGGACAACCCAAAACCATGAATTTCGTGATTTGTTTAGATAATTATAACCGAATTAAGGTGCAGTTGTTCCTTTTGCTCAGAACTAGACTTATATTAAATGCATACAACGAACTGTGTACGAAATTCACTACACCCAGTCCGAGGACATCTTTATAAAACTCTGCTTCCATAATATATTTTGCCAGCAACAAACTGTATACTTTGGGTCTTGGTTTTTAACTGACATCATTTCTACATTAAAGATTTTTTCAAAAAAACAATTTGTACAAGTTATTCTTATGTTACCGAGGTCAAAAAATTAGAGAATTTGTGGGGTCTTCTTTTAGATATAAATCAGTCCTTGGCTCGATTATTTAAATTTAAAAATTACATTTACATTATGCATGCAACACTTAACACTAGGAGTGTTCACCGCCATCCATCTTCTTACTCTTTTCCTCTCTCCTTACCTCATTCACTCCATTCATTTTCTATATGATACGTTCCCTCTCCTTCGTACCCTCTCTTTTTTATTTTTAATCCCACATATATATCTATTAAATCCGATTAATTGTTAAGTGATAGGTACTCAAATGCCGTAATAAATGGAGTGTTCCAAGAAGATATTCTACGGTTGCGGCTAACTGGCGCCAACATTCTGTTCGCAAATAAACAAAGGAACGGGGAAAATTTATAAAACAAAGATATATTCATTAGGAACTAACGTATCCTACATATTCAATTAGAAATCCTACAAAAGTGCCGACAGAGCCAATATTTAGGCCGATGGTTAGACCTTCCGTAAAACTGTAATGCTTAATCATTTCGTTACAGTATAACATTTGCAAACTAAGGAACAGTACACCGCTTACCTTGATCTGGGAACAAAATATCTTGCGTTCGTATTTCGCAGAATCCACGATACATTGACCTATCTGTTTATATTATACCAGCCCCATTTAAAACTTGTAAAGCTATTAATAGAGTTTTTCTACGCGAAAATTTTCTTCGTCTAGACATTTATTAACGTCTGACGGTCCAGTTTATATCACAATAATCATGTCAACAACCAAACTATTCTCCTCAGTATCGATAATATTAAAATGTACATGTTCCAGTAGTAGGAGTTCGTTACATAAATTTCATGTGATTACTGTTCAAGATTTATTGGTACTTAATCTAAATCTTACAGCACTCTTTAGTTTCTTAAGTCGCAATATGTATGAATCAATCAATCAATATCTTTCGGTTTAATTACTATCTTCGCAGATCACCTTCTGTCGTGTTTTGATATGCCTATTTCTTTAACTTCAACTTTGTTATCCTTATTCTTAACATTACAATCTTTTATTAATCTAAAAAAGATCAACTCTGCTACAAATTATTGTTTAGGCGTTATAGGCGACATCTAATTTAATGGAATTTTTGCTTATATTTAAAAAATAAGATATTAAAACATTGATCATATTATAATGCCCTTAAGCATTGTGTAGCTTAACAGTACAGAATTTCAAAAATGCATGTCGAAACTACTACTCGTAATTTTAATTATCAAATATATTTTAATTATCAAATGATGAATTTACACTCTTTGCATGGACGTTCAATGACGAAATGACACAATATTGAGACGCCCCCAACTGTAAAGATAAACATCTAAAACTTACAGGAAAATTCATGATGCTAATTCAGGAATCAAAATGTAAATAATATACTTCAAACCATTGCAATGTTTACTAATAATGAAGCCATCTCCGTTAAATATGACCGCACAATTCAGTTAATATTTTACTATTGCTAATAGTACTATTGTGCTTTGTAGAGCATTTATAGTGGGAGATGACCTTTATTATAGATACAACACAATCATTAATGGATCAGCATAAGACATTTTTTAGTGATGATATAAAATATACATAGATGGTGCAAAAATATATATCTGGCTTGGAAACTATATGGTCCTCTTAGAATTTAGCACCGATAAATCCTCTTAGAATTTAGTACCAAACATTCAGTTGCATTTCTAAAATTATATACGCACTTGCCATTGGTGCATGGCCATCTATTGGACTATGTTTAACTGGAATGACTCAATCTGATTCGCGGTAGGACAAGAATATTATTGGTTTTCATTATAATGTCTTGTACAAAATCCCTCAGTTTTTTTTTTATGTTAAAGTCTATAGGGTGTTTGTATCTTTTCTATTAGTGTCAATGGCGTGCACTTTAAGTCAATATTACAAATACTCAATAAGTTTCAAATATATTCTAGATTCTTGCCACGATAAAGGCTTGAACACAAAAACTTATGTTTCCAGCGGAATAATGTGTTAGTGTCAAGTTATACTTCTATAAAAGCGCTAGATTGATTGGAACGTTCAACTTTGGTCCAAGTTAAGGAGGCGAGCGGGTAATGTTCAAGCGAATTAACAATGTTAATTAAGATGAACTCATGTTTATCAATTCAGAATTAAATTTCAAATTTTTATCCCTTAAATGATAACTAATTTAGTGGTGAAAAAGTTAATCGAGTGCAATACCGTACTTGCAATAAAAGGCAGGTAAGGTGAAGGGTTGGCGATAGGATTTTTGTCCCGTTTACCGTTCCCCTACCCTGACACGTCTCGCCCCGCTCCTTTTAATGTAGCAAGTCAGGACTCACTTAATTGTTTATCTGTAGTTATTGCATGTGAATCCACTTTCGTTACATTATATTTACCTATTGTTAGAATTTAACATAATTAAGGCGTATTCTGTGCGAGTGTCGCACTGGCAACCGAGACACCGCCATCTAGTGGTTCGCGAGAAAAAAGGTTCGCGGACAGTGAATTAGAGGCGTTCGAGCAGAGAGGTTGTCGTGTGTCCGCGCAAAAATATGAGTGTGGGATTATAAAATACTTGTGCACAATATAGAAGAGTTTTCATTAATGTACCCCAAAGCAGGCGGTTTCTAACACTATGCTTATAAAATCTTTTGTCCTGACTATTGACTATGACTATGACTATCAACGCACAGCCACAACTACTAATTCTAGAAAGCTGAACATAGCTTTATTTTAAAACGTAAGTATCCGCTAAGAAAGATTTTTGACATTTTTCGTGGGTGTGAAGCTGGGGCTGGTTGCTAATCTATCAATAAACTCTAGTGTGTTTGTTACTGTCAATTCCAGATTTATTCCAAATTAAAATTAGGTGTGACTAAGTAAATTAACTTAAACAAGTGACCGTTGTCACACATATTCACATATACCTATTTTATGACAATAGAGATTTACGACTTTTGCATATATTTCTAACTAGCTGAACTCGGCCTCGCTTCGCTGCGGTCCATACGGCGGCGGCGTGCGCATGGGGCGCGCGGTATTGGACACTGCTTATATATAATACTATTTATTGTAGCGTGATGTTATATAGCCTATAGCTTTCCTCGATAAATGGACTATTAAAAAAAAAATTCGAATTTTTCAATTCGAACCAGTAGTTCCTGAGATTAGGGCGTTCAATCAATCAAACAAACTCTTCAGCTTTATAATATTAGTATAGATTTCCTCTATACAATGTCAGCATATATTATAGTGACAATATAGTTCATTTTTTGGCATTAAATGTCACCTAAAGAACCCAAAGACCCCTTATGTAAAATTTTATGTAAAATACCCCCATGTAAAAATGACTCAAACTTGTAAAATTGGTAAAATTTGCCGAACGAAGCTACAGGTGATCGCTGGGATCTATAAAAAGTTAATCCATCGCTATCAACTCGTGTATTGAACCGCGACCGAAACGACTCCGAGGTCGACCCTACATATTAGGTTGTGAACAGACTATGCGAGACGCGTGTGCAATGAGACCTACTACCAGTATACGGCGATTGTATCAAGTACATGTAGATAATGATTGTTTTGTTTATCAAGTGGAGAGACCTCACAGTTCCGTTTAGCCGATAAGGCTCGATGATGCATTAAGGTTGTATAAGTACAATTTGCACCGTTTTACGAAATTACGTCATTTCGTATACTTGCTTGCAAAGATTTATGTAGTGCGATGTGTATCGGTTGATTGTTACAAGATTAAATTTAGCGGCGATTGATTAAACCGATTTACGCCGAGAAACTCCATGTTTTTAACATAGGTATACCTAATTATTTTATTATCTAAAATACTTCTCACAATATCTGTCGGAATCATTGGTCTAAACAAAGTTTTATTTTTTTATTTTTTATTTTATTTTATTAGGAAGCCAACGCAGTATACAATCATCCTTATACATAAACACCTTTAAAAATTCATTTATAATATCATTATTATTTATAATATCATTTATAATTATAGTTATCGGTATTAATCTATCCTGGGGCCTTAGACAAAGTTTTTAAAATGTTACTTTGTCTAAGGCCCCTGAACAGCTAGACAGGCTCATGAACGTACTTAATGGATGCCAGAACTCATGCCTTTCACTGTCCCTTATCTTTACACCTTTTCCCCCTTTTACTTTTGTTACTTTGCACTTTTTCCGCGTGTTCGAAAGTAACACTACGATCCTTCCTAATGGGATTGGAGATGTCCCATACAATTGAATTATTTTTATGTAATTTTAAGTTCACATAAAGAAATAATTATCCATTGTATTTCATAATAAGTAATTTACAGTAGTTATCCAATAAATAATTGTAATAATTGTAATTGTAATAATAATAGTTTGTAACAAAAATTCTGTTTATATTTCTGCCATTGAAGACAACTCAGGTGTACGCTAGAAACTTCATTGAGTTTATAGTACACCTAAACTGTGACCACCCATTTTTGTTGTGTGTAAATAAATAAATAAATAAAATAACTATTCATGAAAAATAATAATTATTTATTTATTTGGACCAACAATGATCATATTATGTTAGTATTTACATACGTTTATTAGTCAGTACATGCAACAGTGATTCAGATACTGACAGTCAAGCCTTTTTTTTTTTTTTACGAGGAGAAATCCATTTACGGATTCCCTATCGCTGGCTAGACGGTAGGGATATGTGGGACTCACCCAGTCGAGGGACTGGGTCCTACACCACTAAAACTCCCCGGTGTCTCCTTGCCCTTTGAGCGGGGTGGACCGGGTTCTGCCTAGGCAACAACTCCGATCCACCCCAGGGCAGCCTAGTCATTGCTGACTAGGCTTACTCCAATGGGGGATCGCCCGGAGACACCCAGGCAATCCCCAGACGGGGGGGACCTTGTGCAAGCACACATAGCTCGCCAGCCATGTGTGCAGGTCCCCTAGGGCATTTGAAGACGAGCTAGATATGCCCGCCTTCTCCTGCCCAGCCGCCTGCGTCTGAGGGAAGCGAGACCGGCCGCTTCCTCTCGCTCCCTCTCGGCTGCCTCCTTCTGTGACATGACATCACCACAGAAGGAGGCGATCGCTTTCCAGGTGGTCACATTCCCAATCATGGCTCTTACCATGATTGGCAATGTGACCTCTCCACCTCCCAGCGCCACCCTCAATTCCCGACGCTGGGATCTCCAAGCCGAGCACTCCTGAAGTGTGTGCTCGGCCGTGTCGTCTGGATCGCCGCAGTGATGACACTGCGGCGACTACTGACAGTCAAGCCTAGCAGCAAATGCGCTCAGGATGCAGCTAGAGCTGGTCCGAACCCCATGCACCAGGGATGCACACCGCTTCCGGATTATCGTATAGAAACAGTAGAAGATTTTGTAGTGCATTCCCGATGCACTACAAAATCTTGGAAGCCCCATCAGCACCCTAAACGCATCATTGTACGGAATTCGCAAATTTTTCGTTAATCGTAGATTTATTTGAAAAGAGCCATTGCGTAGAGAATAGGAGATAGATTAATTAATTAATTTAATTGTGTTTTAAAATATATAAATAATTGTAACATTTTATATAGATAAATAAATTAATGGCAATTATCCTGCTCTGCGTCACTAAACATTTCGACATTCTTACATGCAAAGACGTCTAAACGAGTGCAGTGAACAGCGTTTAGTTGATTGGACTTAGCTTTTTTTATTTTCAATTTATCAATTAACTCCAATTGACAGGTTTAACTGCGTTATTTATAAGGCGTCTTCGAATGACTCAATTCCCTCAAATATATCTCTTATTGATCTTTAGTTTGATAGTTTTTTACTGTAAAAGTTTGTGGACAGGCTGAAGGTCCAGTTGGTGGTAAGTGGATAACGTAACATGTAAATATATTACAATCGGGGGATTCAAGTGCATGCCGACCTCTTATTGTGGGATAAAAGGATGAGAGACATATTAAAATTTAATTCTGATTAGGATAAACTAGTTGAATTGGTTGAATTACTGATTGAATTGGTTTTGTTCAATCAGCTTGTTGCATTTTTTAAATTTTTTAACTTATTCAGAGTTATTAGTTGGTTGATTCATAATAAATATAGTTCACACGGGGCAGCATGATTAATAAGATACTTATTGCAAACACACAATACACATATCGATCCTTTTCAAGAAAAATGTCGTTCTTTGCGCTAATAAAAACTAAGCTGCAGAGCGAGGCACATAGAGGCAAAATTGCCTGTCGTGTGTATTCTATAAGATGTACTTCGGAGAGTGTAGCTGCATAAGATCATACCGCCTTCCCCTTTCTTCTAACGGACATACAGACGTACGGCTGGCTACCATCCTCACCTTGTCGAAATCCCTCTAATTCGGACCAAGCGCTTTAAAATATCTTTTATAATGCGCACTGCTAAGGATTGGAACTACCTGCCGGCGTTTGTATTTCCGAGCTCATACAACCCAAATCTTTTCAAGGTTCGAATGAATAGGCATCTTCTGGGTGAGCTCTCCATCGTTGGCCTCATCTTTCCTACATGGATAGATGCTGGCCAAGAGCAAACTTATCTTTAATAAAAAAGGTAAACTGGAAAAATCATTGGAAATTTTAAAAAAAATCTAAAGAATTTTAATTAAACGTAATGTTTCAGTTATTTGTAAGATTTTTCAAGAAATTTATTCATATACATATTATATGTATATTGAAGTCTATTTGAAATCACGTAATCTATGTAACTAAAAAATATAAACTAAATCTTCAATAGCAATGTGGTGAAGTATCATTTAGGTTGCTGGTTTAATCGGTAGACTTAATAGCAGATTTCTTTACTGCCTAATCTTCAAAACGTATTGACGTAATTTAATACAGGCAAATTCATTGTCAAATCTATGGTATAATGAAATCGTAAACGAGCCATGTCTGCACATTAAATATTTAAAAAAAAAAACACGTTGTATGTTACCGAGTAAAAAAATATAAAAGAAATATAAAAGCAATAGTTTGTTATAAAAGAAATATAAAAGAATAAAGACATAAAAGAAATAGTTTTTAGAATTTTTGTGTGCTTATCTGTTTGTCTGTGCGTTTTTGCACACTTAACTCAGAAACGGCTTAACCGATTTGAATGAGGTTTTCACTGATGTATTGTAGCAAGCTTCCCGTAACATTTAATTTCAATCAGTTTACAGACAAAATAGTTACGCGCTATACCGTATACCACGCGTACGAAGTTGCGGGCTAAGCTAGTTCTTAATATACATACTATATGTATTAGAAATTTTCTCAAACATGCTCGGAAATGTAGGCATTCTTGTACTAAAAACAAGCCACGAAATTTGTAATTGTTGGCTCATGCATTTCTTTCTCGGCCTAGGCCAAGAATGTTGTATGAAAATTCATTCCTGGCCGCTGCTCAGCCCGATGAAACCCGAAGTTTCACGAGTGTTCACGAACGCGCCCGCCGCTGTCACAGGCGTAGTAGGCGGGGGCGTGTTTCATTATTTCCTCACATTTATTGAGAAAAGCACTATACCAGCCTCGACCGGAATGAGGATTGCCGGACTCAGATCTTTATAAACCACTTCGTCCGGCAATCCTTCACTTCCTGGACTCTGCAGTGATGTACTATTGTGAAACACCTTGAATTTTGACACGACGTAAACACATCAAATAGTATACTTTGCGTTTACTATGGGAGAAAACATGACAACGACTATCAGTCAGTACAAAAATATTTAGTTACTTCGTAATTAAATTGGCGAATAGAGTTAGTTCTGCAGCATTCGCGGTCAGAGAGATACGTTAACTCAGTATATAGGACACGACACGGCTAGTCTATTTTAGATACTTCATAGTATCATGTCTTATGGAGCCGCTGCTGATATACAAACATTTTTTTTTAATTTAATTGTCGGCAAGAACGCTGACAGTCCACTTGAAGGTTACCGTCGGCTATAGACGTTGCAAATGCGCAGCCGTAAAAGACCTTAGCAGGATAAGGGATGACGATACGAATATTTGAACTTCTGAAAAATATTCGAGCAGCTTATAAACGCTGTAAATTTAAAGAAATTAACTCTAGATATGACTATATTTTGACGAGCCCGTTGGATGAGTGGTTAGGGTGCTTGCCTTAACGCTCTGTTCTAGGGTTCCCGGGTTCGATTCCCGTCAAGGTCGAAAATCAACTTTTCAAAGCCCTGGTCTGGATTTGGAAAGTAGTGGCAGGGCACACTGCGTTTTCGCAGTCATTTGGGCAGCCCGTCTGGCGGCAGTAACCACCCCCTTACAGAAGACCACCGTGAAATAACAGCACGTGTGCTGTTGTGTTTCGGTGAGTGAGTAAGGGATGCCAGAGCCCATTTCCCTATCCCTTCCCAATCCCTTATTGTAGTCGGCTGCGCACTTGCAGAAGCTTTGGCGTTACTTGTGTTATAGGCGACGGTAGCCACTTACCACCAAGTGGACCGTCAGCCTGTCTGCCGACCTTAACATAAAAAAACACATTTACATACTAGCAGAGTCCGCTACTTCGTACGCGTGGTATTCGGAATAGCGCGTAACTATTCCGAATACCACGCGTTTTTTTTTTGTTTTGTTTTTGTTAAACGCACAGACAAACAAACAAACAAAAAGTCAAAAACCTAAAAGTAACCCCTATTTAGGTTGAAGTTGTAACAAAATGTGTCCAGCCAGAGCCAAGATAAAATATCTCCTGACAAATATACGCGGAGTCGTCTCCGCGTCGGGTCGGGCAATAATCGTTAACAGCAAATATGGTAATGGTTAGTTTTTGTGCAGTGCAGTGCTTCTGCCACACATACTTCGCACGGTCGCAGGCCCGTTACCGATCATACAAACTTATTTATACTATCGTGCGCCTTACTCTTTGCTGTTAAGCGTTTTCAACGCTCCAAATTCCTCGCGATCCGAATTGACGTGTTTCATATACAGACGGATACAGAAACATCTCCATATTTGCCAGTTAGCCTTTCCCAGTTAGGCTTTCCAGTTTCTCTCAAATTTGTCTAAGAACCGAAGCAACTAAACACTACAATTATTCTATTCAAATGATGTTTGGATGTTTGGCAAACAGATAGACTACGGTCTCGATTAAAACACTTTTTCACTTCTCATGCGCTGAAAGTGCTTATTTGTGCAGGATATAGGCTGCACAAAAAATGAATTTTGTGCACAAGTGCATTAACGTATCTACTCATAAATGTATCTATATTAAGGCAAAGAAAATAAGCTATACAGCCAAACACAATAAGAAGTTCATTTGTTATTTTATAATATTTACTTAAATTTATTTGCCTTATGTGTTTTTTAAGACATAAAAGATATTAAAATTTAAATTCAAGTGCGATAGGTTATTTAATTAATTTAAGAAAATTATTATTACAAAATTAATTTAATAGTAGGCCGTATAGGTCTGCAGCCCAAGCCTATGTCATAAGATGTCAATGTCAATGTTATGTTATACTACTGTTTTATTTCCTCGCAATCGAAGTGAAAAGCAGAGTTTATAACTCGTCCAAAAAACCATTTTTATCCTCTACATTACTATCAGCTAAAAGTTCCTAAAAGTCTCGGATAAAAAGTCTTTGTGCACTTGTTGTAAAATCTACTATTAATCTCATTGTACAAAATTGTGCAATTTATTTTCCAACTAGTCGGCACCTTGCCTTTTATACAATTTTGATTTTCTTTCTTTTCATCTGTCCGAGTATTATTATGTTGACTGCTTCCTATTTATTCACTTCCTATATATTTATATGCATGTCCATATCCCACTTCTCTATCCCATCTTAATCGCTCATCCTTAATCTTACTATGGTCGGAAGCGCACTTGTAGCACCTGAGGCGTTGCTCAATCTGTTAAACATTTTTTTAATCATAATTTTATTTATTCACATAAATAGCAAATGAAATGTAATGTTGAATTCATTTTATTATTGGAAATCGTAAAACTCTTGTTTTAATATCGTTAATGTCCTTTGACTTCTAATAATTATATAAATTTTTATTAAATATTTTATTTCATAAAAATATATACCAATAGTTATTAATTTGAAGTTTTACAACTTGAAATTTAATTTGAGAATTGAAATTATTTGAATCTGAGCCGTGTTCCTGAGCTTTTTACTTTATTATTGTCCAAAAGGAAGCGACTAGTTGAGTGATATGCGACACGTGACGATCACACGAGAACAAATGGACCTAACCGCGCACACTTTATACATTGCAAAATGAACTTTAAAGTGCCGGCGCCAAGGTCGACATCCTGTTCGGTTTCACACTGGAACCGTTCGGTCTCTGAACTCCTAAAATAATATTTCAGTTCGAACCACTTTTGACGTTACGTAACCAGTGTTATAATTATAAATAAAGTTAGGACGTCGTCGTTTTAAGGCAAAGTTAACGCGAATCGTGCTTTTATAAGAACCGAGTCGTAACCTCTATCCTGTTTCTTTGGTTTTTCTTTCATGTTTTATTCCATTTTCTCTAGTAAAAGAGAAAAACATTGTGACGAAATGTTGGAATAAAAAAAGTTCGAAAAACCACAACGATTCCCATTGGTCGAACGTATCTCTCAATGTTTTAATTACATGTGTAAAATTACAAATAATGGTTATTTGCTCTACATGAATGAATCTCTACAATTTTTGTAGAGATTGCTGTTTGAAATGGAATAGAATGCTCACTGGGATAAAACGGTGCCTACGCCCAGCAATGGACCGCTGAAATGTTTATATGGTTACTTAGTTCATAGAGGACAGATACAAAACAATAATACCTCTTTAATTTATAAAGATTATAAATCCTTCCTACATGGATAGATGCTGGTCAAGATCAAACCCATCTAATAATAAATAAAAAAAAAAAAAAAAAAAAAAGATTATTTTAAATTACATAAAGAAATATTATTTTAAAATTTAATATTATCTTAATCTATCTATAAAGAGAAAAGATTTTTATGTATGTTTGTAATGAGTGAACTCAAAAACTACTGGACCGATTTTAAAAATTCTTACACCTATAGAAAGCTAACATAGGCTACTCACCGTCCCCCATCTTCCCTCTTTACCTCCCCCCTCCATACAAATAACTCATAAACTCAAAGACTACTGGACCGACTTTAAAAATTCTTTAACCTATAGAAGGCTATGTTATATAGTTAAGACTATATAAGTATATTGTGGCGTCGCGATCTTCGTTCACACGCCAATATTCAAAACTTTCCAACCGATTTCAATGAGATTTTCCGAGTGTGTTAGTTGGTTCCAGCTTGAAAGATGGGATATAATTTATAGACGAAGTCGCGAGCAAAAGCTAGTAAAAAGTATAATATTGTTGTGTTAAGTTAGTGTCATTCAATTTTGAGTCTACTGGAAAACCACTAAGCCGATTAAGGAATGGCGCCGAGACGATCTACGTACGTGCTGTGTTTATTCTATTTTATTGCGCGATATACGTTTAAACCAATGCACTTTGTTATTATAATGACTCGAGTGGAATTTGCAAAATTATCGCCCATTTTTACTAATAAATTTTCAGCTTTTGCTACTGTTTTTGTTCAAATGCTTCTATGTTTAACTTTTGGTCAAATACAGAACTTTAAAAAATTCTTTATTGCGCGAAATGGATTTTTTAGTCTAATGCGTATACTTTTTTTATGTTAAGGCGACGCCAGCCCCTAATGATAAAAAAATCCACTTATTTGTAACCGTTTTCCTTTTAAATTATCATGATAATTATAAATTTAAAAATACTCAAATCATCTGCAGGATATATGAAAGGGGATCATCATAATTATTTTTTAAATTATATTTAATTATATATATAAAAAATACTAATTTGCCGTCTAATATCCATGTTGTAACCGTGCGATTTGCTTAATAATCAATATTTTAAATAGCTAATTCTTAAGATAAATTTTAAGATGCATTATCTGAAGGCTCATCAAAAGAAAAATTTGAATTGTACTTTATTTAATTTTTAAATAGATATTTCCGAGATTTGCAAGTAGCGTCTCCCCCTCAGCAGTCCCGTCAATTCATTATAAGACGAGTACGACAGGCTGACGGTCCACTTCATAGTAGGTGGCTACCGTCGCCTATAACTCAAGCAACGCCAAAGCTGCTGCAAGTGCGCTGCCGATTGCAGTAGGATTAAGGATAAGGGATTAGGAGTTGATAGGGAAATGGGCGCTGGCATTTATTATTATTATTCTTATTATTTTTATTGTTTATTCTTAGTAGTTATTCTTATTATCGTAGTTATTCTTTATTGTTCTTAAATAATATGTTCTGTGTATTTTTATGCGAAATTGTTGTAGGCAGCGTGACCGTCTATTTGATTTATAAAAAAACACAATAGAGGTACCACATGCAATTGAGCTTCAGACTTTATTAGAAGGTTTAAAGGACAAAGGGGGACTAACTAACTAACTAATTACATTGATTTAATTGATTAATTATTTAGATTAGTAGTACTTTAACTAGTGTTAGTATAAACAAATGGTAGTCAGTTTCGCTGCGTGATGCGTGATGATAGAACTATATATTCCTTTAATCTTTATTCAGTATAATAAACGTTTTTTGGCTAATCGATGGCGTTTCAAATGTTGTACGAGGGAGGAGAAAACCTATATTTATGAAAGGTCAGCTTATCTGTTACAAATGAAAGTAAGAGCTTTTAAGAAAAATGTATACAATACTTCGTTTAACCAGTGTGACGTCACTGCTCTAACCAAGCCGCTGAACACGCAAAGCACATTTCGCCACGCAATGGTCAATTACGTCATTGCGTCGACACCCTGTACTCAGATCAATAATGCGATATCTCAAATTTTACTAGATAAATCGCCTTATTCATTATATTATTCTTTCTTTCGAACTGGGACTTTAGTGTGAAAGGAAATAACAAAAAAACCTTTTCTTTAAAATAGGTTATTTAAAACTTTCACTATTAATTTTAACCGTTATAGGTTAAAACTATTAACAAGTGCTTTTAACAGAAAATTTAACGCGTCGCGGTATTCTCATGGAATATATGATGAAAAATGCGTTAACTACCATGGCACTACAATTTAATACCTAATTTAACAGTGTGGTGGTGAATTTATCCCTCCTTTGTGTCAATGTCATAGGATATTTCATCAGTTTTTAAATAAATTTTAAATATTCCAAAAAAATTAATTATAACAGCTACTTATAATTAAAATTTTTGAATTCATTGAAAGTAAATTTGCTGTCCATATTCATTTTGGATTTTAATGTTAACAATACAATTTTGTTACCAAAATATTTTAATTTTTAGTTATTTAATTTTAGAAAACAGATTGTGTATAAGTTTTTAAATATTTGTTACCTGCTAGCATTATTGTATTAGGCTTAAGTCTTATAAAAATAGATTCACAAGAGTAAATGATGATATGATTTATAGTGTAATGTTGTATTGGCGTGAAGTAAATGTCTAGACAAACCAATAATAGTTTACAGACACACAGTTCGCTCGCTCGAGTCTCGCTCGAGATGTCGAAAAGTGCAGAAGTGAAGTGCAGTGATGTGATGTACTTTTTCTTCTAACACGGACTACATCACTGAGGATGTCAACCGCAGTTGTTGACGAAACGTTTGGAAGAATTTCCAACAGACCTGGGCCATCATCCCGGAAACCCACAACTCATATGGATACCGGCCGAGAAAACCTACATTCTACTATTGTAAACATTGTGTATTGAATCATGTATGAGATAATAAATAAATAAATAAATGAATGTTAGCTGGAATTGAGCATTTTTCTGTTAGTAGGTAATAGCGGCACTTTCTTTACAACAATTATACTTGGTCGACATTTTCACTCACTTTCGGTCGCGCCCCCCAATTAATCCTAAATGTCATACGATTCCAGCCCGCGCATGGTTCAACTTATAAGCTATAAGCGGGTATTTTAGTAAAATCATGGTATAATATTTGGTAATAAAAAAACTGTGTGTGTCAGCTCCAACGCAAAAATTTTTCCTCGTGTCAATGGATAAGTTTACCTTCAAAAACATATATATATATATATTATTTAGTTACATTCTGCACACTCAGATGTCACGTGTTCCAACAAAAGTTATGTTAGTTACGTTCGGTATGTACAGACATTTTATAAGTTCAAATAGTTTATAACGCAGGTTATGACGCGCTGTTATGACGCGTTGATTCCTCAACGCAGACTACACTTTTTATACAAGATTTCGACGTTTGCTTTTATAAGTCCAGAAAATAGAATTAGGGAACATAAATACATATGCGTCAGCTGTTGTACAAATGTCAAAGTTACAGATAACATAACGCTTTTTAGTTAACGCTTGTATTAAGTTTACTCCTCATAAAATTTACATATAGGGTGAAATCGACTCTTAAGGAGTAACATTTTTTTCAGGTGACATATTGTTGGTTATATTATATTAGAATATATTTCTTTGTTTATTTTATTCTGGCCCTGTGATCTTTATGATATTTATTTTCAACACACATTTTTGTGTAATAATGACGCCGATAAACTCACAGTAGCGTTGATGCCTCTGGCCTCTTATATCATCTAATGATGGCCTGTCTGTCTGACCTTAACATATTACCATAAAACTTTTATATGGTTTTTTTTTCTACATATTTTTCTACATTTTATAATTACCACTATGTTCAATTAATATCAACTCAAATAAACCGCTAATGATATCATTAGCGTAATAATACCAATATAGTTTAATAAGTTATTTAAAAACAAATTCGGGTTTTATTTATTAACATTTGATAAACAAAATAAAGTTTATACAAAAGAAAAATCTATATCTTTGTAAATATTGTGATGAAAATACAATAAAAAATCCCTAATCTGTAGAACTAATATTAACTAAATCGTTAGATTTACTTTGGACATGTTAGGACCGATAGCGACAAGTTAGGTCGGTATACAATTTTGCAAATTGCAAGCTACGAAATTAAACGCTCACTGCTTGTCACTTGGAGTAGTCGCCCTCGACATTTGCACCGGTAAATTTTACCGAAACCCGCCCGAAGCTCGGTCAACAGTTACGCAATATGTCGAGCACAAAATATGATTTACATCGATTAATGTTGTACAAGTGGATTGAAAATTCCATATGGACATTATTCGTCGATCATAGCCTTCATTAAGAATGAACGAGTAACTCCCGAAACCCAAATCGTGCTCAACAACCAATAAACGATTATTTTAAAGGAAGTATCCGTTAATGATTTTATTTCTCTTGGTTAATTTTAATTAAATTTAAATAATTTCAAATATTTATTTTCAAAAGTATGCTTCAATTATAAATTATAGGTAAACAACTTAAAATAAAATATTTTTAATAATTTAAAAAATAAAAAAATAATAATTTTTTATTGTAACAGTGTTTTTTATTGTCTCTATAAATAAATAAATATTATAAAGATAAAATATTTGTATGTACCTATGTATGTTTGTAATGAATAAACTCAAAAACTACTGGACTAACAGCGAGCGAGTAAGCGGACGACATCTTTCAATTATATTTGCTAGGAGGAGCGATAAACGCAACAAAATTATGTTAATGTATACATATTAATGCTATAACGAGATCCCAACCCAAGCCAAATTTAAAGTTTACTATTTATAATAATAATAATAAAGCCCATTTATTTCCAATCTACAATTATTATATATACATTTTAGTTAATTAAATATATTAATGTTATAATGTAAAAATGTTAAAATATTTATTTTTAATTATACTTTTAAAGGAGGCCTTTAAAAGTATAATTAAAAATAGAAAAAAAAATTGTGGACAGATTTTTTTTTCATTAGACTAGTGCTTGGCGTTCATGTTTGAAAACTGTTATGAATTAATGTTATGCAGATACATTCGAATCCAATGGGAATTGTAAAAAAGCATGACTCAAATTAGTATTTTTTAATGCAGGCCGACGACGACCTTATGCTTAATGGTAAGTGATTACCGTCGTATATAAAATACAAGCGATAAGAAAGCTCTAGCATCCATTATTCACTCACCGAAACACAACAGCACGCATAGGTGGTAACACTATTATTTGATGCTGTTTAAGAAAAAAAGAAAGAAATATGCATTTGCTTAAAATCTTAATTATATATATAATAGCCTATACACATTCTGCCATTAATAGTGGCGTACAAATATTATTTATTTGTTGTAAATAACATTACTAATATGCATATTTTACATTACTAATATTGCAACTTATTTATGATTTTCTAATGGGAGCTCCTTTAAGAGAATGTGTAAATGATTATATATTTGTCTAACCATATAGTAAGCATTTTTTCTACACATGGTAAATTTATATAAGGGTACATACATATATTATATTGTGACGTGTATCTTTCTAAAAATAATAATAAGTGTTCAACGTCTTAAACATTTTTTTTATTTTTTAAACAAATTTAAGTCAAAATATATTCTTAGAATAAGGGGCGAGGAGTATAGAAATAGTATAATTATTTTTATTAGTTTACACCCACTGATCAATATTCGACTATTAGCTTTTTTAAATTTATTTTATGAGCCAAGGGCCCTTAATACAGTTTACATGTGCCACAATGCAGATTATACTTACAAAGAAAAAAAAATGGATAAAATTATTTTTGTTTATCCACGTGCAATTTGTGGGCCTTGTGGGCCAGACGCTCTCGGGGTGCAAAACAATAACGCTTTTAGGGTGGTGTTGTGATTACCTTGATTCTGCAGCGCATCAGGTATTTGCGCGCGTGGATTGTTTGTGCTTGGATTCCCTGGTGCGTAGGGTACGGGGAAGTATCAACACCATTCTAAATATGGTCACAAGTAGGCTGGACTGCAGGCACATTAATCACTGCTGTGCTAAATCCAGCGGCATCATCAAATAAATTTTAATTTAATTAGAATTTATTTTGTATAATAAATCAATTTGATAGTTTAAAAAATGAGTCCATGTAACTTAAACGAATAAATATTATTATTTTTAAATAAATTTTTGAAGGATTTTTATTAAAAATATGTATATATTTATTTTATTTTCCTAAATTAAAAGACATAATAATTATTTTTGGCTATTATGGCGACCTGAAATCCAAGAGGCGGTGTGCGTCTACAGTAAGGTCTGATTACCCGTCTCGTCGCGGGTGGCCGCTAATTCCGAAGCTGATTGGCTAGTGTCACCTGCCTACCGCGCTCGCGAAGCTACCATCTGTACTTGCCGATTTATTAAGCCTTTTTTTACCTATAATGTTAGGGATTCCGTGTTTGTTCATTATAAAGATAAACGACCTTTTTTATTAAACATCAAATTATATTTATAAAGTTTTCTTGTGAATTGTACATTGTATCGACCTCTTTTATAAGACCACGGTTAAATAAAAGTTCTGTTCTGGTTCAGTGAGGGAGTAAGGGATGCCAGAGTCCATTTTACTATCCCCTACTAATCTTTTATCCTACTAAATCCGGCGGCGTATGTTTGTATTAACAGGCATCAGCATTTAAAAAATATTACTTGTCACGACACTCATAATTTTAATGGCAGAAATCTTACAAAGAATAGTTACGAGAATTTAAATATTTATATAATTTAAATATTTTCTTAATTTAAAAATTGGCAGACAGGCTGACGATCCACTTGATGGTAGGTGGCTACCGTCGCCTATAACACAATCAACGCCAAAGCTGCTGCAAGTGCGCTGCCGACTACAGTAGGATTAAGGATAAGCGATTAGGAGGGGACAGAGAAATGGGCTCTGGCGTCCCATACTCACTCACCAAAACACAACAGCACACTTGCTGTTATTTCACGGTGGTGTTCTGTAAGGGGGTGGTTACTGCCGCCAGACGGGCTGCCCAAATGATTGCGAAACGCAGTGTGCCCTGCCACTACTTTCCAGATACAGACGAGACTCAAATTTGAAAAGTTCATTTTTCAAAGTTGAGGGTTCTAGGGTTCCCGGGTTCGATCCGGGAACCCTAGCGTTAAGGCAAGTTAAGGCATCCAACGGGCTCGTCAACATTTAAAGCCATTTCTATCCGTAATTAATTTCCGTGGGGGATAAAGTTAATAATATGCCTTAGGTTACTATCAAAAAGCTCAAATATCAGCAGACGCATTTAAAACTACATAGTTACATTTAGCACTTTTTCGTATGTGAGTATATTATTAAAAATAAACACGAGTTTGATACTCCAGACGATTCGACGTCTAATTGGATATCTCAGAGATTCCTAGACGACATTATGTGACAGATAAAAATTCCACACGCCCAAATATATTAGCACCACCGCGATCTCCGAAGATTTAAGCTTAGTATAGCTTTGTAACTAATTCGTTTTATATCAGAAATTAGTTATTTATTTAGTTATTAGTTATTAGATTAGTTATCTAACTAACTCCACTTTAAGAGGGTTTAACAGTTTGAACGCTGCGCGCGTCGTTTTACGCGAATTTCAGCACATGATTGTGATTTAAGTAAAAATAATACAAACAAAACAAAAATGCAACTGGATAACTCAATTCTATTTCTGTTTTTCGTTGCAATTAAAAATTAAAAATTATTATTTATGTACGTGAAATCCTGTTTTCAATGGTCTTATTTTATTTTTTA
Source organism: Bembecia ichneumoniformis (assembly GCA_910589475.2). NCBI lineage: Eukaryota > Metazoa > Arthropoda > Insecta > Lepidoptera > Sesiidae > Bembecia > Bembecia ichneumoniformis. The sequence goes on along the minus strand of OU342525.1, from coordinate 19,071,149 downwards.
AATTTTACTATAAAATCACTTTTGGTCATCAATTTACATTAGAAAAATTGTTAGAAATGTTTTTTGAAAAATATTATCTTCTTTTAATTGCTGTAATCGATATTTATAATTATAATCCAACACTAGCGTTAAAAAATAATGAAAAATTGTATTTTGCGCTTTATATTGTGTGTTATTTTTACAAATTCATGAAAAAAGAAAAAAAAATGTATGAAATTAAATCTTAATTTCTTGCTTAAAATGTAAAAAAATCACACAAAAGTTTCTCTTTTATGTGATTTTTATAAAAATACACGATAAATGCTCGGAGCAAATACTGCTACGGTCATTACACGCGGCGTTCACCAATATTTTCACTTGCGTTACCCGCTCTTACCGATGATAAGAAATTCTATTAAAAGTAACAAGTCACTGCAAGTTTTAACCACATCTGTTATATTTGACAATTTACCAAACATTAAAGCCATAACGACAAATCTAATAGTACACACAATGTAAGCAATCCGCAGTTTTTTTTTTAAATTTTTTAAATGTTACAATGACGGTAGGTAGCTCCCGTTGCTTATAGCAAAATCAACGCCACAGGTGCTGCAAGTGCGCAGCCGACCATGCTAGGATTAAGGATAAGGGATTAGGAAGGGATAGCCAAATGGACTCTGGCATCCCTTACTCATTCGAAGAAACACAATAGCACACATGCTGTTATTTCACTGTGGTCTTCTGTAAGGGATTGGTTACTGGCGCCAAACGGGCTGCAAAATGACTGCGAAACAATGTGCCATGATACTGCTTGACTAGAGCCAACTTTGAGAAGTTCATTTCCAAAGTTGACTCTGCTAGGATAAGGGAAACAACCTTAACCACTCGACAAATAGGCTCGTCAAATAATCGACAATGTAGAATCGGTAGTTACATCTCTAAATTTTTTGATTACCGGAAGCATCTTTTAATATAATGAGTACAAGAAGATGACACATACACACAGCAGCAGAAAAAGTCACACACTGATTGTAGAAGGAAATTATCTTTTAAAATAATGATAAATATAGACCAAATAATCAAATAACCAACACTATGGTCTATATAACAATAAACTTACAAGCACAATGTGACAGTCATACTGTGAAATGAATGTTACCAAGTTTCGGATGTCAGCGAATGGACGGATGTACGCGTTAATTGCAAGGTCACCGCTCCAATAGTCCTGTCTGTCGTTCATTTATTGTCATCGATAGATTAGACACCCATTACGGACCCCATAAACTCATAGGCATTGTACCAGACCACAAATTCAACTGCAATTGTTGGATTTAGATTTGGGAATCTGAATACTATGGCACTAATAGAGTTTGCACTTTTATTAAAGCAAATGCTTTCTTTTACGAAGCAGTCATTAGATATCATAACTTAAAGGAGATATTTTTAATTCAACTTGGATTCAACCGTGGTGTCCCCTCAAAATTCATCTACCCCAACGCCTACCAATACTTGTTACTTATGTACTTCATTTCACTGATTCTTTGGGCTCCGAATTACGGATCAAATCTTTCAGAGAAATCGTCAAAATAATGGTAGTATTTTTTTTAAAATTATTTTCAAAGTATAATATATTGTAGTTTCGATAAGTAGAAATAGTATCAAATTTTATATTTGATATGTTGGAACAATAAAAGGATCAAAATAATTCTAAACATATTTACTTCTAAACAAGAATTGAAAGTAAAGTGTTGGTTTTACAGATAATTCAAGAGGATTGATTTTTAAAATATATATCTAATAATTATTGTAATAATTTTAATAATATGGGATGTCTTACTTTTCTAAAGATGAAAAGCAATATCTACCACTTGTTCATCCGGAGGAAGAATAAGATTCTCGTAAAAAAAAATGCAATAGGTAAATATGCCCAATGACCATCCTATTCAAATATTCAATATTCATAGGATATCTGGACCATACTGAACATACTATCAGATTTCAATAAAATAGGGAAAATGCGTCTGATTCAAAAAAGACTTAAATATTTTTTATCGACATTTTCGCTTTAGAATTATGTCTATCTAAATATATTTTAATATTATTTCTTTTTTGTTAAGAAAATAATTATTAAAAAGTGCAAAAAAATTGTGGAAAATTAAAAATACTTGAAACGGTCACTTCGAATGTGACGCCAAAGTCTATGAAATGTCAATAAGCGTGTAGATGTTTGTGATTTTTAACATTTGATTTTTAAAAGACTGTGACGTCACGACAAGCGCGCCAAAATGCCCGTAGCTGTTAGTTAATTTTTGGCGCTGAATATTTTTTTACGCCTATATGGTGATATAACCTATCGTATGAAAATATAAAAAAATGTGCATATTCCCTATTACTTCTAGTAAGATACAATAATTCATATCACTTTGGGTTCCTTAATAGTAATGCGAAGAATAATAATATTTAGAAACAATTTATTGAAATTGTTTATGCACTAATTTATTCCCAAGCTTACATCGCAATCGACATTAATTAAATAAATTCCCTAATCACGATTACAATAAACATTAATTGCACCAAGCTGAGAATGTATGAAAATTTGAGAATTTACTTCAATTAAATTTAATAAAGAAGCAATTTGTATATTTCTCCAATATGCAGCGAGTAATTATTCGTTGAAAAGATTAATAATAGAGCCGATGGTCGGATTATTATAATACATTACGTATGTTAATATTTAATAGGACAGTAAAGCCATCGGAGCGAGTGAAGAATAATGGAGAATTGCCAGGGCGGAACGACACTGCTTAGACCGCTATTAAAAATTAAAAGATCGTTTTACTTGCTAGTAAATATATGAATATTGCATCGTGAGCTAATAATAAAGTTAATACAAGGCAATATTTAAGAGTTAGATTAGTAATGAAATAAAAAATGAAAAATAAGCTATTTTAGACAGTGCACCTATTCAAGCTGATCTGTTTTTTATTTTATAATATTTACTGGATATTTTGTTGTTTCCTACATTATAAAATTAATAATAAGTAATTTTGGTTTGTGAATGATTGAATTTTTTTTTAAGAAATTGACTAAAATGATTGTTGAATAAAGATTAATTCTGTATGAACACAACTTAAACACATGTGCCTAAGCAATACGTCATTAAATAACTTCTGATAACAAGCAATAATATTAAAAGATAATATTAAAAGAAAACGTATCCAAACACAATTGTGTCGTGTGCTACTTATTATAAATTTAAGACGAGAAGCTTTACTCGTGGAAGTTGATTGATTTTTGCTCTAAAAGTTAATGAGACCAAAAGGATTATTGTAAAAAATATTATAATGATCTAAGAATTAGTTTCACTAAAAATTTGATGATTTTTATAATCTATTATGATAACTGTATTTACATGATATAGATTATAAAAAATATAGGTACTAATAAACTAAATGACAAAACAGAAGGTATGCTTTTATAAAATTTAATGTTATGTACAGTCGGGGTAGACTCTTAGTACCTTTTGAAACTAAAGCACTAAGCAGACAACTAACAGACGTTTGAAATGAAATTTTGGCATGACTGATAACTGTCCTGGTGCAAGCAAATGTCGACTTTCAGGTGACGAACCTTTTCTTACCCTGACTTTATAAGCAGACGTAAATACAGTTAAGTAAACACCCTTAATCAATTTCGATTTGAGAGCAGCGTACGTAAAAAACGTTCAGACAGATTTACAATCCCATAATGAAAACGAAACGGGCATTAACAAAGGAAAAACGACGTATGATATCCAGAAAGATAAACATTTTGCTAACAACCCAACGCGCGGCGTAAACACTAAACGCCACTCTTTCGGAGGCGAATCGATTGATTTTGTTCCAAACTTTCACGAAATAAAACGAATTAGACGAGAAACTAAAGAATAAATATTTGGAAACACTAATTTATGTTTATTTGGCAATGTCTTGAATGACTACTTCGGTGCACTTTGAGGTTTCAGAGATAGGCACCAAGAAATTGGTTCGTAAAATATTTCTAATTCTTTAATTTTTTTAACAAATTAAGTATTGACATAATAATACTCTCCTAATTATTTATGATCTTTGTATTGCTTTTCGAGTTCTCGATTCAGATTATTTATTTATTTATTTTTAGTTTTCATTGGAACACCTGTGGTGGACCTGTTATAATTATGTTATAATTTTAAATATAGGACATTCCTACACCTAAACACACAATTTTAATATCTTATTAATTATCTACATTTCTAAAACCATTCAAGGGTCGAATATCAGTATATCCGGGGCCCTCTTCAATGGATATGACGTCACTGCACGCTCTAGTTGTGACCTGTCGGCATGGCCTGTCAAATGTAGCGTTACAGTCTCCGAAATGAACCACATCGACTTCTGTTTCGTTATCGTTGTCTTTGACACTTCAATATTTATTAAAATAAACATTAATTCATTACCTTTCATTTACGATCCTAAAAATCCTTTCGTAATTACGATTGTTTGTATTATTATTAACAATAACTGAGCAACCATTATAAATTAAAAAGCGTGTTGATTGTGGATCTGGCTCGACGTGTCTAGTTAATGGTTCAACGAAATCTTACGTTTCCTTATTCACAGACCGTTTACGAAGGGTGCATAAATGAAGTGCTTACGTATAAGTGGCTGCCGTGTGTTTTGCTACAATAACCACGTTGGTACTATTCTCCGCTGGTCCTAAAATGGACTCATAATGGCTACTTGTTCCTTCGATGCACCTGCTGCTAACGCATATTTGTTGCGATTATTTATTGCGAACTAGACTCTAAGGCCCTTTATGATGTAGATAATGTCAGTTTGAATTCAGTCTATTGCTTTAGACTATAATTACTTTAGATTTTTACAGTTAATAGAAATAATGAGGTCGCCTCGCGCCGTTCGTGTCCACATGGAACTTGAAAATTTTCAGGTAAATTGCGCAACATAAGCCTCATTTAAAGAAATTGTCTGTGAAAAAGTATGTAATTCAAGGAGAAATACCTTCACATGTTGACTGAAACAACACTGTAACATATCAGTGACGGCTTCAAATTCCATGTGGGGTACGGCTCGATTCACACCACACCGCATGAACGCAGCGTTCGCGAAGCTAGCCGCCACGCTGCGACATCCTTATCACTAACACTCACTGTATCCGCGCCTGTAGACCGCTTTGATCCTCCTCATCAATTTCCCGGTCTTCTTTAACGGAGGTCCGAGAGCGACTGCCATGTGGTCGCGGCGCTCCGCGAAAACGATATAATTACGTCGGTTCTTAAGCGGCACTTCAAAACGTCCGGTACACTCTGTGGGGTCCTGCGGTGGCAGCTTGAGTCTGATGATGGCGTCTTCGCGCGGCCAATGCCCGTGAGCGTGGAGCACTCGCTTGACCTGGACTGTGGCGGCGTCCCTGGCTAGGGATTGCACGCGGGCCTCGAAAGCAGCCGGGGCCCGGTACGCTCGCCAGGCGACGTCGGCCCGCTCGCAGTAGAGGCGGCGCGGCGCAGCGAACCCGCAAGCGGCAAGGCACAGCAGAGCCCAGCAGAACGCCGCGCGCCCGCTCAACTTCATCGCGCCATCGCCGCAGCGCTCTATCGCTCCCGCACTGTAACACTCGGCACGGACGCACGATGTCTACCGGTCGGCGGCTCGCGCGCGACTGACTGCTTCTCGTCGGCTCGCCGTTTTGAATCATTCGCTCCGCCTCCACCGAAATAGTCTCCCGATACTCGCTGCGAGCACGCGTCGCTGATTTATCTCAACCGATGATTAATTTACGAGTGCATGTTTCATAGTAATTAGTTGGTGCGATGTCGATTGTTCGATTGGTAGTTAGCGCCTACTTAGTGCATTATGCCGAAAATAACCTGAAAACATGGCCTAGTTTAATTCGAATTGCTGAAAATTTTTCTTCTGAAATTTCACTTGCCCTGAAAATTCAACTATTTTCATGTACCTTTACTTCTTATGTCTTTTACAAAAATTTGAATTGATTATAAATTCATAATATTAGATACGATTTGAAGATGATTATCTAAAGGTTTGTCTAGTAGACGTGACGATATCGTAGCGTGTGTTTTTCATTGGACAACTTTCGTTTCGTAGCGATGTCTACGAATATTTTGTAGCGCGTAGATCTATCGTAGCTGTGACCTCCTATGTAGACCCAATAGTTTGAAATATTGCTACGAATTTAACTTTATTTTAATATTAATATTACCTTTGAATGTAACACAATTAGTACGTGCACACATTTTAAATACTTGGCATTATTTGGATAATCGCAAGTAGACTCCATATTTTTGTAATATAAGTGTTGAATATTTAAAATAAATAAATATAACGATCACATTTTTTGGTGCTTAAATAGATAACAAGTTGCCGAGCAAAATCATTAGTCCTCACTTCCTTTCTCGTAAGCGTTGAAAGAAGTTCAAAATTTCGTTCCCACACTGTTAGGGTTGTGCATAAACTAAATTTGCTGTAACTTACTTATTACGTCATTTTTGACATCAATTAAATCGGAATCTAACATTTAATTCGAGAGTTTGGGACATCAATTAAACTAATGAAAAAGTGATATTTGTTTCACTTATCATGTATGAATATTGTTAAGTGTGGGGTGAGTCAAATTGCCGTGTAAGGGTGAAAATCAACTATTTATAGCCACAAACCAAGATGACTTCCAATAGGGTTAAATTTCTTCTTTAAATCCGTTAATCTTGCCAAAAGTCGTCCGTAATTCCGTAATGAGTCGTAGGTAAGTTCCGAAGTATTATCGCTTTCGAATCGCAGAGTCGAACTGTCCCGCTAGCTCGCCACTTCGCCTATTTATATCCGCTGCCAATTGTCTAGATCTTTCTCGAATTTAGTACAAACAAGCAACAAACAATTACAAGTAAACAACTTTTGTAAACACGTATTGTAAACAAAGTCATTGAAAATTCGGGAACGCTATTTCTGTTGAATGTGAACTCTATGTTGTGTGCATAAGGATCAATTTCCCTTGACAATATTTTTTCCAGAAATTGTAGACAGGCGAAGTCGCTTTTCTAGAACGTTCCATAGTGAGTCATAACTAGAACGTTCCCTGGTGAGTCATAACAATATCAAATTTAAATGATTTTACTTATTAGATATTTCATCATAATAATCTATGATCTTTAGTAGGAATATAATATTAGAAGAAACAGTGTAGAAAAATATCAACAAAATTATTTTTTAATAAATAATAAATAGAAAAATTGTGAGATTTGGAACATATGTAGGTTTATTTTATGAAGTAAGCATCTGCTAAGAAAGGATTTTTGAAATGGCCCTGGCCTCGCTAATATTATTAGGCACATCGCGAGTATTAGTATATTTTCTTTTAATATTACTAGAATTCTTATAATCTATACTAATATTATAAAGAGAAAAGATTTGTATGTTTGTAATGAATAAACACAAAAACTACTTGACCGATTTTAAAAATTCTTTCACCTATAGAAAGCCAAATTATCAGCGAGTAACATAGGCTACTCACCCTCCCCCATCTCCCCCCTTTACCCCCTCCATACAAATGTATGTTTGTAACGAATAAACTCAAAGACTACTGGATCGATTTTAAAAATTCTTTCACCTATAGAAAGCTATATTATCAGCGAGTAACAAAGGCTACTCACCCTCCCATACAAAATTGCCGTTTTCCAAGAATTATATATTTTATAAGGAGACCCATACGAAGTCGCGTTTAACAGCTAGTATTGAATATATTTACACGCCTTAGTGTGAAGCAATGAAATATTTTTTACTAATATAGAAATTAAATAATTTACTAACAGACTTTTACTATTATGGAAAATTGATATTATTACTGGAATTATTAGTTTAATCATAATTGAAATAGAAATAATACGACATCGTACTAATAGAGATTAACTTAAAATGTAGTTAATAATTCAATTTTCACCTCAATGAATTATAATTACATAAGCATAGTATTTGAAAAAAAAAATTCCAGATTAAAAAATATTTAAAAATAAAATAAAATAAAAAAATAAAATAAAATAAATCTTTATTTGCGCGAACACATGTTTACAGGATTTTAATTTGTATACAGCAGTTACAGTACAAAGTATGTTCTACCCGCCAAGGGCATGCAAATATTTGTGTTTAATTGTTGGTAAACTAATATATTAATAAAGGAATTAATGTTTCTTATTATAAAATTCTTTAACATCATAATAACAACAATCTATATCAACAACAATAATTAAAAACATATATAGTTATGTTTGCAATTAGAAATTAGAATCTATTATAACAACTTGTAGAATATTTTTTTGACAACCCTATACAATAGGCATGAATGAATCACGTAACGGTGTACCGACGAATTTGTCCCACATCCGGACACACAAAAAAAAATTGTAAGTAAATAAAAACAGGGCCTCTGCCTTCACAAATACGTTTTACGCTCATACTCAGGTAGTCGTCTCATTCATAAAATTTATCTTGGGCTTGAATGACCGGTGGGTTAAAAAAATTATGACACAAAAGGTTTGTAACACACAGGCTTTTCGCACGCGCGTTGCGAGCAAATCTCACGTCTACGTAAAATAGATGCCACTTTTATATATTTAAAAGTCTGTACAGGTAATTGTTTTTTGTGATCTGATGAGTTCCTTGAATAATAAAAAAATTAAAAATTTATTTGCGTGGGTCTGTATGTGTGAAATATCTTAGTCTTAACATCAAGCAATTTTTAAGGCAATAGGGAATATGCGTCTAATTCAAAAAAGGCTTAAATATATTTTTTTTATCAACATTTTTGCTTTAGTATTATGTTTATGTAAATATTTTTTAATGTTATTTCTTTTTCGTTAAGAAAATAATTATTAAAAAGTGCATAAAAATGTGGGAAATTCAAAATACTTGAAACGGTCAGATCGAATGTGACGTCAAAGTCTATGGAATGTGACGTCAACGTCTATGAAATGTCAACAAGCGTGTGATTTTTAACATTTGATTGTATTGTAGACTTTGACGTCACGACAAGCGCGCCAAAAGGGCGGGTGTTTAAAGTGCCCGTAGCTGTTAGTTAATTTTAACTTTTTTTTTGTTACCAAATTTCTGTGTTTTGGCGCTGAATATTTTTTTAAGGTTATATAACGATATAACCTATCGTATGAAAATATTTAAAAAAATGTGCATATTGCTTGATTCTTGAATTTAAAAAAAAAATCAGTTTGTTTACATGTTAAAACCTGACTCTTACTTGAAGGACCGTCACACATAAAACCCATCGAAAGGTCATAGGTCAAGGTCATAAATCATCATCATAGGTAAGGAATTCATCATTATCTTCATCATCAGCCTGAGGAGAGATCCACTGATGGATACAGGCCTCCCCCAAGACTCGCCACCACACACGATCCTTTACCCTTCGCATCCAGCCGAAACGAAATTACAACAATTGTTTACAAAGAAAGAGAGATGAATTTTTTTTTCTGAACTGACTCTCTTTTGTAAAATGCTTTAAAAAAATATATTACAAAATGTATACACAATGACATGAAATTTGTAAAGCGTGGGAAATGTTTCTCAAGGTTTTTTTAAGGGTAGGTTAAAATTTAAGACACTTTAAAGTTGTCATTGTGACAACTTATTAAATAAGTTGTCTTAGATCTTTTGTCATGATTGTGAGTCAGAAAAGATCATGTTGAATATGCAAAAAGTCTCTTATTAGAAATAGGAATTCAGGAGGTCGCCCCAACCAGAGTTGATAATTCGACAGATTTATTTATATTACAAAATTAGTTGGGAAATATACCTACTTGTTATATGTATTTTTGAATGTATTTTTGCTTCATTGTCTCGCCACTAATAGATAAGAAGCATAAGAAACAATATATTACGAGTAATGTAATTCACGCATGCTTATCTATACATATAATAAAATCGTAAACGAGTCGTGTGTCCGTTTACATTAAATATCTTTTTAAAAAACAATTGATACACGTTGTACGTATGTTGCGGAGGTCAAAAAAAATATTTTTTAGAATTTTTATCTGTTTGACTGTGCGTTTGTGCACGCTAATCTCAGAAACGGCTCAACCAATTTGAATGCGGTTTCACTGGTGTATTATAGTAAGCTTCCCGTAAAATTTAGTGTTTGTTTCATTCCAATCGGTTTATAAACAAAAAAGTTACGCGCTGTACCAAATATCACGCGAATGAAGTTGCGGGCTCAGCTAGTATATCATTTTATATTGCCTTTTCCAGAGTGTGAAAGGCAAATAAAAAATAATAATATGCAATATAGAATAAGTACTTACTAGAGTATTCATTTATTTTTATTAGATTTAATATAGATCTAATAAAAATAAAAATAAATCTAATAATAACGAAATCATCTTTAAGATGATTTCGTTAATTGATATTTGTATATGTTACCGGAAAAGTGAGAAAAAAAATCCTAGGAAATGTATACAATTCCGAGCTTAATTAGAAAATGTGTAAAACAATGTTTCAAAGATTCTTTAATACACACGTTTCGACAGTATTTTTTGCCAAAACCAGTGTTCCGGGCGTAATTTCAGAACCTAACCTAACTTTGTTTAATAGTAGAATGTAGGTTTTCTCGGCCGGTATCCATATGAGTTGTGGGTTTCCGGGATGATGGCCCAGGTCTGTTGGAAATTCTTCCAAACGTTTCGTCAACAACTGCGGTTGACATCCTCAGTGGTGTAGTCCGAGTTAGAAGAAAAAGTACATCACATCACTGCACTTCACTTCTGCACTTTTCGACTTCTCGAGCGAGACTGATTTGTCTTTTTTTTTTTTTTTTTTTTTTTTTTTTACGAGGAGAGAAATCTTCAAAAGATACCTTATGCTCAAATGCCGCATGCAATGCAAATGCCCATAGAGGTTATGTGGGACTCTTACCGCACTAAAACTCACCTCGAAATGGGTGTGGTTCTAGTCCGTAGGGGACTTTGGAACCGTCACCGGGCGTCGGGGGGGCGAGAAGCGCCCGGGGCGAGAAGCGCCCGGGACTGATTTGTCGACTGGAATGTGTCTATATTTAAACTTAAATTTATATCCCCACCCCGTGGTTGAATTGGTGGGGTGTGGTCACTAGGAGAGGGGTTATAATGCCCTCTCTTTCTTTCATTATTATTATTATTCCTGCGTAGTGCCGGATACCAAATGTTGTGTAGCCTTAGATTTTCCTCCTTCCTGTTGAAATTATTTGGATGCTTGAAAATTTCAATGGCTTCCCGATTAAGGCGTGAGTGATAGTGTACCTCGGATGACAGAACTAATGTGTTTTTGAAAAGGATTTTATGATTGCCTTCAGAAAAGGCGTGTTCAGCTACTGCCGATTTTTCGGTCTCTCCTCTGCGACAGTTGCCCTTGTGTTCTTTAATTCGGGTGTTAATGCTGCGTTTTGTGGTGCCGATGTATACTGCGCCACATTCACAAGGTATTTTATATACCCCTGTCGAGGATAATGGATCCCTTGGGTCTTGTAACTGAACCGAGCAGGTTTCTGATTTGGCTCGTGGGCTTATATATGGCCTTGATGTTTCTGCTCTGTAACATTTTTCCTATGCGATCCGTTACTCCTTTAATATATGGGAGGAATGCTCTGCCTTTATCTGGGTTTTTGTCCTCGGTATTAGTCCTGTTTCTCCTCGGTTTTATCCCTCGCTTAATTTCAGTGGGTGTGTATCCGTTGCACCGTAGAGTATGGCTTAAATGTTCCAGCTCTTTTTTTTTTTTTTTTCAAATAATTTCAACAGGAAGGAGGAAAATCTAAGGCTACACAACATTTGGTATCCGGCACTACGCAGGAATAATAATAATAATGAAAGAAAGAGAGGGCATTATAACCCCTCTCCTAGTGACCACACCCCACCAATTCAACCACGGGGTGGGGATATAAATTTAAGTTTAAATATAGACACATTCCAGTCGACAAATCAGTCTCGCTCGAGAAGTCGAAAAGTGCAGAAGTGAAGTGCAGTGATGTGATGTACTTTTTCTTCTAACTCGGACTACACCACTGAGGATGTCAACCGCAGTTGTTAACGAAACGTTTGGAAGAATTTCCAACAGACCTGGGCCATCATCCCGGAAACCCACAACTAACTTTGTTTGCAGTACAAATAATCTTGTAATAGGTACATTTTGTAAATGGCGCTGAAATGGCATTTTTTTTTATGTTATATCGACAGACAGGCTGACGGTCCACTTGATGGTAGGTGGCTACCGTCGCCTATAACACAAGCAACGCTACAGGTGCTGCAAGTGCGCTGCCGACTACAGTAGGGTTAAGGATAAGGGATTAGGAGGGGATATGGAGATGGGCTCTGGCATCCCTTACTCACTCACTAAAACACAACAGCACGTATATGCTGTTATTTCACGGTGGTCTTCTGTAAGGGGGTGGTCACTGCCGCCAGGCGGGCTACCCAAATGACTGCGAAGCGCAGTCATTTGCGATAATTTTATAACTCCCTCGTCAGGATGTGTCGACAGTACAACGATCCCCTCCCTAAGCACAGCAGTAAAGTGGATATATTCGTAAATAGCTTAAATAAATTCAAAAAGAACATCATGGCCATGGTAACTGCGCATGACGTTGCACCGCAATAGCGTGTCATTAGAAAAATAAGATTTTGTGTCTTAATTAATCTTAATTCATAATATTTCATTGCACTGTGTATATTGCAATGTCTATTTTTACTGTAGCCTTGTAGGAACGTGCTTTCATCTTAAAGTAACTTTTTATAAAATACAGCTAAGCTTGTCTTTGGATGAAAGCGCGTCTCTCTTCTTTTATTTCAACTGTAACACTGTTTGATTTGGACGTGCTGTGTGCACATGTTTTGGGTTGCTGTCTAGTACATCTTAATGAATAATTCTTTTTACAATTAATCTTCAACGACAGCATCCTGTTTTGTGTACCTCATATATAAATAAATAAATAGATAAATCGTCCCCGCCCCGCTGTACCCACTGACGATATCCCGAATGTAATATATACCCAATTGCTATTTAAGAAATGTTTGGATTTCCTAAAAAAAGTGAATATTAATAAATTTAACATATATTTCCTGTCTATTTTAGGAGTTGTACTCAATTCCTAGGAATTGTATATGAGGGATTACATACTTTTCCGTTAACATATACTATACAATGATATTTGCTTTACTTCCATAATGGAGATTTCCATTTATTAAAACGATATAATATTATATTTTGAAAATAATCACGATCTATTTTGAAAATCACAAAAAAATTTCATTATCGTCGATTTTTTAGTTATTTAGTTAGCACCTGGTTAGCACATAATTTATTTTAACGGCTAAAAATTATCGATTGGTGATTACACATAAGGCCTTCTTAACTCAAACTAGAAGTTTATCTAAGCTTATAGCTTCTAGATTGAGTTATAAATTATAATTTTTTAAACAGATTTTCAATTGTATTCAATTAAATAAACACAGGAAATTTCATTTCTACGGACCAACCTACTCTATCTTTTGGTAAGTAAGTAAAAATAATTGCCAATCTATTTCTTGGACAGGACTCTTGGCGATTTAAACAATGCCCATTTGGTAACAAGGATATTAAAATTCTTAATTTGTTCAAACTTCTTAATTGTTCAATTTCCCAAATCCCATTTGGTTCAATACTTATAATACGATCACTATTTATGGAAGATGTGCAGGTTTCCTGTATAAATAAATGAAAATATAATATAACAAATATACTATATTTCATTATATATATATATTTCAAATATGTTATATATAACAAATACACACAAACCGAAAATGAACAATATACGAGTATAAATACATATACACAATATGTAAATATATACTAACAATACTTATTTTTTAAGGTTAATTAAACAGATTTATTTTAGTTGAACTAGTTGAAAAAAAAAAACAATAATTTGAACTTTTACGGAATATTAACAAAGTTTATTTATTTATTTGAAAAGGCTTACCAACTGAAGACATACTTAAACATAATTATACTACCTCACTGAAAGAAACGTTACAAGTATGAATTGAAATTATAGGGAAGCACAACATTATTAGAAATTAGTTAAATTAATGAATCAACAAATGTCAATGAGATCAAAAATATAAACACCAAGAATCATTTCCATGCTATAAGCTAATAAAAAAGATAGAAACGATTCAATAATGGAATTCAAAATCTTCTTATATATAAAAATGAATCCCCATTTCCCTTAGTCACGGCATCACGCGTGAACGGGTAGACCGATTTTAATTCGGTTTTCACCAATGGAAAGCGGGATAAACGGGGAATGTTCTTATATATAAAAATTGCATCCCGGGCGAAGCCGGGGGCGGGTCGCTAGTTATAAATAAGAAAGATATACGCATTATCATGATACAAATGGTTTACTCAAAATAATAACAAGACTTGAACAAGATAATGAAAAGAAGTGACTAGTAGAATTCTTTTTATGAGAATTATTACGGTATGTTGTATATAGATAGCCCTTTTAAATGGTCCAATTATATCAGCAAAAGAAATCTCATGGAAATCAAAAAATTATCAGAAATAATTGGAATATTTCTCCAATTATTTCAACCGGTTGATGGAATAGGTAGATCTAAATAATTGTTATTTATAATAATCGTTATTTATTTATTTTTACAAGTTATTCATAAGAAGGAAAATTGTTTGTACCAAGTAGGACTTGTGGGAATTAGCAGAGATTCCTTGGAAGTAGTATCTTTCGAGTTGCCTTAGTAGTGTCGGTATTCCGTTACCGAATCTGTCGGCCACCCTCGGCGCTCTCCGTCGTTTCTCGTTAACCGTATAATTGTTTAAATTGTCATAATTTCACCCGCATAATGTTGAACATAAATATTTATTTATCGTTTTTCCCTCGATCAAGGACGATTTTATCGAATAGGCGGAGCTACGCGTTCGATTTATGACCGTTTTTAATTAAATATCGGTAACATTTTCGATATAACTTTAAACCCTCTGTCCATCCATTATATAGGTATACAACATTGTATCTGTTATCTTATTAATACGCAATATACATAGGTATATGTTTCACTGAATAGATTTACTTAATAGGTAATATTTTAGGCACTAACTGTATCTGAAAATTAGTAATCATAGGTACAAAATTATTAATCTTATATATAAAAATGAATCCCCATTTCTCCTGGTCACGGCATTACGCGTGAACAGGTAGACCGATTTTAATTCGGTTTTCGCTAATGGAAAGAGGGATAAACGGGGAATGTTTTAGGGTATATAAAAATTGCACGCCGGGCGAAGCCGGGGGCGGGCCGCTAGTTTCTTATATATATACGTACTTGTGTAATGACAGTGTCAAATATCATTAAAAACTGCATATGTAATCTCAAGAATAGTGCGTTTTTTATGTTAAGGTCGTCAGTCAGGCTAAAGGTCCACTTGGTCCACCGTCGTCTTTAACACATAATAATCAATGTCACAGGATTTGCAATTGCGCTGCCGACCTAGGTAGGATTAAGGGTAAGGAAAATTGTTAGTTATAGGAAAATGGGTTCAGGCATTCCTTACTCACTCACCGGAACCAGACGGGCTACCCGTCTGTTAATTTCAAAGTTGACCCTGCAGGGAATCAAACCCGGAACCCGTGAGACAGAGCGTCAAAGTAAGCATCTTAGTCATTCGACCTTAGCAAGGGACTCGTCAAGACTTAATTATTTTCTTTGTGCTTGTGTTATACCGTCACCTATAACACAAGCAACGCCACTGCTGCTGCAAACGCTGCAGTCCATAGTAGGATTAAGGATAAGAGATAAGGAAGGGATAGGGTAGTGGGCTCTCACCGAAACACAACGGCACATATGTATGCTGTTATTTCAGGGCGGTCTTCTGTAAGAGGGTGGTTAGGTTAAGTTAGGTTTGATTTGAGGAGGCTACCATAGTCTGTAACACAATAATCGCTACAGGTGCTGCGAGTACGCTGCCTATTATAATAGTATAAAGGATAAGGAATTAAGAAGAGATAGAGAAATGGGCTCTGGCATCTCTTACTCCCTCACTGAACCGCAAAAGCACACCGTGAAATCATGCTGTTATTTCACGGTGGTCTTCTGTCAGAGGGTGGTTAGTGCCGTTAAACGGGCTGCCCAAAATGACTGCGAAACGCAGTATGCCCTGCCACTACTTTAAAAATCCAGACCAGAGTCAACTTTGAAAAGTTTATTTCCAAAGTTGACCCTACCGGGAATCGAACCCGAAAAGCTTAGAACACAATGTTAAGCAAGCACCCTAACTACTCATCCAACAGGCTCGTCAAACATTCTCTCTATATCTAATGCCCTGCTCTTTTAGTAGTATTAGTATTTAGTATTATTTTTTAGTGACCGTCCACTTAATGGGAGGTGGCTACCGTTACCACAAACAGCACCATAGGAGTTTGAACACACGAGCCATTATTTCAATGTGGTCTTCAGTTACTGCCACCCCTTAGCTTTCTCTATTCAATTTCTCCATTTATTGAGATTTTTCCATTTAAGGACGTATCCATTTAAGGATACGAAGGAGAAATTTAACATAAAAAATTAATATGTCGTTAAAGTAATGCAACATTATTGTTATTTGCATGTTACGGTGGTCTTCTTAAAATTCTATTCTGTAAAGAGGTTACTCTAGCCAAACGGCTGTCTATTTGCCTGTCAAATGTGTTGACTCCAAAAAGAAAATTTAAAAAATAATAATAACGATACTATTTTACAAATTCGAAGAAGCTTAATTTAAACAATTTACATATTTTACTACCAATCAGTTTTAAAAGTTGTTGTTGTAATTAATATTTGAATTCTACTAGATTTTTCTAATTAATAAATTATATTAGAAATATCAAACGATTGGCTTATAAATAATTATTATCTTCTTACATGTTATTGTTTCTGACTGTATATCTCAATAAATTCTCAACAATTATGGAAATTATTGTTGCATAATTAACGACAATTATAAAATATAATATAAATATAAATTAATTAGGTTAAACACCCCCTTACATAAGACCATCGTGAAATTACAGCACGTGTGCTGTTGTCTTTCGGTGTGTGAGTGAGGATGTCAGAGTCAATTTTCCTAACACTTATCCTTATCATTAATCCTACTGTAGTCGACAGTGCACTTGCAGCACCTGTGGGCGTTGCTTGTATTATAGGCGACGGTAGCCACCTACCATTAAATGGACCGTCAGCCTGTCTGTTGATCTTAACATTGAAAACAGTAAATAAAGAAGAGTAATAACTAACAAGAGTATTGTAGTCGGCAGCGCACTTGCAGCAGCAGCTTTGGCGTTGCTTGTGTTATAGGCGACGGTAGCCACCTACCATCAAGTGGACCATCAGCCTGTCTGCCGATCTTAACATAAAAAAAAATAAGAAAAACTTTAAGTACAATATTTATTATCTTTGGGAAAGAATTAGGGTGTTATAGCGGGAAACCCTATCCTAGACGACCTTCTACTAGATGGTGAAACGACAAAGTAAAGAGAAGTGACAGGAATTTGAAGGGAGACCAGCATTAGGCGTCTGTCGACTGACCAATAATGAGTCACACCTTCATACAAAATAAATGTTCGTTCGTTTAATTCGCTTAAACATGAGAGAATTTAAAACGAAAATGTTTCAATTCATTAGCATAATGAATAACTAAATAGGTAACTCTTTAAACGCACAAATTCCGACCATATTCTTAGAAATATTCTGTTAATTTACAACCGGCTCAAAACTAGGTCCCGGTGTTGAGTTATAAATCTCCTCAAGTTTACTTTTTGCTTGCATATCAGTAGCATTTAAGGGCCAGCAGTCATTATTTGCAACAAAATAATTTTAAATCTTTTGAATCATCAATATATATTTATATACTTGCACACACAATCAAACACACACACACACACACACACACCAACACACGATACACAAATAAATAAATATAAATATTTGTAAATAAATTAATTTTTGTTTGTGTCATCTGTACCTACTGTGTTTGTTTATTAATGTAGGTACAATTTCGAGTACCAGAAATCACCTTACTGGTATTTATTCGAAAAATCTTGTGTGGATTCATATAGAAAATATTTAATAGGTTAGTATTGTATAACTAGCTGAGCCTGCAACTTCGTACGCGTGGTATTCGGAATAAACGCATAACTTTTTTGTTTGTGAACAGATTGGAATGAAATATACAATACATATTACCGGAAGCTTGCTACAATACATCTGTGGAAATCACATGAAAATCGGTTAAGCCGTTTCTGAGGTTAGCATGCGCAAAGGTTTAGAAGGCAAAGAACGATTTTAGATTTTATAGAACAAAATTGATAAAACAAAATTTTGAAATAGCAATATACAAATTAAATAAAAACACAACATATGTAACTTACGTTTTACCTATGTCAAAAAAATAGTTTTTTAGGATTTTTGTCTGTCTGTGCGTTTGTGTACGCTAATCTCAGAAACCGCTTAACCGATCTGAATGCGGTTTTCATAGATGTATTTTAGCAAGCTTCCCGTTTTGGTGTTTGTTTCATTCCATTCGGTTAACAAAGAAAAAAGTTACTGACTATACCGAATACCACGGTATTCGACAAATAAAAACATTAATCGATAGAAATCTCAATTTTGGTATACGTGTTTATTGGCCTTCCCATTAAACATACTAAAAGTCCCTGTCAAAACCTATTGCGCTCAAGCCGCCATCTTGATAATTTGATCATGATAGTTTATATCAAAAATATAGTTTATTAAATTGCCTATAAAAAGCATATAAACATTTTTTTTGTATCTCCATTACTTTAGCTGTAATCTGATGTTGAATAGTAATTTTTTTTTATATTTTTGCCCGCGATTGCCTCTTTCGCTTTTTTATAGGCAATTTAATAAGCTATATTTTTTATTTGAACTACTTTTTGTATCAGTAATAGATGCCGAGATATAGAAAATAAACTGAAAAAGTGTACCTTATTTCCAAGATGGCGGCTCGAGCCATCTTTTAGACGGGGACTTTTAGTATGTTCAATGGGAAGTCCCAATAAACATGTATACCAAAATTCAGAATAGTATCGATTAATGTTTCTATTTTTTCTTATTTGACTGGACTATTATAGCTATGTAGCAGTGTTGGGCATTAATCAATTAAAATTTTAATTGATTATTTAATTGATTAAAAATTCAATTGCGATTAATTTAATTGCAATTGAAATTAATTGCAATTAAAGTATTAAATGCATGTTACAATTAAATTATTTGAATTAATCTATATTAGGTAATTGTATCTTGCAATTAACTTTTTAAATTGTTTTAAAAGACAATTAAAATTAAGAATTATCTTACTTTGATATGGAAAAATACATGACTTTAAGTGAACAGATATTGGTATAAATAGCGTGTAATAGTACTAATTTTATTCATAACTTACATTACATTTTAATTTTGACGCAACTGTGATTTTCATACAGAGGTTAATAAGCAATACGCTAAACCAATATTTTTGAAAAATTTTGACGCATTTTCATAAAAAAATATTTCTGAACCCAAACATACTTTCGATAAGTTTTGAAAGAAATATTGATCAAGACGTTATTGCTTATTATCATCCATATATAATAATAAATTTTAATTGTTAGTTTTTAATTGAACATCAAAACAATTAACAAATTAAATAATTGTTAATTACGAAACTTACGATTAACAATTAATTAATTGTTAGTTGCAAGTTTTTGAAATTACAATTAATTAATTGTTAGTTGCAGGTTTTTAAAATTACAATTAATTAATAGTAGAATGTAGGTTTTTTCGGCCGGTATCCATATGAGTTGTGGGTTTCCGGGATGATGGCCCAGGTCTGTTGGAAATTCTTCCAAATGTTTCGTCAACAACTGCGGTTGACATCTTCAGTCTCGCTCGAGAAGTCGAAAAGTGCAGAAGTGAAGTGCAGTGATGTGATGTACTTTTTCTTCTAACACCGACTACACCACTGAGGATGTCAACCGCAGTTGTTGACGAAACGTTTGGAAGAATTTCCAACAGACCTGGACCATCATCCCGGAAACCCACAACTCATACAATTAATTAATTGTTAATTGCAACAAACATGATTAACAATTAATTAATTGTTAATTTTTAGTTGATCAAAAATTTAATTTTGCCCAACACTGCTATGTAGCTATACGTTAGTGTTCAATGTGAAGAGCTTGGCCTTAATTCATCGGTCAGTTCGGAAAGTCATTTGCGCAGGCGACGCGCGACCGTCGCCGCATACAATAAAGGGATGAAAAAAGGTGCATACCAAAATGGTAAAATAAAATTTGGCAAAATGCAAAAGCGATGCGTGGGAGCTGTGGGAACGTGCGATTCAATCACCTTCGACAGACCGCACGATATATTGCCTTCAGTTCCAATTGCTTGTATCTTTGCCAGACTCCAGACTTTTATACGTCCTAACTAATGTTATTAATACGCTGTGAGGTTGTTTGTTACTACGCTCTCATACCTCAACTATAAATGTTGTCATGAACACAGAAAAATACATAGGATATCTTTTACTCAGGAAAAAAGGAATGATTCAGAAGAATCGTCTAAAGATAAAAATAAAATAAAATCATATCTGACAAAAATATCGAATAAATGTTTTAACAAAAGCTATTGTAATATATACTACTCAAAACAAAATAAGGGCCACTAAGATTTTTTGCTGTACCATGAAAACAATAAAGACATTAAATTGTTTAACTTATGTAACTACAAAATAATGTTATTGGTTATAATATAGGCTAACAATTGTTTAAAATAATGATCATGAACTGTTTTTTAAAGTTCATAATGAAATTGGCCATTTTGAATGAAAAACATGAACAAAAGAAATCACCGGAAAAAGACAAAATACTGTTCTTGTCACTTTTGTTTCTTCTTTTTAGTAACGAGTATGTCCTCCTCTCTTAACAATACACTCCTGAAGCCTCGTATGCATACTCTGGATCAAATTCCTCACGTTTTCATCTGGAATCTCCTCCCAGACACGTTTTAAAGCGTCAATCAAGCTGTTGGTTGTAGACCCCTTGCTCATTCTCTCTAACCCTTCGTTTCAATTGGTCACACAATTGCTCGATTGGATTTAAATCCGTACTCTTAGCTGGCCATGGTAATACCTCAATATGAGACCCTTCTAGGACAGTTTGGGTCGATCGAGCTGTGTGTGCACGGGCATTGTCTTGCATCAGGATGAATCCAGGCCCCACTCGCTGTGCAAATGGGATCACTTGAGGCCTTATGACGTCTTCGATGTAACGTTCTGCAGTTACGGTACCCGTATTTAAAATGGTGAGCTCGGTTTTACCGTGTAAACTAATCCAACCCCAAACCATTACGTTGGGACCACCGAAACGGTCAACTTCGTGGATGCAGGACTCCGAAAAACGCTCGCCGCGTCGTCTCCACACCCTAACACGCCGATCATCATTAAAAATTTTTACTTTGCACTCGTCTGTAAAAAGCACCTTGCCCCACTGATTAATCCCCCAGTTCAAATACTGACGGCAGAATCTTAAACGGTTTGCACGTTGAACCCTAGTCAGAGGAATTCGAACAACTCGACGTCTTGACATTTGCTGGTCTTCGTGCAATCGATTACGTATAGTTTGATCACTGACACGGGTACCCGTTGTCAGCCGTAGGTGGTGTTGTAACTTACGGGCCGTTACTGTACGATCACGACGAGCACTTAGTTGGACGTACCGATCCTCGTGCGCCGTTGTTACACGAACTCTACCTGAACCGGGTCTCCTGGCAACACTGCCGGTCTCTTGGAAGCGATTCCATACATTTTGGACAGCTCTTCGAGAAAAACCCAATTGCAAACCCCGTAACGCTGAGAACGTCCTTCTTGAATCATAGTTATGGCTCTGGTTGCTGTAATTTTATCCATGTGCCTTCGTACTGGTGGCATGATTAACGCGAGATGAGAAATGAATCAATTAAAATTGAAAAAGTAAAACTTTTTTCCTAAAATAACCGAAACAAGTTAAGAAGACAATCGAAGAAAAACATAAGGATAACTTCCAATTATTTTTTTTTTTCTTAAAACGATGGCCAATATTTTTCAAATTAGGAAGCATAAAAGAGATCAAACACCAAAGAGTTCGTAATATCAATATAATGCTACTTATCAGTTACTTTCAGTTTACTAAAGTGCACTTAAATGTAAATAAACTAGTGGCCCTTATTTTGTTTTGAGTAGTATATAATGCAGAAACCAGTAGGTATTGCTCTTCAAACATACACCACCATATTTAGCAGATTAGACATATTTTTCACTATTGGTTAGATTAGGATCACCGTTTTAATTCGAGGCAGGTTAAATTGAAGAGAAAGATTTTACCCAAACCCAAATAAACATTATAAGTAAGACAAGGAAGATTACGAAAAAAGTGTCGTTCTCCTGGACAATAACTAATCTATACTTATGAAATCTACTAAATTTAGAAAACTAAAATTTGGAACATAGGTTATGTATACCCACTGAGAAAATTTTAACTACCTACGTGCGAAGCAAGTCACTAGTGTTTTACAAACTTCGGTGACACGACAGACTTGATTCTTTCGTCTGTAAAAAATAGCATCTTCAGCCGAAAGTCGTGCCACAGCGCAAAATAGGAGTTAATTTTTTTTTGTTTCCCATATTTAATATATTTATTAAATATATTAATAATACTTTTGAATATTTTAAAAATAAAATATTTTTTAAATCTCGTAGTTATCCATTCTATACTAAATTAGCTATTCTCATGTTACGGTCAGCGTATTAGATACCAGACGCTCTGAACAAGCAGAGACGCGGCCACGACCTCAGTCGACACGCATCGCTTCACACGCCCCCAGACGCACTAATTACACAACAAACGATAACATTGCGGCGGTCGTCGGCGTCACGAACCTATCGTCGGACCAAACGCGCTCACCGTAACGGGCGCGGATTATTCAAATTCAATCATTCCTTAGCCCGTATAGTACTTGTTGTCGATGAAGGCTCTACTTCATTATCATAACGTACTTGCACTGACACCTATTTCCCGTTTAACAAACTATGTTAAATGTTGTTAAATGTTTTCTGGTCAATTCCCAGTTCATAGGTATGTCGTAAATACTGTTATGCCGATCTTGCTCCACTTTTTCTAATAAAAAAAACGGGACAAGTGGGAGGGACAAACCCTAAAAATTAATATCTCCTAAAATATTGGCCGTAGAATGCTCATTGTGAGCTTATTTTTTTCATTAAATATTCATCTACAAACCGATTGAACAAAACTTAACATTGGAGTCGAAAAATATGTTCTCCCACACATTCCACCTGCAAATGTACGTTGGTACGCACAATATTGAGTGATTTAAGTACCATGTTATTTTAATATCATGGACTTCTTATAGGTTTTCCTATAATTTATAAGTAGAAAACTATTTCTGTAATTTCTTCATAATTTTAGGTTCAGTAGTTTCGGAGATAGGGGGGGGGGGGGGGGGGGTCAGACAGACGGACACACGAGTGATCCTATAAGGGTTCCATTATTTTATTCGGACGTACGGAACCCTAAAAATATAAACAAGTTGGTTACATTTTAATCACAAACACCACCCCCTTACAGAAGACCACCGTGAAATGTAAACAAGTTGGTAGCTATAATATTAGTGCAACACGATGTTGTGTTTCAGCGAGTGAGTAAGGGATGCCAGAGCCCATCCTCCTAATCCCTTAATAAACCTTTATCCTACTGTAGTCAGCAGCGCACTTGCAGCAGCTTTGTTGGTGTTGCTTGTGTTATAGGCGACGGTAGCCATCTATCATCAATTAGACCGTTAGCCTGTCTGCCGATCTTAATATTAAAAAAAAATCTTATCTACATAGCGTATATACGTATTTATGAATTTTATTAAAACACCAATTGTAAATTTTGCACAAGGCCTCCGGTAGCCGGCGGCCTATTCGTTTATTCCTTGGTATAGTAGGCAATTAAGTACATACATGCCCATTTCCCTATCCTCTCCTAATCCCTTATCCCTTATCCTTAATCCTACTGTAGTCGGCAGCGCACTTGCAGCAGCTTTGGCGTTGCTTGTGTTATAGGCGACGGTAGCCACCTACCATCAAGTGGACCGTCAGCCTGTCTGCCGATCTGAACATAAAAAAAAAAAAAAAAAATTGCATTATTGTGCAATTTAACACAACCGGCAACAAAGTGTTTTAATTGTAAAGATAAGGATCCCTTTTGTTTATGCATCGCTATCACTGCAATCTTCCCTTTCAGAATGAAGTCGCAGACCGTGGCGACGCGGCCACCACTCATTATTATTGAACTAATATTATACCAACTTATTTACATTAATGCACCCGGCTCTCATTTTTTCTCTTTCGTTTGGTCGTGCGAATTTAATTACACGTTTTGCAGTAAACTCTGGTAGCTCGTCTGGCGGCAGTCACCATCCCCGTATCCGACTAACTCTTATCCGTAATACTAACAGGGCCTGCAACGCATTTGCTGAATATCCTGTTAGATGTAATGTTGGCATGCTTATAGACGACTGGCTTTTGCCAATGTTAAAAAATAAAAAATAAATCCTCCTGACAAAATAAGTAAGCAATAATTTATTGAATCCTTGTTGCTGTTATAGTTTTGCCAGGCGTTGGATTTTTATTTTTATGATCCCTAGCGAACAGTGTTAATGTATTTTGAACTTAAAAAGTTGAAATTTGAATGTTTTTAAAAAGAATGTCATTAGATAGAAAAAATGAGTTGAAGTAAAAAAACGAATAGAAAAACAGGCTGACGGTCCACTTGATGGTAGGTGGCTACCGTCGCCTATAACACAAGCAACGCTACAGGTGCTGCAAGTGCGCTGCCGACTACAGTAGGATTAGGGATAAGGGATTGGAGGGGATAAGGAAATGGGCTCTGGCATCCCTTACTCATTCACCGAAACACAACAGCACGTATATGCTGTTATTTCACGGTGATCTTCTGTAAGGGGGTGGTCACTGCCGCCAGGCGGGCTGCCCAAATGACTGCGAAACGCAGTGTGCCCTACCACTACTTTTCGAATCCAGACCAGAGTCAATTTTGAAAATTACATTAAAATTTCCAAACTTGATCCCGCCGGGAATCGAACCCGGGGCCCCTGAGACGTTAGGCAAGCATGCTTGCCACTCATCCAAAGGGCCACTTTTCGATAGTGTTTAATTTATTTCATAAAAATGTTGTATACGAAGAGAACAATATAATTGTGTGCACATAATATGGAGCGGAGTGTTTTATTAAATTTAGATGATTGGATCCTAAAATACTGTGGAGGCTCAAAATCCAATAAGATACAGTAGGTACTTTTTTATGAAAGGGTACCTTTCTGTACCCCTGACAATATTGATGATCGGTTGAGTATATGTAGTTAAAACGCGAAAAGGTAACAGACATGGTTATTTTCACATTTATAATATTAGTATGATTGTTCAGAAGGAACTAACTAATTTTCATAATCTTACCTTTTTGTGTAAATGTTAGTAAGCAGGCAGACTTAATTATGGATGGCTATCGTCGCCTATTAAAAAGTGGTGCAAATACGCTGCCGATATTAGTAGATTAAAGGGTAAGGGATCAGAAGGGGATAGCGAAATGGGCTATAGTGTTCCTTATTCATTCATCGAAATACTAAATTAAGGTAGTATTTCGATGGTAATTCCCCAGTTAATGATTTGAAAACACTAGCTAAAACCAAGACCACAATTTTTGCTTAATATTTGACCTATTTGATGAGTCAGTAGGTTTTTTTGGTAATTAATTTAGTGGTGTGTTATTTAGCAAAAAAATTGAATTGTATCCAGCACGAGCATGTAGCGGGTGCCATGGTGTGTAGTAAGTAGGCGCAGGCGCATACGGCCACTCGACCACCCAACGCTATTGTCCGGTGTCGCTCGACCAAGCAATTTACACTTGTGTGTGTACACCAATTCGGGGCTTAACGTGAGCTTTTCGATGTCGTTCACGAAACTACATATATCTAAATATTTCACTTAATAAAGAAACTTAAAAGAATATCTTCTTAATATATAAAAATGATATGGCAATGATACACTAATAAGAACTAAGCTCCAGAGCCTGGCACATAGACGCAAAGTTGCCTGTCTGTGTGTATTCTATAAGATGTACTTCGGAGAGTGTGCTCGAGAGCTGCATGAGATCATACCGCCTTCCCCTTTCTTCTATCGGACATGCAGACGTACGGCTGGTTACCATCCTCACCTTGTCGAAATCCCTCTAATTCGGACCAAGCGCTTTAAAACATCTTTTGTGATGCGCACTGCTAAGGATTGGAACTCCCTGCCGGCGTCTGTATTTCTGAGCTCATATAACCCAAATCTTTTCAAGGTTCGAGTGAATAGGCATCTTCTGGGTGAGCTCGCTCCATCGTCGGCCTCATCCTTCCTACATGGATAGATGCTGGTCAAGAGCAAACCCATCTTTAATAAAAAAAAATTAAAAAAAACCCTTGGTCACGGCATCACGCGTGAACGGGTAGACCGATTTTAATTCGGTTTTGACTAATGGAAAGAGGGATAAACGGGAAATGTTCATATATTAAAAAATTGCATGCCGGGCGAAGCCGGGGGCGGAACGCTAGTAATATTTAAAATATTAAAATTGAGACGAAATCGGGTTTTTCCATGTGTAGGGATTGTAATGGTTACTGGGTGTTTTGCAAGTAAATGTCGAATTAACTTCACACAATACTCGTATGTTTGACTAAATCTAGACTATGGTAATCGAAGATTTATTTGTTACGCTTCACATCACGAGATTATATATAGAGTGAGAGACAGAGTGCAATTTACTCGTATAAGTTTGTCCCTATATACGTCGAGTATAATCTCCGAAATTACACTATTTAAAAAATTACTTCACAATTTGAAAGGTACATTATTCCAGATAATCATAGACTAATTATGATGTATACCAACTTCCTCAATAGACCCGGTCGGTATAGTTACATTAGATATATTTTTTGAAATATTTAGCCGTTAAAATGTTAAACATTAAAAAGCTGATAATATAAAGTGTTTTGTAAAATAGTGAGAAATCAAGAGAGTTTATCGAAAATATATATTTTTTTCATATTATTTAAGAAAACACGAACCTTCCATATTATTAATGTATCAATATAAATTTAATTCCTATAAAAAGTAGTTCGTTTCGTTCGCAGAGTGGCCGCCGTGTGTCATTAAAAGCCCCGCGGAGACCGTGGGAACTTGGATTCAGTAAGATTAATCCATCGCTTCTTTCCACTTTGCATACTTTATTTATGTCTCCATAATGTTTTTGTTTACATTCACGTACTAAATAATGCCATACACTATATTATAAATGCGTACATACATTATTAGCAATCACAAATTCAATACTACTCTCTTTTTTATGCGTAAATTAATCAATTTTTGACTTAATGTCATTTTTCTAAAGACTACAGTCGCACAGTATGTGTTTTAAGTTAATTTTAAGTAAAATAATGTGTTTTTAAAGTTAAATTAAGAAATTTTAAAGTCAAAATTAAATATTGTAACAAAACAAAAGAAAACGATGCCGAATGTGGAAGTGGCATTTTTTTAATGTTAAGATCAGCAAACAGGCTGACGGTCCACTTGATAGTAGGTGGCTACCGTCACCTATAACGCAAGCAACGCCAAAGCTGCTGCAAGTGCGCTGCCGACTACAATAGGATTCAGGAGAAGGGGTTGGGAAGGGATAGGGAAATGAGCAATGGCATCCCTTACTTCACTCACCGAAACACAACAGCACACGTGCTGTTATTTCACGGTGGTTTTCTGTAAGGGAGGGTGGTTACTGCCGCCAGACGGGCTGCTCAAATGACTGCGAAACGCAGTGTGCCCTGCAACTACTTTCCAGAACCAGACAAAGAAAAGTTCATTTTTCAAAAGTTGACCCTGCCGGGAATCGAACCCGGGAACCCTAGAACAGAGCGTTAAGACAAGCACCCTAACCACTCATCCAATGGGCTCGTAATTTGTACAAAGCCGCGAAGACGATGATCGTTCAAGTACAGGGCAAGCAGACGAAACCGATCCATCTGCAAAGAGGAGTTCGACCACAGAAGGCAGAGAAGTTCGACCACAGAACTGAATTTCAGTGAGCGAGTAAAAGATTCTAAAGAACATGTCCCTATCTCCTGCTAATCCTTAATCCTTTATCCTACCAAGGTCGGCAGCGCACTTGTGTTAATAAGCCTATCGACTTACCTTCAAGTGAAATTTTTAACTTGCCCTAATATGAATGATCATTTAAATCAGTTCACATGCGGAGAGTTAAAACAATCGACTGCACACAATCTTTCATTGGCTCGCATCGCTATTTAAACTCGGTTCTTACACCGTAGAAGCGAATATTGCATTCCTCACATTCCTTACGCTATGGTACAAATCACATAAGACGAGCGCGTTTGTGAAGGTTGTGGTCTCGTATATATATAAATATATACGATATACATAAACAATATAATCGGTTCTGCACTACTGTAATTAATTAATTAATTAATCATAATCATAATCATTTATTTATTTGCTGAATATAGGTAATTAGAACAATGGTTTTATAATGTATAAGGCTCGCTACATTCTACCGTTTGGGGTGTGCAAATATTTTGATAATACTACATAACAATATACTTATAATACTTATACACATATTAATTCAATAAAGAATTAAGAAAAATATTAAAGAAAACTATAAAATTTACGGACGTTTGTATTGGCTACCTAAATTTATATTCCACACGGTGGTATAAAAATCTCTGGGTTCGTTTGGTCCTAAAGTGCTTCGATTCTTCAAAATTTTAACAAAATAATACTTTTGTTAACAGTCATGATACGCTTCTGCAACATGATATTTTTTTTAATCTATAGGTTTTTCAATATTCAGGTGATTTAGCCTTTTTTTGTACATTGAAAATTGAGTGTTCTGTCAATTTTTCCTCACCTGGCGTTACTCAGCTACTTAGTTTGTGACCTCCATAATAATAAGTGGTTGCGTCTACTTCTGTCGGAATAA
The DNA here is from genome assembly GCA_910589475.2 of Bembecia ichneumoniformis. Taxonomy (NCBI): domain Eukaryota; kingdom Metazoa; phylum Arthropoda; class Insecta; order Lepidoptera; family Sesiidae; genus Bembecia; species Bembecia ichneumoniformis. Next base: position 19,041,968 of record OU342525.1, on the reverse strand, counting down.
ATAATGTCTACGATTCGTAGAACCCAAAATAAACAAACACGCAACTCTGCTACCAGATTTGTTAGGCCGAATCAACCATTAAACAACTACATTAGACTTTGCTACTAAAGCATAAAAAAACTCACCAAATGTCTTCGCGTACCGTCTTCTGCTACCTTTCTAATCTTGAGGGCCCTCGTCGGGTTCTGAAAAGTGTAGTTGAAGAAGTATTACGCAACACTGTTAGTTCGTCGCTCAGACGACTCGAAACGTCTTTAGTGCAAATATTGTCCCAAAAGACTCAAACGGCCGGCATTCGACGCATCGGTCGGGCCGATCCACATAAATCCAAACTAAAGTTACTGTTTCTACAAAATTCCATACAGTAGACCGTTACAAAAGTTGCACAAATTCTGTATATTATTTACTTTAAACAATTAAAATTCTTCGCGATAAAGAAATACACGCTTCGCGTTCAAATCAAATTGGCCATTATGGTTTTTTTTTTACAACTGGCCACAATAACCGCGTTGACATCTATGATTGCAATTTAGTGACATAGAAAATATGGACGGCTGGGAGTGATAAAGACCGAACAATAAGAATATTCAATTATTTGACAGTGACGAGGGCGGCGCTGAATTTTTTTAAATTTTTAGACGATCCCTCGGGAACCTATCATTTTTTCAGGATAAATCCTATATGTTATTTCTTCTTGGCAAATTTCATGCAAGTCCGTTCAGTAGTTTTTACATGAAAGAGTAACATCCATCCATCCTCACAAACTTTCCCATTTATGGTATTAGTAGGATTATTTCGAAAATATAATTTAATTGTTTTATCGATTTAACACAGTTTAGAATACTAAGCAAAATTTTAAAAGTAATATTTAGTTATTATTGACTAATTAAAAAATCGAAGTTAGTTATTTGGACCACACAGTGAGACGGCCGATGAGAAAATTTGCATCGAATGGAGTTGGGACGAGTCGACAGTCGACACAGCCTCTACTTGAACAAAGTCTGTATTTTATCTTATATTTGATATTGTCCCCGTTCGTTATTGTATCATATTGCGGCATACTAATTCACCATGATTTTAAGAGTCAACATTCATTTTGCACATAGTCTAGACTTCCGCAGGAAATCCTAATATACTTTTTTTTAATATCTACTAAGAAAATCAGGAAACACAATAATGAGAATATCAAATAAACTGATAGTGAATCCATTGAATTATCGCTTGATCTATTTTGACATTTGTCGGATAATAGATGCAATGAATACAATCTGGATAAAATCTAGAATTTAATATTATAGTAACACAATTTAATATATAATGCAAATAATATACTATTGCCCGTTGGATGAGTGGTTAGGGTGCTTGCCTTAAAGTTCTAGGGTTCCCAGGTTCGATTCCCGGCAGGGTCAACTTTGAAAAATGCATTTTTCAAATTTGGCTCTGGTCTGGATCTGGAAAGTAGTGGTAGGGCACACTGTGTTTCGCAATGATTTAGGCGGCCCGTCTGGCGGCAGTAACCACCGCCTTACAGAAGATCACCGTGAAATAACAGCACGTGTGCTGTTGTATTTCGGTGAGCGAGTAAGGGATGCCATAGCCCATTTTCTTATCCAGTCCCTTATCCTTAACCCTACTGTAGTCGTCAGCGCAACTGCATCAGCTGTGGGGCGTTGCTTGTGTTATAGGCGACCTACCATGAAGTGGACGGTCAGCCTGTCCGCCGATCAGCCAAGCGAAGGCCGGTAACCCCACCGAACCCTGCAACCGCCTGGATTGTCGAGGGTTAAGCCACCCCACCATGACAAGGTCTTAGCACACCTAGAGGGGAAGTTTTTGTACCCAGCCCAACTTATTTATTATATAAATGCGAAAGTGAATTTGTTTGTTTGTTTCGCTTTTAGACTTTTACTACTGATTCGATCATCATGAAATATTGCATATACATTGTCAACGATACAGAAGAGGAATTAGGGTACCTATTATTCATAAAAAAACACTGTTCTCAATCGATTTCTAAAAATATAAATTTATTTATTTATTTATTTAATTAATTTAGGTTACATACAGCCATTATATAAAACTAAATTATGTATTATAATAAAGTACAAATAGGCCTAAAGAACCATAATTTCATTAAAGAGATAACTAAACTAAGATAAGAAAAGGAAATTAGAATGGTATGTAGTGATAAATATTGAAAGAAAAAAAATAAAAGAAAAAAAATTAAATAACTATTTTTTTAAAAAGCAATTCGCCAACTTTCTTTTTGAATGATGTTAAATTAATTGAGAATATGTCGATATCATTTAGAACCTTATTATAGTGATATTCGGAACGATGTAGGAAGGAATTCTTAGCATGATTAGTTCGACAGTAGGGAATGTAAAATGTGTCTCTTGATCTTGTCCCGAGTTTTGGAACTTTGAAGTAATTAGAATGAAATGAATGAACAAAAATATATTAGCAATAAAAATTGAATAAATGTTCTAATGGCGCATATAAAGTCGCGACAGCGAAACAGACTGCGAAAGCTAGAGGATAAATTCCCTCCTAATCCCTTATCCTTAAACCTACTGTAGTCGGCAGCGCACTTGCAGCAGCTTTGGCGTTGCTTGTGTTATAGGCGGCGGTAGCCACCTACCTTCAAGTGGACCGTCAGCCTGTCTGCCGACCTTAACATAAAAAAAAGTATATCCGACATCTGTCATTTGCAGTAACCTAACCAGAGGCTCTAGTATGAGTTTACAATACTACACCAATACTACACTCGCTAGCGAGAACGTAAAACTTTTGTATGGGAAATCGTGAATTGTCAATGTCAAATTATCAATTTTCCATAATAAATGTTTTACGCTCTCGCTAGCGAGTGTAGTGTCGTAAACTCATGCTAGAGCCACTGTTCGATTAATTATAATCGACTAGCGACTAGCGTGCAATTTTTATAAATATGAACATTCCCCGTTTATCCCTCTTTCCTTTAGTGAAAACCGAATTAAAATCGGTCTACCCGTTCACGCGTGATGCCGTGACCAAGGGAAATGGTCATTTTTATATATAGAGAAGATTTACTATTTAAAAAAAATTAAAGATGGGTTTGTTCTTGGCCAGCATCTATCCGCGAGGAAAGGTGAGGCCGACGATGGAGATGCCTATTCACTCGAACCTTGAAAAGATTTGGGTTGTATGAGCTCAGAAATACTGACGCCGGCAGGGAGTTCCAATCCTCGGCAGTGCGCATTATAAAAGATGTTTTAATTTAAACTAACTATGGTCTATTTGCCTGGAAACGTAATTGGAAAAATATTTTCTGTAAATAATTCAATATAAGAACTACATTTTTTTTATATAAACAATTTTTTTCTCAAATAATAGAATCGTAGTGAATCATACCATAAAAATAACGTGCTTTCGTTGTAATTTGTAGGATTACGGTCCCGACCAATACCTGGAACAACTATTGAACAATTTATTTGGTGTTATAATGGCTGTGTGAGAACTTTGTCAAAGCACGTCCTGATCGTGTATTCCTGAATCATCTTTGGCGGCTTTTTTTATATGTTTCTTTGAAGTTACGCTTCCATTGTGATTGTCCATCGGTTTTGATTCGAAGCGGAAGTGGGTAATAGGTTGAAGCCATTTTGAAGCTCAATATTTAGGTATATTCCTATGCAAATCTTATACACGGCAAAACTAACTCCGTAAAAACTAAATTCAAGTAAAACTAAAAATTGAAATCACTAACTACCCAACTGGCAAAAATTTGTACTTATAACAATCAAGAGAACGTTTTCTGAAACACTAAAAACTAAACAATTATAAATTATATTGTAGTTATGTCACAAGGTAGGTAATTGCTTATTTTGAAAATTAAATTATTTTAATTTATTACTAGCTGAGCCCGTCGTACGCGTGTATTCGGTATAACGCGTAACTTTTTTGTTTGTAATGTTACGGGAAGCTTGCTAAAATATATCAGTGAAAACCGCATTCAAATCGGTTAAGCCGTTTCTGAGATAAGCACACAGACAAACAGACAAAAATCTAAAAACAATTTTTTGACCTCGGTAACATAAGTGCAACGATTACAAATTGTATTTTTTTTTAAATTACGATTTATAGATATAGATTATTATTATCAAAATTCATAGAAAATTACAGTATGTTTTTTTTTTTTTTTTTTTTATTAGATCAGGGTAGCGCTTGACCACTATCTCACCTGATGTGAGGTGTAGATGTGGCCGAAGGTGGACCACGCTTACCCAGTAAATGCCCATTTACCCTGGTTTTGAAGACCCCGAGGTTGTAGTTCTGTGGGAACACAGACGCAGGCAATGAGTTCCACTCCTTAGCAGTCCGAACAAGGAAGGTGGAACTGAAACGCTTCGTGCGTGATCGAGGTACATCGACCACGAAGGGATGAAACCCCCGCCCACGCCTAGTGTTCCGCAAGTGGAACGGTTCCGGTTGGATTAATTCGTACAGAATAGATGCACACTCTCCATAGTCGAATGTCACGACGAAGGCCATCAATTTCCTTACACCCTCTTACAAGACAATGACGAACCCGTTGGATGAGTGGTTAGGGTGCTTGTCTTAACGCTCTATTCTAGGGTTCCCGGGTTCGATTCCCAGCCGGGTCAACTTTGGAAATGAACTTTTCTAACTTGGCTTTTGTCTGGATCTGGAAAGTAGTGGCAGGACACACTGTTTCGCCAGTCATTTGGGCAGCCCGTCTGGCAGCAGTAACCACCCCTTACAGAAGACCACCGTGAAATAACGGCACGAGTGCTCTTGTGTTTCGTCGAGTGAATAAGGGATGCCAGGGCCCATTTCCCTAACCTTTTCCATTCCCTCATCCTTAATCGTATTGTAGTCAGCAGCACACTCGCAGCGCCTATGGAATTACTTGTGTTGTAGGCGATGGTAGCCATCTACCATCAAGTGGACCGTTAGCCAGTCTGCAGACGTTAACATAAAAAAAAAAAACATGAAATAAAAGTGCATGCACTTTATTAAATACCTACGTTAAGGGATGTGATAACAGACCAGATTACCTTATCGTCACTTTATCTGCTCTTTCTACACCTAAAGAACGTTTCCATCCATAGAGATGTAGCTGGTGTCCGCCCTGTCAGAGTCGCTTTTTCGAAAAAAAAAAGTCCAAAGTGTAACGCCCAATGTCTGAAATATAGGTGCACATTCGTAAAATAAAAGCCAACATTCGGCGAGGCGTTAAAATGATCATATCTCAGAGGAAACAATCAGAAAGCAGGGCAACGACACCCGAAATGTACACTTATAAAAATATGCCCCTCTTAATACGGCGAGACACGGGGCCGCAAATTAATCGGACTACCCGTAATCCGGGGCTCGTTAGGTGCGAGGGGCAAGGTGTGCCAGGGGCAAGGTGTGCTAGGGGGAGGTGGGCACCGAAGGTGGAGGGGGCGTGTGGGACCACCGCGGCGTGCGCCGGCGCTGCTCTGTAATCTGAGCGCGCGCGCAGCTTTATGATGGGCCTTTATTCGCGTGCCATCTTTTAAATAGAGCATTCTATTAAATGCTCGTTAATAGATCGTGTTAGAATAAATTCGTGTTTATTAAAAACTATCCAACCGGTCCAGCTTCGCACGGATATCCATTTTTTTTTTCTCTTCATTTTAACTTTCCTCGGACTTAGTCAAGAGTTATGAGCTTAGCAACACATTTATCGATTCATTTTAATAAAACTATAATTTTATTTGTATAAGTAGATAGACGATAAATAAATAAATAATAATAAGTATACATATTATTATTACTGACACTCTCACTTGGAGCCTCTCAGTGCCTACGAGAAAAAATGATATTTTTGGTTAAATTGGTTTAGCATGTTACCTATGTTTTCGTTTAATTTATCAACTTATGAGATTAGATACACTAATAATTTTGAAATTACTTAGTATTTTTTGTAATTACTAAATTACAAAAATGAATATGAACTTAATGAAATTACTTAATATATTACCGATATTTTCTAATAACTGATACAAAATTTATATTTTATGATTTTTAGTTTTACTATTACATTCTAACGATTAGTGCAATAAAAGCTTTCATTGAATGTTAATGTAAGTTATGTTTATAAAGCTAATATAAAAGTTACTGATACTGTAGTTGCACGCGCCGATGTAAGGATACCTACTATGAAGTTAGTTTGGAGTTTATTTATATAATTTTTTCATTGTTATTACTATGATAAAATAAATATTGTTAAATTTAATATAATGTTTTTTATTTAAAATTTTATTCATGATTATTTAATTTTATCTATGGATCACTTATATCACTTATTTCAAAATTTATTTGAATACATTAACTTTTTATTATTATTGACACCAAAGAAATACAACGTCTCATGTCATTACATAAGTATAAGTATGCACTTTACCTTTTAAATAAATTATACCTACTGTTTTATATTAGTTAAAATAATTTTATTTCCAAGCGTTTTTCTACTTAAATCTTTAATTAATCGGCAGATAACTGTTAGATATTACTATAGATAAACCGTTTAAATGAGTCCTCGCCTGCGCGGTACAGGGGCGCAGGGGTATGACGACAAAGAGGACCGGTGAGCGGTCTATCTATAGTACCTACTGTTGTTGTAAAAGCAAGAAATTTACTAAGCAACACTAAGAATGACTAAGTCAATAAAAATATTACTAAAATTGTGACCGCAGATTACCCATGTTACCCATTTCTGAACCAGCAATTTATTATCTAGATTCATTGAGCACATTAATAAAGGCCCGTTGCAAATTTTTTTCCAACTTTATATCCACTGCGTTGTGCCTCCAAAATTGAGTTGTACGGCTTTCGGGGATTTTTTACACTTTTTGCAGCTCCCCGGCGGTCCTCGGTAATCACTTGAATGTTTATTTATTTATTAGCTCGACTTCGTAAAAGTGTAGTGCACTGATTTGATAGTGCATTATTAATGTAGTGAGTTATCTCACTATTTAGAAAAAAAGTGTTTCTGTGACCTTCAAATAGAAGATTTCTATGACTGCAACATTCCAGTAGGAGATCAACGGGGATGACTTGGATAAGAGAATATGATACAAACGGAGATATTATTAATCCTAATCCCTTATCCTTAATCCTACTGTAGTCGGCAGCGCACTTGCAGCAGCTTTGGCATTGCTTGTGTTATAGGCGACGACGGTAGCCACCTACCATCAAGTGGACCGTCAGCCTGTCTGCCGATCTTAACATGAAAAAAAAAACGCCATACTAAAGCGTTTTAGTGATGGCGTTATACTCGTAGAACCATTCCCTTACAGAAGACCACCAAAAAATCAAAATCAAAATCAAAATATTTATTTATCAATTAGGTTTCCCCAAGAAACTCTTATGATCGTCATTTAGAATTACCACTTAAATTTAAATTTACCAGGGTTTCGGAAAAAAAGCTAAGAGGACGATCCTGAGAAGAAACCCCGAAAGAAACTCAGGATACTATTCTTTTTGAAATAACAGCAAGTTGTGTTTCGGCGAGTGGGTAAGAAATATCAGAGCTCATTTACCTATCCCCAGAGCTTTTGCAGCGCCTATGGGCGTTGCTCATCAAGTGGACCGTCATCTTGCTGCCTTACCAACCATCAAGGTTGGCCTGCTTGCCAACCTTTATGTAACAAATACTTTTCACTTTTAAAATGTAATTTTTAGCTTCCGAACTCTACTTTAAAAATTTTATCTAAAAAAATCCATAAGTTTAAAACTATCAAGCTGACTAATCAGGCTGTCAGTGTTTGGTCGGCAGTTCTTCATTTTAATAATTTTAATAATCTCTATATATAAAAATGAATCCCCATTTCCCTTGGTCACGGCATCACGCGTGAACGGGTAGACCTATTTTAATTTGGTTTTCACTAATGGCAACAGGGATAAACGGGGAATGTTCAATTAAATATAAAAATTGCACCCCGGGCGAAGCCGGGGGCGGGTGGGTCGCTAGTATAAAATAAAATAATAGTTTTTCTTATGTATGTATGTACAATTAAATCTTTAGGTATTTCCTTTAATGCAATGTTTGGGTACTAAACCATTGTAATTTTTCAACATTTTAGCAAAAGGGCTTTTCTGGATTTAGTAAATTTGTCTTACTATAAAACTCTGCCTACTTGGGATCCTTGGGACCAAACTAGATATTAGGAACACCAGTAGGTAATATTGCATGGTAAGAAATTTCAACGAGTTGTGGAGGCGGCCATGCTCGTGGTTATCCCAATGTATTTACATGAACTAGAGGTCGCCCAGTAGTCAAAATTCACAATTTGATCATAAACAAAAGTCTTTGAACATAACAGGTCATAAAAATATTATTTACAAACATAGCGTCAACGCGTGTGCCAAACACACTACCGCGTGTACCAAACACGCGGTAGTGTGTATATTGTTTATTTTAATTTTAATTAATTTAATATAAAAAAAATATTAGCTTTCTCCAGTCCTCGATATGAACTTTAAGTGTATCAAATTTCACACTCCTGCGTTCGCGCAATACGGAATATGCGTCTAATTATAAAAAAGGCTTAAATATATTTTTTTATCAACATTTTTGCTTTAGAATTATGTCTATCTAAACATTTTTTAATATTATTTCTTTTTCCTTAAGAAAAAGTGCATAAAAATACGGGAAATTCAAAATACTTGAAACAGTCAGATCGAATGTGACGTGAAAGTCTATGGAATGTTACGTCAACGTCTATGAAATGTCAACAAGCGTGTAGATGTTTGTGATTTTTAACATTTGATTGTATTGTAGACTTTGACGTCACGACAAGCGCGCCAAAAGGGCGGGTGTTTAAAGTGCCCGTAGCTGTTAGTTAATTTTAACTTTTTTTTTGTTAGCAAATTTCTGTTTTTTGGCGCTGAATATTTTTTTACGGTGATATAACGATATAACCTATCGTATGAAAATATAAAAAAAATGTGCATATTTCTTAAAAAGGTATCCAAAGTTTTCGCTTCAGGTATTAATATTATATTATATTTTTGTAAATAATTTAAATTTTTATAACAGTACATTATATTACATGTACCTGTATTAATTTGTTATATATTTGAACTAAAAAAAAACCTTCAATATCAAGGTAGGTGGTATGCAAATACTATAGGCCGCCTCATCATACCCGAGTCATAAATCATGAGCATGCTTAATTATTTTTATTAAAAGAGAGTTACGGTGAAATTGGCCATCGCACATTTCTGGGGCACATTCCACGCGTGTCAGCCACTTTGGGGTTTAAGGGCAACTTGTTTGTGCTACTTATTTCATATTTAAAAAATTACCTTATCAAAACTCGAGAGACGGACGCACCATTATTACAAACTCTCTGTCTCTATCGGAACTGCTATATGTTCGCTTGTATATATTTATGCTTCCAGTTGAGAAGATCTAGTAAGTGACGAGCCTTTTGGATGAGTGGTTAGGTTGGTTACCTTAACACTCTGTTCCAGGGTTCCCGGGTTCGAATCCCGGCAGGGTCTACTTTGAAAGTTGGCTCTGATCTGGATCTGAAAAGTAGTGGCAGAGCACACTGCGTTTCGCAGTCATTTGGACAGCCCGTCTGGCAGCAGTAACCACCCCCTTACAGAAGACCACCGTGAAATAACAGCACGTGTGCTGTGTGTTTTGGTTAGTGAGTAAGGCTTTTCAGAGCCCATTTCCCTATCCCCTCCTAATCATTTATCTTTTATCCCACTGTAGTGCGTACAGCATGTTATTGGCGACGGTAGCTACCTACCATCAAGTGGACCGTCAGCCTGTTTGCCGATATTAGCATAAAAAAAAGAAAGTGAATTAATTCGTCTTTCTGGAGTTACCCTAATTATATTTAATATATTTAATATAAACACCATGGACATTTCTCCATAATTACATCACTTTTAAATAAATAATCCCTGCGTTTCAAGGTTCATACGTTTTATAATATGGTAAATGGTAAACACTTACTAAGTTTGGCTCCAAAAACTGAGCCAATTATTATAGTAAGCGAATCCCCTCAGGTGTTACTCCTCCACTTGATGCCCAAACATTATTTTTGGATATCTATTCCAAGTATCGGCTACTTAGTTACTAAGTGGGTCACGTCAGACCATATGCAGCGCATTGTGTACACTGGTTATGCTATACACGGATAAAATTATGGCTTACTAGCATTTGCCCGCGGTATCCTCCACATATCTTTATAAATTAAGATCTTATTCTTATTTGTAAACTGACAGGTTTCACCGAAATCTGATCCATCCTCATAAGTAGGTAATACTAACATTTATCTGCGACATCGAAAGCGTAATATCTTTATAGTCTATGGTCTTATAAATTATTTAAAAAATAAACAAATAAAAAGAATTAAAAAAATCCACGCCTGACAAAAATACATGAGCAAATTTGGCCTGTATGTATGTAAATGAAGTTTGGTTTCATATTCACCTCATTTAGTTTAAACTTGTTGCGTTTTAACTTTTTATTAGGTACTGCAATTTTTATATATAAGAACCTAATAAGAACATTCCCCGTTTATCCCTCTTTCCATTATCGAAAACCGAATTAAAATCGGTCAACCCGTCCGCGCGTGATGCCGTGACCAAGGGAAATAGGGATTCATTTTTATATACCTATATACTTCTAGCGACCCGCCTACGGCTTCGCCCGGGGTGTAATTTTTATATATAAGAACATTCCCCGTTTAAGTATCCCTTTTTCCATTAGTGAAAACCAAATTAAAATCGGTCAACCCGTTCATGCGTAATGCCGTAACCAAGGGAAATAGGGATACATTTTTATATATATAGACTAGCGACCCGCCCCCGGCTTCGCCCGGGGTGCAATTTTTATATATAAGAACATTCCCCGTTTATCCCTCTTTCCATTAGTGAAAACCGAATTAAAATCGGTCTACCCGTTCACGCGTGATGCCGTGACCAAGGGAAATTGGGATTCATTTTTATATATAGAGATAAGAGATAAAATTCGTTAGACCATCGGTGGGTAGTTTAATGTATTAGCGAACATAAATTCTTTTTTTAATTTGAATTTAATAAATTGAAGTGAATGGATTACGACACGTGTTGATTGAATAAGTTAGTATACGCCAATGTGGCATTTAAACGAGCGTAATACGGACTACGTTATAATGTAGGGCGAGCGATCTAAATATAGCAAGGGATCGGATCAAAGGCGCGAAATTTACGAATCAGGAAGTAAATACGTAATGAAGGTAAGGTTACAGACGAAGATAGAAACACACCTTGTAACATCTTTCGTTACGTATAATTGATTATTTTGATTATCTCGCTTATATACAATAATACTGATAACTATAGATCGACAGTTTAAACGAGTCCTGGCGCGGGCGTATTGTAAATTTGTAAAAAAAATTAACACTCTCTGACTATGATACAAAATAATATATACACTTATTTTTTTCAATATTAGTAGAAAAAATCAAAGCTTTTCGGAATCTCCGTAGAGACTAAAATGGTCAAAGTTCTTGGTTTATAGCAGATAAACATAAGATGCATTATTATAAATAATTCTTTAAAAAAAAACATTAATAATTATAATAATCGCTATCAAAAAATGTTTCGTTATTAAACAATTATCTATATCGATAATTATTGTTCGGTGGTATAATCGAGCAAAGAAACGCGCCATCTGACGGTCAGCAGTCAAACTATATATACTACGCGCAACTGAATCAAACAATAATTTACTCAATATGCATTAGATGGCGTTAATGTGTTTATTTAACTTCAAAGTTTCAATAATTTTTTACTTTGTAAAAGAAAAACCGAAAAACCACAAATTATGTATATCTATAACCGTAGATTTTTAATAAATACTTGTAATAATACAGTTTGTAAAGAGGGATATACATTTTAAGTTAGTAGTCATAATTGGGTACAGTGCCACCTATTGTAATGAAGATACACTATCTGGTATACTAAATTACTTCATATAGAAGGGTTCGTAAAATGAACATTAGATGTCAGCTTAGTATCAGTATTTTTGAGACAGCATTACAAAAAAAATATAAAAACATATATTTGAATATGTAAATAAGTATAAAAGTTTGTAAGTTATAAAGTATTTTAATATTTATTATTTGAGGCATGGAAGTAAAAATTGGGTTAGGTGTTCCAAAACTTAGCGTAAGATCACACCGTAAAATCTGTACCTACAGACCTGCCAAATTTGTGATTAAGGGCTTCACTTCGGCAAATGACATTTACTATAGAACTCTCTGGCGGCGGAGACAATTCAACAGGCCTAGAAATGGTGTTTTTTTTGTTTTTACCATTAAAACATTACACAAAAAAAATAAATTTAATAATACAATTTTTTAATCTGACATTAACTTATTAATAGGTACGGGATTCATATGCGTGCAATAAGCCGTTTTCGAGAGAATTTTCAATAAAAGTCAAATTCTTCTTGTGTTCTAACTTTTTTGTGGAGTTTCTATTACTTTAACGTAAATTCTAATTAATACAATTGGTTCTTAACATGTTTAAGTATAATATATTTTTTTTCAAAGCAATTGTCTTGTCTATTTATTGTAACATCTTCATTAAACAATAGATATTTTTAGTATTTAGCGTTTGTCTCCCCCAAAAGGTTATACACAAGGGGTCATACAACGCCACAAGGTTGCCTAGCAAAATCTACCTTTACCATAATAATTATTTTTCATACTTTTTTTAACTATATGAAGTGCCAAAGAAAAAAAAATCGATCTAAATAACTTAAAAAAAAATTAGTTTGCAGCAATTCTTGGGTTGCATCTATAGTTAAATTTTACATCAAATTGAAGCTGTTGTCTTCCACAACACAGTGAAATAAGGTTTTTTTTTAAATAAGATACATTTAAAAAAAACAAAATAAAAAACACATACAAACACAGGGTTACTTAGACGACTTTTTTTTTGTAGCACGAGCCACTAATTAATAAAATGGCTATTAAATGTAGCACATTTGAAAAAGAATATTAGGGTTTTGCTTTTATTGGCATTTAGCAAATTTCTTAATTCCATGCCTCATTTATTTGAATGATAAACTACCACAGTGAAGATTACCACTGCGCAATAACAGAACCTAACTAACTGCATGATTATGCTGTGATTTATGGCAAACCTAACTGAATTCCTAGATACACGTTCTCAGATATACGAGACCGTTGGATGAGTGGTTAGGGTGCTTGTCTTAACGCTCTGTTCTAGGGTTCCCGGGTTCGATTCCCGATAGGGTCAACTTGAAAAGGGACTTTTCAAATTTGGCTTTGGTCTGGATTTGGAAAGTACACACTGCGTTTTCGCAGTCATTTGGGCAGCCCGTCTGGCGGCAGTAACCACCCCCTTACAGAAGACCACCGTGAATAAATAACAGCACGTGTGCTTTTGTGTTTCGGTGAGTGAGTAAGGGTTGCCAGAGCCCATTTCCCTGTCTCTTTTCCCTTAATCCTACTGTAGTCGGCAGCGCTCTTGCCACAGCTTTGGCGTTGCTTGTGTTAAAGGCGACGGTAGCCACCTACCATCAAGTGGACTGTCAGCCTGTCTGCCGAACTTTACATAAAAAAGATTAATCTGTCTTCGCTTGTCTGTCTCACATATAAAATGTATTAAAATATAAAAACAAATAAGTATATAATAACTATTGTAATACCTGTTTCATCTTTACATGTTCTTTGTGAGGTTCCACTGTAAAGTATTTAAAATACATATAAGTATACATTGGTAAACAAGTTTATTTACACAATAGTAATCTTGAAAATTCGCGGCGAATGTTTACAACAAGAGAACAAGTGCCACAAATAATGAAAACAACAGTTTCGACACCAATAAGTTGTCAAACACATGATTTTACGAGAGAATATTCAGTTCGATGTCGTGAGCGCTTTTCATCTCAACGATACGGCGACGCGACGATAAATTTTTAGATTTGAAGAAATACGTCCCGTTGGATGAGTGGCAAGAGTGCTCGCCTAACGTCTCAGGGGCTCCGGGTTCGATTCCCGGCGGGGTCAAGTTTGGAAATTCTAATGTAATTTTCAAAATTTACTCTGGTCTGGATTTGAAAAGTAGTGGTAGGGCACACTGCGTTTCGCACTCATTTGGGCAGCCCGCCTGGCGGCAGTAACCACCACCTTACAGAATACCACCTTAAAATAACAGCATATATGTGCTGTTGTGTTTCGGTGAGTGAGTAAGGGATGCCAGGGCTCATTTCCTTATCCGATCCTACTGTGGTCGGCAGCGTACTTGCATCAGCTGTGGCGTTGCTTGTGTTATAGGCGACGGTAGTTACTTACCATCAGTGGACCGTCAGCCTGTCTGTCGACCTTAACATAAAAAAAATTAAAAAAAAATCTCCTTAAAATAGATTTGAAAATATGTTAATTTGTGGAAGAGACAAATTAATGTCTCTTCCTTCTCCTCCTTTATAAATTGTTAACGCAAACCTCATGCATCTATTGGAAACAGTTGGTGCATCTTATTCATTTTTCTCGCTTTTTGTCCTAAAACGCTTTTATGACAAACAGGGCATTCAGCGTCATCATTTTCACTGTCTTCTTCGTCAGTAGACACCAAAATTAGGTCATCATTTGACGTGTCCTCATCAGAAGACCATCTTTCGTCATTTGTTGGTTTTATTTTTGTTGCTTCCTAATGTTTTTACAGTTACTAGCTGTCAGAACTTTAAATTAACTGCCTTTTTATGCATTTCTTTTGTTTAAATAGCTTTAACAGCTTTTTTCATTGCTTCAGGATAGTTTTCTCCTTGGCATCTAAAAATAAAATACATAAATTTCGTTCCCCCAATAGATCTAATATCGTCAATAAGACGATATTTAGAACTCCGTCTTATCACAAAGACATTTTCTGTAATTTTTTTTTTGTATTGATAATATGACGACATTAGATCTATTGGGGGAACGAAATTTGCTAGTGTGTTAATAAGATCCATTATGCCATAACCTAAATGTTTTCCCATCCATTTTAATCTATGCAATAACAATTTGTTTTAACTCGAAAATAATTTTAGCATTTCAATTATTTATATAAATAATTATAATATTGTCTGGCAATATTTCAATCAAAAAACTCATCTTGAACAATTTTTTCTTTTTTTTTTTTAATTTCTTGTTGCGGAAGTGACGTCTTATCTCGAATTGTTTGCAGTTATCGATTGAGGTCCCTAACAACAGATTTAGATTATTAAAACTAGGTGGCGCTAGTTAGAAAAAAGAAACCGATGGGGACGAAATTTGGCAACTGTACCTTATGTTATTGAAAGGAAACTAAGGTCCGTCGTAAAACCCACCTTGGTCCTACAACGGCCTTTAGTTTCATAAGTCACTTCATGTTAGGGAGATGATAAGTAGGTAGTTTCCATCATGCATCATACGTGGTCGTTGTAACTTTCAACGAAACGTCGTTGTCATGTCGTCAGATATAAAAGTTAGCAATGCTCGACTTCCAGCAAGCTACAATTAGGGATGTACAACAAGTCGATGATAATATTATTATATTGATAAGTTTATTTTATTATTATATTAACTTATCAATATTAATAAGATGATTTTTAATTATTTAACAAATAGGGGCTGCCTAGTTTTTATTATGACACTGGCTGAGCCCGCAAGCGCGTAACTTTTTTGTTTGTAAACTGATTGGAATGAAATAAACACTAAGTATTACGGGAAGCGTACTATACTATACATCAGTGAAAACCACATTCAAATTGGTTAAGTCGTTTTTGAGATTAGCGTGCACAAACGCACAGACAAACAAACAAAAATTTTAAAATTATTTTTTGACCTCGGTAACGTAAGTATAACATGTATCTACATTATTTTTTTTGAAAAAATGTTTAATGGCATTCTAGACTGAGTATCCCTATCAATACTAAAATTTTCCTATCGACGACTAACTTTTAAGACTAGTAGAGTATATACCACGATCATGATTCCTACAAAGTTTCAAACGTAAATTAGATTTAGGGAGACGCCTCCATATGCAAAGAGTAACTATTGCAAAGACATGTATATCGAGTGTAATATCGCGTCGCGTCACTACTTAAATGGGAGCTGGTGTAGATTAGTTTACAGCGGGCCAATCAAGCGGCGACGCCGCGGCTAACTGCAGCTCCCCCGAGACCTCATTCGACGCCCAGTTACACAAGAAATAGTTAAAGTAGCATAATGAAGATCACAGAATTATTACTCCAATAAATTAAAGTAACGATAGATTAAAGTAATTTATAATGTAATTAATTTTATATGTTTGTGATTCCTTTAAGATACTCTCAGTTACAAAACACATTAATATATTATAATCGTGTTTATTAATTATAACATTACGAATTTGTAGTCTCTATAAAGATTATTATTAGTGTCCTATCATTTGTTGATATTCTGTATTTTTTCCACACTATGTTCATTTGACTAAACAAAGTTATGTAAACAAACTTTAAGTGTATTATATTTTTCTTCGCGTGAATAAAAAGGTTCTGTATTTTTTTTTATTAATTAAAATAGGTTTCTCTTGGCCAGTACCTATCACCCCGTGAGAGAAAGATAAGGCCGACGATGGAGCGAGCTCACTCAGAAGATGCCTATTCGCTCGATCATTGAAAAGATTTGGGTTGTATGAGCTCGGAAACACGTCGCGGGCAGGGAGTTTTAATCCTTAGCAGTGCGCATTACAAAATATGTTTTAAAATCCCTTGGTTCGAATTAGAAGGATTTCGACAAGGTGAGGATGGTGAGTACATCTGAATGTCAAAATTTCCTTTATACCAATATCAATATGGATTTATAAACATAAAACAGTTTCAAAACTGCTAGCAGTTATTTTTCGTGGTGAAACTAAATGTTTCATGTGTCATATTTACTTAGTTGTTCTTTACCTACTGTAACTAAAGATGTGAGACATGACTAAAATATGATAGGACATAAAGTGTAGGGATATTTCTTTTTTTAAACAGTTTTATTTGCAGTCTCCTACTCATCATACCTACGTGCGACAATGTCTTAATTTTTTAATCTATTTTTTTTTACTTCTATGAAAATATTGAAATTAAGAAAATTAATGACAATTCTGTATTTCTTATACAAAAGTTATTTCCTCGCCAACTATTTGTTAATCGTTAACCAGTGGTTTACTAATCCTGGTGGCACTGACTCCTTATAATTCCGTCGCTCAATATTGGTTAATAAAGTAATAATCATCAAAAGTTGGCGACGACACTATGATCGTAAACAGTGTTTTTCAACAACACCAAGCAGTGTCACTGCCTACACACGAGTCTTCGCAAACTTAACACAGTGTCGAGCAAAGTAAAGCGTGCTATGATTTGTAAATGAGTCAAAAATGTGTACAGTAAACAATAAAAAAGGAAATCTCCATTGTCTTGTTTCGCGGCAATATTAATTTTGGTTAAGTTTATTGGCGAACATTTTGTGAACGCTTATTGTAGAGTTTCCTTAACTGTTTTATTACTTTTTGTTTTATATTTAGTAGGTCTATTATTTTTCCGTATTTGTTAAAGGAAGAAATGATATAACGTAGAAATGGAAATAAAAGTAAAATATTTAAGCATACAAAGTTCTAAGCTAGGTATTTTATTCTGAGTAGGTACTTAAAAGAGACGTTAATTATCGTTGATGATAGGCAATATTTTTAGATTCATTTTTTGTTTTTTTTTTTTTTTTTTATAATGATAGATCAAGCATTTGACCGCAGTCTCACCTGATGGTAAGTGATGACGCGATCTAAGATGGAGCATGCTTGTCTATTAAGAACCGATTCACTCGCGACTTGAAGAGTCCAGGGTTGTAGTGTTGTGGAAACAAGGGTGCTGGAAGTTGGTTCCACACGCTAGCAGTTCGAATCAAAAAAGTTGACCCGAACCGCAACGTGCGGATTTTAGGTATATCAACCATATAAGGGTGACATTTAAATGTGCGCCTTGTTGTCCGATGGTAGAAGAGAAAAAAGTTATAAAAAGTAAAAGAGAGCTTATAAGATTACTTTGTTACTGGTTTATTCATACTTCTGTGCTGTTTTTATCTTAGGATAGACCACAGGATCCGTAGACCCCGTTTCTAATAGCAAATAAAAAAAATTTTCTAACTCGGTGAAATTTAAAATATTTTAAAACAGTTCATTAAACAATATAAACTTATTATTATGAAGTATATTAAACAATCAATCAAAACAAATTTAAGTTATAATTTTAAAATACAAATAAATTAATTCTTGTAGGTTGTTGTAGGTAAGGCTTTATATTAGGTAGTATTTAATTGTCATTTCATTCTTGTAATTTGTATCAAGTAAATCTTTCAAGTAAAATAATATTGAGTTTTTAGAATTGTTGTCTGTTTGTCTGTGCGTTTGTGCACGCTAATCTCAGAAACGGCTTAACCGATTTGAATCCGGTTTTCACTGTAAGTAATATTGTAGCAAGCTTCCCGTAACATTTAGTGTTTCTTTCGTTCCAATCGGTTTACAAAAAAAATAGTTACGCGCCAGTTGAATATTAAAATTAGAAAGAATCAAAAGTAACAATAATTATCTTGATTACAAAAGATGTACTGACACTTGACATCATAAATTTTCACCAACCCTTCAGCTAGATCAGAGAAAACATAGGAAAAATGGCGTGGCGATACGTTTCCCAAGTAACAACAGAGTCAAGATCGTCAGACAGGCTGACGGTCTACTCGATGGTAGGTGGTCGTCGCCTACAACACAAGCAACGCCACATCCTGCAAGTGCGCTGTCGACTACAGTATAATTAAGGATAAGGGATTGGGAGGGGTTAGGGTACCTAATGGGCTGTGGCATCCCTTACCGTAACACAACAGCACACATGCTGCTATTTCACGGTGGTCTTCTGTAAGGGACTGGTTACTGCCGCAATAAAGTGCATGCATGTTATTTCATATTTTTTTTATGTTAACGTCTGCAGACAGGCTAAAGGTCCACTTGATGATAGATGGCTACCATCGCCTACAACACAAGTAATTCCATAGGCGCTGCGAGTGTGCTGCCGGACTACAATACTATTAAGGATGAGGGAATGGAAAAGGTTAGGGAAATGGGCCCTGGCATCCCTTATTCACTCGACGAAACACAAGAACACTCGTGCTGCTATTTCACGGTGGTCTTCTGTAAGGGACTGGTTACTGCCGCAAGACGGGCTGCCCAAATGACTGCGAAACGCAGTGTGCCCTGGCACTACTTTCCAGACCCAGACTAGAGTAAAATTTGAAAGGTTAATTTTCAAAGGTGACCCCGCCGGGAATCTAACCCTAGAAGAGAGCGTTAAGGCATGCTCCCTAACCACTCATCCAACGGTCTCGTCAAGTTGAATTAGTGATTGAATAAGTGTGGGACTATGTAATGCGGGTGATCGAAGTTGACATAATGGTAAGTGACAACAAATATAGTAAAATTATGGTCTGGAAACTGATTAAAAATTTATTATTATTATAACTCTTAGAAATTTCTAAGATTTTAGCTTATTTCTAACAAAAAGAAAAAAATCTAAAATAATTTCGTATACTTATAGAACTCGCTGGCGGCGGAGACAATTCAACGGGCCTAGAAATGGTGTTTTTTTGTTTTTACCATTAGAACATTATACAAAAATTTTTTTTAACAATACAATTTTTTAATCTGATATTAACTTATTAATATGCGCAGGATTCATATGCGTGCAATAAGCCGTTTTCGAGAGAATTTTCAATAAAGGTCAAATTCTTCTTGTGCTCTAACTTTTTTTGTGGAGTTTCTATTATTTTAACGAAAATTCTAATGAATACAATTGGTTCTTCACACGTTTAAGTATAATATATATTTTTTTCAAAGCGATTGTCTTGTCTATTTCTTGTAACTATTTCTTGTCTTGTCTATTTTCATTAAACAATGGATATTTTTAGTATTTAGCGTTTGTCTCCCCCTTAATAGATGTGTTTGGTCTCGCTTGTGAGAATTATTTTTGATGACTACGTTATTCTCTGCTTCACCAGCAGCAATATTTCACTGTGTGTTTTCGTCGCATATTTAATAAGGTAGTACGTGGGTTCTGTCTTGTGGGCGGAACATCATTCAATTGCCATAAAATAATATGTAGAAAGAAAGAAAGAAATCTAAATATATGTGATTTTTTTAAAGAATATTGCAATAATTGTTCTTTTTTTAATATTCAAATATTGCACTTAGGTACTTTTAAAGCTGATAGCTTAAATCGCAATTGCTTGTTTTTTAAGAGTTTATTGTGTACATGATTATTATTTAATATTGTGTTTTTAATAAACCTTTATTTATATTGTAGTGAATATTTTTCATCTACTGTTAAAATCGTGTGTCAAAATTTAAAGTTATAATTTTATGCATTTTTTATTGTCGCTAAAGAAGTATATACACATTCGCACATAAGTACATACACTGTTTATTGTGTAAAGAGAGTTTACCATCATACCATGGTTACGGCTGGTTACCATCCTCACCTTGTCGAAATCCCTCTAATTTGGAGCGAGCGTTTTAAAACATCTTTTGTGATGCGCACTGCTAAGGATTGGAACTCCCTGGCGTTTGTATTTCCGAGCTCATACAACCCAAATCTTGTCAAGGTTCGAGTGAATAGGCATCTTCTAGCTGAGCTCGCTCCGTCGTCGGCCTCATCCTTCCTACGTGGATAGATGCTGGTCAAGAGCGAATCCATTAATAATAAAAATAAAAGAGAAGGAGGCAAGGTTACGGTTGACTTGATGGTATATTGCTATCGTCGCCTATTTATGCAATCAACAAGATAGATGTTGAAAGTGTGCTTCTATGGCTGTTAAGGAATCAAACAAGTGTTAAGAAAGGGATAAACTAATTCCTACTCACTTAGACACTTACCGAAACATAACAGCACAGAAGCTGTCATTTCACCCTGCTTTTCTGCAACGAAGTAGTTTCTGCCGCCAGACGAATTACCCTTAAGATTATTTAACATTATGGCGTCATAACATACCGGCCAAAAGTATTCACAGTAGGTGGTAATAAGTGGTTAATTTGGGGAAATTTACTAAAATGCTCGATCGAAATCCATCACTATCGACTGCAGCTTACAAAGCAGTCATTTGTCAGCAAATTAATCTGCACTGCAACCAGCATGCTTAGAACCCTAAAGTACCCAAGCAAGTTATTATGCAAGTAAGTATCTGTAAATAATTTTTATAAACAAGTTAAATTGAAATCATATAATGTTTGTTGGTTGAATGGAGGTAATTTTTGAAACTACTCATCCGATTTAAAAAATTCTTTCACCATTGGTTAGAATACAATTTCAGGATGAATATAGAATAAATATTTACTTATTTATTATTTATTATCCGTTCGATGCCTGCCTCGTTGGAGGCCTACATGGCCTGCAACGAGACAGGCACCAAACAAAAAACACACAGCAAGGGACAAAAAAAATAACATGGCAGATGCCGCCACAATTAAAGGAGGCACAGCCTACGCCAATAAAAAGTCAAAGTAGCATCCCGGCAATTAAATAAAAAATTATCAAAAAAAAGAAAAAAAAAATTATACATCTAATATATAAAATTCTCGTGTCACAGTCACAGTTTGTAACAAAACTCCTCCGAAACGGCTGGACCGATTTTTATATTTTTTATATTTTGTATATTGAGAATAGGTTGTTAGATATTTTTCACCCTCCTACTCCCACCCCCCATTTTTCAATCGTGATTTTAGTATTTTTGTATGAAGAATATTCAAATAATTTAACCGTCGTTCATTGACGTGAAGTGACGAGTCACTTTAACATATGGTTTAAAAATAAAATTGGACCCGATAGGTGACACCACAATCGGGTTATAGAATTATTTTCGAGTTCTGGCAGGACAATGTCTGCTGGGTCAGCTAGCAGGACAGCTGGCAGGACAATGGCAAATTCGGAATAAATGTCAAAAATAAACCAGTGTTAATTATTTGAACAACGGACAAGAATGAGTCTTTTAATTTTGGAAAATGCGTCGTTAAAAAGGTCAACGTCGTAACTCAGGGAGTTGGCAACATCCATAATGCGATTTAATGGGGGGAAACGGCCATATTCAACGCGAGCAAAGCCGCGGGCGCCAGCTATCTAAAAATAAATATCCAATGCTTGGTAAACAGACGTCAATGTATGTCAGGCCTTATATCTTTTATTTTTCAAGGCGGACGAAGTTGCGAACATCAGCTAGTTCTTTATATAGTAGATTAGTGATCGTCATTTCAAATCCACACATTCAATTGACAAGATTCACAAGACTCGCTAAACATTAGCTTTTCAAATAACACAGTTTTTTGCACAGAAAGAGATAAATGCATCAAAACTGGTAAGTGCCTAGTAGTAATAAAAAATTCCGTCAATGTGGAAAAAATATTCAATATATTATCATCCCTGTCATAACACCATCAATCACAACAAAATCACAATTATCACTAGATATATATCGCCCCAAAAAACTTGGACTGTGAGAGATTTTATCCTTACGAAGACACTGTATTCATTTATTGACCAAATAAAAAAAATGGGTGATTTATCATTTTTATTGCGAAAAAAACATGTTTATGGGAATGTTAAGAGGTGATTCCGAACTGTTTTTTGGTTAACTATACCTAAAACGTACACGTACTAAAGCCATTATTGTTCTGAATTGTTTTTCTATAAGTATATTATAATTGATTGCTATTAAATTTTCACACAACTTCCATAAGGTAAGGTTGGCAAAAAAAATAATTTCGTAGTCTGCAGGGCATTTTCAATGTTTATAAGCGATGGTAACCACCCATCAGGTGGACTGTCAGCAGGTCTGCTACGATTTTCTAATAATACGAAATTGGACCTTTTTTGTATGGATAACTGTCTACTAGATTACAGATGGTTACCGTCGCCTATAAAGACAACAATGCAAGCAAGGTTGCAAATGCACTGTCAACTTAATTAGGATAAGGGGTAAGAAAGCAAGATGGGGATTGGTGATTAGGATTGGGCATACGTTAATTTCACAGTCGTCTTCTGTAAGGAAATGGTGACTGTCGCCAGACTGTTTTCGGGATTTAGTACGCTCTGTCCCTATAGAAAATATTAACATAAATTCGCAAGTGTTTCACTCCCTCAGATTACGTCCCTGTCGTATAGAGGAAAATAATCATTGGCCACTTATTATGTCGTCCGGGGGATCGTCTAACTATAAACGAGGTATTGCCGTCGATGGCCCTTCTAAAAAGGGAGAGAAGTTAGTCTGTTTGTTCTTCATAATGTTATTGTATTCTATGATTTTATATCTTCGCATTTAATATCGATCTAAGGTCTAAGAATTTTGCCTACTTTCTTTATTTTGTGAAGACAAATTTCAAGACTTCCTATGTAAAAATAAATAAACATTCCTAAGTAGTAAATAAACGTAAACATAAACGTCTTTAACTTCTAATGATTCTACATTTTACAGAAAGTTCACTCAAACATGCATAATATTCATTTATATAATAGGGGATCGGACAGTAATCAGATTAAAATCTAAAATGTACTTAGAAAGAAAATATATAATTTTTTACGATTATTTATCGAATAATAATTTAATATAATTCATTTAAATATTTTTAAATGAAGAAATAAAATTTTATTATTTACAATATTTTTATTCTATACTGAAACACCAATCACAGTGCGTGACGTCATTTGTGGGCAATCATTGTCTTATGCCAATGCAGCTGTTTCGTTATGATATGACCACAAATGACGTTACGCGCTCTCAGATGAACTATCGTGGCGTTTTGGCGGCATTTTCAAACAAACAATATTAAAACATGATTTTGAGTACCTACCTAAAAGGCTATAAATAAATAAAATAGTATTTTTTATGGGAATAAATATCCATGAAGATTAATTTAAAACACTTTCTGAAAATTTGTCCGATCCCCTATTGTTATAATTGTTACAATTGAAGCAAATACAATTATAATTGTTTACAAATGAAGCAAGTAAGCAAAAAACTGACAAAAGAAAAATTAGGTTAGGTTAGGTAAGAAAAAAGTTTAGCTAATATTTTTTTTTTAATATTTTCGAGATATTCAAACGAAGACTTCTTTTTTTAACTATATGATTATATGAAAAAAAAATCTGCTTTTCTTTGTATTTTAAACTACAGCAATCGCAACAGAAATATTTTCTTAATACCTAAACACAGACTTTAGGAACGTTCGAAATTTCAAGGTCAAGGTATATAAATTTCAATTTCAAAATATCTATATTACGTATACCATGGATGACGGTAGCAAGGGGTGCACTTGCATCCCCTGTCAGAAAAAAATACGCAAAATAAGATTAAGATTCTTTTTCTCAAGTTAACGTTTCAGTAAAATCTATAGTCCAAGCGCCAGAGGTTTTTTTTTTGAAATGTACGGGACCGGCTATTTTTTTTTTGGAATATGTACAGGGGTGTCCCCTGATTGTAAATCCAAGTTGGCGTCATCGGGGGGGGTGAGCGTCAGCCGCCATCTTGAAAAACACGTTTTATTGAATATCTCGCGAACCGCGCATCGTACGACAAAAATAGTACAAATCATTTTTGTAGATAATAATATTTGCCATCTTTTTTATTTAAAACTTTTTTCTGTAAAAAGCATAGTTTTTTATTTGTAGCGCTTCAAACTTTTTAAAATATGGTTTTTGCTAAATATATAGTTAACGGTTCATGATAAATGAAAAATGGTAATAACTAAATTTGTAGAGCATGAAATTTCCTATAAATTTCATTCGAAACTTTTTCCCGTAACATTTATAGTTTAGGAGCTAACGCTGTAAATGTCGAGTGAACGCAAAATATTCACGAGATTATAATGCTATATATTCAATCATGCGCCTATGAGTTGTGGTATATATTTTGGGTCGTTCGGACTTTCCCCCCTCAAGATTCCTACAATATTGCGGAGCTGCCTGTGGATGCCGAAAAGCTGGTTTGAAATGTTCAATCATTTGCTCGAATTGCAGTGGCCAAACATGCGACAACGTGCCAGACGTAATAGATGCCATCGGAGACGAAATCGAAGAAGACCCAGCCTTCGATTCGTCTCCTTCGGATATGTCGGAGGCAGAAGAAATCGATTCAGAAGGAGATGAGTGTCTTCCGTCGACATCGAAAAGAATTAGACTCGCCCTGTAAAATAATGCGCCACGTTTTTACATAATAACTTTTATGATGATACTGTATTAAGCAACAATAAAGATCGATAAATTATTCGTTGTTCTCCACACTATTTATAATTTTAATTGATTCGTTACACAGCTGCATTGACATTTTTTGGAACACTTTATGCCATTTTATGCGTTATGAAATGGTTTTCGTATACAAACGAGCAATATTGTCACTGATAATGTACGAGGTGCAAGTTTTACCTAGCTGCAGCTCCTAAACTATAAATGCTACGGGAAAAAGTTTCGAATGAAATTTATAGGAAATTTCATGCTCTACAAATTCAGTTATTACCATTTTTCATTTATCATGAACCGTTAACTATATATTTAGCAAAAACCATATTGTAAAAAGTTTGAAGCGCTACAAATAAAAAACTATGCATTTTACAGAAAAAAGTTTTAAATAAAAAAGATGGCAAATATTATTATCTACAAAAATGATCTGCACTATTTTTGTCGTACGATGCGCGGTTCGAGAGATATTCAATAAAACGTGTTTTTCAAGATGGCGGCTGACGCTCACCCCCCCCGATGACGCCAACTTGGATTTACAATCAGGGGACACCCCTGAACATATTCCAAAAAAAAAATAGCCGGTCCCGAACATTTTTTTACGAACCTACATTTTTTGCTCCGGCGCTTGGACTACTAGGTTACTATCGAAAGTTCATAAATTCTATCGACCATCGACCACAGAGTCCGTGATCAATGTGCGAAGCATATTCAAATACCCGCACGACATTAACTTAATTGACATGACATAAATGTATGATCAATTTGACATTAACTTAATTGACATGACATAAATGTATAATCACTTATTAATTATATTTTTTTATTTAATTAAAAGCATAGTGTAAGGACAGAAGTACCCTGAGAGTTAATAATTCTGGCGGCGGTCCTTAGTCGCTGGTCTTCTTTAAGGGAGGCGAGAGGCGAAAACGGTTACTTTCGCCATCTCTATCTTATCTGTATATTCAAAAAATAGTAATTTCGGGCATTGGCCATTGCATAGTTCATTGAAAATTACAACTGTCTCTGCACCACTTAATCCAGCACCGAATGATAGAAGACACATTTATTTCAGCAGGGTGGTCCTGCCGGTAGCCAGGCTGTCCGCTGTTATCAATGGGAGAACGCTGTGTGCCTTTTCGTTGAAAATAAATGTCAAAAAGTTAACGAGTCCGTTGACGCGGTAACCATACCGTCATGAAACCGGATACCTTATCTAACCCTTGAAATGGCCCAATAAACTTGTTATATTAGATAGAATTCTGTACGTTTATCTCTATTAAGTATTCAGAAGGTGTTCCTAGTCGTTACTCGTAACAATATAGATGTTTAAGTGAACATTTACCATTTTATTAGCGCGAGATTTCGCGAGCGGCTGCAGGGTTGTCACACATTTTTCCAAATTGGAATATCGTCGTTGTCATACCAAAATTTGCTATATGCAAAAAGTATTCTTTTGAAATATTGATAAAAACATGTTTGTTGAAAAATGAGGGAAAAGTATTTTATTTGAAACTTAGGGTGTTACTTAAACTTATTGGTCTTTTAAACATGAAAATTTAATAATTTATTTATTATTTTGAAAATAGAATAATTTTGTACATAACAGATTCTAGCTGCTGCACATATGCAAAATTGCGCGGAGAAGACCTACCTACATTAAATTAATTAAGATATACATTATACACACTACAGCGTGTTTGACAGACCCACACACGTTTGACACTAAGTACGTAATGTGTATGCTCTTTTGTTTATGGCCGAATTTCGACCACTGGGCGACTCCTATAGTATTTATTAATATATCGTCGTTGTCAAACCAATTTTGCCTTAGTGAACAGTTCACTGCCTTATCTATCGTATAAAACAACTGCTAAGTGCTTATGACCACTATTGTTAGTATAAGTATTATAGTCTGTATGTTTCCCTTAAAAATAAATAAATAAATAAATAAATAAATTGTAGCAATCTTCCCCTCACTAACATTTCGTGTATAATTTCATTCCTATTCCAACAAACAAAAAATTAAGCGCTATTGCGAATACTACACGTACGAAGTCGCGATGTTGATAAAAAGTCTATATACATATATATATATAGAGACCTGCGACGCATTGATGTATTATCACACGAAAATATATTACTTATCTCACTTGTATGGAATATGTAAGTAAGTTTACCATAAAGCCATTGCAGTTTACATGTCTTCAATAAAGCAAATAGCTCAGTTCTGCACTATGTGGTATTTTCTTGTTGACAAACCCAATTGTTGAATTAGGTTGACCTGAAGTTACAAGAAAGCACCCCTAGGAAACCGCGAACGCCTTATCTAGATCACGTAACGCGAATGGAGCTCGCGCCTTGCATATTCCACGCCTTACACCTTATCGTTTTATATAAATAATTGCGGGGAACAGAGATTTCGAGCACTGAATTCTCTCCGCTTCAAACATCTTACGCAAAAGTAATTTGGCTCTGCGCAAGAACGTGGAGGGAGGCCTTGCATTTACAAAACATTGGTCTACAATAGGCATGATGACGGTATTAAAGAATCAAAGTATAAATGGTTTTGGAGAAAAATATATGTTGAAAGGAGTCTGAAAAATTACTCATTTTTTGTATTAAGTTTGAGATTAATAAGATTTTCAATAAAATGGAAGTATAAATAAATGCAATCGGCCATGTTAACTGAAACACCAATCAGAGCGAATGACGTCACGCCCAGGTAAGTGCCATCGTGTTGCTTGACCTTGCTTTGACAGAATGAAAAATCTGATGAGATGTCGGTGACATCACGGTTCATCAGACGCGATGCCATGACACCTAAGAGCGTTTTCGCGCGTAATAATAGATTTAAAAACATTCAATAATTCGCGTTGAAATTTAGTTTTTTGCTGAAATATTGTTTTTTTCAGATATGGTAGACGTGTATCTACATTATGGAAGGGAATTTCAAAATCTGTCATCATGCCTATTGTTCCTTTATTTACACCTATATATGAGTAAGCAGCACTTGATAGAATCGATTAAATTAAAATTATTTACAAAATAAGATTTTTTATAAAATAATTATAAGTTATTTATAAGTAGACATAAGTTAGTTAGTAAGACATAAGCGGATTAGTAAGTTGAAGTGA
Source organism: Bembecia ichneumoniformis (assembly GCA_910589475.2). Taxonomy (NCBI): domain Eukaryota; kingdom Metazoa; phylum Arthropoda; class Insecta; order Lepidoptera; family Sesiidae; genus Bembecia; species Bembecia ichneumoniformis. The sequence goes on along the minus strand of OU342525.1, from coordinate 19,013,531 downwards.
CAGTGGGCAGGACACTTAGTACGGAGAGCCGACGGCCGCTGAGGCCGGAAGTTTCTCGAGTGGAGGCCACGGACCGGCAAGCGTAGCGTAGGATGTCCATCCACAAAGTCGATGGTGAATCCAGGCTGCTTCTGACCAGTTCTTTTAGAAAATTAGTGAGGAGGCCTGTGTCCAGCAGTAGAAGTCCTACTGCTGAGATGATGATGAGTAGTAACTTCTATGCAATAATATGCGAGTGTTCGCATGAAAATCAGAAATGATTGTGTTTCTTATGCCACTAAGTGTAACCAGAAAACTATTTATATTTTTAATTAAATAAATAAAAAATAAAAACATTTATTGCAAAGACCAAAATGTAGATTAGAACTATTTAATAGAAATGTTTATGTTATGGCAATTAAAACATACAAATATAAAAGAATTGCCGGATCCTAAATTTACAAGAACATTAACAAAATGGTTATTAGATTGTTGTTATTATGATGTTAAAGAATTTTATAATAAGAAACATTAATTCCTTTAATATTATTATAGTTTACAAACAATTAAACACAAATATTTGCATGCCCTTGGCGGGTAGAACATACTTTGTACTGTAACTGCTGTATACAAATTAAAATCCTGTAAACATGTGTTCGCGCAAATAAATATTTTTTTTACTTTTTATTTTTTATTTATTTTTTATTATTGGCTGTGCATCCTTCATTTATTTAAATATTTCTTAATAATTAAATAAAACCCACCTCCAGGTACAAATAGATAAGACACCTGAATCTCACAAATTTAGATAGATAAATGCATGTGGTTAGAGGAAAAGTTGAAGCGCGAGTACTTGAGTATCAATTTATGGTCGTAATAAATCTGTTCGTTATCACAAACGGAATCAGATTCACGATGTCGGCTCCTCTCGTGTGTGCTCAAGTTTCTCAATAAATACGCGACGAATCTGCATAACTCCCGAATGTGAGTTGCGGGCCACGGGTATCTCTTACGCCAACATGCGGAACTACACAGAACATGTTCAAATCGCTATAAAATGGATATGGCAATTTCGTTATACATATATTTGCTTTGGTTTCGATTTGCTCATTCGATTTTTCATGAAGCTCTCGTCTTCAAATGTCTTGTAGATTTTGTTGTATCCTCCCTATATAAAAATAAACTGTGTGTCGTGGACACGGCCATGTGTTTCACGAATACGTTACTTTACGAGTAATATTTTCTTTGAGAGTATTTATTTATTTATTTATATATATTAAGCTCGGCAGACAGGCTAACGGTCCACTTGATGGTAGGTGGCTACCGTCGCCAAGAACACAAGCAACGCCAAAGCTATTGCAAGTGCGCTGCCGACTGCAGTAGGATTAAGGATAAGGGATAATATCATAACATTCTGAGCAAGGTACGACGGTATTTCACGCCTAAACAGCTCCTTGACCTTTATAAGGCTCAAGTTCGTTCTTGCTTGGAATACTGTTCCCACTTGTGGGGCGGTTCCGCTAAGTATCAGCTTGAGGCCTTGGACGCTGTTCAGAAGCGAGCCATAAGACTCATTGGCGATGACTCCCTTACCGGGGCTGGCTTGCAGAGTCTTGAGCACAGGCGCTTGGTAGCCAGCCTTTCGGTGTTCTACAGGATTTACTTCGGAGAGTGTGCGTTGGACTTGCACCAGCTAGTCCACCCTAGCCCCTTCTACCATCGGACAACAAGGCGCACATATAATGTCACCCTTATATGGTTGATATACCTAAAATCCGCACGTTGCGGTTCGGGTCAACTTTTTTGATTCGAACTGCTAGCGTGTGGAACCAACTTCCAGCACCCTTGTTTCCACAACACTACAACCCTGGACTCTTCAAGTCGCGAGTGAATCGGTTCTTAATAGACAAGCATGCTCCATCTTAGATCGCGTCATCACTTACCATCAGGTGAGACTGCGGTCAAATGCTTGATCTATCATTATAAAAAAAAAAAAAAAAAAAACACTAAGAAGTCCTTCAGATTTCTATGTTTTATTTGTAATGACAACATTCCCCTTCATTTGGGCAGCCCGCCTGGCGGCAGTGACCACCCCCTTACAGAAGACCACCGTGAAATAACAGCATATACGTGCTGTTGTGTTTCGGTGAATGAGTAAGGGATGCCAGAGCCCATTTCCTTATCCCCTCCTAATCCCTTATCCTTAATCCTACTGTAGTCGGCAGCGCACTTGCAGCACCTGTAGCGTTGCTTGTGTTATAGGCGATGGTAGCCACCTACCATCAAGTGGACCGTCAGCCTGTCTGTCGACATAACATAAAAAAAGATAAGTATTTCACCCATCAATATTTCATATTTTCTAGAAACTACATGGAAAAATTTTAAAATTTTGAATTTTGAATTTGCTGAGGGTTTAAAATTTTGATTTGTTAGTAAATTTTCCTTGACTAGGGTAATTTTTTACGTTTACACTCGCCAAAATTCTATAAATAATATGATCAGTGACCATGAGTTAATTCGTAACAGCTTTGTCCATTAGAAAGTCCATAGTATTCATAATTACTCCTCAAGACCTAGAGCGCTGGTTCATAAACAGATATTAAGCTTTACGCGCCCTGACCGGGGCACGACGTCGAAATGTCGGTAGGTATTCTTCCCGGCTCCGGCGCGGTCCAATACCCTCTCGTTTGTGATATGACTCATCCTAAGTATTTCGATAATAAACACACAAATTTAGTTTCATCATCATCATCATCATCTCAATCGTAGGAAGTCACTGCTAAACACAAAAACACATAAACACAAAAGTTTTTATTTGGTATGTGGTTTTTTTAAGGATGATTCATTTTAGAGTGGGCCGTGCCCGAGCTGTGTCATTCCCACGGTACACCTGCCGGGCCATTCTTTCAAATTGCACCTTGCAGTCACTAGACCATGCACGGCGATAATGTGATGCTTTCATCTTTAATAATTATACATTCTACTAGCTTATTTTCCTGAACATTTCTGTAAAGCGGCAATAACCACACTCTTACAGAAGACCAGTGTGAAATAACATCTGTGCTGTTTTGTTTCAGTGAATTAATAAGGGATCTGGGATCCCTTTCTAATCTCTATCTTATATCCTACTAAGATCGGCAAGACACTTTTAGCGTTGTTTGTGTTAATTGGCAACGATATCTCCCTACTTTAAATGCATCCCCATTTCCTTTGGTCAAGGCATCACGCGTGAACGGGTAGACCGATTTTAATTCGGTTTTCACTAATGGAAAGAGGGATAAACGGGGAATGTTCATATATATAAAAATTGCAGGCCGGGCGAAGCCGGGGGTGGGTCGCTAGTATATTAAAAAAAAACTTTCATTTAACCAAATAATGCCACATCCACAAAGTTATTTATAAATCGTTGTACATATTCAAGGAATAGAATAGAGCATAGAGCGTGGTGCTCTCTTCCTGTTAAACAACTGTTAGAGGGTATGTTAGAAGGAAACTTAGGGAAAGCAGTCGTATACAAAGTGCCACATATTATATATTCTCCCTTATTTCTTATACATATATAGATATATTTTTTTTATTATTATTATAGATGGGTTTGCTCTTGACCAGCATCCATCCATGTAGGAAGGATCAGGCCGAAGATGGAGCGAGCTCACCCAGAAGATGCCTATTCACTCGAATATTGAAAAGATTTGGGTTATATGAGCTCGCAAATACAGAATATATCGCAAATTTCAAAAATTGTCGTCAGATTAAAAATACATGATTCAACTTCTAAGACTAGTAAAAAAATCGTAAATAATATATAAAAGTTAGATTTTGTTCAGATATATTCGTACCCAGAAAATTGTGTCTGTTATTCAGATAACAACGAAACATAGTTTGACAACTTTCCGTCTTTTAATGTCATATTTTCTAGAAAACAACAATGAAAATGGCCCACAATCCAATATGGCCGCCCGGCACGCTCCCGTCAATATGGATATTGCATATTTTACCCCACATTTCTCATATTTTTTACCTCCCACACCATATAGTTTACATGAATGTAAAGTTTTATGTACTGGAAAAGCTGATTCAGTGTGCGCACATTGATCTGCTACTCTCTACTCCATTTATACTTACTACGTAGCATTTATATAGGGATAAATACAATAACACTACTGTTAATACTGGGGAGACTATAAGCAATGCTTTCTCATCCTATTTTGCTTCTACATTTCTTGCTCAGACCACTTCTAACTCAGACTATAATTTTCCATCTAATATTATAACTGCTTCTAACATTTCTTCTATTTTCGTCGATGTTCAGACAGTATCTAAATTGCTTCAAAAACTGGACCCATCAAAGTCTGCGGGCCCCGACCATTTGCCTGCTTCTTTCCTTATCAATTGCTATGAAACTGTAGCAGTACCTATTGCCATACTTTTTAAAAAATCTTTACACGAAGGAATTGTTCCTAGTGTATGGAAGCAGGCTTATATCACACCCGTTCATAAGAAGGGTCCAAAGACTGAAGTAGTTAATTACAGGCCAATATCCAAATTGTGTATTATATCTAAGGTATTTGAAAAAGTGGTTTTCAATCAGGTATATTCTGCACTCAAACACTCTTTCAGCCCATTCCAACATGGTTTTCTTAAGGGAAGGTCAACTGTATCCAACCTTGTATTATTTAATAACTTTTTGACAGATGCCATGGATCGGGGTCTGCAGACCGATGTTATCTATACTGACTACAGTAAGGCTTTCGATAGGATTCCGCATGGTTTGCTACTTATTAAACTCGCAAACGTTGGTATTAGTGGTGATTTGCTGAGATGGTTCTCTTCTTACATCGAGAACCGTTCTCAAGCTGTTGTTATTAATAACTACATTTCTGGTTGGGTTCCTGTTCCGAGCGGGGTACCGCAGGGTTCCCTGCTTGGTCCCCTTCTTTTCGTAATTTATGTAAGTGATATCGATCCCTGTTTTCAAAGCTCCCAATTACTTTGTTTTGCTGACGACATGAAAATATTTGCAGCTATCCCATCTAAAAATGCAGCAGACGCCTTACAGACTGATCTCCAGAGACTTGAAGCCTATTGTAGCATCAATCAGTTAGACCTTAATCCATCTAAATGCAGTGTTGTTACTTTCACTCGTAAACGTAACATTATAACTTACGATTATTCTATAAAAGGTAACACCCTGATAAGGGACAATACTGTGCGGGATTTGGGTGTGCTGCATGATTCAAAATTATTATTCGATGATCATATTAACTTCATTGTATCTAAAGCATCAAGGGCTCTTGGATTTGTGATTCGCAGCTCCAAGGAATTTACTAATGTCAAAACATTCAAAATTCTGTATTGTACGTATGTTCGAAGCAATTTGGAATATGCATCACAGGTCTGGAACCCTAGATATGCTATGTATATCAATCGCATTGAAAGAATTCAAAAAAAATTCATTCGCTATTTATGTTACAGAACAGGTGATCGGTATGATTCAGAGTTTTATCTCAGCCTTTGTAAGAAACACCATTTACTACCCCTTGAAAACCGTCGTTCAATAGCCGACTTAATATTTCTACTTAAAATTGCATCGGGTCTAATTGATTGTCCAGATCTTTTATCTCAAATCTGTCTAAGAGTCCCGGCTATAAGTCTTAGATTTAATAATTTGATTTATATGCCGTTAGCATCAACTAATTACAGACGGAATACTTTTATTTGGCGTGCGAGCAACATGTTCAATATTTTAAGCAATGAAAGCGAACTAAATCTTGATTTATTCAACACTAGCGTGGTGTCGGCGAGGAGTTTATTGGCGCGAAGATTTTTTGATGACTAGTCTGGTTTTGTCTTCCTGATCCTAGCGTTGCTCTTCCTTTGCAAATTGTCATTTTATTTTTAAGTTTTATTGTTTTTATTGTATTTTTATGAACGCTGTACTGTTTGTTTTAGATATAGTTTGTTTCTATGGGTGAGAATCTTTAATTGGTTATATGTTTTTAGTTTTTAATTTTTACTTTGTCTTTGTCTAACTGTTGATTCTCCAAATATCAATAAATAAATAAATAAATAAATAAATAAATAAAAAGTCATGAAAAAGAAATTATACTAGCTTGCCTTACCTCGACGTTTGCATCGAGAGGATTGATGAAAGTTTTGACAAACAGACCCAAGACGTGGCCTCTGACGAAATATCTCGTCCACAAATTTTAAATAACTAAGTTAGGAATGGTGAAGGCAAGCAATGCTATGCATTTTTCTGATATACATATCACGTGTCAGAGATTCGTCGAATAATCAAAGTAGTCGTTATGACACAATGAATCAGCAAGATGAAGGAATTGGCAGGATATACCTGTCGTAGATCGGAGTTGTTGCCTCGGCAGAGCCCGGTCCATCCCTCTCACAGGGCAAGGAGACACCGGGGAGTTTTAGTGGGTAGTGCCAGTGCCGCTATGGCCTAGAATAGCGTGACACTGGTGATCCCCACATACCCCTACCGCCTAGCGGTAGGAAATCTGTAAATGGATTTCTCCTCGTAAAAAAAGGATATACCTGTCGTCTGGGCGGACAAGATAACTGATGAGTGTTGGTGTGGCAACGTGCCACTTGGGGGTAGAATACGTGGACTGTATTTAGAAAGAAATTGGGGTTTTATACTAAGATGCTTCCTATAATATCGGTCTCTAAGCCCAACCACTAAATCAAGATCACCTACCTGAATTGCTGCTGCAGTTCTTCTCTGTTGTGGTTCTGTTGTTGTGGCTGTGATGTTGAATCTTTGCCACCGGTGGTCTTGATATATTTGAAGAAACACTTTCAAATATATAATAGTTCATATAACAATAGTTCACATAATTTTATTAGTACACAAACGTTTTGCAGTTTTGATTTCACTTGATTTAATTTAAATGGCACCCACACGGCGGAACAGTTGTCGGAAACTTGGTAATTTGTTTTCGAGTGGCGCCGCGCGTGTTCGAAAAAGGAACTAGACGTCTGTGCGTTCCAAATGACGCAGCGATGGCGATTTTAATTCAGACAATTAAGATTAGAAACCGAACAAACCCCCCACCGAAAGCATCGTGATGGTTTCCCGAAAAATAATAAAAATAAATCAAGATAATAAAGGCACTATCACCTTAAGAAAATTCTAATTGAAAATATTACACTATTTAATTTAACAATTATTTACAAAAGGTTACAAAAAAAAATCTAATTTGCATAAGGCAAGGGACTCAATTTATTAACAGGTCTTTTAAGAGTACTCTTTTGAGTGCGTAATGTAACACAGCGGACGATTCCGTCTGTACCAGGATGAAGAACTTCAATTCGAGCTAAAGGCCAATTGCACGGAGGCGCCTGGTCAACCTTTACGAGTACCAAATCACCGACCTTGAGATTTAGTGAAGAGTTGAACCATTTGGCTCTTTGCTGCAAAGTATTTAAATAATCTTGGCTCCATCTTTTCCAAAAGAGTTGAGAGCAAGATTGTATGTATTGCCACCGTGACAAATGAGTTGTTGATGTATCACAAACATCGAATTCTGGTACAGCAGTCAGAATTTTACCTACCAAAAAATGTCCCGCTGTTAGAACATTAAATTCGTTCGGGTTGTCACTAGCTGGTAAGGCACACAATGGCCGCGAATTCATGAGTGCTTCAATCTTACAGAATATTGTGGCCAGCTCTTCAAATGTCAACGCCCTTTCGCCAACAGACCGCACAAGATGATACTTGGCGGATTTAATTCCGGCCTCCCAGAGTCCTCCCATATGGGGGGCACAGGGTGGATTAAATTTCCAATTTATTTGTCGTGAAGCACAACCACTTAAAATTGCATTTTGACTAATTTTGTTACACATAAAGGTTTGTACTTCAGTCAAATATTTGCTCGCAGCAATGAAATTGGTTCCGCAGTCGGAATATAGACACGCGCAGAGACCGCGACGTGACGTAAACCTATCCAGAGTTGCCAAAAAACAATCTGCTGACAAGGAAGATAGGACCTCTAGATGTACTGCCTTCGTTGAGAAGCAAACGAAGAGGCATAAGTAGGCCTTTCCTATTTTTGCATTACGGCGCAAACCTTCCTTGATAAAGAATGGCCCCCCTATATCTACACCTACGTGTTCAAATACCTTATTTGGCATTAACCGTGCAGAGGGTAACTGAGCCATTTCAGGTTGCATAAACGAAGGATTGCATTTAAAACAATTTTTACATTTTGAAAGAATTGACCGAATGAGACTGCGAGCAGATAATATCCAATAGTTTTGATTAATTATATTTTGTAATGTTCGCGGACCAACGTGTAAATATTTTTTGTGTAAATATTCTATCAAAAGACGTGTAAAATGACTCTTTTTTGGTAACAGTAAAGGATGCTTAGCATTATACGGTAATTCGGAGTGAGAGATACGACCCCCCACCCTGAGAAAACCCCGTGAATCTAAAAATGGTGACAATTTTTTCAATGACGGAATGTATGTGGCACCTTTTGCTAATGATTTAATTTCGCTTTCAAAATATGTGTCCTGAACGAGTTTTATCAAACGATCACGCGCAAATAACGAGTCGTTGGTGGTTAAAACCGAATAAATTTCGTCAGAGGGACCTTTCTTTTGAATTTTAAGGTATTTAAAGATTCTAGAGAAAGTTCTTTGTAATTTACTGAACGATGAAAACTGAGAAAAAACTCTCTCACAAAATTCTAACTTTGATTCTATTGCTTGGTCATTGTTATTTTGTGATATAAAATTAAAAGTATATGAATTCTGTCTCAGTTCGAGAAATTCCGATTCGTCTTTTACAAAACAAGCTGAAACAGGCCAATTTAATTTTTCCCTACACAGCCAAGTAGGACCCTGAAGCCATTGGTCACTGTCTTTAACAAATTGCGAAGGAGTAACTCCGCGCGAGCAAATATCAGCGATATTATGCTCACTGTTTGTATGACGCCAAGAATGTGGGGGAATAACGTCTATAATCTGAGTAACACGGTTACTCACAAAGGTCTTTAATTTATAGGCTTCGGTTTGCAGCCACGACAAAACTACTGTCGAGTCTGTAATAGCCATAGTTTGGGTGACATTAATTCGTGTCAAAGCTGTACGTATATACTTTATTAATTTGCTAAGCAAAACTGCCGCCATTAATTCCAACCGCGGTATCGTGATTGGTTTTATGGGCGCGACTTTAGATTTTGCAATTAGCAAACTAGCCTTAACCCTGTCCCTCTGTTTTGACAAAATATAAATGCAAGCAGCGTATCCGCGGGATGACGCGTCGCAAAAACCTACTAGTTCAAATTCTGTGGAATTCGGGAGTAAGGCGTGCCTCTCAATGCGTATGTTAGACAGATGTGGTAAATCGGCTATAAATTCTAACCACCGATTACAGACATCAACAGGCAAGTGTTCGTCCCAACCAAGCCCTAGTTTCCACAGATCCTGCATTATGCATTTTGCCACAAACGTGCAGGGCGATAGGAAACCCATAGGGTCAAATATCGATGCTAATATTTTAAGTACTGACCTCTTTGACACAGTATCATCTCTTTTATATACGCTAAAATAAAATGAATCTGTAAGCGGTGTCCACTTAAGTCCTAGTACTTTTATCGACACATCTTTGTTGTCCTTCACGAAAGTGAGTGGACACTCACGGTGCTCCACTGGTATTCGCTCAAGTAATTTAGTTTTGTTACTTGACCATTTTTTTAAAATAAAACCTCCACACTCTAGAAGCTTGATAAGCTCATCTTGCAACGTGCAAGCTTGTGAAAACGTTTCACAAGACCATAATACGTCGTCTACGAATATCCCCGCCCTAATTACTTTCGCAGCTGAAGGGAAACGTTCGCCTTCATCGTTTGCTAATTGTAATAGGGTGCGTATCGCCAGAAAAGGTGAGCAACTTAATCCGTAAGTTACAGTTTTTAATTCGTAAACACTGACAGGTTTGTCTGGTGATGGCCTAAATAAAATGTGCTGATATTTTCGATCGTTTTTGTTTACTAATATAGCTCTGTACATTTTACAAATGTCACTGGTAAAACAATATTCAAAAAGTCGAAAATTTATTATTATGGAAGAGATATCCTTATATAAATTAGCACCGGTTAATAAGATGTTGTTGAGCGAAATATTATTACTTGTTTTTGCGGAAGCGTCAAACACTACGCGTAGCGGAGTGGACGTGCTGTCAGGTCGACAAACATAATGATGAGGAATAAGGTATCGACTCGGTTTATCACCTGTGTAAATTTCCATGTGGTCGAGCGCTTCATATTCCTTCAGGAACTCATTGTACGCCTGCTGTAGCACCGGTGTGCGCGCGAGTCTACGCTCCGTATGTAGTAGACGGCGTTCGGCTGCAGCGCGTGACTCACCGAGCGGCGGACAACCGGGCGCGAACGGGAGCGGCACTATGTACCTACCACTTGTATCGCGACTGTGCCCATTTATAAAAATCTCCTCGGCCAACTGATCTAGGGGATTCGCTATTGGTGAGGAAGGCGGCTCCTCAATCTCCCAAAAATCGCGCAAATATTTATCTAATGACGCTTCTTCGGTAGATAAATACAAATTTTGTAACTGAGATTGATCACTATTACAAAATAATTTTCCGCTCACAATAAATCCGAAAACTGTTTCTATTACACTTGGAATATTAGGTTTAATATTTAAAGGTTTATCAATAATTAATTCAGAAACTATGTCATTACCTAATAAAATATCAACAGGTAACCGTTTGAAAAATAACGGATCGGCTAATTTAATATTTTTATATTCGTTTATAACCTCGTCCGGAAAAGAAATATTGGGCATTTCAGATGCTACCTTGGCCACCACCACCATGTCCACTGAGTAAGTCGGAACGTCCGATTTACGCGGCCTTATTTTACACGTGACCATGCCATAATTTCTCACTGCGTCGCCGCTAAGTCCTGTCACATTAAAGGGACACCTTTTACGGCGCAAACCCAAACGTTGAGCGCAGTCTAATGTAATAAACGAGCTTTGTGCTCCCGAGTCAATAACCGCACGGCAGTCTAGTAATTGACCTGTAATGTCCTCAACACAAGTACGCGTAGTACCTAACACCACCCCGTAGTTCGCAATTTTATTCACGGAAAAAAATGCTTCATTTGAACTACGTTCGCTCACGGAGCGTGATGAGTGAGAGGCAACTAGCGCTTGCTGCGCGTTAGAGCGTGATGGCTGCGACGGCACGGCCGGCAGCGCAGGCTCACGCATTTCGCAGTGAAGTAAATAATGATGAGGCAGGGAGCAAACACCGCACGTTAAAGTACTTTTACAAGTAACTTGTTCGTGATTAGATTTTAGGCAATTTGTACATAATTTTAAGGCATTGACACGGTCAATCCTATCCTTTGATGACAATTTACGAAATTGTTCACATCGATAAATCATATGATTTGAATTGCAGTGAGGACACTTTAACTTTTGTATGTTATTATTGTGAAAATTATTATTTTCGTTACGAGACGCAGCTAAAACTAATCTTGATGAAGATTGTGTAGGTTGTAGGTTTTTATGTCCGACCTTGTGACTTTGATAAGGAATGCTTTTACTCGTAGATGTGTATTGTTGCGACTTCGATTTGTTTTGTGTATCTGTAGACCAAGAAGTAATACTACTGGAAGACATGTTTTCCAAAACTCTAATCTGTTTGTTGACAAAATTCATTAATTCCGAAAATGTAGGCAATTCCTTTTTATCATGATTTTCTTCAAAAAGTTTTTTGGTGTGGTTGTCAAGACCTCGCAACGCAATGTGACAAAATAAGTAGTCATTCAAATTTTCAATATTAAGAGCACGAATTGCTTTAAGAGAATAGTCGAATGTTTCAATAAATGAATTGAGATTTGCAACAGTATTCTTTGTTAATGGTGCAAACCCTAACATTTTGTCTAAATATCTCGCAGTTAATATTCTATTATTTTGATATTTATCTAATAAATTTTGCCAAATTAGAGGATAATTAGCAGCTGTGATTGGTAAATTTTTAACAATGTTTGAAGCGGGGCCCTTTACACAAGCTAATAAATAATGAAATTTGTCAATATTGTCAAAGTTCCTATTGTGTACGAGTGACACAAATGTATCATAAAAGGTCGTCCAATTTTCGATTTGACCATCAAACTCATATAAGGTGAGTTTAGGTAAAGAAGGCTGAACGAAATAATCGTTGCTATGAGACATTGAATTTTTAGACTGACCCTCCTGGTCTAACTTTTCGCAGTTTAATGCAATTACCTTACATGCGAAATACAAATCATCGAAACTATCTATTGATTTTGTGGAGGTTGTCGGCTTTTTAGAAATCTGTACCTCAACCATGATGATCTCCATGACAATTTTTTCAAAGTCACAACGAATTTCTTTTAATTCCGAATACTGCACCAGAAATCTCTGAATGGATTCTAAATTACCGATTGTAATTGTTTTTGACAAATCGTAACACCTCTGCAACTTGTTAAACAAAAATTCCTTTTTCAAGGTCAAAGATTTTAATTGTAATTCTAAGTTTTCTATTTGTTCCGCCATAATGAATACCTACCTACAAAAGTGGTATCGCCCAAGTGCCTATGTGCAATTGAAATACAACTAGATTATGAATATTATGGGAAGATTTATAGTGAACACGGTTCACAGTATGACGTTTTATGAAATTAAGCAAGATTAGGCCCGGAATCCGACTCGGAGGACCATTAAATGTGGCAACGTGCCACTTGGGGGTAGAATACGTGGACTGTATTTAGAAAGAAATTGGGGTTTTATACTAAGATGCTTCCTATAATATCGGTCTCTAAGCCCAACCACTAAATCAAGATCACCTACCTGAATTGCTGCTGCAGTTCTTCTCTGTTGTGGTTCTGTTGTTGTGGCTGTGATGTTGAATCTTTGCCACCGGTGGTCTTGATATATTTGAAGAAACACTTTCAAATATATAATAGTTCATATAACAATAGTTCACATAATTTTATTAGTACACAAACGTTTTGCAGTTTTGATTTCACTTGATTTAATTTAAATGGCACCCACACGGCGGAACAGTTGTCGGAAACTTGGTAATTTGTTTTCGAGTGGCGCCGCGCGTGTTCGAAAAAGGAACTAGACGTCTGTGCGTTCCAAATGACGCAGCGATGGCGATTTTAATTCAGACAATTAAGATTAGAAACCGAACAGTTGGGATAGTCTTGTTAAGGAGTAATAAAAATTAATCATATATGAATAAATCGATGAGTTACTTCCAGAGTTTTTATTTTAGAATAAAGAGATTTAGACTAAAACGATAGCTCATTTCCAAATTAACAAAACTTTAGAAACCCACACAAAGGTCCATAACAAAACATCTCTGAGATAGCTTGAGACGTCATGTCACACCATCAGATAAGTTATAAGATCAAATTAATTCAATTAATTAGTAGAAAAAAAGTAATGTTCTGACTGTCCACTTTCTGACGCCCGTGTCTTATCTAGTATAAAACAGTTAGTTCCATGTAATGTTGTGATGTCTTAGTTCGCCTGAGGCTATGAGGTAATAGGTGGGCGGTGCCAGAGTACAACGACGGACATCTCATTTGTTGCGCCTTCAATCTCGTAACAACATATTTCACGTTTTCTAGCGTTCGAAAGTGGTTGAAAATGTATAAAAGAACTAGCGACCCGCCCCCGGCTTCGCCCGGCGTGCAATTTTTATATACCCTAAAACATTCCCCGTTTATCCCTCTTTTCATTAGCGAAAACCGAATTAAAATCGGTCTACCCGTTCACGCGTGATGCCGTGTCCAAGGGAAATGGGGATTCATTTTTATATATAAGACTAGCGGCCCGCCCCCGGCTTCGCCCGGCGTGCAATTTTTATATACCCTAAAACATTCCCCGTTTATCCCTCTTTCCGTTAGCGAAAACCGAATTAAAATCGGTCTACCCGTTCACGCGTGATGCCGTGACCAGGAGAAATGGGGATTCATTTTTATATATAAGAGATAAGCCCCATGTTAGCAATGTATTGTATGCTATGTATTGTATATACTATTGAACTTAATTAGTTTTAACATATAGCATATACTATATGCAACAGTTTAATACAGCCCTAGAGCATGGTCATATAATATGAGGAGGCATGGTCATCACTTTGGCCCGTCGTGTAAACCCACAGCGTATTGATAGGTCTTCCCAATGTATATTGGGAAAATTCTAGATCACATGATCTATGACAGTCCTATCTACACTCGCAGCTACTTATTGCATCTCCTTAAATGGTTCAGTGGTTTCTTAGCAGTGGTTCTTATTAGAGTAATTTTAAGTAAATTTTGACATTGACACAGTACATTTTACTTGCCTAACAGTGCTCAAAAAAGTGAAAATTGAAATTGACCGACAAATAGTACAATAGTGCTAAATGATCAATCCGTAATTATATTGATATATTGGCGCACGAGAGCGAATGAGTGACAAAGATAATACTACAAAGTATAAGTGATCATTAGGGTGAAACATTCTATTTTTGATCACTTATGCGAGGAAATTATAAATATATTTTATATTTGGTATGTATCCTACAATTTTATTTCTAGTTTCGTCTTTGATCGTCTTTTCATCTTATTGTAATCATACTGACTAGTGCTTATAGCATGCTTATAGCACTGGTCAGTACGCAATTAATACAACCATATTATTGAATAACCTTTAATCAGTTTCGTATTAATTTTTGTAATACCAATTACATAAATTTAATTTATTAAGTTCATATTTTACATTTCATAACTTAAATAAAATAAAGCACTAAAGTAAGGAATAATTATTTAGCTTTGCTATTTAACTGAAGCTTGAGCCATTAAGTTTACACTTTTAATGAAGCCTCGATCCATTTTCAAATTTACTAACATCTCTTATTATTGTATACGAATTTAAGAATATTCATTGATATTATATTCAGTTTTGTTTTTATATGATAAATATAAATTTAAAAGTGTTAGGTAATAACATGCTAATTTTAAAAATTTAAAAATAAATCTTCCCGTCAACTAAGAGAATACATCAAACCAAAATCCCGTGAAAGCAATAAATTTGATTGAATAAAGAGCGGCTTTTGTACGCGATTGTATCGGTTAGGATGGCTCTATAAAACACAACCTGCCGAACCCCTAGCTTCCGGGCGCCGCCCTCACTTCCGGCGCGTTGGGCGGGCGGACGCGTATGTAAATATTACAACTTATCAAGATAGCAACTTGTTTATGTGATTTTATATGTTACACTTTGCTTTTGGCTTGTTTCACTTCAATGCGAAACTTTCTGCTTAATATTCTCCTTACCCGAAAGAGAGCTATGTTTTATGGTTCATGGAATTAAGTTTACGTATACGATACAGCTAGTATGTATTGATCACACCCACATAGAACGTGAAACTTTAAAAAAAAAATCATATTTTTAGTTTACTTCTTAAGAATCGATTTTCATGTAAGGCCCCCGGTATGGAAATTTTATGAGGAGTTAAATTAATACAAGCGTTAACTAAAAAGCGTTACGTTATCTGTCACTTTGACATTTGTTCGACAGTTAACGCGTGTATTTTTTTATGACGGTTCACTTGATAGTAGGTGGCTACCGTCGCCTATAACACAAGCAACGCCAAAGCTGCTGCAAGTGCGCTACCGACTACAGTAGGATTAAGGATAAAGGATTAGGAGATAGTAAAATGGGTTCTGGCATCCCTTACTCACTCACCGAAACACAACAGCACACATGCTGTTATTCCACGGTGGTCATCTGTAAGGGGGTGGTTACTGCCGCCAGACGGGCTGCCCAAATGACTGCGAAACGCAGTGTGCCTTGCCACTACTTTCCAGTTGAGCCTGCCGGGTTTCGAACCCGGGAACCCCAGAACAGAGCGTTAGGGCAAGCACCCTAACCACTCATCCAACGGGCTCGTCATTTTTTTTTAAGCGTGTTTACATTATTTTAAAAATACATAATAAAGAAATAAATAAATAAATTTTAATAATCAACCTTGAACAATATTTTTACATTTCAATTTTCATGAACTTTAATGTCGAACACAGATTTATTAGTCGCAGCAGAAGAAACTAACAAATATGGTTATCTTCCCCATTTCCACACATCGTTGTAAACAAATTCTCGCCTCCAAACGTATATGGCAACACTTAAAATTATTGCTTATGTTCAGTTTGACGACGTACCGAACTGTACAATCGGCACAAATGCTGTCATTCAAATATGAACCTTGTTGCTTACCACGTAAGGCACTTGTAACTTGATATATCGCTAACTGAATACGTTGCTAAAACTTATTTGAATTATGTTTGCTATTTCAAGCATACTGCCCATACTGCAAACTGCATCATATATTCAGAACATAATTTCTACTCAAAATACTCCAATATTATACATTAATTTACAAATTAGTATGATTCATTACGACTAATTTTGTTTACACATTTTTTGTATGTAAAAGTCGGCAGGCAGGCTGACGCCCCACTTGATGATATATGGTCACAGTCGCCTATTAACGCTATGTTGAAATTGCGCTGCCAACTTTAGAAGGTTAAAGCATAAAGGATTAAGAAGGGATGGAGAAATGGGCTCTGGCATCCCTGACTCGCTCACCAAAATTTGACATAACACGTGCTGTAAAAGAGCCTATGTGTCGCTGGAAGGTCATTTTCATCAACATCATCAGTCTGTGTCTCTCTACTGCTGGAAGTAGGCCTCTCCCAAAGCTCGTCACCACGCACAGTCGCTTCCTGCGAAGCCTTTCAGGTTGTCTGTTCAATATTTGAAACTGTTATAACAACAGAATGCAACAGAACACCAACCTTCCTCGTTTATCGCTCCTACTATAAGTGAAAATTGTTTCAAAATCTGAAAATTGTTTCAGCTAAGAAAGAGACAGAAGCACCTGTCTCTTTCTTAGCAAACCTGATTCTGATTACCATAAAATACAAGTATATGCTACTTGAAGTGTTATAAGTCGGTGCACCTACAGGTATTTCTTTGTCAGATTTTATCGGCTGTGCACTTGAATTCGGTCTGGTCCTTCTGCGATTGGCCCCGCCTGTCTTAAACGTGCGGTCAACCTGCCTGTTTCGCTTTACATTCTCTGTTTTATTAGTTATTTTTTATGTAATGAGAAATAATTTTCACGTAGTTAAAATAATTTTAAATAAGTAGTGACACTAAATATAGATTATGTCACTTATTCACTATACAGTATTGCGTATAATAGTTAATATTTTAAAGTGTTGTGTCGTGTAGTCTCTGCTCGACGCCGGCCGCATATTTCATCCACCCGTCGCCGCCCACTAATGTCACTATTCTCAAAGTCGTTCGATAAATAAGGACATATCTAGATTCTAGTATACTGAATTCTTGAATGTCAAATTAAGCAATTGTGAATGTTTCCCTAACCCTCTCGGTAAACTCAATTCGTTATCTATTATGATTTACTATTTAAGTATTTAAATTCTGTCAAATAGCATACCAATGTCTAGTTTTTACAATACATTCAAATTACACACAGCCCAATATGCATTAAACTTAATTAATATTTAAAACTTAAAGTAAAGTAATTAAATTAAAATAATTTAATTAAATAAGTGATAGATCTGTTGGAACGTCGAGGGATCTTGTAAAGCTGTGTACATAATGTAAGATTTTTATGCATAGTGTTAAATAACTACAGTTCGGTATTCATAATTAAACTTACATTGTGAATTTTTTGCACTTTTTTTTAATATTCCATTATTTATTGTAATATTACCTAAACATTTCAATAAATATCATCATAACTTAATCAAATATAACTTGCCCACATTCATAAGGGCTACAGGAACTAATCTTGACCAACCCCATTGATTTTCTGATCCATACGTCTTTGTCCAAATTAGTAATTAACTTGAAATTACATAACATGCTTGTCAAAATTTTTACTTTTTCGGCGCTTCAGTTGACCCTTGCCACACGACCGGTGTGCGTGAAATCCTCAGAGGGGTTCACAGTTGCCGAGATCCCGTCGCCGATTTTTTACCAGATCGGTATACCGAGGGTTGGAGGTATTCTTGGAATTCTTGACGTCACCCACTATCTTACCCGGTGCAAGGGACCGGATCTATTATAAATGTGAATATTTTGTTCGTAATATTTTGCTATATGAGAATAGGTTGCCACTTGTTCCGTCCGGCCGTTGCCATCATTTTGATTGAAATTTACTGCTTTATTGTATCACGACAGAGGGCGCAATGTTGTACTGTTACTGCAATAAGGCACTTTAGTGATTAAATGCCTTTATATAGCGCAGTGTAAGAAGATTAAACACTTATTTTTATGCATGAGGATAGTACAAAAATAATAAAACTCTTCCTCTAAAGGGATGATTATAGTGTCTTTTTATTGTGCTAATAATGGAATTGTTACCTATCTATCCTAAAAACACAGTCTACATCACAAATTGAATCACCTACTATGTGATTATGTGATGTATTACATCGACCTCTTAGATATTCGTCTTAAATTTTATAATTATAATTATCAAATTTTATATTGTAGTTATTTTAAATTTAACATATGTAATTATATTGTTTTCATTATTTCATTAATATTCATCGTCCGGAATGCAACGATTCATCCCCGCCAATTCTTCGCTGGCCATTTCATCGTCGTTCGTGGTGGTCGATTGTTTACCAGTATTATAGAAAGCAAAAGAATGACTACCAGATGTTTATCGTCAGAAAAGACGTAATTTTTTTATAAAATGTAATGTATTTTAGTTTCATTTTAGCAAATTTAATTTGAAATCACATTAATTTTAATAAATGTGATTTAGGAATAAACGGAATACTGATTTTGGCAAAAAGCCTTTTTACTACAAAATGTGTTACAAGACTTATATGCACTGAAAATAAAATTCAAAATTAGGTTAGGTTCTGGAATCTTTATGAAATTAAATGTGAGCAGAACGAGTACTCTTTATACTGGTTTTGGCAAATAAACTATGTCTATTACAAAATGTGTTACAAGACTTATTATACTGGAAACGTGTTTTGTTTTTTTTTAAAGTGATACTGATGCTGATATTTTAACTAAACGACGATGAAATGGCCAGCGATGAAATAGCGGCGGTGAAAGGGCGCCGATGAATCGGCGGCGGTGAATTGTCCTAGCTAGACCCTTCATTGTCAACTATCTATAGAGTGAATACATTGTTAATTAATTTGAAAATTTTAATTTCTTACATAATTTAACTTATACAAATCTAATGTCTGATTCGGCGTGTAGGATTAAGTGATCGATAAGGTCAATATCAGATGAATTTTTTTTTTAAATGAAACATATTATGTTGTAATATATTACTATTTTAAAATACAATCTATGTTTCTAAAATGATATTATTATTTAAAAACCTGTGTATCATAACCGTTTTTATATTAAAACAATTGCGAACCAAATTATTCGAAAAGGTTTTTAAATTAATTAAATCAAAATAGGAAAGCGAAAATTTTGGAACATTAAAAATGTCTAAAAACTTTCCCAATATAATTTCATTTGGACAACTGAATCCACTGGAAGAGTCGTCCAATATAATTTGAGAAACAAGAAGCTACGACGAATGAGGATTACAACAAAACATTTTTGTGTATTTTATATTATGTTAGTCAAAAGATAACGACACATTACTATTCTATTAAAACCGATCAAGGCTTTCAGAATTGTTATATAAAAAAGATTAAGATATAATTATATTTAAATATACGAAATTTTGAGTTACACGCTATTTTAAATTCATTTATTTCACCAGATACGTACCAAGCTTTCAGATTCATAACCATGCACTACCTCACCGTCCGCCGCCGGGAGAGTACGTATAAGAAGAACAGACAAACATTTTGTTGTCTTACCATATACTTACCAACTCGAAGACAAACATTTTGTTTATAGAAACCAATCTTTGGACTTCGAGTTAAAGTTTAAAGAGACTGTATACAAAATGTCACATTTTTTTTTTTTTTCTAATATATTTATGAATACGATTATTTTTTGTGTCGCGTTCGCTGTATACGTAGGTGCTTTTCATAATAATTTATCAGTACCTCGACGAACGACCTGCGCTCTGTATTTTTATTTTACGCCGACGCGACGTCATTGTTGATATTAGATGTAAGCTGAATATATAGCGCCATCTCACAAAATTTTGAGGCAACAGTTGAACAACACAAATACCACACCACAGAAGAAGCGCTTAAATTAAATAATTATATTTAAAAAAAAAACATTCTTTTAGTGTAAAATTGCGTTTTTACTAAAAATATAACTGAATATGCAGACTTAAACAATACAAACATACAAAATTTCATCCAAATCGTTAGAGCCGATTCAGAAATAGGCGAAATACTTATATAAATTTATATATACATAAATATTATATATACAAGAATCGCTCCTTTAAAGTTATTAGCAGTCCTTTAAAGCTTATATTTAATAATATCTGCACTTTAATACAATGCTTTTGTATTTTAGTGATTTGAATTCGTAGTTCCATGGGAACATTAAGTGGATTACATGTTTGCGTCACCATCGAGCTGTCACATATGCCGACGTGGCTCTGGCGAAGGTGATTATCTTTGAACAAGATGGAACTGAACCAACATTTCTTGTCTAGTCCTGTTTATGTTTGCACGTTTTTTCTGTAAAAAGTATAGCTTAAATTCAAAATACTTAACCATTGTTAAAATATTTTGTTAACTTTTCTGTTAAATACCTAATTCTTAGTAAGTACCATTGATGATAATCAAAGATACCAGGGATATTATGCATAACATGTAATATATACAGATTATAGAGTTAGAGACATTTTTAAGTAAAGGTCGTCAGAAAGGGTGACAGTCCACTTGATGGTAGATGGTCACCGTCGCCTATAACACAAGCAACGCCACAGGTGCTGCAAGTGCGCTGATTAGGAAGGGATAGGGAAATGGGCTATGGCGCTCCTTACTCACTCACCGAAACTGTTATTTCACCGTGGTCTTCTGTAACTGCTAACCCAGCGGAAATGACTGTAAAACGTAGTGTGCCATGTCAGTCTTGTCACTACTTTCCAGATCCTGACCATAACCAAGTTGGCTCCTGCCAAGAATCTGACCGGGACCCTAAATAAATAGAAAATACCTGACCTCCAGCAGGCATATATTCTACTTATTGACGGAATTTTATCAAAGCGCTTGGGATTTATTTTTCTTGTTCCACTCAATTATTATGTCACTAAATGCTTTTCTAAATTGAATGTAAATTTTAAACCCACAATAAACTAATGAAAGAACCTACATTAGTAGCAAGAAGGTCCTGGTACATTTGAAAGTGCAACTTGAAATGCAACTCGTACTTCTGGACAGAGGAAGTATAAATTTTAATTAAAACAGTGGACGATGAACAATAGTTAGAATGAGTGCAATCTGCGCCGAGTGGCGGTAATGAATTGGCTGCTCCATGATTGATGCTGTTCCAATGCGTCATCCTCTAATGGCCGGCGAATGTTCACGCACTGAGAGTAATAAACGAGCGTATTCCATGGGAGTGATAACATAAAAGAAATAAGTTAGGTATTTTAAACGTCTCTATCTAATTACCATTGACACAATTTATAAAAAAAGATATAAGAAATTATTTGAAGTTTATACTCAACATTTAATAATGATATGTGTAATGATTTTTATATAAAATTAAGAAAGAAAGAAACATTTATTGGCGTTCAAAAAAATAAAGAGAAAAATATATAAACACAAATCTATACTAATATTATAAAGCTGAAGTTTGTTTGTTTGAACGCGCTAATTTCAGGAACTACTGGTTCGAATTGAAAAAATATTTTTGTGTTGAATAGTACATTTATCGATGTTATATAGTCTATAGCCTTCCTCGATAAATGGACTATTCAAAACAAAAAGAATTTTTCAATTCGAACCAGTAGTTCCTGAGATTAGCGCGTTCAAACAAACAAACAAACTCTTCAGCTTTATAACATTAGTATTAGATAAGCGTGCGGTTTTATGCCGTAGTTGGAGCGCACAGTGCGTAAACGTTTTATGGGGAGTCAACCTCCCCATTTCATTATGTAACTAAATATGATTCAGTGTTAGTCGGTGAGCGGTGAGCCGGAAAAGACGTTTAGGCCAGTGTTAGTCTATCTAATGAATACAGAATTCTAGCAGTTATTTATTATACGAAGTAGTGTTTGAAAATTAAAAAAAAAGTTCCACATTAATGGATGCAGAGACCATTTTTTAAAAATATTATTAAAGGTGGCAGACTTATATTTAATTTATTTTATAATAATGTTTTAAAATAAAAATTTAAAAAAAATTTAGCTGTAGACAATCAGCAGTGAGCAAAGGGTAGGATGATGGGCTAATATCACATAATATGTGCTGTATAATTTCCTTTGATAGGTAATTAATAAAATAAAACACCCTGCGATAATTTCGAATCCAATATAATTACAATTTTTGAATGTTTTTATCTCCCGTTCATGTAGCAACCTATCGGGGCCATATTTAGCCAGAGGTTTAAACATTTGCCGTCTTGCTACAAAAACATTAAACACACTTTAAACAGGCTTTTTACACGTGGTTAAATAAAACTTTACTACAAAAGAATGTTTAGGCATTGTTTAGGGTTAGACAATGCTTAAGCATTATTTAAATTTAAATACCGTCAGATGCTTGATTAACGAGTGTCTATCTAGTTAGCGGCTTCTCCTTGGACGTGCTGTCAAATTTGTAATCGTTTTGCGTAATATTAAAGATTTCTTTTGATTTTTGAAATGACTATGGATACCTAATTTTCGAGATAGGATACATCGCGAGCGAATTAATCCATTCGAATATTACGATGACGCAACGCCGCGCTCACGTTTTTTATCCATGTTAATAATAATAATTGGAATTTATGAAAATAAGAATATTTCGTATGAAAATAAGAATATGAAAATAAGAATAACAAACCCAACTTGTCATTTGACAATTACGCCCCTGTCAGTTACGTTCCATTTCAAGCGCAATGTTTTTTGATATAACAAAATTTTATAAACAATCTAATGTATTTGTTGTAATTTGTGCCTTATTCCAATTTGATAATTTACTTATATCATTACATCGTTAGTCCGTAATAATAGCTTGTGAAAACCAAAATCTGCGTAAAATGAAAACGACATGTATTCAGGGCGAGTGACTTAATGAATGTTTGCCAGTGTTGCCATAATTTGCCTGGCCATCATTCTCGTCGTACTGTAACACTATCTACAAAAACAAGCGCTAAACAAGGTTTTGCGGTAGGGACATTTTAAACGCTCGCTAAACAATATTTAAATAATTATACATTGTTTGAGTAAGCACGTGTATAAACAGTGCTTATTTATTTTTTTGTAGTAAGACGGTTGGTATTGTTTTACCGCAAAGGAGTAAGTCTGTACAATTAATTAAGTTACGTCTTTTATGTTTAACGTTAAATGAAGCATTGCATCGTTTTCTCACGGCTTTACAATTATTCTTATCACTATTATTATTCTTTCTACTTATAGACATACATAAACATATGACTTTTCTGGTGAACCACAGAAAAAAATAATTCCCCCTAGTGCAGGTGAACAAGGCGGGTAGACCACGGGCAACAGAGGGTGTCAGACGCGTATAGATTGCATCCAGCGATGAGCCCACCTAGGTAAGTTTCTACAGAAACACAACAGCACACGTGCTGTTATTTCACAGTGATCTTCTGTAAAGGGGTAGTTACTGCCGCCAGACGGGCTACCCAAATGACTGTAAAACGCAGTGTGCCTTGCCACTACTTTTCAGATAAAGACCAGAGCCAAATTTGAAAAGTTCATTTTTCAAAGTTGACCCTGCTAGGAATCTAACCCGGGAACACTAGAACAGAGCGTTAAGGCAAGCACCCTAACCACTCATTCAACGGGCTCGTCAATGTTTTTTTGACTTTTTCTTGAATCAATGGCTTTTTGGGGAGATCTTCATTAACTGTTAGATTATTACTTTTTTATGTAAAGACTCATTCGCACTGATATTTGTAACTAATTCGTATAATATTAACAGATTAATTAATATAAGTAATATTTAAACATTGTTCAAGAACAACAATGTATCGACTGTTATTCATTCTCATGCAAATTGCAACCGCAATAAAATTTACCTAACAACAGATAAAGCTGTTTAATTGGTAACCCTTCCTGCTAAATGGTTGTAAATGAACCGTTACCGGCGGCGTAGGGTACCCGGTGCCGCCCTAGGAATTGGGCGGGCGGACGATCATGTCCATTTGATGAAATTAAAATGTCCATGCTCTTTTCTGTTACCTCTTAAATGTTCTCATGTGTACATTAAACACACTCTTTTTTTTAATTATATGTGCTACATATAAAGTTTTTTTTCACTGTTTCGTAACCGATTTTTTTTATTGTTTTCAGATTGAAGATCTTGTCAACCATAATTTGTCTTTAAAATTAAACTGAACAAAATTAACCTAGCAGTAGTAGGGGAGACTGCATCAGGTACCACCAACAGAATCAGTTCAAGATTTCTGCTTTAGGAACGTACAAATGTTGAATTTAAATTGATTTCAGAGAATAGCTTGGAAATATATTTAAAGAAATTAATGTATGAACTGCGTTCACAAGAATATTGATAAACTTAAGAAATATAAAAAGAAAGCTGTTTATCTGTTTATTTATTAATACGCTAGCTTAGCCCGCAACTTCGGTATAGGGCATACGAGTAACTTTTTGTTTGTAAACCGATTGGAATGAAACAAACACTAAACGTTACGGGAAGTTTGCTACAATATATAAACGGAAACCACATTCAAATCGGTTAAGCCGTTTCTGAGATTAGCGTGCACAAACGCACAGACAAACAGACAAAAATTCTAAAAACCCTTTTTTGACCTCGGTAACATAAGTGCAATGCGTGTACAAATTGTTTATGTACAATGTACAGACTCGGCTCGTTTACGATTTTATAGCGTACTACAAGATTGTTTCTTTGTTTGTAAGAAATCATTAGAAACAAAGAAACAAACAGATATATAAATAAATAACAAGAGGAAAAGGAACCCTGGCTCAGTATACAGTTGTGGTGCAGACCACAACACTGATATTCTGCCAGGGACAATTCTGAACGCGATTATACAATCAATGGCTGAAATTATCGCAATGATCTTAAAAACTACTGAAATATACAGGTCGTCTACAAGACAGTTCCACAGGGCTACTCAGATTCTGTACGTGACCACATCTACAATAAAGTATTACAATGCTCTAGGTATCTATGTAGTAAGTAAACGAAAACACAGTACTCATGTCAATGAAAAATAGGTGAAAAATATCAAAAAAGTAAACATAAAAGTATAACTTGATCGCCATAATCGTATGACGATTGTCATACAGGTCAATTTGCAACTTAAATCAACATAACGGCAGTTGTTAAAGTTAAAACGGATCTGGTATTTGCATATTTCAATCTCAAAGTGCTCGGGGCGCGCGCGCTTGCAGACAATTTGTACCACGCAAACATCTTTACCTACGAGTTTGAAAAACGGTTAAATAACTTGAAGTTATAAAAAGTAAAGGCTTAGTTTCTATTTATTGTATACTTTCATAAATTATATAAACAAAATTTCTTAAAATATATCTAAATTAGAAAAACTCTAAAGGATAAATAATTTTAAAATAGTGAAAGTTATAAAAAAAACTGTGCCTCCACTATACATACATTGAGTTGTTAAGATGGCTTCGTAATGTGGTTTGTTCTGATACGCTTCTGTTTAGTGCTGACCTGCAAACAGGGTTGCCAAATTAATAATTAACTTTATTATAAGGCATAACATTTATTTTTATTTTGAAGGGAATGTTGTTGTATTATACTTATAGAGATTTATAGAGCATAGATATTTATCTTCGCTTCCCAGCTATTTCACTATGTCTAGGGATATAGGCTTATTTGTTAATCACTTCGACATCATACAATTGCAGTTTTCATTAAAACTAAATGGAAAAAAATAAAAATTAAAAATGGTTAATTTAAAAAAGTTCAAATAACCACCGTCCTATCCTAGGGCGTGTGCGGGAGCGGGTTTGAAGTCTCCTGTGGATTGGCTGGTGCTTGACACCAAATTAACTGAAATCGAGTAATAGTACCTGCTCAACGGATGCATCCAGGTCCAGGTGTCCTCCATGAGAAACTTCGGTTCGGCGCCAGTCACCAACACAAATTATTCTCCACAATGAACACTCCTTTAAAATTCTAAGATTCTTTACAAATCTTAGATTCCCTGCTAGGTTTAAAAAGCGTTTTAAGCAAATTGTTGTTTATAAGCGAGCGGGGTCGCGTCCGCAATGGACAGCGACAAGCGAACTACTGCTGCCTTCTCTTGCCCGAAACTGCGAGAAGGCCAGCACAAAGCCCAACGCCCAACCAATAGTATATTAAAATAATTTTTTTGCATAAAATTTATGCAATATATATGCAAAAAAAATAATTGTGTTAAATTAGTAGATACGTTCTGTCATCAAAATTTCATCGAAAATAAAGTTTAATTTAATAACTTACTCCTACTGTTGACATAAAATTTTCAAAAATTCCTTTGACCTGAACATAAATCATCTTAGATACCTAGTTATTTAAATAAAATAAGTTATGAACTATTGTCAATAGTTTGCATGGGTAACCTATTCCTAATTGGGGTCAAAGCGGAGTCAAATCTAACTTTTAACATAACATTTACAAATAGCATTTTTAACAAATATGTAATTTATAACTAAGGATTGGTAACCTAGAGAGGGCGATTTTTGGAATTTATCTAAAATATATGTTTCGAAATACGGAAGTCCATCGGAGAACCAAGTTAGTCGACACAAACCAAAGAATCTCCCAGACTAGTACTAGCCTGAGAGTAGAGTTCATGGTCTAAACTCCCCGTGGGTCGACCAACTGCTTGCTGGACCTTGGATTCCAATGTGAAAAAAAAGATGAGAGAAAAAGAAAAGAAAATTTTTGGCAACCCTAGAGAGTTGACGATTGTAGCCTAAAGGGTTTCGCTCCCCGTCAAATTGCCGCTTAAAAACAACGCTATTAAACAAACCGCACGCTGATGCGTTTTGCGAACTCATAAATATTAAATAGACACCGTTCTCGTTTGTAACTGTTCGAAGGGTCCTGCAAAAAAAAAAAAACCCTTAATTCGATTTCGCAAACTCAGATTCGTAAAGACAGCTCAAGTACTAGAGAGTTCAATTCTAAAGAATTGTGACTCACTTGTGAATTGTGTTTAATCTTTATATACATAGATATATTATATCTGCACTGGTATATACTACTAGAGATATCCCGCGACTTCGTTCGAGCTCTGTTTTTTTTTTTCTCTTTCGTTTTACGTAGTTATAGGTAAAAATTATTATACACTAGCGTTCCGCCCCCGGCTTCGCCCAGGATGCAATTTTTATATATAAGAACATTCCCCGTTTATCCCTCTTTCCATTAGTGAAAACCGAATTAAAATCGGTCTACCCGTTCAGGCGTGATGCCGTGACCAAGGGAAATAGGGATTCATTTTTATATAGAGAGATGTATATATTCCTTACTGAATATTTCTGCGAAATTAAAAATACACAGTCAAAATTATTTGTAGATGTCGACAAGCAACCTAAAAATCAACTTGATGGTTGGTAGCGAGAGTCCTGCCGACCGTAGTGGGATAAAGGATAAGGGATTAATAGTGGATTGGGAAATTTGTACAAATGAACCGAGACAAAAAAAAACAAAAAAAACTTAAAACTCATGTTTTGGTTTTTGTAACAAAGCCTGTATTTATTCAATTTTAACACTATATATGTATAATTACTATAACATAATATTAATTATAATATATTAATATTATTAATTGACAGTTAATATAATATTACCAAATTAAACAAATTTTTCATTTTTGTTTCATTCAATATTTATGTAATCGTAGTCCATATTTGTTGTCAACGGTCCAACTTATATGAGCATTGCTTGTATTGAAATGAGCGCTCGGATTTAACTCGGATACGTTTTAGGTCAACCGAAGACCGTTTTAAAACGCAACTATTGTTCGAGGGGAGTCGTTCGAAAACATTATCTTATCGAGTGGGACGAATCAGTGAGCACGCGAGTTACGGCCCGCGCCCGTCTCTCGCTCGGAGCGGCTGAAGTTTCACTTCGCAACGTTTCAAATTTCGAATTCTAAAAACTGCTTAAGGGGGATCCCCGATTTTAAAAGAAAACTCACTGGAAACAAATCTAAATAAAAGTGCATTGTTTTTATACAGAAATTAATTAATTATTTCCTTAAAGCGTTTTTAAGGGTCACCGGGTCGACGCTGAATCCAAGATGCTTCTGACTGGTCCTACTGGATTATGTTCAGCAATGATACTCCTTCGGTTGAGATGATGATGACTTCGATAAAATGAGTCGTTGTTGTCAAATGTAATTATTTATGTAAAAGTTTACAGACAGGCTGACGGTCCACTTGATGGTAGATGGGTGCCGTCGCCTATTAACTCAAACGCCACCAAAGGATAAAGAATTAGGAGGGTATATGGGCTTAAACATCCCTTATTCACTCAAGAGAATACGCATTCTTATTTCATGGTGTTCTACTGTAAGGGGTGGTTACTGTCGCCAGACGAACTGACCAATTTATAACTTAAGTATAATAAATTGGTTAAGAACCTACATACTTCTTTCTTAATGTATAAATATAAGAAATTATATTAGGCCTCAATATCTTTCCTACACGGCTAGATGCTGGCCAAGAGCAAACCAATCTCTAATAATAATAAAAATAACTCTCTCGTAAGAAAACACCGAGTACAGATCCTTTTTACATAGGACGTTTAGTAATAACTTTAATAAATGCTATTTAGCTTTCCCGTCAGACTAATAGAGTTGTTTGTACTGGTGGGTCTGTCTTTGGTGATAGGTGACTACCATCTCTTAAGGAAAGGGTGATACAAATGAGCTGCTGACGCTAAAATAATTCATTTATCTACATTTATTTCCCTTAAAGGGCTCTAATTCACAATTCACCTTCGACTAACAATATTAATTGGAATATGTTTGGAAACCTGTGTTATTATTATTAATACAATCACATTAATTTGTAAGAAATATCTATGACTTCGGTACTCCTGATCTGAATACTAGTTCATGTATACTTCAGCGTGGAGCAGTTTCCTTCTCAATCAGCATACTGGTATTCCATTTGAAGATAAGTGGCTACCGTCGCCCATAAACAAAACTATGGGAATTCAAGTGAGCTGCCGACCAAATAGGACTGACCAGTGGAATTAAGAGACAAAATGAGCATAATAAATATCTCTGAAATTCTTTACTTATGTACCAAAACAGTGATGTCATTTCACAATGGACTTTTACTAGAAGGTGGTTGCTGCCTCCAGTCGGACTGCCCAGTTTAATTTTAAAACTGATTTCATGCTAGAATCCAATGAAAAATTTCGGAGCTCCCCTTAACAATTTTCACCTGCTAATGGCTTATGGAACCGAAATAGAGACCTGTATACCACAATTCGCATTTGAGTGTGTGACGATGTGTTAATGCTAAGATACGAGTATCACCACCTAATGGATATTTTTGAGCGTTTTCGCGACAAATGGAATGGAATTACAACTGTTTCGTCTGTGAATTTATGTAAAAGCTATTACTTTTTACATTTTTTACAAATTTGGAAATGAACTTTTCAAAATTGGCTCTATTTTGCATCTGACAAGTAGTGACACGGCACAAAGCGTCTCGTAGTCATTTGGGCAGCCCGTCTGACCGTTGTAACCACCCCTATACAGAAGACTGACATGAAATAACAAATGTGTGCCGTTGTGTTTCGGAGGGATGTCAGTGCCCATTTCTCTATCCCTTCGTAATCCCTTATTCTTAATCCTACTCCGTGCACTTGCAATACTTGTGGGACTACTTGTGTTATAGACGAACGGTAGCCATCAAGTGGACCGTCAGCCTGTCTGTGGACGCTCAAGAGTGCGGTGACGTCCAACGGGGAACCCGTGGGCTGATTATGAAGATATCGTTTTTTATTATTCTGTAAGGGTTTTGCATAACCCTGGTGTTGCTTGTGAGGAAAGGCGACAATAGCTATCTTTGATGAAGATGGCATGATCTATGATGATCATCTAAGACCGCCACCCTGGCTGCAAGCGATTCATATAAAAAAAAATTTTTCATTGACTAATCATTGACTATTATTTAATTGAAAACGCGAAAAGTCGCAGTAGAAGACTGGTATCAATTTAATGGGTGTGTTTAACAGTCTCTGAGGATAATCGACGACAAGGCAAAAGTTTTCGGTTTTCGCGCAGCTGATGTTTTATCTACTTAGTGGTGTGAGAGCGGGTTCATTCGGATGATTTGTGACAATTCGACTTGCTGTTTGTACTGTTGCAAAGAAACTTATTTCAGTTTCAATTTAGAATAAATAATGCTGAGTTATGTGGAAATAATATTTTCTTATAAAACATTTTACTTTGAAGTGGTTATGATTAAAACAAAAATATGGTTATATCCAATTGATTGGATCAAGTAAGTCAATACTTACTTTTAGTTTTGGGTTTGATAAATCCCAAAAATGTTAATCATATTATCAAAAATCATCACTAAAACTTATATTTTCGTCATATCTCTGAATATTTAGCCTTGAAGCTCGTTAGTAGTACGTTAGTACTATTATTTATTCTGTGCTTGAAGTTAGTTAATTTACTCTTGAAAAGCAAAGCCCTTGAAAATCTAAAAAAATGGTGTGTTATTAAGGCAAAGGTACTTCACGCAGGAGCCTAATATACCTGGAGCCTGGGCATCATTGTGTATACTTATAAATTGTTTTTCCTGACTGATTATATCTTGCACAGCCAAACTACTAAATCTACAAATCTGTAATTTGAAACATAGGTTTATTTCATAAAGTACCTAAGCATCCGTTAAAAGAGCATTTTTGAAAATTTCAAAAAGCGAAGACGGGTCGCTAGTTCTCTTTATTTTTGCTAAAATTAGGTCCTCCTTGGAGTGCTACTTTACTTTTGGCCTCATTATCATCATCGTCTCAGTCGTAGCACGCCCACCGCTGGACAAAGGCCTCCCCCCTAATTTTCCAAAAGAACCAATTAGAAGCAGCCTGGATCCACCGTCGACCCGCGGCCCTTAAAAAGTCCTACGCTGCGCTTGCTGGTCCCTGGCCTCCACTCTGACCTTCCGGCCCCAGCGGCCGTCGGCTCTCTGTACTATGTGTCCTGTCCACGGTCACTTCAACTTACTAATCCGCCGGATTATCTCGGTAACTTTCGTTCCTCTATGGATTCGATCAGCGATCATAGCGACGTTGAGATTTTTGGCATGTTAGGCTAAAGCCTAACAATCCATTTCTAACACAACAAGCAGTGAGAACCTCTTAGTTTAAGAAGATATGAAGGCACTCTTTGTGTATTCTACCTTCTGTACAATGCTCTGCTAAGCTGTTCTCTCCCATTTGAGGTGTGTGTCCATCATCCGCTTAGATACTGCTGTGAACAGATTCCTGTAGGATAGACAAAGCGCCTCTATCCCATCCGGTTTTACTTGTGTTTACTGATATCCTTTATTATAATAAAAAAATATAAAAGAAGAGAAAACGCATTAAAGTAATTGGAAAAAGACTTTTAGAATGAAAATATCAAAATATGAATTAATATTTTAATAGTGGTAGGGTTCATATGGGCATCCCATCTGGAGGTAGTAACCATCCCCTTACAGAAGACCACAGTGAAATAACAGCACGTGTGCTGTTGTGTTTCGGCGAGTGAGTATGGCATGCCAGAGCACATTTCCCTATCCCTCCCTAATTCCTTATTCTTAATCCTTTCCTGATCGGCAGCGTACTTGCAGCACCCGTATTTTAGACGACGGTAGTCACCTATTATTACACGAGCCTGTCGACAACTTTTACATAAAAAAGCTAACAAAATGGGTGCAATAGGTGATTGCAAACCTTTTATTTAGTGTGTGTGTGCAAACAAGTAACGATTGGTGCATTGTTATTGGCGTGGAGCGGAACACTTAATGATCGGAACGGTCCATCGGCGGGTTCTAATTTGAATAGCGTCCGGACGCACCGGGACTAATTCTGTCGGCCTAATACCGCTCTATGGCGCCTGGTAGCTTCACTCGCATTTCCTACATTCAATTTCTGTTCTATTTAAAAATTTAGAACAAAATTTAAGTACTACACTGTCCTAACCATGGCCAATTCGAATGGTGAAGTAAATTGGATGAGTGGTTAGAATGCTTGCCTTAACGCTCTGTTCTAGGGTTCCCAGGTTCGATTCCCTGCAGGATCAACTTTGAAAAATTAACTTTTTAAATTTGGATCCAGTTTGGATGCGGAAAGTAGTGGCAGGACACACTGCGTTACGCAGTCATTTGGGCAGCCCTTCTGGCGGCAGTAACTACCCCCTTACAGAAAACCACAGTGAAATAACAGCACGTGTGCTGTTGTGTTTCGGTGAGAGAGTAAGGGATGCCAGAGCCCATTTACCTATCCCCTCTTAATCGAATCGCTTATCCTTAATCCTACTGTAGTCGGCAGTGCACTTGCAGCAGCTTTGGCGTTGATTGTGTTATAGGCGACGGCCACCTACCAACCTGTCTGCCGATCTTAACATTAAATAAAAAAATATACCTACTTCTTTGCATTTTTTAAATTTAATTTTAAATTTAACTTTTATATAATATTTAACTAGCTGAGTCTGCAACGGTGCGCGTGGTATTTCGTTATCAGTGAAATCCACATTCAAATAGGTTAAGCCGTTTCTGAGATTAGCGTGCACAAACGCACAGACAAACAGACAAAAATTCTAAAAAAATATATTTTTTGACCTCGGTAACATAAGTACAACGTGTAGAAATTGTTTTTTTATTTATTTATTTATTTAATATACAGAAACGGCTCGTTTTTATTTATTTATTTAAGTACGTAGTACGAAAAAATTACAATCGCTTTATATGTTGTAGGTAACATGATATTTTTTGTCAAATAGTTGAAGCAAGCATTCGATAGTGCGCGAACTGATTTGAAGGGCTAAAGGGTTAGCTTATATTACCTTGTTGGTATATGTAGTAGTGGCATTTTTTAAAATAATGTTACTTGTGGGGTGAGTTAAAGTGTCGCGTAAGGGCGAAAGGAACGTTTTATTTTCACAAACCAAGATTACTGCCAAAATCACCAAACTTGTCCGATGAAAGCGTTAAACTTACCAAAAGTCGTAAATGACTCCCTTGTGTGTCGCCGGTACACTTCCGCAGATAACTTCGCAAAAGCTCCGAAGAGTCGCTTTCGTATCGCTCGTTGGCGCACAACTCATCCATTTCGAATTTTCCAGAAAATGTAAACAAGATTGTAAACGAGCCATTGAAAGTTCGGGAATGCTATTCGGGGGTTGAAATGTAAACTCTATGTTGTAAGGACCAATTTGTAACATAAGGACCAATTTCCTTTGACACTAGTCGGAAGGGGCGTAGCTACCATCGCTAGAACGTTCGAGATTTACGGCCGGCGCGAACGCTTTTTCCAGAACGTTCCATAGTTGGTCGTAACAATATTACAAATGCGAATGTTTGAAAGGATCGCTGTATGGATGTGTATTATTCTTTTACGCAAAAACTATCGAAAGGATTTTGATTAATTTTTGCAGTATATAGTTTATATATCAGAATATATAAACCAGGAAATAGTTTATAAAGATACTGGAACGAAGTTGCCGTAATTAAGTTATTAATATTTTATATGTAAGTTAGATTTAGTACGTAATAAATTAAATTATTTGTAAATTAAAGTATTAAATCGAATAGGATAAATCGTCAAATATAATTTAAAGAATGAGCAAACTAAATATCGAACCTGTTAGCAGTGAATTTCACAGTAACTGCCCTTTTGGTCGGAGGTCGTGAACTAATATCCGTACAGGTGAAATCCGAACGAACCGCACAGGAACGCCGCTGCCCATTGTTCTACTGAAATATTGCCGCAAGCGGGGCTGCTGCACCTTTTATAAAATAATTCTTTTAGTGCCTTAGATCTTCAACTAAAAATGTTTAATATTTGCAACGAATAAAAGTATCCTCCATGTGGTAGGGAATCTTCTGTGGTCAGTGAGTCGTTGTCTTAATAAAATAGATATACATATGTCATTTGCAATGGCGGCGACCGTCCGGCGACTATATAAGAGATGTCACGGACATGCTCACGGATCAGTGCGAGAGAATTTTATAACTTAAACACTACCACTGGATCCGGCCAAGATAAAGTGTCATAATATATGATTCATATAAAAAGTATAAATGTGTCACAAAACCTGAGCCATCGGACAAAAAGGCAAAACTGTCGATCAATTTTCAATAAATTCCTAGCTGACAAAGAAGGAAAAGTACCAGGGGGCAGTTTACTAAATCCGTCGGGTCAAAATCACGTAATGGAAGATGGACAAAACTTGCCATTCGGTTGACATCGAGCGGCAGGCGCGTGCCCATAGAGGCCCGATCCTATGGCTCGTTACTAATCTTTGGGCCTTAGACAAAGTAGCATTCGCTCCGTAGCGATGCGATATCGAAGTTCGTTATCGTCTCAGAGACAAAGGAATCGACACTGTAACACGTGATAAACACGTGATACCTTGTCATGATTTCTTTGTCTCTGAGACGATAACGAACTTCGATATCGCATCGCTACGGAGCGAATGCTACTTTGTCTAAGGCCCTTTAAGCGAGATAATCAGCCGGAACCATAAGATGCCGACACGTAAGAATATTTGAAAAAAAAAAAACAAAAAAAAAATTGTCCTATTGGTCTAGCCCTTGTCGAGTTTTGCGTTTAGCAACCATTAAGGGATTCATTTTTCTTTATACGTATAGATTTATTATCGTCTAGTATGACACATTTTTTGTCATAATTCAAATGCCCAATAATAAATTTAAAAAATTGAAACATCAATTACAGTTTATTTTTAACACGTTTAATGCGGCTCTGAATATTAAAAACTAACCACAAATGGGGTACGCATCAAATTTGAATTTTTACCGACTTGCCGCTCCTACATTACCATCGTTTTCAATACGCAACAAGACCTACCTTCACAGGTCGGTATTTCTTTGAAAAACTTATATTTATAGGCATTTTTTGCTAAAATGGAATGTTATTAAACCAAACTACACCCTATTCTCATAGCACAAGGTTCTTAACCATATTTTCTGAGTTAATAGGTATCAAAGTTACGTATTAAATTTGATTCGTATAACACAGGAGTACCAATAATACGAGTCAAAATTAATTCATATCGCACTTTTTTATAATTTATCGATAAAGCATTTCGGTTTTCTTCAAAAACTCGGTCTAAAATTTTATGTGATCTTTTTATATTCGTGACGAAAGAAGGTAGCATACAACATGTCTCAACAAATTATCGCACGTTACTGCACTACTTTCCTATTTCCAAAAACAAATGGCGGTACCTATTAAAACTGATACGTACAGCACTGAAGTAAAACTATAAAAGCTGATACGTATAGCACTGGAGTGAAATTATCATGATCTAGTGGGTTAGTATTAAAAATGGTTCGTACCCTTAAGGATGAACTAGCCGCGGGCTCGAAGTCACGCGTGGGCGCGGCCAAAAAGCACGCTGTCTCACCTAGCATCGTGTCCGACAGAGATTATTGAGTGAAATGCACGATAATTCAAAATAAACCGAGAGCGTAAAAAGAAACGAAAAGTCCTTTGAAAAATGGAGTTTTATGAAAAAACTTCTGCATAAATCAATTATAATTAAAGTTTATTGAAATCCTCGATAATTGAGCTTTGTCGGTGCCGATTTTGTTTTGGAGATTTTACACTTCTTTTATTACTTATTTACGCCCAAAGTTACGTTAAAATTAGCAAGAAAAATTAATCTTTGTTGGCTAATAACTTTTTAATGGCTTTTTATTTTACTATTCTGTTTCCGTACAGACAAAAGTAATAATGAGACAAAACGATATCAGGTTTAACTTTTGATGTACAATGTCAAACAGTGTAGTAAAACACCCCCGAAATTTGTATGGAAAAAGTATCGACTAGTTCAACCTTACAGTATATTGAAGCAATACTTGACAATTCATGCCCATACATATATTTGTCTTATTTTTGCGCACCAACGCAAACTACTCGATCGCTTATTTTTGAGACGTAATAGCACTTAAGGGGGAGACAAACGCTAAATACTAAAAATATTCATTGTTTAATGAAGATGTTACAAGAAATGGACAAGACAATTGCTTTGAAAAAAATATATATTATACTTAAACATGTGAAGAACCAATTGTATTAATTAGAATTTTCGTTAAAGTAATAGAAACTCCACAAAAAAGTTAGAACACAAGAAGAATTTGACCTTTATTGAAAATTGTCTCGAAAACGGCTTATTGCACGCATATGAATCCTGTACCTATTAATAAGTTAATATCAGATTAAAAATTTTTATTAATAAAAAAAATTTGTGTAATGTTCTAATGGTAAAAACAAAAAAACACCATTTCTAGGCCTGTTGAATTGTCTCCGCCGCCAGCGAGTTCTATAGTAAATGTCATTTGCCTCAGTGAATCCCTTAACGTGTTAAGTATTCATATGCATAAAAGTTAAATAAAGAAACCATACAGGTTTAAGATTTATCTATATTTAATTATAAACATTTGTGGACAAAATGCACAACCCCTGACTGCGTGTAGTCATTAATTCATGGGGAATCGAGAATTATTTCCCGGTGTGGTACCATTTTCATACCAATGGTTTAAACTCTCATGCGGCACCCTACTAACTGTGTCAACAATTTTATTTATATGATTGTTTGAGCAATGAAATAAAATATTATATTGGCTTGAACAAACTGTCACGATAAAAAAATTAATAAAAAGGGCTGATAGTTTCAGTTAGGTTTTGTCTAAGTCTTATTATATTTATGCAATATAAAATAACAATAGCTTATCTGTATTCATTTTTTATCCTGACGAATGGTAATTTAAACAATGTTGAGCTCAAGCTTACTCAAGTAAATTAGCTTGAGCTTGAGTAGCTATTGTTAGAGAAAAGAAGTATGTGAGACTTTTTTTAATATATTGGACCAATTAACGTATTAAGAACGTTGTTAGGTAGTGTATAAATTATTGATAAGTATATGAAAGTGTAATTTTTAAATCAAAAATATACATAGTATTTTTTATTTTAAAATAGCGACTTCGCAGGGATGCAATATTTTCTGCAAAATATGCAAACGTTCCTCTTTTATCTCTCTTTCCATTAGTGGAAACCGTATCAAAATAAGTTGAGTGGTTTAGATCAGTTAGCTGAGAAACAGACAGACGCTGACTGCGACTATATTTTTTTATATATTAAAAATATATAAAAAAGTGCTCGCGGCTTCGTACGTGTTGAAAAATGAACGTTGAAAAACACCTGACACCGTTATCGTTGTTGACGACAATGGCGCCTATTTTTTTAATATCTTCAGACAATCCCTCGGGAACAGGATATTTTTTTTCTATATGTTAATCTAGGCAATAAACTATCTGTGTGCTAAATTTCATCCAAATCGGTCCAGCCGTTTTTGCGTTATTGAGGAACAAACATACAAACTTTCGCATTTGTAATATTAGTACATATAGGATATATGTATATTTGACATTTTTTGTTGTGTATGATTTGAGTCACTCAATCGTGACTCTTTGCTTACAGTCTACTTTCTTAAAACTTTTTAACTTTCTAATATTTACTGAACTGAGATTATTTATCATGTGGGCTGTCGGTATGATCGAGTCGGTTTTCCATTGAACGAGGAAGTCATATTTCTTTGATATCTACTAAAAGACATTAAGTTGAAACGCCAAATATCTTGAGGAAATCTGCAAGACCGAAAATGTCACCTACCTTCGATTATTCTTGCAGTGTATTTCATGCGTGGTGAACTTTGTCCCATAGGTCCACACATTCATAAAAGGAACAGAAGCCTATGCCCAGTATATATACATATACTAACAACATTACTAAAATTTCCTGTCTATGTAAATTTTAGTCAACAGAGAATTTCAGTGAATAATTATCGAGATACGATAGTAACGCGACGGCACGTTTCCGGCGTGTCGCGTCCGGTCGCATTTGAAAAAAGCTTTTCATCGAGAACGCTGCTTCTTTATGTGAAGGATAAACGACTATGTTGTTAATAAAATTGTTTTGCAAATATTGAATTCACTCTATACAACAATGAACAGATATTTAAATACTAGTTGGAGCCCATGACTTCGTTCGCGTTGAAAAATATAATATAAAATATAACACCTGAGAGAATATATGAGTAGGTATTATAACGCCCGAAATATTTATCGCTATAACGACGGTGGGGGCCATTTTTTTTTTATTTTCAGAGGAAATCTAACATTTTTCTGGATAAAAAGTATCTTATATGTTAATCCAGGTAAAAAACTATTTGTTTACCGAAATTTATCCAAATCCACCAGCTACTGCCCACGACTCCGTCCACGTTGAAAAAAGAAATTGTAACGCTTGACAAAATATATGAGCAATAGTCTATTCTTTTTTTATGTTAAGTTCGGCAGACAGGTTGACGGTCCACTTGACGGTAGGTGGCTACCGTCGTAGTCCGTCTCTCGGGCTGCCGCGATTGCTGTGGAAATGTCAGATGGAAACCCCCTTTGGGCCGCCCACCCTTAATGCCGTAGAGATGAGCGGCCACATGAGCAGGGGTTATCCGAGAGTTTCAGGTGGAAGCGGCCTCCGACACTGTGGTAGGTTGTGCCGCAGAGAAGAGGTAATGGGGTGCTTCAGAGGTGAAGCCCCTCGCTGACTGCCCTCTGCGAGAGGTGAGAATGGGCGGCTCGGGCCGCTTCGCCCGGGGGCGGTGGACATGGGGTTGTCCGCCGTCATCACAATACCGGGCAACGAGGGAAGACGTGCTGTGTGTTTCCGGCACGTCTCTCCACGGCGCGGAGATCAAACTCCGCGCCTAATCGAGGTGGAGCCCGCAAGTGCGCGGGCCTCGTCTGGCGGGGGAGGCAGATGCATGTTTTCCACGATACCTTACCCCCCCCCCGCCCATAGCCGGCGCGAGGAAGCACCGTGGGTTTTTAGTGGGTAGAAGTCCCACATACCCCACCGATGTCCCCATGGTCGGTGGGGATCTGGCTCGCAGATTTTCCCACGCAAAAAAAAAAGGTGGCTACCGTCGCCTATAACACAAGCTACGCCAAAGCTGTTGCAAGTGCGCTGCCGACTGCAGTAAGATTAGGGATAAGGCATTTGGAGTGGATAGGGAAATGGGTTCTGGCATCTCTTACTCACTCACCGAAACACAACAGCACAGGTGCTGTTATTTCACGGTGGTCTTCTCTACGGGTGTGGTTACTGCCGCCAGACGGGCCGCCCAAATGACTGCGAAGACGCAGTGTGCCCTGCCACTACTTTCCAAATCCAGACCAGAGCCAAATTTGAAAAGTTCATTTTTCAAAGTTGACCCTGCCGGGAGTCGAACCCGGGAACCCTAGAACAGAGCGTTAAGGCAAGCACCCTAGCCACTCATCCAACGGGCTCGTCAAAACTACTCATTACTTTCATTACTTTATTGCTGTTATTGTTTTGTCAGGCGTTGGATTTTTATTTTTAGATGATCCCTCGGGAACAGAACTTTTTTTCCGGACCAACTCTGTATTTGTATCCCTGACAATGTATATGCAACATTTGTGATGTTCGATCCAGTAGTTAAGGCGTGAAAATGTAACAGACAGACAGACAGAGTTACTTTTCACATTCATAATATTACTAAGGATATGGACTGGAGAAATGTTTTCAATATTCGTGCAAGCAGTTGTGTTTCTTGGCAACAAATAGATTTAAATAAATATTTATTGTTTCATTTGTTAACGGGTACATGCATGGTGTGTGATCGTGTTTGTGTATTAACTAAGGGTTCCTACGGAAGATCAGTGCTGGCCTATGCCAGCAAAATGCTGAGTAGGGACCTTTTTGTAACTTTCTTTCTTGCTGTTACTGTTATTTCTTTTTTCTCTGTGTCTGTTAAATGTATGTTTTATAAGTTACAAATAAATTGATTGATTGATTGATTGATATTGATTGATTGATTATATACATAAAATTATCTGTTTGCAACAATTATTAATCATAAGACTAAAACCCGTCAACAGCTACTGAACAAAAATCTCTTCACACACAATTGAGAAAAAAAAAATATTTACATAAAGATTGATGTAGGTATCCTAGAAGTTCCCTAGAACTACAAATATATTCATACATCATTTGCTTATCTCTTATATATAAAAATGAATCCCTATTTCCCCTGGTCACGGCATCACGCGTGAACGGGTAGACCGATTTTGATTCGGTTTTCGCTAATGGAAAGAGGGATAAACGGGGAATGTTCTTATATATAAAAATTGCACGCCGGGCGAAGCCGGGGGCGGGTCGCTAGTTATAAATAAGGACGTATCTACTTCTGCTTATATTTGTTTGTATATGTATAACAAAAAAATATTATATACTCAGAGTAATAATAAGTACCTGACATTATATACTACTCAAAACAAAATAAGGGCCACTAGTTTATTTACATTTAAGTGCACTTTAGTAAACTGAAAGTAACTGATAAGTAGCATTATATTGATATTACGAACTCTTTGGTGTTTGATCTCTTTTATGCTTCCTAATTTGAAAAATATTGGCCATCGTTTTAAGAAAAAAAATAATTGGAAATTATTCTTATGTTTTTCTTCGATTGTCTTCTTAACTTATTTCGGTTATTTTAGGAAAAAAGTTTTACTTTTTCAATTTTAACTGATTCATTTATCATCTCGCGTTAATCATGCCACCAGTACGAAGGCACATGGATACAATTACAGCAACCATAGCCATAACTATGATTCAAGAAGGACGTTCTCAGCGTTACGTGGGTTTGCAGTTGGGTTTTTCTCGAAGAGCTGTCCAAAATGTATGGAATCGCTTCCAAGAGACCGGCAGTGTTGCCAGGAGACCCGGTTCAGGTACAGTTGGTGTAACAACGGCGCACGAGGATCGGTACGTCCAACTAAGTGCTCGTCGTAATCGTACAGTAACGGCCCGTAAGTTACAACACTACCTACGGCTGACAACGGGTACCCGTGTCAGTGATCAAACTATACCTAATCGATTGCACGAAGACCAGCAAATGTCAAGAAGTCGAGTTGTTCGAATTCCTCTGACTAGGGTACAACGTGCAAACCGTTTAAGATTCTGCCGTCAGTATTTGAACTGGGGGATTAATCAGTGGGGCAAGGTGCTTTTCACAGAACGAGTGCAAAGTAAAATTTTTTAATGATGATCGGCGTGTTAGGGTGTGGAGACGACGCGGCGAGCATTTTTCGGAGTCCTGCATCCACGAAGTTGACCGTTTCGGTGGTCCCAACGTAATGGTTTGGGGTGGGATTAGTTTACACGGTAAAACCGAGCTCACCATTTTAAATGCGGATACCGTAACTGCAGAACGTTACATCGAAGACGTCATCAGGCCTCAAGTGATCCCATTTGCACAGCGAGTGGGGCCTGGATTCATCCTGATGTAAGACAATGCCCGTGCACACACAGCTCGATCGACCCAAACTGTCCTAGAAGGGTCTCATATTGAGGTATTACCATGGCCAGCTAACAGTCCGGATTTAAATCCAATCGAGCAATTGTGGGACCAATTGAAACGAAGGGTTAGAGAGAATGAGCAAGGGGTTTACAACCAACAGCAGCTGATTGACGCTTTAAAACGTGTCTGGGAGGAGATTCCAGATGAAAACGTGAGGAATTTGATCCAGAGTATGCATACGAGGCTTCAGGAGTGTATTGTTAAGAGAGGAGGACATACTCGTTACTAAAGAGAAGAAACAAAAGTGACAAGAACAGTATTTTGTCTTTTTCCGGTGATTTCTTTTGTTCATGTTTTTCATTCAAAATGGCCAATTTCATTATGAACTTTAAAAAAACAGTTCATGATCATTATTTTAAACAATTGTTAGCCTATATTATAACCAATAACATTATTTTGTAGTTACATAAGTTAAACAATTTAATGTCTTTATTGTTTTCATGGTACAGCAAAAAATCTTAGTGGCCCTTATTTTGTTTTGAGTAGTATATATATCCCATAAAGGTGCCAACTGCAAATCAGGCTCTATTTCATCGCATACCTAATTATACAAAATTTTTTTAATAAATATAGTAATTAGATGAATATTTAAAAAATTACACTCCAGCATCACTCGCAGGCTTAAGTGCAGAGGAAGTTACTAGCCAGTCCTGGGGTATCCTAGACTCTCTATAACTATATTGACTAAACACTCGACATAACTTTAAAATTTTAAAAAGTTCCTTTTGAAATGTCAATAGTGAAATAAACTGTTTAAATTACTTAGCCCAAATTTATAAAAATCTGAAGTGGCGATGGACATGTTTCTTGCTGTTGTAAGTTATGATAACTTAGACTTAGGTATAAATAAGAGTTTCCTGAAAGTAATCAACTATTTTGTCAAAGAGACAATCAGTTAAAACACATTCTCAGCGATCGGTAAATCATAAGTGAGACGCCATCACGCAGCGTTTGACACGATCTAATCATATTTTTACTTAAGGGGAAGTTTTCTTGGGCTTTAAAAATTTTTTTTTTTTGCAAAATAGTATTCAATTTTTTAAATAAGTTAGCTACTATTCTTCAAATAATTAGTAGTTATATTTTAACGTATCTTTGTAATTTTATTCCCCGTTGCACAAGTGATAATTATAATCTTCACTTTAAAATGTCTATAATCATTGATACACTTATTACCTACTAAAAATGTTGAAGATTATTTTTTAGAAGTTTCATTTTCACTAACGCAGGCGCTATAGTTATAGTAATCGTAAAGCTTAATAATATTATTAATAACGAGTAATTTGGATAGAACTTTTGGCATAAACATAGTCTTCAAGCAGATTGGAATTTAATTATCGTTTCACAAGATAAAAGTAATAAGTAATATTTATTATTTACTATGACATAAAATATGCCTAAATTAAATAATATCAAATAATGTATTATTTACGTAATATAATAACATAACCTTAATTATCTATATTTATACACTAGCTGAACTCGTCCACGCTTCGCTGTTCACCATTCGGCGGTGGAGTGCGCGTGGGGCGCGCGGTACTGGACACTGCTTATACATAATACTATTGATCGTAGCGTGATGTTATATAGCCTATAGGCTTCCTCGATAAATGGACTATTCAACACAAAAATAATTTTTCAATTCGAAACAG
This sequence comes from Bembecia ichneumoniformis, assembly GCA_910589475.2. Lineage (NCBI taxonomy): Eukaryota > Metazoa > Arthropoda > Insecta > Lepidoptera > Sesiidae > Bembecia > Bembecia ichneumoniformis. The sequence goes on along the minus strand of OU342525.1, from coordinate 18,970,044 downwards.
TAGTTCCTGAGATTAGCGCGTTCAACCAAACAAACAAACTCGTCAGCTTTATATATTAGTAAAGTAAAATAAATACACAATAGATATTTTAGATATTATAAAATTTGTAAACGTGAAACTCTCTGCGGTGCGTTAGGGCACCGTCCGCAGGGATTCGAACCGTTACTACCGACCGAAACCCAGGGGTAGACACAATATGTATATTAATTTTAATAGCCTATATTTTAATTTTTTTAGTTTTTATGAAAATATTAAAATATAATAGTTTTAATATTTTTAATGCCTATAAAACACCCATAGAAAGAAATAAGACTATTTTTATGTTAATAGTTTAAAAAATATGTTTAATATCTTTTCTAACGCACTGTACCTCTTATTTGTCCGCGAGTTGACGTAGTAAAAAATAGGCAAAATACAATTACGTCAAGTCGCGTAGATCCGCGAATTTATTGCCCGCGAGTTGACGTATAACTCGACCTGTGTTATCTCTCAAGGACGCCAACTACTTGAGGGTGGACTAGACAAAGGAAAGCCAAGAATTCAGTCACACACCACTTATAATATATCAAATTACACGTTAATTGCACACAAAAATAAACAATAAGTTAAAAGAAAATTTGAATGCACGAATGGAAAAACAAGTTCAACAATTTATTCCTCGCTGAAGGCGGGGGATGCTCTCAGACCGTGACCTCGCCGAAGTGGTGCCACGTGGCCTGGCGAAGGGAGATATGCACAGGGAATGCCTTCTGATCCGAAGATGTTTCGTCCTCCAACTGCGACGCAGTGGGAGCTTAAACCAATGGTAGCTTGGACTGCAGGAGGGCGAGACCAACACAGGAGCGGCACGGTGGTTCATACTCGCGTGTGCAGATGGCCCGATTCTATGAACTATTTATCCGGCACTAGCCAGATATATCTGATGTCTTCTTAAAAGGAACTAATTCCCCCGCCACCTAACGGCTATGTAAACTTTAGACGACCGCGTGGTAAGCGAAACGCTAGGCACTATACCGAATACCACGCGTACGAAGTTGGGGGTTCAGCTAGTTTGGAAATATAACGGCCATTTTAATAAAGTATTGTTTTTCGTCAATTTTATGTTCTTATAGAAATAAGAAAAAAAAAACTATTATTTTTGTTAAGGGCTTCACCGAGGCAAATGACATTTACTATAGAACTCGCTGGCGGCGGATCCAATTCAACAGGCCTAGAAATGGTGTTTTTTTGTTTTTACCATTAGAACAATACACAAAATAATAGTTATTTGTTCAACTAGAGAGCAAAATTGTTTTTTCCTGCGAGTGCCGACTTTAAATCACGAGCGTAGCGAGTGATTCTAATATAGACTACTGAGCGAAGTGAGTGATTTAAAGGCATGAGACATAAAAAAATTTGCTCTCGTGTTAAACATACAACTTTTCACCTCAACAGCGAGTTAGGCCATCACCACTGGTATCTTCACAGCTGTAAAACTATCTTCACAGCTGGGCCAACTCTAGTTGGCTATGGTCGGCCGAATCTAGTCGGCTATGGCCGGCCGACTCTAGTCGGCTATGGCTGGACACACTAATAAAATCCTAATAATGTTATTCCAGGGAGTTAAATCGCGTGTTCGAAATTTGAATCACTTTTCCTCACGCTCGCAGCAAAAATCGATTTTCCTGCGAGTTTTTAGGCACCAAAAGCACCCTTTTCGTGCTGGAGAGGTGAAAAATTTTTTATTAATACAATTTTTTCATCTGATATTAACTTATTAATAGGTACAGGATTCATATGCGCGCAATAAGCCGTTTTAGAGAGAATTTTCAATAAAAGTCAAATTCTTCCTGTTTTCTAACTTTTTCTATTACTTTAACGAAAATTCTAACAATACAATTGTTTCTTCACATGTTTAAGTATAATATATTTTTTTTCAAAGCGATTGTCTTGTCCATTTCTTGTAACATCTTCATTAAACAATGGATATTTTTAGTATTTAGGGTTTGTCTCCCCCTTAAGTTCAGAACTTGAGCTTAACGTTATATCTATAATATTTGCCCGCGGCGTCTCTCCATGCATCACGCTAATGTGATGTTCGATTTATGGCGCCGAAATCGATCCTTAATGGACGAAATTCAATTTTATCGATGACAGATAAATTTGCGAGGTGTTAGAACGTATTATCTATTAGAAGACTCGTGCGACAATTCGCGATTTATGCTTTTATTGTCCTTTTTATTTACGCTTTCATGAGGATTGATTTTCTATTTGAACCGCAAAAATAGTGCTACTGATTCACGTTGACTTAAAACTTACACATAATTACCTTTCTTTTTTAATTTTTTTTTTGCTTTTTTTTTTGTAATTAATATTTGTAAAATATGCAATTTAACTGAACATTAATAAATACTTACCTAGTATTTTAATGTCAAGGGTAATGACATTACTTCAGTATAATTACCGGTCGGAAATTATACCATTACAATTTTTTAGTTACCTACATTTATAAGAAGGCTAAGTATATCTTTTATTTAACTTCAAGACTAAATATTGAAAGTTTGGTTAAATAAGTTAGGCGATTTAGTAATACGTATAAAATGGCTATGCTCAAATTTAACTTTTCACTTAAATTTTGAAACTCTTAAGTTTATCCGTATTTTTTTATTACGTAGTCTGGTTCCATCATGTCATAAATCATAAAATAAACTGTTAACACACAGATATCTGAATAACATGAAGCACTCCCCTGGTTTTGCTTGTGATTACCATGTAATAACTCGTCAACCTGTCGCTCACCCTTTCTCATAGAAAAATAATTTGAATGAATTTTTTTTAATGTTAAAATCGGCAGACAGGCTGACGGTCCACTTGGTGGTAGGTGGCTACTGTCGCCTATAAAACAAGCAACGCCACATGTGTTGAAAGTGCGCTGCCGACTACAGTAGGATTAAGGATAAGGTTTCGGCATTCACCGAAACACAACAGCACACATGCTGTTAATTAACGGTGGTCTTCTGTAAGGGGTTGGTTACTGGGGCTAGACGGGCTGCCCAAATGACTGCGATACGCAGTGTGCCCTGCCGCTACTTTCCAGATCCAGACCAGAGCCAAATTTGAAAAGTTCAAGTCCTGTCGGCAATCGAACCCTAGAACAGAGCGTTAAGGCAACCACCCTTTTTTTTTTTGACGAGGAGTAATCCGCTTACAGATTTCCAGGACTATGTGGGGGTCGCCCAGCACCTGATCATAGCGGCACTGGGAATACCCACTAAAACTCCCCGGTGTTCTCCTTGCCCTTTGAGCGGGGCGGACCGGGTTCTGCCGAGGCAACAACTCCGATCCACCCCAGGACAAGGCAACCACCCTAACCACTCATCCAACGGGCTCGTCAATAAATAATAAATAAATTATTGTGTTTCTAAAATCATAAAGTTATATTGTAAATGCTGATGTCATCCAAAATTTAGGTTAAGTTGGACTAAAACATCCCTTCCGCTCAAAATAATAATAAATTATATAGTAAGTAAATAGAGATTCCGTATAGCCCTTGATAAGTAAATGAAACAGCAACTATCTTGAAAGGCAACAATAGGTGTCCTCGGAAGGGTATGGAAATATTGGGTCGCCTTTTGTCTAGGGAACAAACAATATTAGTTCACAACGGATGTGCGGTCGGGGCGTTAGTTTTGCCTCTTATTCACACAGGGTGCTTTTGTCGTCTAATGTTAGCTCCGTATAGTAAATAGGTAACTATTTGCAAGTATGTCCTCACTATTTACGCCACTAACACTCAAACAGATATATCAAAATCTTTGCGAACCCTCTTATGGTAATTCTATTAAATAACTTAACTTTTTGACAGTATAGTCTATTTCTTATTTTCTAAAATAAATAAAGCATTTATTCATTACATAAAAAATTTACATTAACTATAAACCCACGATATAACCTTTTTTTTATGTTAAGATCGGCAATCAGACTGACGGTCCACTTGATGGTAGGTGGGTACCATCGCCTACAACACAAGCAAGTGCTGCAATTACGCCCGACTACAGTAGGATTAAAGATAAGAGATTAGGAGGGGATAGGGAAATGAGCTCTGGTATCCCTTACTCACTCACCGAAACACAACAGCACACGTGCTGTTATTTCACGGTGGTCTTCTGTAAGGGGGTGGTTACTGTCCAAATGACTGCGAAACGCATTGTGCCCTGCCACTACTTTCCAGATCAAATTGCCAGAGCCAAAGCCAAATTTGAAAAGTTAATTTTTCAAAGTTGACCCCGCCGAAAATCGAACCCGGGAACCCTAGAACAGAGCGTTAAGGCAAACAACCTAACCACTCATCCAACGGGCTCGTCAAATATCTATACTAATATTATAAACAGGTAAATTTGTATTATATGTTTGTTTGTATTTTCGAAACTACTTATCCGATTTAAAAAATTATTTCACCAGTACCTAGTTAGAATAGAATTTCAGGATCGACATAGGGTAAATATGCCGCAGCGGCAGGTACCAGCTACCCAAAAATAAAGATCAAACGCTTGGACAACCTCAGGCGTTAATCTATGTCAGGCGTTATATTAGCTTTTGTTTTTCAACACGGATGAAGTCGTAGGCATTCTAATACTATAATAATAAGTACCTATATTTGAAGAAAAAACATTTTTTTGTCAAATTTGTCAAGCTGTTCTCGTATATGGTGCTTGGCAAAATGGCAATACATTTAGCAATTCATATTTATTTATATAGATTCCCTGGTTCCATGGAGCATGGGTTGTCCACTAGTGTGGGATGCCACCTGCGTCGACACTCTGGCACCGACCGTCCCATCTTCATGGAACAGTTGCCACAGCTGATGCTGCTGCATATGCGGCCTAGAAGCACAAAATACACAAATACAGAGATATCGTGGGTATCTGGGTCCGTGGGGTCCAACGCGCTTAAATTTTTTTAACATTTTATCAAAACATTTGGTCGACAGCCCTGCAATACAACGAGGTAATGCAGTCAGCAGGGATTGGGATTGGGATCCTGCCTAAGGAACCGAAGCAACCCAGATCTCCTTTTCTTTTAATGACTATTTTTAATTCTAAAATTTTATATCTTGTTAAATTCTGGCCTTTACAATACAAGCTATGCTTAGTGTAAAGGTCACCGAAAAACTATACATATGTGTAAACTATCTGTAAATTTTAAAATAAATAAATAGATTGTTGTGCTCAAACAGTTGTAGATTCTAGTATTATTTATTATATTTATTTATAACTGTTGAACGAGTAAGAGTTCTGTAACTCATTGTGTTAAAAGAGTCGATACACCTTAATTTACTTTAATAATTCTTTAATCTATTTCGTACTTAATGCGCAACAGAAATTAATAATGAAATGTTTTAAAGGCGATTACTGTTTTCACTGAATTAGCAGATGGCTGGCTGCGAGCAGTGAGTGTGCACAATTTCAACTAAGACAGATTTATAACATCTATTTACATTTTCTTATGATATACAGTCAAATAAATTGTGCCAACTGCTTGGAACACTCAAGGTAAAGGAAATTTTCTTTATATTCATGAAATATAAATTCATGCTTCGATGGCCCAGTGGGAAAGACGAGACCTATCACGTCTAGAAGTCCAAGTTCGTTCCCCGGTAATTCCATTTACCAATTGGTTTTAACTTAAGTGCATTTACTGACTGCTCTTAAACGGTGAAGGAAAACATCGTGAGAAAACCTGCATATGCAAGGAAGAAATTCCAAGGCGCATGTGAAGTCCATCAGCTCGCATGGGCCAGCGTGGTGATCCATATAGCTCATGCGCCCTTGTTGAAAGGGTAGGTCTATGCCGCTGCAGTGGGGATGTGTAATAGCTTGCAGCGCATTAGCAGCACCTTATAATAACTAAAACATTAGACGCACTGTGGCTATAAGAAGGCAGTAGGTTGAGTCCAAATAGGTAATATAATTGGTATCAATATTACTTAAATAACTAACAAAAGTTTATCATTTAACAAAGCCTCGTTCCCGCTTTGCATATGAATTAAATACGGTGAAATATGGTTAAAATTAATATGGATATATGCGACCGCGATGAACATCATGAATCGTGTTCCACTTTTAACCGCAAACGAATGAAAACTATCAAAGTCGCAGACTCTAGCCAAAGTCGTACATGGAGGATGGTCGTGTTCGTTTTTCTGCTAGTAGCGTCACGAGCATACTATACCACAGTAAATCAAATTGTAGATTTTATAGGTCTGTTCAGCGTTTAGGCGATGTACCTCTTGGGCGTCTGCCCTCCACCTGAACCTGAATCACAAGCCGTTCCATCGAATTTTGCTAGAGATGTGGTTAAAGAACTTTAGTATTTGCAATAGCACAACCGACGAAGACTGTCCTTAACTTTAAGTTCCTCTAAAATTGATTTATTGGTGCGAAACGCTGTCTATGAGATATTTAGGGGGCATCACCAGCACCACATCTCCAATGAGTCCACCTAGCGACGACGGTCTTGCAGTTTCAAGGACCAGGTATTAGCTCCGTAAAGAAAGATGGTAAATGGGGGGATCTAATAAGTCCGACATTAGTCATTATTGTGATTATCCTATATCTCCAAACCCTTCCCAGCCTCTCAGCGGCAGATCTAGAGATGGCAGACCGTCTTCTTATTTCCAACTTACAGCCTCCCGCAGAGCCCAGGTAAATATAACTTGTACCACTTCACAGTTTGCGATGTTTTGAACGTTCACTCCGTAATTTCTAGCCCGATCTACGAAGGAAAATGACATTATAATTTTTACTTTTCACAATGAACAAGCCATGGGGCTACATCGAATTACATGTGGCAAATTTTTTTTAATTAAGAACATCTTTTGAAGTTAGGTCCAAATGTAGATAGAAACTGTAATTTTTTAAGAATATTGAGTTTTGATGGCAAACTCTGAACCAGAAGAAACTCACATAAGCTTCGACCGATTTTTGGTGGTCTGTCTACACAGTGAGGAAAAATACTCGCTGTCAATAAAAAAAATATTGGCTGATATATTACAGATTAATTTAAACACTAGTTACGTTCGGTGGCAGCCGAGGATGCAAAAAAAAAACGATTATACTTATAACTACTTTAATTAAAAGAAATACTGTTACATAATTTGACCTAAAACTACGTTGAAGTGACACCGGTCGATGTTAGATCCAGAGTGTGCTGATTGTACTGCGACCGGAGTATTTAAGGTGGCCCTTGGTGCAGGTGTGCGGTGATTCATACTGATTCACACGCCCGAAATGCTTCAGGGAATCACCTATAGATGTGCCATGTCGATGACGCTCGTTCGGTGGTTCTTGTATGTTGTAATCCTAACAATTGCAATACTTCAGGGAATCGCATGTGAATGTATCGTAATACCACCCATGTCGATGACGCTCGTTTGGTGGTCTTTGCATGTTGCAATCCTAACACAGAGATATATGTTTATTGTTATTGTTTAATATTTCTTAGTAATTTCCATATATAAGGCCAGTTTACTGACAGGCCAGTTTTTGCCCCATCTACCATCTTCTCAGCTGCCTTCACTTTTTCTCTTTCCATCTCTTGGTAACTATTCCACCGCAGTGGAATGGCGACAGTATAAATTACTGAACTAGTAATCTAGTTTTACTACTGTAAGGGTGAAATGATAGAGAGTTCCAAGTGGAAAACACTTGGCCTAAGTAGAAAATGATAAGCGTCCCCGCAACAATATTCACTGAATATATTTTCTTCGCTTGAAACTTCTCAAATTTGAATTTTGTTATTATTACAAATACGCAAAGCAATTTTATAACTACAACTAATTTATTATTTAAATATGTGTATTTCCATAAATGAGCATACTTTAAATAATAGGTTTATACTCAAGTAGGTTTTTCTTAAAGCAATCTTTAAAACCTCAGGACCATGTGTACTTATAGAGAAATCAAGACATTGTTTGGTAAATAGTTAAAATTTTTGAAATGAATTTTAGTATTTAATTTAGTAAATTTTTAGACCTTTAGGTTGATGTAAATTGGGGTGTCGGTGGCGCAGTGGGAAAAACTCGGCCTATCATGTCGATAGGTCCGAGTTCGGTCCCCAATCATGGGTTTTTCTTAAAAACTTAAGTGCATTTACTGACCGCTCTCAAACGGTGTAGGAAACCGCATGTGAAGTCCTCCAATCAGCACTGGGCCAGCGTGGTGGACCATATAGCCCATACGTCCTTGAGAGGGTATAATAGGCTAAGGATGATGTGCAGCTTCTCTTGGCATATCTGTTACTAACTTATGCTCGCGACTTCGTCCAAGTAAACTTATAAATTAATTAATTAACTTCAATGCAACGCAAAAAGAATTTTTTAAATCCGTCTGGTAGTTCGAGTTTAATCCGCTTTTAACTAACCAAACAAACTCTTCAGCTTTGTTATATATTCATTTATATGTATACCTTACAATCTTTCAATTTGTATATATAGGCGAATATAATTTTTTTTACAGAATTACATCATAATGACTACAAAGATTGTTTTATTATCATCAAATGCATTTTAGTTACTTGGTACCTATAGAAACAAAATATATTAAGAAACCCAAACGGCTGAATGATTTCAAAAATACCTACATAGCTTAAGCTAAATTGAGCAGCCCGTCTGGCGGCAGAAACCACCACCTTACGGAAGACCACAGTGCAATAACTACAAGTGTAGTGTGCTTTTGTTGTTGCTTGAGGTATGCTTGAGGTATGGTAGGTAAGGTATGCTTGAGTCTATATCACTATCCTCTTCTAATCATACTTTATCCTACTTAGGTCGGCAGCGCACTTACAAATTAATAGGCGACGGTAGCCACCTACCACCAAGTGGACCATCAGCCTGCCATCCGACCTTTACATTAGAAAAATCAATACAAATTTGTTTGTATGTGATAGTCTATGACTGATTTGATATCCATAAGCTTGTTGGCTGTGCTATGACCAATCGTTAATGGATTATCTCGATTCTGTCAGTGTGACTTTGACGGATGGATTTGATGTGTTCTGTGTCTGAGTCTAAATGTGTCTCTTCTGTGTATGCCTTATTGAATATTGTAAACTTTTTTTTACTTATATAATAATAACAAATATTATTGAAAATTTGGCAATGTATTCAAATTATTATAAAATATAGAAAAGGGTTAAAGTTAGCGAAATGCTGTATTTATTTAAAATAATGACTTTGCGAGTGTTTAGGTGGTGTGACCAACAGCTTCCGTCTGGTTCCGTGACGTCGCGTTGCGGTTCTCCTTATGTCGCTGTAGGAAGTCAGCTACTATTCATTGTATTATTACGTTCTTTGTTTATTGCTTTTGTACTACCCTCCTTTGTCCGTGGTTGTTTTGTAACAAATTGCAAATTTTAAGAGATAAAAAAAATTGGCATCTCTAAATATTATAAATTGTGGTCGGATTTCGCTAATACGATAGGAAGACGATAATCGAGAAAGGCTTATGCATGAAAGAAAGAAAGAAGTCGAGGGCGCGTGGATAATTTTTTATAATTTATATAAAAAACTTCTTTACCTGTTATTAGTAAGTTTAAAATCAAAGGCTTCGTATTTTTTTATGAGTCCTTTTAAAAAAAAAAACTTTTTTCAGTCTATTTAGTATATATTTGTTTAAACAATCTCAAAAAGAAAGTGTAAATACATAAAATGTTTGTGAATTATTTACCTATTTTTAATATATTATCGTAATATTTTTATCATTATGGAAAGTGTGATTTAAGCGATTATGATTTCTAAAATATATTAATATATATGGTTCAAAATATCTAATGTTTATTTTGATTCTATTATTGCTATTATTTGCTATTATCTCTATTAATGCTATTATAATAAGTAGGAATAATAAGTAGGTATATCAATGATCAATATTCCTCTTAATGGCAACACTCTCTATTGAGGCGTCGGAAATAAAACAAGATGGCCTAATGAAATCCTAAATAGCGCACTTAATTCAATCACCGAGATCCCTATCGATGTCTGTCGGTTTATCTTGTCTCCCAGCTTCCCCTATTTACATACAAATACATACAAATCGGTGACGAGCCATAATCGGTTCCGGGTCGCGTGCGCGCCGTGGCGAATCCATTTAAAGAGATACATTCACGCTAAATAACGTCACAATCTTCGTACAATACAAAACAGGCTGTATGAATGGCGGTGCCGTTGCCTGAACAAAAAAAAAATAAGCGCGAGGGTCGAACAGATTCCAAATTTGAATTTGATTATCGGAGTGTGGCGGCTATTTATCATTTCTAATGACGTGGCGGTGGTGTTGAGTCGAATCGTTTCAAGTAGGTGGATTGCCTCATTGTGTTATTCAAAGATTTACTCATTACCTCGTGAGCAATACGTATTTGAATTTTCTGATAATATATACACTTTATATAGTGAATATTGAAAATATATTTTTTTATATTTCGGTAAATTACCATAATGAGGAACTTAATATTTTAAAACAATATTTATAACACAAATTTAATGAATTTCAAATTAATTTACCGTTATTACCAGTATACATTAAAAAAAAATGACTTTTTTTATGTGAGGCCCGGCAAGCAAAATAACGGTCCACTGTATCTTAGGTGTATACCTTCGCCATTTAACACAAGCAACGCCATAGCTGCTGGATGTGCATTGCCGACCAAGAATAAAGGTCTGTTTATATCTTCAGACAACGAACGTATCAAAATAATATTATTTCATATTAAGAACCTATTAATATCTAGCATAACGTGTCTGACGCCATCAGACATTCGCGGAGAGAATATTTTGTCTGTGCCTGTGCCCCAGAATTGGAACCGTGCAAGTAACTGGCTGGCGGAGAGCAGCCGCTGAAATGTCTGTTTGTGTGTGATATGGCACATTATTGGTACGCTAGACGTAAATAAACTGTGTCTGAGACGATAATTGTCTGATACGTTCGTTGTCTGAAAAACAGACCTTAAGGGATCAGGAAGGGATAGGGAAAATGGGCTCTGGTAACACTTATTCACAGAAACCCAACGACACACATGCTGTTTTTTCACGGTGGTCTTTTGTAAGAGGGCGGCTACCGTCGCCAGCCGGGCTTCGCGATTTCTGACTGCGAAAATCATTGTGCCATGCCACCACTAATATTATTTAATTTGAACATCTTCCTTTCAATTTTATAATAATTATTATTTTGCATCATATGAGGCGCGAGTGAGTCTCAAGTCCTCATTCGAGTAACACACACTCCGCTAATATTGTAATCGAGTAAATGCGTTCAAAATACATATTTATTATTTTTGGCGTTCCGTACAGTTATTTGAGTGGAAAATATTGAGCTTTTCATTGATTATGTATGATGTTGAATGTTTTCAACGAATCATATTCGAATTTTGCTACGTCATGATTGTTGTGGAATTACTATTATTATTATTATTATTTATTATTATTATTATTACAGAATCAACAGCTCTCAATTATTCTTTCCTTAAAGCCAATAACAGATTCATACTTCATATTACAAAATTTTGTATACAAGTATCGCTTAAAACGGAAACAGATAATTTTAGAATAAGAAACATTTAGAGAAAAAAAAAATTTAAAGAAAAAAAAATTACAATTTAAAAAACTACTAATAATTAATAGAACTAACTGATAGACTATAAACTTTCATTTAATATCCAATAATTCATTTATTAAACTTTACTGTCAGTGTTGATAGCGCTCTTGCATCCGGCATTTGTGTTTCTTGTGTTTTAGATGAAGGTAGCCGTCCAGTGGACTGTCAGTCTGTTTGACGCCCGACAAAAAATAGGGGTCTTATAATTTTAACCTATAAGATGTACTTCGGAGAGTGTCCTCGGGAGTTACACGAGATCATACAGTCTTCCCCTTTCTTCTATCGGACATTCAGACGTAAGGCTGGTTACCATCCTCACCTTGTCGAAACCCTCTAATTCGGACCAAGCGCTTTTAAATATCTTCTATAACGTACTTCTAAGGATTTTATCCCTGCCGACGCCTATATTTTCGAGCTCATACAACCCAAATCTTTTTAAGGTTCGAATGAATCTTCTGGGTGAGCTCGCTCCATCGTCGGCCTCATCTTTCCCACACGGCTAGATGCTGGCCAAGAGCAAACCCATCTTTAATAATAAAAAAAAAGCTGTGTATCTAGCGCCCAAATGACTAGACCGACTTTGATCTGGTTTTTTTTTTTGAAAGCTGCCGTGATCGAGATAAATATTATGAAGATATCCTAGTTGACGAAGGGATCTCACTAATTTCCGTAGATTCGATTGATTTGAAATTTGGTGTACTGTTACTTCGGTGTATTTCCATGATATGGTGACCTTGAGCTGATGATGGAGCATCAAGTAGTTAGTTCACGGGATACCCAACTACTCAGTCAGATATAGCGTGCTTGCGCTCATTAGATTGGTCTCAATGGAGTGTCGGAGGTTAGTTAGTGCAATTTTTATTTTAAATTAAATTTACAATTTAACTCATTCACTTATTCATCACACAATATATTTAATGTTCTTTAACTGGTAACACCTGCGCCAAATTAAGAACTCGATAGAAGTTTATCAATTTCAAGCTGTACAATTCAGTAGAATTGAAATAACGGTCTCTTAAGCTGTATATCTTGCGACAGTCTCAACTGGGTGTCGCACAATATTCAAATGTGGCTCGCTCAGTATTACGGGTCACATTCGTCATAAGGAGCACTGTCTGCAAACATACTCCAAATATACAGGGTGGGTTTTTAAATTAATAATTTTGGTTTTTCGACAGATTTGACCTTGCGAGTTTCAGAGAGATTCTTAAACACCGCATTAAACCACATATTTATGTAAAAATATAGGTATTGCTCTAAGAACGTAAAAAAATGCACACGTAGTTTTGCCAAGACACAATTGAAATCTTTTCTATATAGATGACTAACTGGTGCTCGCGGCTTCGCCTGCCTTGAAAAATAAAAAATAACGCCTGGCCAAATATATGAACCTAACCTCTTTGTTGCAGTTATAGCTGTGCCAGGCGTTAGATGATCCCTCGGGAAGAGTACTTTTTTCTAGATGTATGTATATCCAGATTCTATCACCTTTTACATCCAGATTTTCCAGATGTAAAAGGCGACAGACAGACAGAGTCTATAATATTAGTATGGATAATCACTGGTCATATAAAGACAAATGGCAATCGGCGCTCTTATTTTATTTTTGTTGTTAAGATAACTTCAAATATTTGCACTTATTGTGGGATATCATAGCTTTTGGCTTTTTGTTTTGTTAGATTTATACAAAATTAATGGTTAAGGTGAAAAAATATCCTACCGAAGTTATAATAGTATTTTTAATTCAGCTATTTATTTTTTTCATTCAAAATATCTCAAATTTCACTAATATATTTTACCTTAACCTTGTAGGTGGAATAATAAAAGATAATTTCCACAAGAAAACATTTCTAAATTGCTTTAAACGGCTTTGTAAGTTTATGCATAATTTAATACTATAATTTTATTCTCTGAATCTCTTCAAACCACATTACATTTTAAGGTCATAAAATAGGCAGTACCAGAAGTATCTAGGCCCTTAATTAAGATCGGCGTGAAATAGAAGCACTTAAGCTGTTTACCAAGCGGCCCATTACTCTATTTATTTAATTTTATATAACAAGTTGTATATTACATTAGTGTGGACATTGTATTACTATGTTAGGCTTTTAACATAGTAATAAAATGAAGTTCTTAAGATAGGAAAACCTATCTCAAGCATGATCCTTTATTTTGTTAATGTTATTGTGTTTATTTTTAGCTTATCTACAGTCGCTAACTACTACCAGTGAGCTATTATGTACAGTAATAATAAGCTCACTGCCTACTACCAAGTGGACCGTCAGACTGCCTGTCGACATATCTTAATAAAATATGCTGTTACAATTAATGAAAAATGATTTCTTTTCTAGAAGTTTCTAGAAGAAAAAAATTCTAGAAGTTCCATTAAAAATTGGTTTGCTCTTGGCCAGCATCTAGCCGTGTAGGAAAGATGACGCCGACGATGGAGTGAGCTCACCCAGAAGATGCCTATTCACTCGAACTTTGAAAAGATTTGGGTTGTTATAAGCTCGGAAACACAGACGCTGGCAACTTTCTTTTTGTAAACGAGGTAAGTAATATGCGTTCCTTTATCGTTATAAACTGCGTTCCAATGAAATATTGTTAAGTATTAATATACATACTACGATTTAATAACATCCTGTATATGTGCGATTGGCGAAGGGGCGACGCTCACTGTCCCCAATATGAATATTTTCTATTGAATTACTCACGGTTCGGCGGACCAGCAAAAATATTGTCCTCCTCGCACTTATCTCGCAACATCCTGTGAAGTTTCCACATTTACGAACTAAGATACGCGCGCACCTAACGTAAAATATGTGTTTCGTGTTATTGCGCATATCTTTGTTTATCAATATACTATTGTATGTACTTTACAGAGCATAATTTCAGAATAACTCGCTTTTTAGACGACCTGTAGTCAAAATTCAGTCTGGCTTACAAAGGACTGATTTTTTTTATATGAAAAATTCGGCTGTAATCAAAAACGATGCCAATAGAGGATGCAAAGAAAAGAAATGAAAATAAACTCCTTTCAAACGTCAATTTATACAGTACTACAATAAGTAATGAGAAGAAACTATTTAAAACTACATTTAAATCATCTATCATAACAAAGTTGTGTTCTAAGGCCTACTATACTTACACCCCCATACAGAAGACGACCGTGAAAAACAGCACGTGTGCTGTTGTGTTTCGGTGCTGTTGTTTTTCCAATCCAATCCCTTATCCTTAATCCTACTGTAGTCGGCAGCTCACTTGCAGCAGCTGTGGCGTTGCTGTGGCTTTGCTTGTTGCTTGTAGCCTGTTTGCTGATCTTAATATAAAAAAATAGTATATGGTAGCAAACTATCTTGCTGGAAAAAAAAACATATCGAATTCAATGGAATTTAATTATCCAAACAAACCTAACTGTTTTAGAATGTTGTGTTACTGATACTGGAATATACAATATTTCGCAGAAACTGCAACATTTCGGGGACGTAATGAGGGGCGAAAGATATCTTTTTGTTAATTCAAGGTAGCGCTAGACATAGTGGTCTACCTCACCTGATGTGAGGTGCAGATGCGGCCGAACGTGGACCACGCTTACCTAGTAAATGCCCATTTACCCTATTTTTGAAGACCCCGAGGTTGTAGTCCTGTGGAAACAGACGCAGGCAATGAGTTCCACTCCTTGGCAGTCCGAACAAGAAGAAAGGAAACATAGCAGAGTCAGGAGAAAGAAATTCTTGTTGAAAAATCTAAGAGAATGGTTTCCAGGTTCCAAGCTTCCAAGGTTAAGATTGCCATGATGGTCGCCAACCTTCGCAAAGAAACGGCAGTTTAACTCAGACCAAATAAGAACTTGACACAATTTTGCGAACAACACAGAAAGCCCGTTTTATAAACATAAGTGCGCAGGTTGAGATTTTGTGTTCCAAGCTATAAACTCTACTAAACTTTTTTATTCATAAATATTAGTTTCCAATTTTACTTATGTTTGAAATGTGATTCCATCTTGCCTTTTATTATTCAAGACTGGTATTTACACCCTTGAAGACTGGTTGCTCAACCAATAAGGCGAGGCATAGTTTCATTGCATTTGTGTGCGTGTAATCGTCTTTATTCATATTTTATCTGAGCACTTTAAGAAGACGAAGTTTTAGTAACTTCTCGAATTACTAACTCTAACTATTCTGTCGTGTGAAAACATAGAACTAACTATATAATTACTAGCTTTTGCCCACGGCTTCGCCCGCGTTGAAAAATAAAAAAATAACGCCTGACTAAATATATAAGCAATGTAACGCCCAACATATTTATTGAAGTTATAGCTTTGCTAGGCGTTAGATGATCAGAAACAGTACTTTTTCTGGACGAATGGTATCCTATGTCCTTTCCTAAATCTCCGACAACGTGTTTTCAAAATTTCATGATTATCGGTTCAGCGGTTTAGGCGTGAAAAGGTAACAGACAGACAGACAAAGTTACTTTCACATTTATATGGATTATTGTGGATGGATAGTATGGATTATTGTGTACCTGCTTATACCTACTGTAACTAGATGAATTAATAAACACTATTTTATAATTTCATTTATTTATTTATTTAAAATGGAATAATCAACAAAGGCATCAATAAACATACAATGATTTTCGGTTACATGACATTTTTTTCTCTATTCATTGTAGGTACCTATCTCTTTCCCTGCATGCAAGGTCACAAACACTGCGTTCCGCAGTGAAAAATTGGGTAGGTATTTCGTCAGGTGGTCATAAGCATCCTCTTATAGAAGACCGCAGTGAGGTAGCACGTGTGCTGTTATGTTTCGATGAACGAGTAAGTGATGCCATGGACTGTTCCCTTATTATCTCTTTATTTTTTATTCTTGCCCTATCAATATCAGCAATGCATTTGCAACGGTAGGGCTGCCATCCGTCCGGGTTTCCCCGGATTTGTCCTAGTTTGGAGGGCGTCCGGGTAAAACCCGGACACTTTTTAAAGTCGCCCCGATCCGCAACCACCTCAGTGACCTAGGCATAAGCATGGTTGCCATTAGGGTACGCATTAGTATGCATTGCGTACTATTAAATGGTATGATGTACCGTACTCGCGTACTCTGTGGCCAGTTTGCGTACTTCAATAGATTGACGAAACATTAGGACCCAGTTTGGACGGAAAACAAAACAATTAATAGGTGGCAACATTAAAAAATTTACAGCAACAGTGCCATCTGTTGCTGTAGCGCTGCTGTCGCCAGCGTCAATTTATTCCACGAGTTGCGCTGCATCATATTGGCAATATTGTAATTACTAAAATTATATGTATCCTCGTCCTCGTCTTCAGTTTTTAGTACACAGTGAGAACAAATGAACGGCACATCGAATAAGTGCGAGCGAGGAAGATATGACAACCATTGCTAAACGTTCCGATTCACAGCAAAGCGAAATTATAAATTTTTCAAGCTTTAGACCGTAGTAGAAGTATTATGCCTAAGTTGTTGAAAAAACTTTAACCCAATATGAAACTATGATATATATAACAATATTATTTTAGATTTCAAGTCATCATAGACGTTATTCAAGATTTGTTGAGTAAAATGAAACGCAAGATTTGCGAATTCAAGCATGTTTTGTTTGTGGGTGTACAGTAAGTACTATGTATCTAACTCAGCAACAATGTATAGTCTGTGATCTAACTAAAACAAGGTTCCCAATTTATCGGGTCCTCCCCCCAATTTAGAGGGATGGGATTTTTTTAAGGGCTTAATTTGTATACAGCAGTTACAGTACAAAGTATGTTCTACCCGCCAAGGGCATGCAAATATTTGTGTTTAATTGTTGGTAAACTAATATATTAATAAAGGAATTAATGTTTCTTATTATAAAATTCAATAACAACAATCTACTTAATAAACATTTTGTTAATATTCTTGTAAATTTAGGATCCGACAATTCCTTTATATTATTAGGTAGTTTATTGTATGTTTTAATTGCCATAACATAAACATTTCTATTAAATAGTTCTAATCTACATTTTGGTAGTTATTTTGGTTTAATTATTTTGGTTTATTATTTTGGTATTACCTTGCCTAGTTATTTTGGTTCCTATTTCGTTATTTTCGACAAAACAATTCGGATATTTTCTAACAAATATACACAACGTCTTTATTTACAAGCAAAGATTTAGTAGTGTAAAATTGTATAGTAGATTCTAGTAGAAAATCAATGTTTAAGAAAATTTGGTGAAAAATGTATGAATCCAGGCCAAAACAGAACGATTAGAAGCATTGATGGAAGGGGCTTCCCCATACTTCTATTAAGGTTTTGGAAAATAAACTTTATTGATTAACAACTAAGGTTGTTTTATCAAATTAGTTATGGCACTTAAAACATTTTATGCTTAGGTATACTCATGTAAGTTGTTGACTGTTGTTGGTAAGTTTGTTTTATTACATTAACAGAAGTCTAGTCGTTTGTTTGACAATTGCGTGCGTTATTAAAATCGTGAAAAGCAAGCAAAAGCGATGCAGATGCTTTGTCTTCCAGTGTCGAACGCAAAATGCGAACGCATATTCTCGGCAATAAACAGGATCAAAAGGGACGATCGCAATAGATTTTATAATCGAAACGTGCGGTCAATTTTACACCTCAAGGAGTGTGTAAGAGGCAAACACTATACTCATTTTAAACCCGAATAATTCATGCTAGGTACAAGTTATGAAAAGTGATGCAACACTATATAAAAATGTAAAAAAAAAGTGGATGATAAATTATATTAAAATATAAAAACATGTGTGCTGTTTATAAACTATTTTATCTAGAGCGACTTAAATATCATTAGTAGAATTTTGAATTAGATTTTGATAGATTTTAGCAGTGTATTTGGTAGATTATCTGACGAAAAAGTGGTCACGCTGCGCGCTAGTGTCAAAACCAACCAATGGGATAATAGTATTTTGACATGAGCACCCATTTTCGATAATGTATTATTTGTATTCGTTATTAATATATTCGTTATTATTTTATTGTATTCTTTTTCGAGGGAGTCCGGGGAAAATCTTTATTTTACCCAAATGTCCGGGGTTTTCGAAGTTTTTGTCCTGTGTCCGTAATTTAGATGGTGGCAGCCCTATGCAACGGTGTGACAGCAATGATGTTGTCTCTGTTAATATATTTAAAAAAACGTTGCATAAGAAATGTTATTTGTAATTATTTATTAATCATTAAAATCATAATTTTAATAAACAGAGATAAAAATAAATATAGGTACAATAATAATAATGAGTAAATAAATTGGTAATACTATTTATCAATCTTAGTAATAAAACAAAGGTCTACAGAAAAACCAAATTTCCTTAAAAAACGATCTAAAGATATATTTGATTAGATTCTGATGGTGAAAAACAACTTTTGTTTTTCACCAAACAAAAGCGCTTTAAAACATCTTTTGTGATGCGCACTAAGGACTGGAACTCCCTGCCGGCGTCTGTATTTCCGAGTTCATATACTTAACCCAAATCTTTTCAAGGTTCGAGTAAATAGGCATCTTCTGGGTGAGCTCGCTCCATCTTCGGCCTCATCCTTCCTACATGGATAGATGCTCGTCAAGAGCAAACCCATCTTTAATAAAAAAAAAGAAAAAAAAAAAGGTGAATTTCATACATAGAAAAATAGACCAGATATGCGTTTTTCAGGTCACACTTTATGCTTAGAATAAATTGCAAATTTTTTTTTGGTGACAGTAGGTTTCTTTAGGTATCGTTGCAGGCACCCATAAAATAGTTACCTAAGGCCGACTGAATGACATATTAAAACAATTAAACAACATATGAAATCAGGGTAGTCGTTCCCATAGCAATTAGCGACGGACATCTAACCATTGGTCCGGGATAACCGGCATACAGTAACGAGCCGCGACTCGACGCGCGACGTGGGAACTGAGCGATTCGCAAAGTGTTTAGATACGGCTCTTTAGATACGCACTCCCGAAAACATTATAGAACGAATTATGTTTGAGCCATTTACACATTTCGTTTCGGAATACTTGATAATTTTGAAAAATGAGAACGACAATATTTAAGATCCAAAATTTTTTAAATTAATTAATGAAATAAATAAATAGACAAAAAAGATAAAAATATTCTTCATAGCATACGACTTAATTTCAGTCTCTTTCAGTTATAAATTCTTTCCCATTTCACACCAGTTCAGAATGCATATTCAATGAGGAAGAAGTGGCTAGAAACCTCATTTAAACAAATAATCGGCCATCACTTCCAAGCACCTCAATAATCACTATAAGAGTAATAAGCCCTTTGTACTCAATTTCTGTTTTATTAATATTTTAAATTTGTATTTGTACCTATAGTCGTAGACCTTGAATATGATTTGGGTCCTTATTGTAGAAGTGTATGCATTGAGGTAAAAAATATTTATTTTTGTAACGCTTGAACGATGTAGGATAGTCAAAATATTATTATTATGCTTAGCTACAAATAATAATGTTTTCTCAGTATACTATGAAAGTATATTAAAAGGTTAAAAAAAAAATCCTCTTACTACCACTCCGAGACAAATTGCTTAAAATAAAAAGATTTCGAAACTATTTGGAATGAAATCAAATCAATAGTTAATAGAACAGAATACGAATACATGTGATATCTTTATCACGTACCCACGTTAAAAATTGGACACGCTATACGCTTTATTAGCGGCTTGTAATTCAAATAGGGTGACTTCGGTTTCATACAATAGACGAAATGTATCAGGAAAATTGATAATGAAATTTATCGGTAAGAAAAATGTATGCCTTTTAGATTTTAGTTAACTGATATACAAGCATTCATTGGACGATGTGAAATAATATTATATGGAATAAAAAAATGTTCAAATTAATAATTCTCACGAAGGAACATCTCGAAGTCCGACTAGTAGATACGAAGGCAAGCAATGAAAACAAACATTTAAAACTTAGCTATGTTATGGAAGCAGTAGATTTGAGGTACCTATGTGGACTAGTGTCACAAGTGCTTAAATTGAGTGTTCACGTTTTGGATATGATTGTGTGGAAGTCAGTGATGCAGTCACACCTATTTGTAAACTAAGCAAACATCTGGCGGCAGTACAGGACACCAAATTGAAATAACAAAAATCTTCACTTTTCTTATAAAACTCGACAGCTTACTTGCACCCCCCCCCCCTGGCTCTACTTACGTTTGTAGGCTATGTAAGCTAGCTACCGCCAAGTGGCCCATCACGATTATGGTAAAAAACATAAATTAAGAAACATTTACCAAACATTAAGAATACTTATTTAATTTTAGTTTTTAAACAACCATTTAATACTTACTTTAAGTGAACCAAAAATTATTAATTTAGGGTCACTTCGTCTACAACACTGGGTGAAGATATAGTTTCGGCAAGCAGTTATACAAAAAGTTCTGCCTGAGATAAAACAGGTGTTAAATCTGAGGTAAAAAAAAATCATATTAAATTCTTATTGTATATTTGAATGATAAATTCGCTACTACATCTATTTATTTACAAGAAAAGTCAATACTTATTCATTAATATTGCACATTGAGAGATACACTATCCTTAAATAAATAACAACAACGATCTTAATGAAACAACTAAAATGGCGGCGAACAATAAAAAGTTACAGATTTGAAATATAGAGATCAGCTGATATATAATTTTGTCAAGTTTATAGCTAATAATTTACGTGATACAATTAACTCTTAACTCATTTGTGAACGAGGGAACCGCCGTTGTGTGGGTAGTACTGTTTGCTCTTTTTGAAGTTTTGCGGTGGAGTTACATCATCCATATCTCCCTCCTTATCTTGATGAGCAGTCATATGTCGCGTTAAGTGGTGCCTCTCTCTAAAACTTTCATTGCAAACGGGACACTTAAGTTTCTCCTCTCTTTTTCTTCTATTAGGATCATTGGTTGTCTCGCTTTTATGATGGGTGCGCATGTGGTACACTAGATCCGAAGTCATCCGGAAACTAATGCTGCATTTGGCACACACGTTTTGTGCTGGCAAGGAAAACGCAGCCAGTGTTGGTGGAAGTAACGTACTTAGTATGGCAGCGGCAGGATTACTGATAATAGAATTGACTGGCTCTCGAGGTGGCACGGGAAACTTCATAAAATCGGAGTTGGGGTTCTGGAAATTGTGCATACCAAAAGGATACGACGAGCCAGTTGAAAGGTATGGTATTTCAGGTCTGAATGGCAAGAAGTTGAGTTTGTTCGGTGAAATATGCGATGCTTTCGATTCGGCTTGCTTCTCCTGATAATCTATTCCCTTAAACGCGGTTCTAGGTATGGGATGGGATTCATGGTAGCTCGATGATTGTTCGTTTTGTGATTTAAAGAAATTGTTTCCATTCAGCAAATGAGCAGGAGATATCAAATTGTTAAATCCGACCTTATTAAAGTTTGTGGCTGGAGGTGTAGCGGCGGAGAGTGGCGGACTCACTGAATTTTGATAAAGAAGATTATCAGGGCTTACAGAATGATTAGGAGACCGTAAACCGAAGTTTGAAACTTTCGTAAAAGCACTTTTAGGTGACATTTCAGGCGGCTTCTCATTGTATCTGTTATTTTCATATCTGGCCCTTGATTGAATGCTGATTAATGTTGGATCATCAAAAATTTTGTTTTTATATTCGGGTAAAAACTTTGGTTGACGCGCTGCACTTTCGTTAGAGTTAGGGCGACTTCTAGATCGTTCGGAGTTTTCCGAGTCGCTGCAATACATGGACTTACTAGGATATTCATCGGTGCCAACGTCGATATTAATGTCGGACCCGAAACTTGGAGATATATTGTTATTAACACGAACTCTGTCTTCATCTTGCTCTTTTAAATCCATGGCGTTTTCATTTGAGTAATCGTTATGTTTGTAAATATCAGAAATTCGTTTAGGCTGCTGTTCCCATTCCTCGTTGTTAAACAGCTGTTTGGAAACTCTCAGCTGTTTCTCCGGTTGCTTTTGTCTAAGTTTCTCATCTGGCATCATCAAAAAAGCAACATCAAAAGATCTCTTCGAAGCTTTTGCTTGATTCAAAACAGTCGACTGCATCTCTGTTTTAACACTTTGTGAAGTTCGCGCACTTTCAATATTCGGATTAGTTTCCTTTGTATCTGGTGAGTTTTCTTTATAATTTTGGTAATTATTTTGAACGTCCATTGTCATTGTTTTCACATTTATTATATCGCACTGGAACGAAAACTTTTACACTTCTATCGCGACGTGCTAGCGGCGACGCGTGCGTCCCGCCCGACGGTTAACTTACAAATACGGGTGTAACATAAGGGTGAAAGATATATAAAGTGGGGTTTTGAATTGCCCTTAGCAGAACCTTTCAAGTTAAGTGGGCGTGGCGAGAACGACCAATGAACGAAGTGCTGTAGGCGTGAAAGTAAACCGTTGGCCAATGGGAGAAATCCGCGACGATGGAAGCAGGAGAGCTCAATCACCGGGTCAAGATAATAATAACTGGCGCGAATTGAGAGCGCATTGAGTTGTGGTAGGGTCAGCTCAACAATTGCGGCAAGGTACCTACTTAAAATTATAGACGTTTTGATAACCTTCCCATAGTAACCGCCAAGTTTCCAATTATTAAAATAGTTACTTACAGACTTGGTTTTATACTAATATATTACTAATAGGCGGAATAAAATTGGGTTTATTGCTATTAGTATCTTAGTAAATTGGATTAAAATACTTTCATATTCATATTAATATTTAACAAGGGACTACAGTTAAATAAAAAAGACTTTTAAGATTGAATTGGGTGTTTTTAAAGGTGTTTATTAATTAATTAATTATTTTAAAATAAAAGTCGATATCAAAGTCATTAAGATAAAATCCATCAAATAAAATTTTTATGCCCCAACCGTGCGTTTTTACTAAAACTTGGAAAACAAAGAAATAACTTCATATATCATAAACTTTTCCCCTTATCGTATACCTACTTGTTTTCAAACATGGTTCAGGGAAAAATTCCGCCGATTATGATTGCAATAAATATGTTTTATATGTCGCATAAAAAATGATATTTCTCCCGTATTTCGGCCTAACCCTCGAGTGTATAGATGAGATTGCGAATAATGCTATTAACACAGACGCTTCTTCTCAAATTGATATCCTACAAGAATGAATGCTCAACCAAAAATGATTCTTAAACCGTACCAATTGAGACATAAAATTCATTGAACACGCCACAATCAGATACTATAATATTGACCACAGTAAAAGAGACCTTAATATTTACCGAGAAAGAATGCAAGTTGCTTGTCGATATGTTTCTCAGGGAAGTAGTAAGTATCAAATGAGAGTTCTGTTCCGTAGTGGGTAACGATAATAAGATGGGCGCAGACGTTAAAGAAAAGCCATTTGTCAGATTTTAGCCATTTTTTTGGCAATTCGCTCGATTTCAATGAAAATCTGTTCCACAGATTCTGGTTTGAAAGTTAATGAGACACAGACTTCATTACCGGTCCACGCTAAAGAGATATTTATAAAAAAATTAAAAACTTTTTCAAAACATTTAAAAGAAAAGAAACTAGAACTAACATAATTTACTTTAGTAGATCCTACTGTAAATGATTAGTTATGATTTAAATGATTAATATCAATTAAATCATAACTAATCGTTTAAACCATTATACTTTACCTACCACAATAATTTGTGGCAAGTGTAGGTACTTACTACATAATACTGACTGTTATGCATGTGTATAATTGTTACTTGACTGTAAGTGGATATAAATCAGATACACGTGAGTGTAAGGATTGCCTTATAGAATAAAGATGGGATGAGTGAACGGGCTGTTACTTTCCTATAAATGGAAAAATAACAGCATAGGTAATTGTGGTTTTATTTTCTCTGTAAGGACATTGCTATTATTGAAACTTAATTACTGGCCACTTTAAAGCTGCAGAACATGGTACCAGTTTGTTCCCAAAAACACATATCTACGCTCATGAATATATCATCTACATATATGTAAAAATGCTAATTGGATATTGGAGACGAATTGTGTAAAGTATTAAAAAGATTTTTGCGGGATATGAGAAATAAGTACGTATCTAGCAACAAAGTCTTTAAGTAATGATGTAGTCTTTTGCAGCAATTGAAAGACAATCAATCTCAGAGACGGATACGGAAGCGTGTGACATCTTATTAGCAGAGAGACAAATGTTCGCGGGAAAACATCAGTGGATCGATTGGCGTGCTCTGCCGATTGATGGATTGAAACGATTCTGTTCAATTCTTTCATTGTCCAAAAGGGTAAGATATTATATTTTAAGAAATATACCTAATGTATATTAGAAAATTGTATAATATTATTATATAAGCTGGAGCCTGCGGCTTCGCCCGTTTGGAATACGTAGTCCATGTCCATCCTGAAATTCTATTCTAACTATTGGTGAAAGATTTCTTAAAATGAGATGAGTAGTTTTGAAGATTACCTCCTTCATACAAACAAAAATAGGTTATTAGTATAGATAAGAATATTATTTTTACTAGAAAAGTGTGTAATTTACCTGTACCTAATAGAAATGGGAAATTTAATGATATTGAAGATATTGTTTTTTATTGCTGGTTTTGAAAGAATTTCTGCTATGTTTCTTACTAACTTTTTTCCGTGGCTTCTCCTGCTTGAAAAAATTGCATGTTATATGTATTCAATATTTATTGTTCGTAGGTATATTTTTGTCAGGCGTTAAATTTTAATTTAAATTTTTAGATGTCCCCTCGTGTACGATACTTTTTTATAAACAAAAGGTGCCTATTTCTGTATCCCTGACAACGTGTACCAATGCAAAATTCCCTGATGATCGGTTAAGTAGTTAAGGGTGTAAAAGCGTAACAGAGGGACAGACAGAATGCTTTTAAGTATAATATTAGTAGGGATTGAGTATTAGCACATCTCGGCTCAGCTTCAGGAATTATTTGTATCC
This sequence comes from Bembecia ichneumoniformis, assembly GCA_910589475.2. NCBI lineage: Eukaryota > Metazoa > Arthropoda > Insecta > Lepidoptera > Sesiidae > Bembecia > Bembecia ichneumoniformis. The sequence continues at coordinate 18,944,448 of OU342525.1, read as the reverse complement.
TCTTAAATTTCACTTTTTTCATTCTTTTTTATCTTCCACGGAAATCATTTTGAAGAAGCTTATTTAACTAACTACAGAGATGACAGTTTTAAGCCTGGGATCGTAGCGGTGGATTGAGTTCAGGCTGCTTCTTACTGGTCCTATTGGAAAACTATAGGGGAAACCTATGTCGAGCAGTGGACGGTCCTATGGCTGGGGTGGTGATGATGAATAAGTATTGTAATATTATAAAAACAATAAAGATTGAATAAATTTTGCTCATATTTTATTTTTCAAGGCGGACCAAGACTAAGCTAATAATCTCTAATCGCCTATTGACACTTTATAAAAACACTTTCAAACAGCAAGTGTTTAATGTTATAATTGATTTGTCATTGCGGTAGCGTTATCGGCGTTCGGCTTCACTTAAATAAGTAATTTGCGACACGTGGCGAGTATTACAATATCACACACGTGACCATCACACAGGCGCCGACTCGATCATTCGCCTACCGATAATATTTATCTCCTATTATACGTTAAATACCATTAATATTAATGTTGTTGTTATCATCATCACCATCACCATCATCTCAATCATTGGCCTATCTCCAACATAATTTTCCAGCGTCGATTCATCTGTCTATGTTGTTTGTGGGTGGATCTCCAACAGCCTTCAGCTCTCCACACTGTGTGCACCTTAATAATGCACCTTAGTTAATATTTTTGCTCTAGGTATTCTCTAAAAATGTTTAGAAGGAATACTTTTCTGATCTGAGAACTAAGATATTTAGGGTAGTCTCGCGAGGAGATTATTTTAAGAGAAAATTAATTTTCCCAAACAGTGAAAAAGCAAGATACAAAAGTTTCTTAGTTTTCTTTATTTGCCTATTCTGTAAAAGTATTACAAATGTATAAAACGGTAGGCTTTATTAATAAGGATCCTATGAATATCCCAGGATGTAGGGATTCGGTGATAGAGAAAATTAAAACACCATTAACCGGTTGTGGGAACAAAATAAAGAAAGATCAATCATTATTCATAAATATATTGGGAGGAGAGTAGAAAATTTTGTAATATTTTTGTTGATATTATATCTATACAATACACAAGTAATTGATAATTGTACTATCATAAATAACAACAAAACAAGTGAAGGCATAATTAATATTTTTGAATGGGGTTCACACCTTTAAACGTATTAGAGCATATTTTCTCATGTCAATAGATAACTGGATACCTAATTACTTTATATTATTTAGTTACATTCTGCATACTCAGATGTCACCTGATCCAACACTCAGATATCACGTTTTCGACGACAGATGTCGCTGCGCCGGCAAGTTATAACGCGCTGTCGTTTCGTTCCTCAATGCCGACTTCACTTGTCATACAAGATTCTTATAAGCCCAGAGAATAGAATTAGGGAACATAAATACATACATGCGTCAGCTGTCGCACAAATGTCAAAGTGACAGATAACATAGCGCTTTTTAGTTAACGCTTGTATTAACTTTATACCTTATAAAATTTCCTTACCGGGGGCCTTACATGAAAATTGATTCTTAAGGGATAAACACCACTAAAAAAGAAAACAAACAAGCAAAAATAATGTTGTAATATCGAACAACTCGTGACAAGTTTATTTATTTATTATTTATTTATTTATTATCACATGGCCTCCAACAAGGCAGGCACCGAACAAAAACACACAGCAAGGGACAAAAAAAAATAACATGGAAAAGTCAAAATAGCATCCCGGCAATAAAATTAGAAAGAAAAAATATTAAAAAAAAAAAATATCCGAAAAAAGAAAAAAATATTATCAAAAAATTTATCAAGAAAAATTTATCAAAAAAAAAATTATACATGGAAATATAATTATATCAGAAATTTGGAATAAATGTCAAAAATAGTGTTAATTATCTTCTTTTTTTTTCTTTTTTTGTTTCTTTCTCTTTTTTATTCTTTTTTACGTTTATAGTACAAATAAAGAGTTTTAATAATAATAATAATTGCTCAATTTTGTTAAATAAAAGCCAACATTAATACTTTTTTTTAAACTCATCCAACATTTAGAAAACGTTTAAATTTTACAGCCGGCACAGAGCTCCGCATTTTTAACAGCACATATGTCTAAGTGGGATGCCGTAATTAAGAGCTCTCAACTTGGGGTAACTTAATGCAATTACTGAGGAATTTTTCGCGACATATGGCGATTCAGCTCATTCTCGGGAGGGTGCGTTTGCGGTTCTTTTTTTAAACTTTTATCCGATCACATGATCTGTATTTTTTTTCACTCAAGAAGTGTTAAAATATTGCAGCAGCCTACCTATGGATTTGATAGATCAATAATGTCTAACATAATTTAGTATACCACCAAACATTTGCTTTAGCCTGAATCTTTGCGCTCGACCGCGGTCTATTAGTAAAGCGCGAGGGCGATTTAGGTATCTCCCTACAATTCAATTAATTAAATAAAAAAGAAAAAAATAACATTGATAATAAAAAAATAACAAAATTAAAAAGCGACATTTTGACGAGCTCGTTGGATAAGTGGTTAGGATACTTACCATATTAAGGCTCTGTTCTAATGTTCCCGGATTCGATTCCCGGCAGGATCAACTTTGAATATGAACTTTTTAAAATTGACTCTGGTCTGGATATGGAAAGTAGTGGCAGAGCGTGATCAGGGCACACTGCGTTTCGCAGTCATTTATATACGACCCGTCTGGCGGCAGTAACCACCCACCGTGAAATAACAGCACGTGTGCTGTTGTGTTTTGTTGAGTGAGTAAGGGGATGCCAGAACCCATTTTCCTATCCAAATCTTCAATCCTACTGTAGTCGGCAGCGCACTTGCAGCACCTGTGGCGTTGCTTGTTGTATACGTAGGCGACGGTAGCTACCTACCATCAAGTGGACCGTCAGCCTGTCTGCCGATGTTAATATAAAAAAATGCTACTTGGGATAGCGTTTTTTTTGCATTTATTAGTACATACTGATTTGTAGAGAAACTGATTTATTATTTCTTATACCAACTGCATAATAAGATGAGGAGAATTAAAAATGTGAAAACCTACTTACTAACTTTTAACCATTCAGTAACTCACCTTGCAATTTTTGAACATATTATGTGGACCTTATAGATCAGAAATTTGCCCACTTCCGCTCTAGTAGAAATATTTCATATTCTAACATTTCGTCGTTGTCAAAGCAAAATCTGCTATTGCAAAAAGTATACTTTTGAGATATTGATAAAAAAACATTTGCTTAAATTTTTTTTGAAAGTTATCGTTGATTATACTTTTTCATACTTAAAATACCAATAAGTTTAAAAACTTATTGGTATTTTAAGTATGAAAATTTAATAGTTTAATATATAGATATTAGAGTACTTAAAATATTCTAAGGCACATGGTAGCTCATAAGCACTTAGCGATTTTTTTATAAGATTGATAGATAAGATTGATTCACTAAGATCAATCTCAAAAAAAGTGCACATAGCAGATTTTGGTTTGACAAAGATGATTTGCAATAATATAAATACTTCATATTTATTTGAAATATACAATGCAATTAATTATATATTTACAATTTACGAAGAAATTGCTAATGAATAATCTAAATTATGTATCATATTAAGTTTCGGTTCCTTAAGCAGAGTTCCAAGCATGCTGGCTGCATTACCTCGTCGCATTGTAAGGCTAATTTGCTGACCGAGGTATAAGCCAGAATAACAATTTATATTTGCAAATGAAAATACGATACATATTATTATAGTCAAATTAAAGATCATCAGATTCGTAATTATAGGTATCTTTTGTGAATATGTATACAATAAAATTAATAAATTTAAAAGTAGCCAAATTGCTGAGCTTCTGTGGTTGCGCGGCTTCGAACACCACTAAATACAAATGGATTTGAGTCGTATTCTTTCGAATACACTCCAATATTATACGTGATAAGTGCCGCGAGCATTACATGCTATTTATTAGGGGCAGTGCTGTCTCTGGGGTGCTCTGTAAGCCCTTACTTACATATGGCGTTTAAATGTTCCTCGTATTGCGTTTTGGTGAATTGTTAGTGCCTTTGGTAATGCACAAATATATTCATGAGGTTATAATTTTACTCTACCAACACACACTTCATGAACTCTACTTTTTTATTATTATTAAAGATGTGTTTGCTCTTGACCAGCATCTATCCATGTAGGAAGGATGAGGCCGAAGTTGGAGCGAGCTCACCAAGAAGATGCCTATTCACTCGAACCTTGAAAAGATTTGGGTTATATGAGCTCGGAAATACAGACGCCGGCAGGGAGTTCCAATCCTTAGCAGTGCGCATCACAAAAAATGTTTTAAAGCGCTTGGTCCGAAAATCTAAGCAGGTATAGTTGCTAACTACATAACTGATTATCTAATGATACAATATTTCTCTAAATCTATGACAACAATTGACAAAAATGTTAATACTTGTCATTAGTTATAAAAAATATTTTATGAATATAAAATATTAAGTGATAGGTAAATTGTAACAATTATTTTAAATGCAAAAGTTTGCTTGTTTGTTACTCAATCACGGAAGAATGGCTAAACAGATTTGAATGAAATTTGGCACACAGATAGTTTATTATTTAAATGTACTTTTTGTCCTGTGGGATTTAAAAAAAAACGAACTTACGTAGTCGCGGGCACAGCTAAGTATTTTATACATTTTAACATATTTTATAAATTTGAATGTAATTTTATAAATATTTGTATAAAATATTAAGTAGGTAAGGAATTTTTATTTTATTAGTCTCGTACAGTATTATCAAAAAATTTGCAAATTCTTCAAAAAATACATTAGACATACTCATAAAGGGTCTTTAATTTAACTAAATGGAATAAAATGATGATTAATTAAATTTTACTTCAATACTAACAAATCTAACAACTTCATAATTTTAAATAGTTTTCGAAGGACCTAATTGTGTAAATTGAAGTTTGCGAAAAATTTCAACTCTACCACTGTCGTCCTAAATTTGCAATTAACTTGACGAGCCCGTTGGATGAGTGGTTAGGGTGTTTGCCTTAACGCTCTGTTCTAAGGTTCCCGGGTTCGATTCCCGGCAGGGTCAACTTTGAAAAATGAACTTTTCAAATTTGGCTCCGGTCTGGATCTGGAAAGTAGTGGCAGGGCACACTGCGTTTCGCAGTCATTTGGACAGTAACCACCCTCTTACAAAAGACTACCGTGAAATAACAGCACGTGTGCTGTTGGGTTTCGGTGAGTGAGTAAGGGATGCCAGAGCCCATTTCCCTATCCCCTCCTAATCCCTTATCCTTAATCCTACTGTAGTCGGCAGCGCACTTGTAGCAGCTTTGGCGTTGCTTGTGTTATAGGCGACGGTAGCCAGCACCTACCGTCAAGTGGACCGTCAGCCTGTCTGCCGATCTTAACATATAAAAAAACTTGCGTGAGCCCGCGAGTTATCATGTTTATTTTTTAGTTAATTTGAGCGCCAGTATAATATAGAATCCGTTACAAAAAGACATTAAATAAATTTTTAAACTAGAATAGAAACTATTACTAAAAATCGCTCAAATTGACATTTAAGTGCAATTTACCAAAACTAAAGAAAATAAGTTAAACTTTTTTATGGATATCTTTTAATGGATTTTCAATGATCAATACGCAAAGCTTTGGTCCATACAGATGAAAGTAATATGCTCTGACTACTAACGATAAGACTGTCTGTCTGTCTGGCAGAGAGGGTGGTCATTATTTTTATTGTGATCAGATGACAGAACACCACTAGCGCATATGTTGTGTGATTGTAATGAATAGTGGGACGCGGGAGTATTGATAGTTGAATAACATTTTTTTTACATTATTACTTTACTAGTATCACGCCCTGAGCTTTGCAAAGATGCATTTTTTTTTTGAAAATTATGTTCATTTATCGCTCTTTCCATTAATGAAAACCGTATCAAAATCTGTTTAGAAGTTTGGAAGAAGTCAGAGGAGAAAGAGAGTGACTTTGTCTATACTTACTAATATTATAAAGCTTAAGAGTTTGTTTGTTTGTTTGAACGCGCTAATCTCAAGAACTACTGGTTCGAATTGAAAAATTCTTTTTGTTTTGAATAGTCCATTTATCGAGGAAGGCTATAGGCTATATAACATCACGCTACGATAAATAGTATTATATGTAAGCACTGTCCAGTACCGCGCGCCCCATGCGCACGCCGCCGCCACGCCGTGTAATAGATATAGATTATCTATTCCATCTCTTTCTATTCATTAACAGAACCGAGACATATGACGAGCGTCTATAAATTTTTGTCTATATGGTGTTTGTTGAGAGTCGAGTTAGATTTATATTTAAAAAAAATATCAAATCACCCTGTACTGTAATTTTTTCAAGTAAATGTTCACACTTGAAAAATAATTCATAAATTTATTCAAGTATGAAGACTACCCGGTCCAATTCTTTGCCATCGTGGACAATACAATGCGCATTATTGCGTGTCTTTGTGTAAAATGTTTATTTGCGCGTGCGCACAGTGAAAACATTACGGGATCAGTCGACAAGTACAAGTATGGGCACATTATCCGATTGATGAATTAATACAATCTATTTAATGTGTTCGTAGTGCATATGCGTGCATATTGTAACATGTTTACTTATTAATGATATCGATTATTCCTCGATTTTAACTTAATATACTACTTTTAAGCTTTTTTTACTGATTATCGCAAATTAAAAAAATAGATTATGAATATGTTAGTAATTATTAATATTGCCATTAATTTTACTTCTTATAACGGCTATTAGGGAAACGCTCCTAAAACGAAACCAGACGACAGAACTAATAATACTTTTGATGTTGGGCTGATGTTGGGTCAGAAAAAAAAATCGATTTTGATGATAAAAAAAATCATCTTTTTAAAACTTTTTTTTTTAAATAGCAATAAAATAAAATTAGCACTTTATTATTATTTTTTTCATCGGGACTGATTTTTTTCTGACCCATCATCGTGTCATTGGCATATTAGTCATCATTAGTGTCATAAGTAGTCTGTCTTCGTTTTCGGGAGCATTTCCTAACACTCTAGGTTATATTCAACTAACTCACAACATGATGAGCCCAATTGGATGAGTGGTTAAGGTGGTTGCCTTAACTTTCTGTTCTAGGTTGCCCGGGTTCGATGCCCGGCAGGGTCAACTTAGAAAGTGAACTTTTCGAATTTGGCTCTGGTTTGGAAGTAGTGGCAGGACACACTTCGTTTTGCAGTCATTTGGGCAGCCCGTCTGGCGGCAGTAACCACCCCCTTACAGAAGACTACCGTGAAGTAACAGCACGTGTGCTATTCGGTGAGTGAGTAAATGATGCCAGAGCCCATTTCCCGATCCCCTTCTAATCCATTATCTTTAAACCTACTGTAGTCGGCAGCGCACTTACAGCAGTTTTGGAGTTGCTTGTTTTATAAGCGACGACGGTAGCCACCTACCATCAAGTGGACCGTCAGCCTGTCTGCCGACCTTAACATGTAGGCTCCAGAGATATATTAATGAGAGATTACTAATAAGAGAACTTTTTATTTTATAATATATCTCTGATTAGCTCCATCTATTCAAGATATTTTTTTTTTCTGAATCCTCATTCTCAATCATCTACTCATTCCTCATTCCGCACATCGAATTTGAGTTATATTAAAAAAAATTATTTCCATTACATATATTTAAAAAAATGCGTATATCATAAAGTTATAAATACATATTTATTTAACCTTTAATTTGATAAGTGTGGTAAGGTTATGCACATATCAAAGTAAGTATACTCCTCAAGTTGACCGACCTGTATTCAGATTCAGAGGCAAAGTTACCCATTTGATTCTCTTGAAAATGTATTTAACGCATCGCATATGGTAACAGTGCACCAATATGAGGGTGTATTGTCCAACTCCATGGCGGCTTTTATACCATATGGTACAAAAATTCACAAACAAGTGTGCTCCGAATCACCAATTAATAGTTCTATACGTCTTCTAGTTAAAAATCAATCCTATTTCAAATGCAATAAAGTTCAACGCAGCCTTTATAATTAACATTACTGTTAGAGGTTTCAACAAATACTCTATTGTCAACCTTATAAACAAGCAATGAAAGTTTAAGTTCAGCAAAGTTCATAAATAAAACGCACCGGTAAAAGTTTCAAAGCGAGCAAACTATAAACGGAATTGTAAATCCAATAAATGAAAATATCGATTCTGAACTTACTGCGTATAAGAATAAAGTCAATTTTTTTTTTGATAGGGTAGAGGAATATTTTGTCAATTAATAGGGTGAATGAAAAGAGCCAACTATTGAAAATGAAGGGGATAATAAAGTTGATGGTTCCACAAACAAATGTGGAGTCCAATGCGTTGTAAGTTGTACATATTATTTATTTTACCTTCAGTGAAACTTCAATGGATTTATTGCTTGAGTGTAAAACCATATTGAAGGTTCTTCTGGTACATCATTGTTATAGATTTGCACACCATATGGTTGCTTAGCATTAGTTCTTTGTGCAAAAATAGGGGATTTAGCTAAACATATTTTAATATTGCGAGCAGGTGCCACACCACCAACTCGAACAATCGTCTGTTTGTTTATCTCATTTTATTGTAGAGCATGACCATGATCATTATTGTAAAAAAAGTTGTTTAATAAGTATTGAGGTAAATCTTTCTCTTTGTTGCTGTTAAGAACTTTTAAAGGTTTATTAATAAAATTGTGGAATACATAATCTCTAAACAGATTTACTGTTTAATTGTACTACACGACGAGTTAGAAGAAAAATATACACGGTTATTAGATACTTTGTTCTGCACTTATGTAGCTGTTGATAGATTTTTTAAAGGAGTGGAATTTTTGCATAAGATTTCATGTAACTACTCATCTAAACAGATGCCAATGAGAGTAATGAAGCCTTCATTACTCTCATTGGCACCTGAGATAAAAGATCTTTTAGGTCGAGAAAAGATTCAGCGAGTTTTAGAGAGAGGTCACTAAAATTTAACTTCGTACTTGGACTTTGTCCTTCTAAAGAAAATTTCGCATCGTCACCGGTCATCGAGAGTCGTAACATTGGCTGGTCAATTAAAATCACTAACTTATCTTCACTTATCGTTCTCAATCGAGTTTATAAGAGTTAAATTATATGGTTTTAATAGATAATTTATTATTTAATTATATGGTGCAATCTGTTTACAATGGTGTTAAGGCCCATTGTATCCATTCCTCATTACAGCACTGATCTATATATATGATACTTATATATAGTCTTAGATATATAGTCTTAGTCATACATATATAGTCTTAGATTATATGTTCCCACTGCAGGGGCACAGGCCTACCCTCTCAACAAGGGCGTTCGCGCTATATGGTCCACCACGCTGGTCCAGTGCGAGTTGATGCGCCTTAGAATTTCTTTTTTGGCGTATTACAGGTTTCCTCGCGATTAATTCCTTCACCGTTTGAGTCAGCACTTAAGTTTTTAAAAATAACCCATTGGTACATTGCATGACCGGGGATCGAAATCGGACCTCTCGACATGATAGGCCACATATTTCCCACTGTGCCACCGATCTAATGCTACCGTCGCATCGTATAAAAAAGCTACTCTACTGAAAATATATTCAATAAGTATATTGAGAGTACTTATACTGTCTTAAACTATTTACTTATAGAGTATTAATTTCGTACATCTAGTATTACAAATCAAAATTATTTTACTATAATATTTTATTGTTGTGCCTTAAATAAAGACATATTTTTTGAAAAATAATAATAAAGGCTTGAAGAAAGATATTATTAAGTGTGAAGATATTATTAATAAATAATAATATCTTCACAGCTGGGCCAACTCTAGTTGGCTATGGTCGGCCGAATCTTGTCGGCTATGGCCGGCCGACTCTAGTCGGCTATGGCTGGACACACTAATAAAATCCTAATAATGTTATTTCTGTGAGTTAAATCGCGTGTTCGAAATTTGAATCACTTTTCCTCACGCTCGCAGCAAAAATCGATTTTCCTGCGAGTTTTTAGGCACCAAAAGCACCCTTTTCGTGCTGGAGAGGTGAAAAGTTATTTACGTGTATCGTGTGTGTACTTTTAAAACGAAAATCATGTAAATATTAAAACTCTGCCCATTGATATAAATAATTACCTTAATATGTTTAAAAGCATGGCTTTCATTTTATATTATAATATTGTTTGTTCTTAAAGAAAACATAGCCCTGGGTCAAACAGGGCTGACTGATGACCTTTCACACTGAGTCACATCTGCAACTTTGATTGCCTGAATACTCCTGAGAATTTTGCTTGTCAGCATCGGGACAGATTAGTTTGTAAAAGATAATATTCTTTCGATTGGCTTCGTTGTACACTAATCCTTTGGGACGTCTACTTTTCTTTACGTTAAGGTCGGCGGACAGGCTTACCATCCACTTGATTGCAGATGGCTACCATCTGCCATCAACGATAACGAAGATCTGACCATATATTCGATTCATTTTAAAAACTTTGAGTATTTTAAAAGTTTGATATAGATGCCTTAAGAAGCTTACTGATAGAAACCTCGTGTTCTTATTCGCGAGTCTATAATATTAAAACTCTATCTAGTCGCGGCTTCGTCCGCGTTGAAAAATATAAAGTATAACAGAGTTGATGACGTCAACTATTTTACTAGAATATAATAATAGGGTATTTTAGTCTATATGAAAAAAAAAAAGTATATTATTGAGATAGCTTAGGCAAAAAGCAGTCGGAAAATGTTTGTTTTAGTTCGTAAAATAACAAAATAAATTTTAAAATTAAATTCAAAGTTTTCAGAATTTTTAGTCTGTTCTTAAACACAATGAAATAGTAGCCGCCATGTTTACGTCATACCCATGGAAGTAATAAGTACTGTATATACCAATAAAGTGTCATGTCAATTACCGGCGCATTTGTTTACACTGACGTCATGACCACAGAGCAAAATGGTTTCCAGCGTTTTCGTCAAATTACGCGCGAAATTTGAAAATGTAAATTTTAAATGCATTTTTATTAAACTTATCGATTGAATAAAAATTTGGTGTTTTTTTTTAGTGGATCATTAGCACTACAGAATCTAATTGAGACACTTTTTAAAAATGGGTGTAATACCCTATTAGGTGTAGCGGCGACATCTATCGGATTTGGGTACAATTGCTTGGCGATACACCTGTGCATAGTATACTTCAATTTATAAAACTTTAATAAAAAAATATATTCACGAATTATACACCTATAGATTCCTCAGGAATAACTCTGTTGATAGATGAAAACCGCATGAAATTTTTTTTATTAGGGTTTGAGATTATCGCGAACGTACATACAGACAGACGCGGCCCGGGACCATGTTTTATAATAAATATTTAAGGATAATGAAAACTAACCCCTTTTTGAAGTTGTTCATCAAGAATGATGAGATGTGAATTGCTTACGGCAAGTTTTGTACGGCCTTTAGACCTTCATGTTTTGGACAAACTCCATAGACTGTGGCAAAACCCGACTTTTTTAATGTAAAAGTCTTAGAGAGACTGACGGTCTACTTGATGGTAGGTGGGTACCGTCGCCTATCCTATAACACAAGCAATATCAGAGATACTGCAAATATAATACGCAGCCGACTGTAGTAGGATTAAGGATAATAGATTAGGAAGAGTTAGAATTGAGCTCTGAAATGGGTTAACGTAAAATATGGTGATGTTGTGTGTATTGTGAGATTAGAAGGCCATCATTCACTAATAAGTTTATCGGCGGGTAAAATCATAAATTCAGATATCTACTGAAAACATCTGATGAGATAAAGCAAGAAATTGAAATAATGCCACCTGTGCCAATTCCTTATCACGATAGCACCAGAATACACATACTCTTAGTCACCCAGCAAAAAATAAGGCATCTGAGTTTGATAGCGAGCGTTACAGCATTGCCTTATAGTCCTGATCTTGCACCATGCATCACCTTAAGTCTCTTCAGAACTTCAGTAGAGTAAGGTATAAATCAAAATAGTTCTGTTAAAACTACTGGTCCCAGTTCTTTTGGTCACATATCAAAACATTTCTAGAACAAAAATACCTAGAGTAATATGGTCACACACCTTTTTATAACGTTGGGAAACCCTCATGGATTAGTGTAATTTTAAAAAAATCTTAAATATTATAAGGAATTCAAAGAAATTTTCCCCCCAATCTATATATAAGAAATGGAGTGTTAACGTTCATTATTCTTTAATTCCGTTACATTTTTCTAAGCATCAGAAGCATATTAAAAGTCAAATCAAATAAAACAAAATCTGAATATTAGAAGAATGAGATCATAAAGTATTGTTAGACTGGGATAATTATCTATAACAGTCACCAATAACAACCCATTTTTTATGCCTTCCTAATCCCTTATTCTTAATCCTACTATGATGGCAGAATATTTGCAATTGCAATAGGGGATCGGACAGTAATCAGATTAAAATCTAAAATGTACTTAGAAAGAAAATATATAATTTTTTACGATTATTTATCGAATAATTATTTAATATAATTCATTTAATTATTTTTAAATGAAGAACTAAAATTTTATTATTTACAATATTTTTAATCTATACTGAAACACCAATCACAGTGCGTGACGTCATTTGTGGGCAATCATTGTCTTATGCCAATGCAGCTGTTTTGTTATGATATGACCACAAATGACGTTACGCGCTCTCAGATGAACTATCGTGGCGTTTTGGCGGCATTTTCAAACAAACAATATTAAAACATGATTTTGAGTACCTAAAAGGCTATAAATAAATAAAATAGTATTTTTTATGGGAATAAATATCCATAAAGATTAATTTAAAACACTTTCTGAAAATTTGTCCGATCCCCTATTGCTTGTATTATAGGCGGCACCATCAAGTAGATCGTCCTGTTTTTACCAGAAAAAATAAAATAACATTCAAATTCAAACCAAAACTGAAATATTAATAAATGTTATTGGCAACGATATTAAAATTAAAATTAAATAATAAAACGTAAAATTCATATTCAAAGCCAGACAAAAATATACGAACAATAAAGATGGAATAAATATTTTTTCCGGCCGTTGAATTATTTTGTTTTTCAAAACTTAAGAAAAAGGGGCACGTTTAAAGGCGTGGGCTAATGCTAGACAATAACACTTGACAAGAGAAATTCGAAGGCGAACCATGGCGAACGCCAAAATTAAAAGAGCTTAAAATTTGTAAAAGGAAAACATAGTCGTTGAACGCAAATTGTGGACAATATGAGTGTGAAATATGGGTTCAAGAAATCCTGGCTGACAAACAAAAAACAAGCGAATAGAAAAGTTTTCTCCGACAAAAAAGAAACAATGTCGACGGAGCACAGGGTGGCGCAGGGCAGGAAACACCGCGTGAATAAGTAACGTCTATTGTGCCAGAGAAATGAGGGGGATTATCTTTTAATGTTTTTTAGGTGGTAATTAATATATTTTTTAAATTTCCTTGCTATTCTGTACATTAAAATATTCCTTTTGATCTCATTGCTTATTTTCTTTTTGTATGATCCTAAAATCTGGAGCCCGTGCGAACTTTCAATTGGACCAATTTATTGATTTATAAGAGACAGGCTTAGCTGTACTAATGTTACACGTGGTAGTTATGTTACCTAGGTAAAATAATATTTTTAAGAATTTTTGTCTGTAAGTCTGTTTTGCTGTACGTTTATTATGCACGCTAATCTAGGGGGAGACAAACGCTAAATACTAAAAATATCCATTGTTTAATGAAAACGTTACAAGAAATAGACAAGACAATTGCTTTGAAAAAAATATATATTATACTTAAACATGTAAAGAACCAATTATATTAATTAGAATTTTCGTTAAAGTAATAGAAACTCCACAAAAAAAGTTAGAACCCAAGAAGAAATTGACCTTTATTGAAAATTCTCTCGAAAACGGCTTATTGCACGCATATGAATCCCGTACCTATTAATAAGTTGATATCAGATTAAAAAAATGTATTGATAAAAAAAATTTTTGTGTAATGTTCTAATGGTAAAAACAATAAAACACCATTTCTAGGCCCGTTGAATTGTCTCCGCCGCCAGCGAGTTCTATAGTAAATGTCATTTGCCTCAGTGAATCCTACTGATATAGCAAGCTTCCCGTAACATTCCAATCGGTTCACAAACTAAAAAATTACGCGCTATCCATACTAATATTATAAAGAGAAAATATTTATATGTATGTATTTTGTATGTTTGTGATGAATAAACTCAAAAACTACTGGACCGATTTTAAAAATTATTTTACAAATAGAAAGATAAATTATCAGCGAGTAACATAGGCTACACACCCTCCCCCCATCTCCCCCTCCTTTACCCCCTCCATACAAATATATGTTTGTAATAAATAAACTCAAAGACTACTCTTTGAGTTTATTTATTACAAACATATAAATCTTATAAAATATCAGCGAGTAATATTTTATAAAGAGACGCGAACCATGAGCGCGCGCGCCTGAATGTGGAAAATTTTAAAATTTTGAATTATTATCTCTAATCATTTCCAATAAATTGTAAAACGAATGATTACAATGACAATGTCACGAGTTAACCGGTCATAAATTGCGCAGCTCGTCTGGCGGGAGTAACAACCATCTTGCAGAAGGCCCCCGTGAAATAACAGAATCTGAGCTGTTGTGTTTCGGTGAATGGGTAAGGGATGCCAGAGCCCATTTCCCTATCCCCTCCTAATCCCTTGTCCCTTCCAGCTCCTATTCGTTTTTTGTTTTCTAAACTTATATGAACGATATGCAACTTTCTAAAAACTCTTGCTTTTTCCTAACTAACTAACATGAAATACTATTATCCTAAATTTTTGTTACTTGTATGAGTTAAGCTATAACAATTTAAACAATAAACGGAATTCATAAAACAGGTTATAAATAAATCTGCTGAGAGATAAAAAAAATAGGCGAAACACGTAAATCAAATCCTGTCATTGCCTATTTATGTAAACGCGTCATTAAGCATAACACCTTACGTAAGCAAGATTTCGTATCAAAATAATAAAAATGCCAACCCTCATTACGTATTCAGAATCCTCTGGGTCCTCCCGTCTGCCTTTGTGATTTATCACTTATTTTTTTCCCAAATCTCGCAGCGGCCAAGACTTTTCAAATCCGATGCCAAACTCACTATACGAAAGCATATTGATAAAAATGAGTTAATTCTACTTCTTGGCACTTGAAAGATGTTTGATTCATATTTAAGTAAATCTTGTTCTAATTATAATATTATAAATGCAGAAGTGAGTTAGTTTGTAACGCTATCACGCCTTAAAAGAACTCGATCGATCACCATGAATTTTTGCATACACATTGTTAGGAATACAAAAAGGACTTTCATCCAGAAAAAGTACTGTTCCCTGGGGCTTGACAGAAATATAAAAAAGAAATAAATTTATTGCTCGTTGAACTCTTAAGGCGACTCCAGCCGCAAAACTCGTCTTGTACTGAATTGACAGGACTGCTGAGGGGGAGTCGCTTGCAAATCTCGGAAATATCTATTTAAAAATTAAATAAAGTATAATTCAAATTTTTCTTTTGATAATCCTTCAGATAGTGGATCTTAAAATTTATGTTAAGAATTAGCTATTTAAAATGTTGATTATTAAGCAAATCGCACGGTTACGACATCGATATTAGCCGCAAATTAGTAATTTATATATATATATATATAATTAAATATAATTTAAAAAATAATTACAGTGATCCCCTTTCATATATCCTGCAGATGAGTATTTTTTAAATTATAATTATTATGATAATTTGAAAGGAAAACGGTTACAAATAAGTGGATTTTTTATCATCGCCTTAAGAGGACACTTTCCATCTCGAACAGTTTACTTATTCCATAGTACGTAATTCCATGATTACTCATTAATTATAGGTCGTAGCAATGATACATAAAAAACATAACATTTCTGGGACATAATATGAAGATTTGAATGGCAACAAAAAATTGAAATTAATTTTATATCTCGTATAATTAATTTCCAAAATGTGCAGAATTTGTGACATTTTTGCCGGTTGAATTCTTGTTATTGCTGACTAAAATCCAAAAATGTTTTTCAATTGAAACATCCTACCTATAATGCACATTTGAAATTGGGATATCAATAGCTACAATCTATAAAGGTTTTTCTAAAATGTTGGAATTGCTGGCATATGTTTGATTATTTTCGCGAGTTGAATAAGTGGCGCGAATGTGTTGGGTCGCATTCCGTCTTCGGTTATTCGCATTATAGTAAGTTGAGACAACAAATTCTCCCAAATACCTATTACTGAGTTCCCACGCTCGTACAGCGCCACCTTAAGGCGCCGAACCCACCAGCGGTCTGCGTTCTGTGGTCAAGTTCTGCGTTCAGCTTTCGTTCATACTTTCGCAAATAGCAAAGGGTCTAGAAATCTGGAGTTCAGTAATCTACCAGTTAACACGTCACTCACGGACATTGTGACCTCAAGCTTTTGACAAAAAATGGAACCCCGATAAAACGTGTGTCCACTTCGACCTTTGCGATTTGACTGCTTTTGTATGTGTAGGATTTTAGCCACCACATAGGTAGTTTACAATGAACGGAAAACGCAGACCGCAAGACGGTGGATTCGAAAAAGGAACGCCGACGAAAAAAGCTAATGACGTAAATTTTCTTCAAGACGCGCTACTTAATTTAACTTAACCCGTAACTTGATCATTGCTAAACATTAACAAATCTCTTGTGTTTGACTGTCTGAGTTTAATGTAACCGTGTCGCCCTCAACGGTTGGGGCCTTTATTGCCCCGGAGCGGTTTTGAAGGGTTAATTCGATGGAAAGATTCACTTGACAAGCGGTTAACCCAACAATGAATACCTTCAAGTACGGTTTAACAGTCGTTTGTGTGACATCATTGCTGACAGGAGTGTAATGAAGGCCTGTAGAATTTAGCATACAGGCTATGAAGAGAAGTGTCAAAAGTTATTTCCACCGGAATTCATCTCTTTGAATACCCAAGTAATATTATGACAATTTTGAAAGGAATTAACTCATGTAGATGCTTAAAATTAGAAATACACCTTTCATGCTGCCGTAGAGATTGGACGAGCCCTTTGGATGAGTGGTTAGGGTGCTTGCCTTAACGCTCTGTTCCAGGGTTCCCGAGTTCGATTCCCGGCAGTGTCAACTTTGAAAAGTGAATTTTTCAAATTTGGTTCTAGTCTGGATTTGGAAAATAGCGGCAGGACATACTGCGTTTCGCAGTTATTTGGCAGCCTGTCTGGCGGCAGTAACCAGCCCCTTACAAAAGAACACAGTGAGTAAGGAATGCCATAGCCTATTTCCCTATCCCCTCCTAATGCATTATGCTTAAACCTACTGTAGTCGGCAGAGCATTTGCAGCTGTTTTGGCGTTGCTTGTGTCATAGGCGACGGTAGCCATCTGCCATCAAGTGGACCCTGAGCCTGTCTGCCGATCTTAAGATATCAATGCTTACAGTGCAATATCAATGCTTGAAAACATACATAATTAATTATTTTTGCATCATTATTGTTGCAAGTGTATAGTACAAATGAAACGGCACGTTTAAATTGACAGGACAACAGAAAACCACCGTAAAATAATAGCACCTGTGCTGTTGTGTTTCGGTAGATGAGTAACGGATCTCATTTCGCTATTCCCTAACCTCTTATTCTTAATCCTAATACGGACTGCAGCACACTTACAGCAACTGTGGCGTTGCTTGTTTTATAGGCGACGGTACACATAAAAAAGGTTATAAAATATAGGCTTACAAAATGGCATGCTTTTGCTACGATGGAACGCTTAGATCTTAAACCAAGCTTAGAGGAAAACAGGAACTAAGGTGACAGTCCCCTACTATCTCTCAGAAATCGAGTTCCTGTTGTATGGGCAATGGACACCAATTGCAGAGGCTCTAGTATGAGTTTACGATACTACACCAATTCTACAGTCGCTAGCGAGAACGTAAAAATTTAGTATGGAAAATCGTGAACTGTCAATGTCAAATTATCAATTTTCCATATAAATGTTTTACGCTCTCGCTAGCGAGTGTAGTATCGTAAACTCATGCTAGAGCCACAGGTGACAATTTCAAAGTTACAATGTTTCGCCAATCGTAATAACGGGAGAAATTTAAACTTAATGTTAGATTCAGAAACAAAAACCCGTCAACCCTTCAACGTTACAAATAGCAACCAGACACGATCTAACCGCCTATCTAAAGCATAACGCTTCTAGCAAATGGCCTGCTGTCCTCTCCCACTAATTATGGGAAATGGTCCAGAAACAAGATTGGGATATTGTTCTCTGTCTGACTTCCTGTCCTTGTCGCACTCAGAGACGACTCCGCAGAGTGTAAATAAATCCCTGTGCGTACAAACGTACAGAGATTTATTTACACTCTGTGTAAACTAATTATAATTAAGCGGAAGATGTTTGTGGTCATGGTCATTTTACATGTGAGTCTATGATATCGGATATATGCAAATAAAAAAGGCATTTATATTTTTCAAAACTTCGTCGAAATAAATAAAAATATACGTATATAAACAAAATTAATGTGAATATATACCTAAGTATAGACTTAGGTATATAATTATGTATCAGCGATAGGTATATTGAAAATATTATTATTATTCCCACGGTTTATTTTACACAGAGTATGTCTATCTCTCTCCTCCTAAACGTTTCAGAGATGTCACTCATTATGCTAAATATCCTCGCCCTCCTTTGTTTGCGAGTGGGTAGATTAAAGATAAGGAGTTATTTTTTCACTGTTTTTCTCTTAGGACTTGACAGTTGGTATATGGACCCAGATTAAGATAATTCAATGTGGTTTTTTATAGCTCTCTTAATTTCTTTCGAGATTTTCTCTAGTGGAGATTTAGCATAAATATAACAATATCGAAATTTAATCGAATACCTACATGATATTATTTTTTACTTAATGAGTACTGTAGGAACACACGGTAGAAATAACCAACACCTTCTGCTTTTTACCATGGTGTATTTGTCTATTCACTTACATTATCATAACAATTACACTTTATTACACTTTCGACTTACTAACTGCAAAATACAACCGTTCGGTACCGCTGACCGACCGAGAATCCTCATGGCGCCATATCACCTCCCTGGCGTCAACCCTCGTTCTACGTTAACCTCTCGCGGACATGACGTCACCAGAATGGTCAATGTAGTTACTTTTTAATTACTTTTTATTCCAAAAACAATAAAACCTTACAGTACCTACTTACTAAAATTAAAAATGGAATTTAAATTTTAAAATAAGTAAATAGAACACAAAATTTAGAAGTAATTGTAAGAAAGTAAGTATCGAAAAACCGTTACGAATGAAAAATAGGAAAAAGACGTTTTCGACGTCAAAAAGCAATGATAATAAAACAGCAGATTCGCATCGGACTCCGCATATTGAAAAAACGAGCGATTTTAATAAATCGCCGAGAACATAGCCATTACGAACAAAAAGTTGAGCTTATTTCATTACGGGAACCGTTCCATTAGTAAGATATGCCAAATTCTATTAAACTGTTTTAATAAAAACAGTGCTTAAAGCGAAATTTCATGTGCTACACTTATTACCAACCCTATTGCGTTACGGGTAAAGTCTAATATTAACATTAAATTTAACAAACAAATCGTTGAATGGTTTTCGAATGGAATGTACCACAGAAAGGGTGTTCTAAATTTAAATTTATGTTTTGTTAGATTTGATCGCGCTTAGCGGCATGCGCCATTTTGAATTAACCGATAGAAGATTTTTTAAAATATGATTTATCTCGGCAAAGGGTTTTTTAATCCATTATTCCAACTGTTTTGTTTTTGTTGTTGATACAAAAAAAAAACTAATGACCTGGATATTGTTTTTGTTTTATTGTTAAATTTGGTTAAACTTAATTAGTTCTTATGAATTTTAAATTTTTCGTTACTTTATGAAAATTTCAATAGTAATTCTCCAGACGCAAGATTTTTAACAATTAAGAAAATTATCTGTGAAGACTTTTTTATGTATAGAAAAAAAAACCAATAACAATCTAAGAACGTATAACTGATGCTGTGATTTTGGTGATTTTTGTTAATTATAGCATTTGCAATCGTTTGAATCATTGATAATTTCTGAGTTCCTGTATCTTTTTCATTTAAGTATATGTACATATATACTTATCTTAAATCTCTCAAAAAAAAAAAGGCAGAAATGTAGTGTATAATTCAAAGTTAGTGAAGTGTTAGTATTTTTTTATGTGTTAGTATTATTATTAAAAATTTTATTATTATTATTATTACCTACTTATCTTAAATATATATATCTACTTACAAATTTTCTATTCTTTCTAAATATTGCTTCAACAGTTGAATAGGTTATTGTTTTTATTTTATTTTAATGTCGTTAGACAGGCTGACGGTCCAAACACAAGCAACAAGTGCTGCAAATGAGCTGCCGACCATAGTACGTGGGATAAGGAAATGGGCTCTCTCATCCCTTATTGACTCACCAAAACATAACAGCACACATGCTGTTATTTCATGGAGGTCCTATGTAAGGGGGTGGTTACTGCCATCGGCTGCATTCGACCAAGGGGCTGGGCTTGTCAAATCTATAAACAAATAGACAAACCAATTCAGTATCTTTATATCATTTGTATGTGAACCGATCAATAGCTATTGAAATGCTTTAGTAAGATCAGTAGGTAAAGATCTTTTAGGAAATTTTTTTTTTTTTTTTTTAATTGATAATGTTCGAATTTAGACCATATGGTTGGGTCTAATTTGTCTAATTGGTCACTATAATCGATAGTGATATTAGACCAAGAAGACAAAGTACCTAGTCAGTAAAATTGAAAGTTTTTGAAACAGTTGTGCAATATTTTTTTGTGTAATATATTTACCCATAAAACACGCTTCATCGCCTTTAGGAAATAACTAAATATTAGATTAGATTGAAAATCAACATTGATTTAAATTCGATGAGGGAACATTTTGTCGGTCATTTAAACGCACTACTAAATGGGATTGAGAAGTTTTGATCATTCGATTTGTTATTTTATGGGGTTTTCAATTTATGTTTTAATAGTGTATAAATTAAAAATGTTTAGTGTTCTTGCAGTAAACTGTTCTGCCAAGCATTATGTCGGACGTTTTAACTACGAACAGAAAAAAGGTTACTCGGCAGTTATTGACAAAATGAAGAAAATGATATCATATGCTCATGCCAAAGGAAAAGAGGATGAAAGTCGAGTCAATTTTCACATCGCAAGGAGAAAAGAAGAATTATCAACTAATTCTACCAATATGTCGTCCTGGTGTGAAGAAAATGCTGTCATTTTAATATGGTCCTTGGCTGCGACGGGCGACGCGCCCTTTGTCCACATTCGTAACCATTTTTCATAACCAGCTACGAAAAAGGAAATTTTCTTCACTGCGGCACTGCGTCCAGTGCGACTGAGTCGCGGTTGCAAAGCGACTCTCTGGCCACGCCCAACGGTCGCGCGACGCGGTCTTTTGCATCCGTCAGTGTTTCAGCGGGTCACGTCGTTGATTGCGAACTCCACCTTAAGGGGGTAGTTACTGCCGTCCTACGGGCTACTCAAATATCTGCCAAACGCTATGTGTCATACCACTACTTAACAATACTTACTTTTAGTCCGGTCAAATTAGACCAAAAAATAAGAGTGAAGTTACATCAATTCTCAATAAGCTGAAAATCGGTGAAATCGTTCAAAATATGATTATAAACAAAATCAGAAAGTTCCCCATCCCTCCCCTTTTTGCAAAAATTTTTATTCAAGGTCAAAGGTCGAAAAAATGAGTTTTTTGCGATTTTCACCAAAACGGTAAGTTTTATCATAAAAATACCTCAGACAAAAATTGTAGATCATAAAATTATCTACAAAAAATGTATAAATACTTTTTTTCCTACCAGCCACCGTTTCTGAGATATAACGATTCAAAAAGTTGTAAAAGTTGTATGCACTCGTTTCCACGCCACCCATGAGGTAGTAGTGTACTTAGCGCGTTTTTTTTAAACTCTCAGAAATATCTCTCGTTATATCTCAGAAACGGTGGCTCGTAGGAAAAAAAGTATTTATCCATTTTTTGTAGATAATTTTATGATCTACAATTTTTGTCTGAGGTATTTTTATGATAAAACTTACCGTTTTGCTGAAAATCGCAAAAAAACTCATTTTTTCCACCTTTAACCTTGAATAAAATTTTTTGCAAAAAGGGGAGGGATGGGGAACTTTCTGATTTTGTTTATAATCATATTTTGAACGATTTCACCGATTTTCAGCTTATTGAGAATTGATGTAACTTCGAATGTCTAAATTGACCGGATTATTTACTTAATAGGAGTCTTATTATTACTTACCCTTAATTGCCACCTCCATTAACTTAAAAATATATTTTATGATAACATGAGACACTACCCCGCAATAGATGCCTGTGAAAAAACTAAATAATTATACAGTGGCATCATCCAGTCGCGAAATTAAGGTTTCTAAAGTTATAAGAAACTAGGGACCCGCTCCCGGCTTCGGCGCATTTTTTTTTACAAATTATATATAATATAATACACAAATCTTCCTCGCTTATCGCTCTTTCCTTTAGTGAAAACCGTGTCAGAATCACTAAAGAAGAAACTGACAGAGGCGGACAGAGCGATTTTTTTTAATAAAATTCAAATTCAAATTATTTATTTGCAAGTAAAATGGGCCAATGTGAACCGGTTCTTATTAGTTTGAGTCACTAATAAGTTTGCCACGTCTGGCGTGCAAAATCAAAACTTAAAAATACTTAAGTAATTTAATATATAAAAAAATAAAAAAAAAACATTAAAATTAAATGTCAATATCATTACATATCAAAGTATTGCCTAATATTATGGAATTAGGTCCAATAAATAGTTAATACGTTATCTATAGTTATACCTAGATTTTAATTTGTGTATCTCAGTACAAGATTACTATTTGAGTGTAAAATTAATTCAATAGTAAAGACTAATACAGCATGTTCGACCGTCAGGTGTTGGAGGCCATGTGGCTCCCACCGTCTTAGCCGGCTTTACATAAACTAACTACGACCACACTATTTCATACATATATTTACAGGAGGATACAATCCTACTAATATTATAAAGTTTGCGAGAATGTAAAAACTACTGAACGGATTCGGATGAAATTTGGCACACATATAGTTTATTACCTGGATTAACATATATAATACTTTTTATCCCGGGAAAATGTTAGATTCCAGAGAGATCGTCAAAAAAATATAAAAAATTGGGCGATAAAGATGTCAGGCGCTATTTCATTTTTCGATGCAGACGAAGTCGCGGGCACCAGCTAATACTAAATAATATAATCAGGTATTTTATAACGAAATGGCGTTTTATAGTCATAACGGTAAATTAAGAGCACTTTTGTTGTGTTTTCGTGAGTGAGTAAGAGATCCCAGAGCCTTTTCCTATCCCTATCCTATCTCTTTTCCTTTTTCCTTTATCCTACTAGCGGCAATTTTTTTTATATTAAGGTCGACAGGCAGGCTGACGATCCACTTTGATGGTAGGTGGCTACCGTCGCCTTTAATAAAAGCAACGCCATAGCTGCTGCAAGTGCGCTGCCGACTACAGTAGGATTGGATAAGGGTTTAGGAGGGGATAAGGAAATGGGCTCTGGCATACCTTACTCACTCACCGAAACACAACAGCACGTATATGCTGTTATTTCACGGTGGTATTCTGTAAGGTGGTGGTTACTGCCGCCAGGCGGGCTGCCCAAATGACTGCGAAACGCAGTGTGCCCTACCACTACTTTTCAAATCCAGACCAGAGTCAATTTTGAAAATTACATTAAAATTTCCAAACTTGACCCCGCCGGGAATCGAACCCGGGGCCCTTGAGACGTTAGGCAAGCACCCTTGCCACTCATCCAACGGGCCGTCAAATGTGTGTTATGGGTTCTGTTTGTCTTTATGGGTGACAGTTGCCATCTATCAAGTTATATTTAACTTAAAAATTGGGAATAAGTTGTTTAGTATCTGGCCTCCCTTATTCACATAGTGTAACTTAATGTTTACTCATGAATTGTTGCTATTAGGTTGGCTGCTAAACATGTTACTACGGATCTCAATTTTCTTGTCAGCACAATCACATGTGCTCGAGAGCTGCATGAGATCATCCCCTTTCTTCTATCGGACACGCAGACGTACGGCTGGTTACCATCCTCATCATTGTCGAAATCCCTCTAATTCGGACCAAGCGCTTTAAAACATATTTTATAATGCGCACTGCTAAGGATTGGAACTCCCTGCCGGCTTCTCTATTTCCGAGTTCGTACAGCCCAAATTTCTTCAAGGTTCGAGTGAATAGGCATCTTCTGGGTGAGCTCGCTCCATCGTCGGCCTTATCCTTCCTACATGGGTAGATGCTGGTCAAGAGCAAACCCATCTTTAATTTAAAAAAAAAACCAATACAATTATTATACAATCATACTGATCGTTTTTGTTACTGCCTAGGTCTACATGAACGGAATACATTTGATAAAATGTTTGTAGACAGCATTTGAAAGTTCCGCCCATGAAAAAATTGGCGACTTCGGCTAATGTTTTTGTACATCACTGTACAAAAATTAAGCATGGTACACTTTGGGATGTCCACAAAGATAATTAAAGTGGACATTTTGGGAATAATAAAAATATTTATTTTCGCAATTCAAATATGTCCCAAATTGGACATTTCTTGTGGGACATAATGGGAATAGACGCTATTAGCGAACATCTTTAATTGGCTTTTAGTTCTAACTCTTACTTGCAATATTTTAATTGTTGAATTTCCTTTAAAATAAAATAATAGCATACGTTGCATCTTAATGGTTTTTGCTAAATTTGATGACGTTCATTTATCATCAAGCTGTATTCGCGGTATACCTACATATGCGAGGGAGTTATGCACGGTCTAAGCTCTCGGTACAAGGCACCGAGATTCAATCTGGGATTAACAAGTGCTATCAGTCCCTCCAGTAAGTATCGCCCGCGAATTTTGATAGTTGGCAATATACAACAGAAATGATAACAAATAAACGTCTTATTCATCAGCCACATTTGTGAAAACTATTTGAATTTTAGATTTAATTTTGCGAAATATGTTCATCATATTCTCAGCCGTTGAACGTCTACTGCTGAACATAGACCACCCCCATAATATTCTAATAGGACGAGTTGGAATCTACCTGGATACCCCATCAATCCGAGGCTCCTATCAGGTCGTCTGTCCACCTTGTAGGAGGATTCTACGCTGCGCTCTCCGGTCTGTGACCTCAACTCGAGAACCTTCTGGTCCTAGCGGCCGTCGGCTCTCCGTATTATGTGTCCTGCCCATTGCAAATAAGCCAGGTATGTCGGTGACTTTCGGATATCGTAATTAGTAATTTAAGCAGTGGCAGGGCACACTGCGTTATCGCAGTCATTTGAGCAGCCCGTCTGGCGGCAGTAACCACCACCTTACAGAAGACCACCGTGAAATAACAGCACGTGTGCTGTTGTGTTTCGGTGAGTGAGTAAGGGATGCCAGAGCCCATTTCCCTATCCCCTCCTAGTCCCTTATCCTTAATCCTACTATATAGTCGGCAGCGCACTTGCAGCAGCTTTGGTGTTGCTTGTGTTATAGGCGACGTAGCCACCTACCATCAAGTGGACCGTCAGTCTGTCTGCCAATTTTAAAATAATAAAAAAATAAAAAAAATCCTCAATCCTGATTTGATCTCGCAGAGTAACCTCGAGCATAGCCCTCTCTATAGCTCGTTGAGCAATGTTGAGATTTCTTACGAGGCCCGAGAAAGCACGTTTCAGTACCATATGTCATCATCGGCAACATACATTGGGAACTGTTTCAAAATTATAGTTAAGGTAATTGAAAGAAATAAAAATTAAAAAATTGTACTTGTAAATAAAAATTATCGATTGTAATCATTAAAGCTCTAAATTTAAATTATAAGTCCAGTAGTTATTAAAAATTTCAAAAGAAAATGTAAATATTTATAAGATTATAAAAATTGTAAAATTTTAATTATTGTAAATAAATAAAAATTGTCACCTTATTTCCCTTCAAAGCGCAAAAACACAAGCCAGACAAAATAAAAGCACAGGCAATGCATATATAGGTAAACATATAAGATAGAATAAATTAGAATAGATTTAGGCGGGCATCCCACCCGTTATAGTATGAATGATGATGAATGAAAGAAAGAACTTGTATGAAGAATGAAAGTGCGAGAAGAATAAGTGATAGAAATTGAATGAATGCGTAAGTAGACACAGGCTGGGGCTTCGTGCCGGAGGTTATATAGAAAAAAAAAAAAAAAAACATACATTGGGATACAGTAAAAATGAAGATGTACGGCAACTGCTTCCTGCCAGTATCAACCTTTTATATTACGTTACTCCACTGGAGACAGGCCCTCCTCGTTTTTTTTTTATTCGCCGTCATAATCAGAGAGAGTTAGTTATTTCTAATCCACATCTGCTGCTTACGCCGTTTTAGCAACAAAAACTATGACATTAGAACATCTGAAAAAAATGGGAACGTATACAACAATAAAATATTATTTATTTGATTTTATTTTCGTAATCTGGATAAACTTGTGGAAAACAAGAAAATATGTCTAAAGAATCATTAAAAAATCGGTTTATTGCATAGGAAAAGGTATCTCTAATCCACACATAGTATCAAAAAACACCCACTCACTCAATTTCAGTCTCCCTCGGCCTTATTTTCAGTTTTCTCTAAAAATAAATAAATTTTCTCATAATGAAATAATTTTGTTGCTTAGGAAACATTGTCATTTATACCTACCTAACAAGTTAACCTAAGTTAAGGACTTTTCCGAAATTCTTTATACATTATAATAGAACTAAATATATCATTCTTAACATAATCATATTATTATATTCTTTATTTAATAGTTAGTATTGCAATATTTAAAGGTCCCTGGCTTAGTTGTCCCCTTAAATGCTAATATGGCCATTATACCTAATTAATTAAAAATTCACGATACATATCGAATATAACTTGACACTACGATCACTTGATACATCCCTAGCGTAATAAAAATATGAATAAAGTCGAGCTAGGGTTGCCTCTCAGTAAATTACTCGCGGCATGTTAATCCGGACTTTTGTGGACGTACGCCCACTATCTGTTCCCCGCACGCGGCAACCTTCCCCGCATCCAGCCGAATACGCCGGACGACCTGCGTCACCCGTGTACCGACAGCACAACAAACGATAACAATAAATTTATTAGAATTATTTATGTGAAAAAATCGAATTTCATACGGCTAAAGATTAATTAAAGAGTGTATATGTAAAATCAAACCTCCGTTAAAGGTTATTAGAGTGTTAATACCCATGGCACGAAATATACTATTTTTTTCATTATAAAATATACCATAAAATCAAAACTAAAACTTGCCATCAAGACAACAAAGATAATTATTTAATCAAAACACCTAGTGTAAGATTTTTCTTGTTTATTTGCCAAATTTTAAAAGAAATTATCGTTATCACTATATTATACTTCGAGAATATTCGTGAATCACCAGGTCCTAGATCTTCTGGTCGGCGAAGACTTCGCCGGACCCGCCAGATACGTATCCAGATGTAGTTCAGCACACTGCACACTTGGGGGGGTTTAGCACAATGCTTGATTTGCGGGCGAATAATTCAAATTTCGCGTGGCGAGATTTGGCGGTTGAGTCGTACAACGTTTCAGAACGACGCTTTCTTACGACTGGTTAGCCGCTAGCGTTGCGTCTATCGGCGCGGTGGCAACAGATCCATAGGCAGGTATATGTTGAGGAGTGAAATAGCACATAACATAGCGAATATTATTAGTAAGTTGAATTGATCAATCTGGCGTTAACACGCTAGTAAGTAAAATTATAAATTATAAAAAAGTTAAATTTGCATTATAAACTGGTTTATTAATCAATTAATTAATTGTTTTAATTATAATTATAATTTATTATTCAACTAACCTTCTATTTATAGTTATTCCAATTGTTTTTACAGGTCTAATTACACTTTAATTTAAAAAAAACTAAAAAAATGTTAATTATTAAAAAAAACTCAGAACAACTGCATTTTGCAATTTCGCGTTTGGCAGAAGTAACCATCCCAATTGATAGCTGTTTCGTGAAGCGTGAATAAAGGATACTTTTACAACAAGTTCTCCCTTTGGACTTCGTATCTTATCAATTAACTTTTACCCTAAAAGAGCCATATTAAATAAATAAAATACTAAAAGGGCGAAAACATTAAGATGCTAAATCGTATAGCTTACAAAGGCTATTGTAACAACCTACCATTAATTATATTTAATTAAGTTTACAACAGTACCAGAGACTCTGCGACCCGGCGTCGGGTTCGCACAGATGCAATTTATTTCTGCAAAGTATATGCACAAACCTTCCTCGTTCCAATAGTGAAAACCGTATCAAAATCTGAAGGGTGGTTTTGAAGAATTTAATATTAATTAATATTAACAGCAAAACACTTTAATTTATAAAGTGTTTTGCTGACGTTACAGTCCGTCGGCGAGACTATTAATCACAGTTTATCGAGTGCTAATCCAGGTTTAAATAGATAACTAGTTGAGCCGAGCCATTGTCGCCAGTTGTCACGCCGACAGGGTTTACGCTCCATGAAAAACTCACATATTTATTGTTTTCTTTTTTTTTTTAAATAAATTATATTGATATTTTCACTGGACCTATGGTCATATACCTATTAATAGAAATATGCATTCATACATATTGGTAATGTATTCATTGGACAAACGTATTTTAATTATTTTATATTACATTAAGAAGCTTGGAGTTTTTAGAAGCATCAATAAAATTGCTTTAAATATATTTCTTTATGATATCATAAAGTAAATAGCGAAATTACAAAACAAAGAATGATTATAGGCAACCCTAAATCACTTAAGTCTCGTTTGTTTTGTCCCTTTAAACTTTAGTTAGGGCAATTTCATTTGATCCTATGTCTAAAAAATATTTTTATAGAAATATCACTATTAAGTTACTTGTGTTCATTAAATATGTAATACTAGGTGATGCTCACGACTTCGTCCGCGTTGATAAATGTAAAATATAACACCTGAGAAAACACACACACATATATATATATATATATATATATATATATATATATAAATATATCTTTGGGCACTTTGTGGCTCAGACGTGCCGTATAGGTAGTTATTCTTTGATCCATTTTCACTTTTTGATCCGGGCGCCTTTTCTTGATCCATTGCCAGCTGACCATAAATATGTAGCTCCGTTCGGAGCCACAAGTGTCACGATGAGCAATAATAATAATTAAGGGTTTTTTATACAAATCTACCTTTTTGGCGTATAAACAGTTGTAGATCCAATTCAAATGGGCCAATCAGGGCGCAGCATTTGCCATTGGGCTTCCTCATTGGCACGTTTGGGACTACTCGAATGTTCTTGCGTGCTATTGTGCTTTTAAATTGATTTGTTTGTTTTTGGGTATTTCGACATATTTTATATGTTGTGTTTATGAAATACAAATGCAAGTTACAAAAATTAAATAGATAGGTATACAATTCACTTTCGATATAGATGCTTATTGCTTGGAAAAAAATTGTAATTTGACTAGATGTTACCTATAATAATAATAATTATTGTAATATTTATTTGTTCCGGCAAATTACAGGGAGTAAATATTAAGTCTAAGATCTTAAATTTTAAATCTTGTTATTTCAAAATCTATCTATCCTTACATATAAACTAGGCTGAGCCTGTAAATGTAAGCCACATCCGATGACATAATATTTTAATATTTGGATATTATGCTTGCTTTAACATGATTACACCTTAACAACGCAAATAAAAAATAGGTAATTTAAAATTTAAAAGTGTTCGTAGTTTTAGCTCCACCCCAACGTTACAGTTTTTTATCTTCAGTTGTTCATTTCATTTGAACTTAAGATTAGTTTTTTTTTTTAAATTTTCTTGTAATTTTTCATTTACATTTTTGATAGTTAGAATAATTTCGAAATAAAAGACTAAATGTAATCATTAGTAATTATATTATTAAAAAATATGTCAAGTTGTAGTCTTATAGATGGTAGGTGTAAGCAACTGCGGACATGTACATAAAACATCTGATTAAATCTTATTATTATTGTCGTCATTAGGTTTACGATTTCTTCATTTGCTTTATTTTTCAGCCACGCAACAATTATTTTTTTAACATCGGGTTTGTTACATGGGTATAATCCTAGAATTTTATTTAGTTTGTTATAAAGCATAAGGGGCATGTATAACGTTGGAATTTATTAATAGAATAAACACAGTAACTGGACAGACCCTATCTTTACGCCTCTTTAATGTTAGGTTATTGTCATAGGGAAGTTTTATATGTTGAGGCAATATGGTATCTTTATTGAAAAGTTGTCTAACAGTTAAAACGTCATACTCAGAATATAGTTTAAGGATTTTATTACTTTTATAAAAGGAGGTCACTTCTACAGATCCCTTTACAGAAAAGAAGAGAAAACAACCTTGGTGGACACGACCGTTACGTCCGTTACTATGAAAAGCGCGGGACACTGAAGGACGAGACTTAGATAATAGTCCAACGTATTTTCGCATTGGCGACGCGGAGACGACTGAAATGCGCGCGGCGATAGGCGCGCGGGGAAATCCGTTACTTTCCAATGCCATATATCAACGTATATCCGCGTGATCGGTTAGTTTTGCCGCGCGTCGTTTCGGAGCCCTGGGGCGCGCGTGTCGCAGTATGACCAAGACGGCGCGTTACACTTTGGATTTTTGAATGTATGGACAATTGAAATTGGAAGTTGTTTGGACATCTAACTTGACAAGTGTGTATTTGGATTTTCAATTCCAGTTCACTATGCAGTGAACGTTCAGTATTTGCAAATTGCATACATTTGGTTTTATACCTACTTTAAAATTATGCAACATTGTCGATAATTTTTCATTTTTCCTTATATGGTGTACCTACAGTGAACCGTATATTTGTTTGTTTTTTACTATTTACGTAGGTTTGTAAATAAAGAAAAATGTCCAAATTAATAAAATATTTGAAAATACTTATTTCACGTTTTATTTTTTCTAAGAATATATTTAATTATAATATGTGTCACAGCATTTTAACCTGCGAAATTACTTGCTTAAGTCGATTGTTACTATATTATATTTACCTACTGATAAATAAATATTTTGAAAAATGAGTGTTTACAAAAAGAAACACAAACATACTTTTGCTAGCATTTTTTTTGTTTTTGTTTTACTTAGTGTTAGGTCTGAATTCCTCAGGGTGGTTGTTGTTGTTGCAACTTTTCTCTTGGATTGCTTCGGTGTCTATGGGGGAAAGTTGCGTCTCGCCGAGACCTACATTTTGATAGGTCGAACAGTATGGTTTTCACCATCAGTTTGGGAGTTGTAGATTTTAATGTGTTTTTTGGAATTTTTGGATTGGAGTTTTTCGTTTGGTTTTTCGTTGTGGATTTGCTTCCAGTTTGAAAGGGCCCTTCTCAGGGCCACTGCGGAGCACTCCTTACTGCTGCCTCTTGTTGTTTCCTTTGTTAAACTGTCGTTATTAATTGTTATTGTTGTTGATTGTTTTCTTTGTTATTTATTATTGTTGTAACCCAACCAGAGCTGGATTCTCCGACTGACTCAGTGGTCGGCAGGGCTGTCTACTGGTCAATGTCTGAGGAATCAGGGGCTGGCGAGACCCGTCCATCGGGGAGGGGGGGGGCGTAAGCTCTCTTACTCCTCGGCTGTGACGAGGCCAGTACCGCGGAGGCTAGGTGAGGCGAGTGGATCAAGCGACAAGGGCACTGTGGAGCCCAAAATGGGCGCGGAAGCGGTCCGGTAAAATGGGCGCGGAAGCGGCGAATATAGTCGAGGAGCCGGTCCCTCTGAAGGTGACAAAAGCCAAGACCGGCTGTGGTAAACCGTTCAGTCATGATGTTGGCCTTTCGCGTGCTAAACGCGAACTAAGGGAGTACGACAAGTACGAGTCCGACTCGAACCTGTCGGACATGGGAGCCCTCTCGGACGATTCTCAATCGTACAAGGGACTCACCGATAGAATCCTGTCCAAGTTTGATTTTGACGGAGAATCGGAGTCAAGCCAGAAGGACCGGTCCGAAGGCTATAAACGGCTGCGGGAGGAAAATGGGCGCCTCCGCGGTCAGATAGAAAAGCTTGAAGCAGAAATATCGTCACTCAAACGAGCACTTATTGAAAGGCCCAGCCCAGTTGTGTAATCGGGAGAGCCACCATCGACCATGGCCGCTACCCAGATGTTAACCAGGGCGGAGTTCCTGGAGACATTTGGGTCCTTGCAGGAAGAGCTGGTCTCTCACATAGACAGCATCCTGATCTCCCGCTCCGCGAATCAGGAGTCTGAAGTGAGACCCCTTCCGGAGCGACGGCCATCAAATGAGATGACGACGCACAGCGGCACTACCATGGAGAAGGCACAAACCTCCCAAAATACGACACTCGCTCCGCCGGCTAACTTGCCCAAGGCGGTGAGAGCGGCCAAAGTGGCCAGGAAGACCGAGCCCAGAGCAACGAACCCCGCTAGGGAGACTGAGGATGGCCCCTCCGGCACTACTGAAATGTGGTCGGAGGTGGTGCGGGGCAGAAAGAAGCGGCCCATCACTGTAGCGGCGCCAAATACCAAGAAAACCAAGCTCCCTAAAGAGCCAAAGTCACTTGCGGTGGTGGTGTCCTTAAAACCTGAGGCGGTTGCCAAGGGCGCCACCTACGGGGAGGCGATCACTAGGGCTAAAGCCTTGGTATCCCTGGACGCCCTTGGCATAGGGCCACCCAGATTCCGCGTGGGCATCACGGGAGCCCGTATAATGGAGTTGCCAAAGGACACCACTGCCGCGCAAGCAGACAGTTTAGCGGCAGGAATTGGTACCGTCCTAGGTGATACCGCAAAGGTCACCCGACCTGCAAAATCAGCCGACATCCGAGTCAACGGGCTCTATGACAGGGTGTCGGCTGAGGAGCTCAGAGCCAAGTTGGCATCAAGTTCGGGCTGCACTCCCGAACAAATCAAGGTTAGTGCCGTCCAAGTGAGTCCCAACAAACCAAACTCGGCGTTTACGTCCTGTCCGGTGGAGGCGGCTAGGAAGCTGGCGAGCGCTGGTCGGATAGCAGTAGGATGGAGCCTTGCCTCCATCCAGATAATGGAACAGCGCCCCATGCGCTGCTTCAAGTGTATGGGGCTCGGGCATCCAGCGGTCCGATGTCCGTCCACCAAGGACCGCAGTGGATTGTGCCACCGCTGCGGAATGGACGGGCATAAAGCCAGCAGATGTGAGGCTACTTTTAAGTGTGCCATCTGTAGTGACGCAGTCCTTCCAGCAACCCACAGAATGGGGGGGTTAAGCTGCAAACCCCCATCGGTAAGAGGTCGGCTCATCGCGGCCGCACCAGCCGAATGCATACGGGCTCCACCGGCAGCAAGGGAGGAGCCCATGGACTTGGCCCAGGGCCAATAATCTCAGATTAGAGGGAGCGGGCGGAGGAAGCTCCAGCCGCTCCTAACGCAGATGAGTGGGCAGGCGAAGACGGGCGTGTGACGCCCTCCTTCAAATGCCCAGGACCTGCGCGCATGGCCTGGCCGCTGTGCGCGCGTCCAAAGGTCCTCTCGTCTGGGGATTGTCTCGGTGCCCCGGGCAATCTCCCCCTTGGCGTCAGCTTGGCTAACAGGCTGAGCTGTCCGGAGTTGGATCGGAGTAGTTGGTTCGCCAGAGCCCGGTCCAACTCACACAAGGGCTTCAAGGGGTCACCGGGGAGTTTTAGTGGGTAGGACCAGTCCCTTTAGGACTGGGTGAGTCCCACATACCCCTATCGCCTAGCCAGCGGTAGGGCATCCGTAAATGGATTTCTCCTCGACAAAAAAAAAAAAAAAAAGGTCTGAATTCCTCAACCATTAATATTCAAATTAAGCTTAAATACGTACGATGTTTCTGCTATCGCTATTAAAATATATACGCGGGTGAGTGGGACCTATTAATTCGGGTGAGTCGGGAAAATTAGTCATCAATTTAATTTTCGGGTGAATGGGACATACTTTTCCGGGACAGTTGGGAAAAATAATAATTCGGGTGAATCTTGCGGGCGAATGGGACCTAAACCCTACCTGCTACGGTTACCCACGGTCTACTGAGTACTGAAAAATTTTGATATTTGGTCTATTGCAAAAAATTCGTCTCCCCGAGACCCCTTAAATGAGTTCCGACACGGGGGTATGCGACGCACCGCTTCCGAGATATTTTCAAAAATGTCAATTTTCAAATTTCGTCGTAACAGAAAAATTGGTCTCCCCGAGACCTCTTAAATGAGTACCAACACGGGGGGTCTGCGACGCGCCGTTGTTGAGATATTACCGATAAAAAATTGGCGCCGCGTCATTGCCGAGTAACGACTGAGGTGGTTCGAGGGGGGGTGGCAAAATTTTCGCTTTTCATCGCTCCGGCAGACCCCGTGCCGTAACCCGGCTTGCGAAGCCGGGGTTGCGAATTCCTCTCTTGGGTGGGAGGAGGGAGACGGTACCGGACGACGGATCTCGGTGGGCGATGGTTATCCGACAAAGTGACCGCAGCGATAGCTGTCACCGTTGAGGAGCTACGAGCTTTCAAAGATCCTGGACGGTTGTATGGGAGTGTAAAAAACATGTATGTGGGGAGGGGCGCGATTTGGTAACCCCCGATGGTCCTCTAACCCCTCTGCCACACTATGCTCCTCGCGCTGCTCATCGCTCTGCTCCTCGCGCTGCCGCGATGTTGCCCTTCTGTCCACACGCTTCTCTACTCGCGCGATTAATCGCGACGCGCCGCACTAGGTCATTTGCTTTTGCAACAGAATGGACGTGGAAATTGAGAGAGCGTGCGCGCTATGCATTTTTAGCTAATTTTATAAATGTTATAGAAATATACGTCGTCGTCGTCGTCCTCGACAAATTATTACATTTTATTATCAACAAAATTATGAATCCTTATCAAAATCAGCAAGTTTATCGTCATAAGTATTTATACGTGTGATTTTTACTGCATTTGTTTTGCATTTATCGTTAAAGATATTACGATATAATTGTAAAGCACGACTGCGCCGGGTACCACAGATGCAGTGCAACATCAAGACACGCTACGCTACGCTTTTATTGTTAACTAGCTGTGCCCGCGGCTACGCCTGCGTGGAATCCAGATTGTTTCTCGGTGGTAGCGTATGTGTCTTGATCTTGCACTGCCTCTGTAGTTACACGGCGCGGTCAATATATCAATATTGGCGAAAGATTTTTTAAATCGGATATAGTTTCGAAGATTACCTCATACATACAAACTTTACTTATTTATAATATTAGAATTTTATATATTAGTGCTTGCCTTAACGCTCTGTTCTACGGTTCCCGGGTTCGATTCTCGGCAGGGTCAACTTTGAAAAATGAACTTTTCAAATTTAGCTCTTGTCTGGATTTGGAAAGTAGTGGCAGGGCACACTGCGTTTTTCGCAGTCATTTGGGCAACCCGTCTGGCGGCAGTAACCACCCCCTTACAGAAGACCACCGTGAAACAACAGCACGTGTGCTGTTGTGTTTCGGTGAGTGAGTAAGGGATCCCAGAGCCCATTTCTCTATCTCCTTGGCACATTATTTGTTAAAGTAGGTTGATTACTGACATACTACTTCACTTTCAATAGACAATATAATATATAAAATAAAAAAGGAAAAAATAAGTGTCAGTTGCTATGGTGTTGTTAGAGAGTGAAAAATAAAAAAATATAAAAAAGTATTAGTGTTGTGTAAATAAATAAATAATACGTGTTAACCAAATAAATTATAACTAACTATTTAGACTTCTTCTAATATTTATAATTATTAATAAATAACAATTATAAACGAACAATTCAATAACTATAGCCGAAACTTTCACTGACTTTGGTGAGTGCACAAACATTTATTCTTCCACTGTGAAATAGTTTCAAGAATATTGGCGTTGCTTGTGTTATAGGCGACGGTAGCCACCTACCATCAAGTGGACCGTCGGCCTGTGTGCCGATCTTTACATAAAAAAAAAAAAGATAATTTCTTTTTATTTTAGAATTCGCGTCGCACGACAAAACTTTTTTTTGCAATAAACATTTATATAATTAGTTAATACTAATTATATAGTTAGTTGTTTTATACTTTTATTTATTCATTCGTTACAGAAGCAGTATGAACAATTTTACTACAATTTAAAAAAGCCGTCGGCGCGGCGGCCGGCGGCATGATTAAGCGTATGCGTGAAGTGTTTCCATAGCGAGCGCTCGATTCGGAGTGCGTCTGCCCGCGATTATGTGGCCGGTGACTCGCGTTCATATTGCCGCTCTTTGAATCGCGCTTAAAAACCGACAAAGCATGGATCGGTGGGCAAGACGAAGAGCATGACGTGCGGCATGACGAGTAACGTTGCCACACTACGTCTCTGCCTCCTTTCCTCGCTACTTCCCATGCCACTCGACGAGTGTGTGGCAGTGGCAGGGGC
Organism: Bembecia ichneumoniformis; assembly: GCA_910589475.2. Taxonomy (NCBI): domain Eukaryota; kingdom Metazoa; phylum Arthropoda; class Insecta; order Lepidoptera; family Sesiidae; genus Bembecia; species Bembecia ichneumoniformis. The sequence continues at coordinate 18,907,738 of OU342525.1, read as the reverse complement.
ATAAGACATTCCGCAAACCCCCCTGTCCTAGCTCTCAGCACGTCAGATTAATTAAACTCTCTTGCAACTCTTTTCTTTATCATGAAAAACGGTCTATGTATGCGACTTCACCGCTCGTGCAAAGTAGTAAGCAATAGGTGGCTTGATAAACTTCATAGACATCGTGGTACAATCATTAGTATATTAGTAAGAAAGAAAGAAAACTAAGTAGGAAAGAAAGAAAAATAACCAAATTTCACCTATTATGATAATTTCTATATGTAATTAAATTATATTCATTAGGTAATTTAATTAGTCTAAGCACAAATTGTCTTTAGTGCTCGGTGTCTTTTAAGTTTGCATGACGTTTTTTGCTATGTCTATATTTCTTTGTTCACAACCTCAGATAACTTTCTTAGAATTTAGGCACATAATATTAATTAAACTCTCAACTTGTCTGTAACTCTTTATCATAAAAAATGGCCGATGTATACGACCTCGCCTCTCATGCAATAGGAGTAGTAAGTAATAGCACAGTCTAACCTAACCATACTTACGTAGGTATTTTAAGAAAACCACGATTCTTTATAATAAGTATATTATAAGCAACGACACGACAAAACGTAAGTGTTGTAATCCGGTCGTGAAGCGCACGCGTTTTTCTAAAAGCGTAGTTGGAATTCACTGAGGCCCGCCGAGGTGCCCGCTGACATCATCGCTGCGCGAGCGACGGCGACGCATGCGGCAGGGGCGAGGAAACACGGCACGTGTATGTGGATGCCTACAGCTTACAGTATTTAATGTAAAAAATGTAATAAAAAAATGTTAAAGCTCAATTAATTTGTTTTCTACTGTTTACCATAAATAATTCCAATTTGTTTTACTTATATGTGGATCTCTTAATTAAACGGTCAACTTGTTTTGTACCTACCACTTGTAACTCTTCTTTATCATAAAAATGGACGTAGGTATAATAACGTGGCCATACAATACCTACCATAAATAGTAAGTATATTTAATTTGATAAATCTATTTTTTTAAAAATTGATCCGGCGAAATTATTTGTTTTTAAAGATCGTAGGTATTTTAAATAGCTATAGCGAGGTTTTGTGATTTTGTACTAAATAAAATGTCAACTTGTCTGTCAACGTTTATCATAAAAAATTATTTGTTCGAGTCACAATGATGCTCGGTTCGAAGTGTGTATACCCACCTGTGTCAATACTCCACAACTAATTAAGTACTAATTAGCAATCATTCAAACCTGTTCAAATGATTTCAAACGATTAACATGATTTTGTAAAAATATACCTACATGCGTTCAATCAACATTGATATTGTTTAATGTTATAAATACTTATTATATTACATTTTATAAAAGTACCGACTTATTTTAATCCCTTGTATCTATTTTATCAACTACAATATTTTTTTAAAGTATTATTTTGATGTATTTTGAATAGACTCGAAAATATTTTTTTCGTAATTTTGAAGTTTTTTAAAATTAAACAAAAAAAGATCAAGTTTTTAGCTTAAAAATTGAAAAAGATGTATGTTTTGTAAAAAAAATGTGTGGTAGGGGGTGAAGGTTAGTAAAGTTGTGGAGACCACCAGAGACCCTCTATAAAACGCTGAAAACCCGACTCTGCTAGCTGTAATAGTTTTCGAGATCCTCTCACCATTTTTTTACCAGATCAAAAAGACCAAGTCTTCGGAAACTCCTGGAACTGCACATCTAATGGACTCTTCTCTTTCTATGAGAAAAGTTTCTTTGAAGAAAAAAGAAAAAAAATATATGGGAGGGGTGTCAACCGAGAGGAATATCCCCCATTCGAGTAGACCATCAAAAGCAACCCCGAAAATGATGACAACCCACCCTAATGACCGTCGCCGTAGCTCGTACCGTCTGGCCGCTGGCCTACTTTAAAAATTATAGCTTCTCGCGCCGGGACTTCAGATAGAAAAAATCGTTTAACTAGGTACTAAATGTAAAACACATACCTTGACCTTCACTTTTGTCTTCATTCAAAAACAAATTCAAATGACGACTTTAAAATAATGTCGATGTGCGCACAGTTCAACTAGCGCATTCAAACAACCGAGGCGGATCTACAATGTATGGAGCATTGCGAATATACAATATCTAGATTAGGTATAATAAATTCATAATTGATCGACCGTTACAGTATCGGTACCTATTCGGATCAAAACAAGTATTACTGGAAGTACGAGTATATAAAGTGATCAACATAAGTAATTGATTTTTGAAATATATACGGAGCCAAAAAGTCTTCGTGCATTTAGAAAATTTAGCCTTGACGGATCCCACCGTTGCATGAAATCGTTGAAAAAATATTTATCGAATATAGGTAGGTACTATCGACGAATATATTTGGCAACATCGCATAATAGAATGCTAGGATGCCGTATTACCTATTCGGATCAAAACAAGTATTACTGGAAGTACGAGTATATAAAGTGATCAACACAAGTAATTGATTTTTGAAATATAATCGGAGCCTAAAAGTCTTCGTGCATATAGAAAATTTAGCCGTTACGGATCCACTGTTGCATGGAATCGTTGTAAAAATATTTGTCGAATATATCGACTATGGACGAATATGTTTGGCAACATCGCATAGTAGAATGCTACGACGCCATCTCGCCCGAGAAATACGCAACTAGATTAAAGTTATTCGGGTCAAAAGGTGGAGTCAACAATGTACGGGCTCGTGGCGTGATCAACAAAGTGCCCAAAGATATGTTTATATATATATATATATAAATATATCTTTGGGCACTTTGTGGCTCAGACGTGCCGTATAGGTAGTTATTCTTTGATCCATTTTCACTTTTTGATCCGGGCGCCTTTTCTTGATCCAGTGCCAGCTGACCATAAATATGTAGCTCCGTTCGGAGCCACAAGTGTCACGATGAGCAATAATAATAATTAAGGGTTTTTTATACAAATCTACCTTTTTGGCGTATAAACAGTTGTAGATCCAATTCAAATGGGCCAATCAGGGCGCAGCATTTGCCATTGGGCTCCCTCATTGGCACGTTTGGGACTACTCGAATGTTCTTGCGTGCTATTGTGCTTTTAAATTGATTTGTTTGTTTTTGGGTATTTAGACATATTTTATATGTTGTGTTTATGAAATACAAATGCAAGTTACAAAAATTAAATAGATAGGTATACAATTCACTTTCGATATAGATGCTTATTGCTTGGAAAAAAATTGTAATTTGACTAGATGTTACCTATAATAATAATTATTATTATAATATTTATTTGTTCCGGCAAATTACAGGGAGTAAATATTAAGTCTAAGATCTTAAATTTTAAATCTTGTTATTTCAAAATCTATCTATCCTTACATATAAACTAGGCTGAGCCTGTAAACGTAAGCCACATCCGATGACATAATATTTTATTAATTGGATATTATGCTTGCTTTAACATGATTACACCAACAACGCAAATAAAAAATAGGTAATTTAAAATTTAAAAGTGTTCGTAAAGACTACGAAGTCTTAGCTCCACCCGAACGTTACAGTTTTTTATCTTCAGTTGTTCATTTCATTTGAACTTAAGATTAGTTTTTTTTTTTTATTTTCTTGTAATTTTTCATTTACTTTTTTGATAGTTAGAATAATTTCGAAATAAAAGACTAATAAGACTAATGTAATCAACAGTAATTATATTATTAACAAATATGTCAAGTTGTAGTCTTATAGATGGTAGGTGTAAGCAACTGCGGACATGTACATAAAACATCTGATTAAATCTTATTATTATTGTCGTCAATAGGTTTACGATTTCTTCATTTGCTTTATTTTTCAGCCACACAACAATTATTTTTTTAACATCGGGTTTGTTACATGGGTACCTATAATCCTAGAATTTTATTTAGTTTGTTATAAAGCATAAGGGGCATGTTGGAATTTATTAATAGAATAAACACAGTAACTGGACAGACCCTATCTTTACGCCTCTTTAATGTTAGGTTATTGTCATAGGGAAGTTTTATATGTTGAGGCAATATGGTATCTAGGCGACCACTCGGCGATTTCAAGCTTATCAGCCACCTGAGCGGTTGGTGATCGGACTTCACTATTACCTCTGCTCCGTCAACGTAACCGCGAAACTTTGACATGGCCCACACGACGGCCAAGGCCTCTCGTTCCGTTGTGTTGTAATTTTTCTCGGCAGCGGTGAGGAGGCGGCTAGCGTATTCGACAGGTCGCTCGTCAGCACCCTCCCCCTGAAGCAGAACTGCCCCTAGAGCGTACCCGCTGCTATCAGTTCTGAGGACGAACGGTTTCGTCTCGTCGGCTTGGCGCAAGATCGGCGCCGAAATTAAAGAGGCTTTGATGGTCTCGAACGCCTTACGTTGCTCGGGTCCCCAACTCCAGGTCGACTCCTTCTTCAATAAGGAAGTTCGAACCGTTGTTGATAATACCGCGATCACAAATGAGTTTCGAACCGATAGTAACACCGCGATCAGGTGAGTTACGAGTGAATTTCAAACCGGTAGTAGCGCTGCGCTCAGCTGTGGCTGGGTCGGTGACCTCGCGGCCGCATACCTATCGACGGCAGACGATGGCGGAACCTTAATTTCCGAAATCTCGTCTTCAATGCCCCTCGCCCTTTCTACAAAACTATCTGTATCACTTATCTTATCTCTAGGTAAACGCTTTCTGACACAGCGGTGTAATAAACCGTACATTATGTCTATTTGCATACATGGCGGCACTGAATATGGTAACCTAGTTATTAACGAACGCACTTTACATATAAACACTTCGGCTCTTTCAGAGTCTTTCTGTTCGTTAGAGAAGATTTCACGTAAAATCTTATGAGCCGGTTTTTGCACTCCGTACATGGCGCGCAGTCGCGCCAGGGCCTCCGACCAGGTGTTGGCGGAGGTGCGTGCGCCGCGCCACCACACAGCCGCGTCGCCCGCCAGCAGCATGGGCAGGCCGCGTAGCGCGTGTTCGTCGCTAACGCCGGCGCACTCTTTGAATACCTGTACCGCATCGATGAACGCCTCCAGCACCTCCGCGTCGCGCGAGCTGCCATCGAACCGCGCGCTGCACTTGGAGAAATTGCCTTTGCCGATGGCGGCGATGATGGTGTCGCCGGGGTTGACGGCGTTAGACGTTGGCGTCGAGGCCGGTGGGTTCCGTGGGCCGCTGCCGTACGGGAGCGCCCGTAGGGTCTCCATGAGGGACCTGTTGGTTTCTTCCTGCATTTTGGCGAAGGCTTCCATAACACCGATAAGGAATGTCTCTGAGACTGTGATCGGTGCTGCTTCGGCGCCGCCGACGGCCGGGGCCGCGGCGTGTGCCGGGGAAGGGGCGGGGGCGCCTCGGGCGCTCTGCTCCGCTGCAGGGTGATATTGGTCGGGTTCACTTGCGTCGTCGATCATGATCTCGTCGCGACCTTCGTTCTCGCCCGCTTGTCTCGGGAGGTCCAAGTCGTATTGCCGGTTGCGCGTGTTAAGCGGCATGGCAACAGATAGGTAGGTATCTACTGTACGCACGCGTACGGACACCAGCTCCTATCGACGCTTAGCATGGATCTCAGGTCGTGTTCGAGCCGTAAGTTGGGCGTCACTATAAAAGGAGGTCACTTCTACAGATCCCTTTATTACAGAAAAGAAGAGAAAACAACCTTGGTGGACACGACCGTTACGTCCGTTACTATGAAAAGCGCGGGACACTGAAGGACGAGACTTAGATAATAATAGTCCAACGTATTTTCGCATTGGCGACGCGGAAGTGTTGCCAGGTCGAATTTTATAAAATCTGAGAATGCGACTAGAAAAAATCAGTAGATGTATGGGGTTTTTTTTTCAAAAAATCAGAAGATACAATTTTGTTGAATAAAACAATGTCAGGCATTAAAATAACATTACATTTTATTAGTTATATATTGTCCTTGAGATACCTACATATTTCGTTGCGCTGACAGTGGAGCACGATTCAAGTTTCAATATTCAACTATGTGTCCATCACTTTAAGTCCATTTTACGATGACCATTTTGTAGTGAAAATCTACGCACGATAAAAAAAATATTACTTACCTATTACGTTTTAAGGTAAAGCTTAAAAATTAAAGTACTTACAAAAAATCAGTAGACTTTCAGATCAAATCAGTAGATCAGTAGAATTCTGGGAAAATCAGTAAATCCCCCGAAAAATCAGGAGACCTGGCATCACTGCGCGGAGACGACTGAAATGCGCGCGGCGATAGGCGCGCGGGGAAATCCGTTACTTTCCAATGCCATAATTATATCAACGTCGTCGTTTCGGAGCCCTGGGGCGCGCGTGTCGCAGTATGACCAAGACGGCGCGTTACACTTTGGATTTTTGAATGTATGGACAATTGAAATTGGAAGTTGTTTGGACATCTAACTTGACAAGTGTGTATTTGGATTTTCAATTCCAGTTCACTATGCAGTGAACGTTCAGTATTTGCAAATTGCATACATTTGGTTTTATACCTACTTTAAAATTATGCAACATTGTCGATAATTTTTCATTTTTATAAAGGGCACCTACAGTGAACCGTATATTTGTTTGTTTTTTACTATTTACGTAGGTTTGTAAATAAAGAAAAATGTCCAAATTAATAAAATATTTGAAAATACTTATTTCACGTTTTATTTTTTCTAAGAATACATTTAATTATATATGTGACAGCATTTTAACCTGCGAAATTACTTGCTTAAGTGGATTGTTACTAGATATTATATTTACCTACTGATAAATAAATATTTTGAAAAATGAGTGTTTACAAAAAGAAACACAAACATACTTTTGCTAGCATTTTTTTTTGTTTTTTTTTTACTTAGTGTTAGGTCTGAATTCCTCACGGTGGTTGTTGTTGTTGAAACTTTTCTCTTGGATTGCTTCGGTGTCTATGGGGGAAAGTTGCATCTCGCCGAGACCTACATTTTGATAGGTCGAACAGTATGGTTTTCACCATCAGTTTGGGAGTTGTAGATTTTAATGTGTTTTTTGGAATTTTTGGATTGGAGTTTTTCGTTTGGTTTGTCGTTGTGGATTTGCTTCCAGTTTGAAAGGGCCCTTCTCAGGGCCACTGCGGAGCAGTCCTTACTGCTGCCTCTTGTTGTTTCCTTTGTTAAACTGTCGTTATTAATTGTTATTGTTGTTGATTGTTTTCTTTGTTATTTATTATTGTTGTAACCCAACCAGAGCTGGATTCTCCGACTGACTCAGTGGTCGGCAGGGCTGTCTATTGGTCAATGTCCGAGGAAACAGGGGCTGGCGAGACCCGTCCATCGGGGAGGGGGGGCGTAAGCTCTCTTACTCCTCGGCTGTGACGAGGCCAGTACCGCGGAGGCTAGGTGAGGCGAGTGGATCAAGCGACAAGGGCACTGTGGAGCCAAAATGGGCGCGGAAGTGGTCCGGCAAAACGGCTGCGAATATAGTCGAGGAGCCGGTCCCTCTGAAGGTGACAAAAGCCAAGACCGGCCGTGGTAAACCGTTCAGTCATGATGTTGGCCTTTGCGTGCTAAACGCGAACTAAGGGAGTACGACAAGTACGAGTCCGACTCGAACCTGTCGGACATGGGAGCCCTCTCGGACGATTCTCAATCGTACAAGGGACTCACCGATAGAATCCTGTCCAAGTTTGATTTTGACGGAGAATCGGAGTCAAGCCAGAAGGACCGGTCCGAAGGCTATAAAAGGCTGCGGGAGGAAAATGGGCGCCTCCGCGGTCAGATAGAAAAGCTTGAAGCAGAAATATCGTCACTCAAACGAGCACTTATTGAAAGGCCCAGCCCAGTTGTGCAATCGGGAGAGCCACCATCGACCATGGCCGCTACCCAGATGTTAACCAGGGCGGAGTTCCTGGAGACATTTGGGTCCTTGCAGGAAGAGCTGGTCTCTCACATAGACAGCATCCTGATCTACAGCTCCACGAATCAGGAGTCTGAAGTGAGACCCCTTCCGGAGCGACGGCCATCAAATGAGATGACGACGCACAGCGGCACTACCATGGAGAAGGCACAAACCTCCCAAAATACGACACTCGCTCCGCCGGCTAACTTGCCCAAGGAGGCGAGAGCGGCCAAAGTGGCCAGGAAGACCGAGCCCAGAGCAACGAACCCTGCTAGGGAGACTGAGGATGGCCCCTCCGGCACCACTGAAATGTGGTCGGAGGTGGTGCGGGGCAGAAAGAAGCGGCCCGTCACTGTAGCTGCGCCAAATACCAAGAAAACCAGGCTCCCTAAAGAGCCAAAGTCACTTGCGGTGGTGGTGTCCTTAAAACCTGAGGCGGTTGCCAAGGGCGCCACCTACGGGGAGGCGATCACTAAGGCTAAAGCCTTGGTATCCCTGGACGCCCTTGGCATAGGGCCACCCAGATTCCGCGTGGGCATCACGGGAGCCCGTATAATGGAGTTGCCAAAGGAGACCACTGCCGCGCAAGCAGACAGTTTAGCGGCAGGAATTGGTGCCGTCCTAGGTGACACCGCAAAGGTCACCCGGCCTGCAAAATCAGCCGACATCCGAGTCAACGGGCTCGATGACAGGGTGTCGGCTGAGGAGCTCAGAGCCAAGTTGGCATCAAGTTCGGGCTGCACTCCCGAACAAATCAAGGTTAGTGCCGTCCAAGTGAGTCCTAACAAACCAAACTCGGCGTTTGCGTCCTGTCCGGTGGAGGCGGCTAGGAAGCTGGCGAGCGCTGGTCGGATAGCAGTAGGTTGGAGCCTTGCCTCCATCCAGATAATGGAACAGCGCCCCATGCGCTGCTTCAAGTGTATGGGGCTCAGGCATCCAGCGGTCCGATGTCTGTCCACCAAGGACCGCAGTGGATTGTGCCACCGCTGCGGAATGGACGGGCATAAAGCCAGCAGATGTGAGGCTACTTTTAAGTGTGCCATCTGTAGTGACGCAGGCCTTCCAGCAACCCACAGAATGGGGGGGTTAAGCTGCAAACCCCCATCGGTAAGAGGTCGGCTCATCGCGGCCGCACCAGCCGAATGCATACGGGCTCCCCCGGCAGCAAGGGAGGAGCCCATGGACTTGGCCCAGGGCCAATAATCTCAGATTAGAGGGAGCGGGCGGAGGAAGCTCCAGCCGCTCCTAACGCAGATGAGTGGGCAGGCGAAGACGGGCGTGTGACGCCCTCCTTCAAATGCCCAGGATCTGCGCGCATGGCCTGGCCGCTGTGCGCGCGTCCAAAGGTCCTCTCGTCTGGGGATTGTCTCGGTGCCTCGGGCAATCCCCCCATTGGCGTCAGCTTGGCTAACAGGCTGAGCTGTCCGGAGTTGGATCGGGGTAGTTGGTTCGCCAGAGCCCGGTCCAACTCACACAAGGGCTTCAAGGGGTCACCGGGGAGTTTTAGTGGGTAGGACCAGTCCCTTTAGGACTGGGTGAGTCCCACATACCCCTATCGCCTAGCCAGCGGTAGGGCATCCGTAAATGAATTTCTCCTCGACAAAAAAAAAAAAAGGTCTGAATTCCTCAACCATTAATATTCAAATTAAACTTAAATACGTACGATGTTTCTGCTATCGCTATTAAAATATATACGCGGGTGAGTAGGACCTATTAATTCGGAGGAAAATTAGTCATCAATTTAATTTTTGGGTGAATGGGACATACTTTTCCGGGACAGTTGGGAAAAATAATAATTCGGGTGAATCTTGCGGGCGAATGGGACCTAAACCCTACCTGCTACGGTTACCCACGGTCTATTGAGTACTGTAAAATTTTGATGTTTGGTCTATTGCAAAAATTCGTCTCCCCGAGACCCCTTAAATGAGTTCCGACACGGGGGGTATGCGACGCACCGCTTCCGAGATATTTTCAAAAATGTCAGTTTTCAAATTTCGTCGTAACAGAAAAATTGGTCTCCCCGAGACCTCTTAAATGAGTACCAACACGGGGGGTCTGCGACGCGCCGTTGTTGAGATATTACCGATAAATAATTGGCGTCGCGTTATTTCCGAGTAACGACTGAGGTGGTTCGAGGGGGGGTGGCAAAATTTTCGCTTTTCATCGCCCCGGCAAACCCCGTGCCGTAACCCGGCTTGCGAAGCCGAGGTTGCGAATTCCTCTCTTGGGTGGGGAGAGGGAGACGGTACCGGACGACGGATCTCGGTGGGCGATGGTTATCCTACAAAGTGACCGCAGCGATAGCTGTCACCGTTGAGGAGCTACGCGCTTTCAAAGATCCTGGACGGTTGTATGGGAGTGTAAAAAACATGTAGGGTAATTGCGCTGGTTTGCCGTCCAGTTCCACTATTCGTCCATCTGACTGAGCTGTATCAAATTCGTGTGTAAAATTTGAACACAAACCTACCTTCCCGCGCAAGGTTGGACTTATTGCGATCTATAATGTCTAAGCAACAGTTCTACCAAGATGAAAATGTGGTTTAATTAGTAACGACTTCAAAAAAATTAAAGTCAGTAGCCGCTTCGCATTCATCTCTTGCAGACGTCATCGCACTAGGAAAAAAAAGTGGGGACGGAAAAAGTTCATGATAAGTTTTAATTATTATTTTAGCTAGATTACGTATTGTTTTTGGCATGTATGTCTATTTATAATCATAATAAAAACAATTTTAAGTGTTTTCTATGGTTTTTTTTATGGAAGTCTTAGACAAATTAGGTGGACTAATACTAGCATACCAATTTTGCAAAATATTTAGTTTTCGTCCACGTGGACGGAAACCCAAACAGCTAAGTGAATATTTGTAATGGTTATTTTACTTCAACGGAACTATAAAATACTAAATATTTTCTCCCAATATGATCTTTATTGCTATTAGATTAGACATTTTAGTTTCCGTCCACGCCTTTGTCTGTGTGGCGCAAATAAAAAATATTTAAAAGTCGTGGACGAAAACTAAAAATAGCTTTAAATGTTGTTTTAATTTTCGTCCATAGAAGTATTATTTGTGGGTAGACAAAAACTAAACTTCCTAACATTTGTATTTAATTACCCATACCAGTTTTCTTTCCCGTATCTTCCTCACATTTGTAAGGGCAATGTGTTTTAAGTAGGTACCCACTATATGAATAATTCTCCTTATGGAGTAGGGTCAATTATTCATAACATAAATGAGGGTAGGTCAGGCATCGTATTCTTCTTAATTTTGTCTTCAGTCAGACAGATGCAGTATTTTTTTTTGTTTTATTATCTACTTACGGAACTTACCCTAAAAACAATCAGGTGGTATCAGAGCATACCACCTGATTGATTGGTGTTTGGGCAGATCTGAATCAGGATGGATGCGGGGAGACGTATTTTTTGAATACATCACTAATGAGTTTAATAACGCAATAATATCCAATAACCTGTCCTCTTGCTCGTAGACAGACACAAATCCCATATGTCACTGATGCTCACACAGTATGTGAACACTTAATTCGTTATATCAATAACATTTTATTAATTTATGTTGTAAGTACCGACCGCGTTTTGTACAACATGATTTCCTTGTACAATAAGATTATATTTTTAATTGTTTTAGTTGGTCACCATAAACGGTTAAGTCATTGTAATACGAATGTTTAAGACTGGAAAAGATTTATTTTTGTTAATGTGTTTAATTATAGCTAATAAAAGTAATAATACCTAAACGGTAGAGAGAAATTGTCAATAACACGAAGAAATTACCATAAATAAGTATACATAATTGGTTTTTAACTTAATACTTCAACTGCACTCCTTTTTCTACATAGTGGTCGAAAACTAGCTCACACTAGGACGAAAACCAGTTTTTTGGACGAAAACCAGCGAAATCCTTACTTTTGAAAAAAATATTTTTTATAAAAAAAGGCGTGTAAATGATTTACTGTCACGTAATATTAACCTAAAGAAGACTATATAAGCAACAAAAATAAATATGATACATTTAAGTAAGAGTACTTCAAGATATTCATTTCGCATCACAAACCTGGCAACTCCGATAATCGGACGAAAACCAGCGCAATGACCCTATGTGGGGAGGGGCGCGATTTGGTAACCCCCGATGGTCCTCTAAGACATTCCGCAAACCCCCCTGTCCTAGCTCTCAGCACGTCAGATTAATTAAACTCTCTTGCAACTCTTTTCTTTATCATGAAAAACGGTCTATGTATGCGACTTCACCGCTCGTGCAAAGTAGTAAGCAATAGGTGGCTTGATAAACTTCATAGGCATCGTGGTACAATCATTAGTTATATTAGTAAGAAAGAAAGAAAACTAAGTAGGAAAGAAAGAAAAATAACCAAATTTCACCTATTATGATAATTTCTATATGTAATTAAATTATATTCATTAGGTAATTTAATTAGTCTAAGCACAAATTGTCTTTAGTGCTCGGTGTCTTTTAAGTTTGCATGACGTTTTTTGCTATGTCTATATTTCTTTGTTCACAACCTCAGATAACTTTCTTAGAATTTAGGCACATAATATTAATTAAACTCTCAACTTGTCTGTAACTCTTTATCATAAAAAATGGCCGATGTATACGACCTCGCCTCTCATGCAATAGGAGTAGTAAGTAATAGCACAGTCTAACCTAACCATACTTACGTAGGTATTTTAAGAAAACCACGATTCTTTATAATAAGTATATTTTATAAGCAACGACACGACAAAACGTAAGTGTTGTAATCCGGTCGTGAAGCGCACGCGTTTTTCTAAAAGCGTAGTTGGAATTCACTGAGGCCCGCCGAGGTGCCCGCTGACATCATCGCTGCGCGAGCGACGGTGACGCATGCGGCAGGGGCGAGGAAACACGGCACGTGTAAGTGGATGCCTACAGCTTACAGTATTTAATGTAAAAAATGTAATAAAAAAATGTTAAAGCTCAATTAATTTGTTTTCTACTGTTTACCATAAATAATTCCAATTTGTTTTACTTATATGTGGATCTCTTAATTAAACGGTCAACTTGTTTTGTACTTGTAACTCTTCTTTATCATAAAAATGGACGTAGGTATAATAACGTGGCCATACAATACCTACCATAAATAGTAAGAATATTTAATTTGATAAATCTATTTTTTTAAAAATTGATCCGGCGAAATTATTTGTTTTTAAAGATCGTATTTTAAATAGCTATAGCGAGGTTTTGTGATTTTGTACTAAATAAAATGTCAACTTGTCTGTCAACGTTTATCATAAAAAATTATTTGTTCGAGTCACAATGATGCTCGGTTCGAAGTGTGTATACCCACCTGTGTCAATACTCCACAACTAATTAAGTACTAATTAGCAATCATTCAAACCTGTTCAAATGATTTCAAACGATTAACATGATTTTGTAAAAATATACCTACATGCGTTCAATCAACATTGATATTGTTTAATGTTATAAATACTTATTATATTACATTTTATAAAAGTACCAACTTATTTTAATCCCTTGTATCTATTTTATCAACTACAATATTTTTTTAAAGTATTATTTTGATGTATTTTGAATTATGAATTTTTACTTTATCAATTATAATTTCTTTTTGTAATATAAATATTATATTTATTATTAATACACATTAAATATTTTATTTTGAGTAGTAATATTGTAAGTATGGTTAATATTATAACTTCATTTTAAAACAGAAATCGATGATGCAAGTCGCAAATGAACATGTTTTTTACATACCTCATAAAAAACGGTCTCGTCGCCAGACGCTTCATGAACGTTTTTCATTAAAATACGAGTTTCGAAAAAAATCACATAAATTAAGCGTAATAGACTCGAAAATATTTTTTTCGTAATTTTGAGAATTTTTAAAAATTAAACAAAAAAAGATCAAGTTTTTAGCTTAAAAATTGAAAAAGATGTATGTTTTGTAAAAAAAATGTGTGGTAGGGGGTGAAGGTTAGTAAAGTTGTGGAGACCACCAGAGACCCTCTATAAAACGCTGAAAACCCGACTCTGCTAGCTGTAATAGTTTTCGAAATCCTCTCACCATTTTTTTACCAGATCAAAAAGACCAAGTCTTCGGAAACTCCTGGAACTGCACATCTAATGGACTCTTCTCTTTCTATGAGAAAAGTTTCTTTGAAGAAAAAAGAAAAAAATTATATGGGAGGGGTGTCAACCGAGAGGAATATCCCCCATTCGAGTAGACCATCAAAAGCAACCCCGAAAATGATGACAACCCACCCTAATGACCGTCGCCGTAGCTCGTACCGTCTGGCCGCTGGCCTACTTTAAAAATTATAGCTTCTCGCGCCGGGACTTCAGATAGAAAAAATCGTTTAACTAGGTACTAAATGTAAAACACATACCTTGACCTTCATTTTTGTCTTCATTCAAAAACAAATTCAAATGACGACTTTAAAATAATGTCGATGTGCGCACAGTTCAACTAGCGCATTCAAACAACCGAGGCGGATCTACAATGTATGGAGCATTGCGAATATACAATATCTAGATTAGGTATAATAAATTCATAATTGATCGACCGTTACAGTATCGGTACCTATTCGGATCAAAACAAGTATTACTGGAAGTACGAGTATATAAAGTGATCAACATAAGTAATTGATTTTTGAAATATATACGGAGCCAAAAAGTCTTCGTGCATTTAGAAAATTTAGCCTTGACGGATCCACCGTTGCATGAAATCGTTGAAAAAATATTTATCGAATAATAGGTACTATCGACGAATATATTTGGCAACATCGCATAATAGAATGCTAGGATGCCGTATTACCTATTCGGATCAAAACAAGTATTACTGGAAGTACGAGTATATAAAGTGATCAACACAAGTAATTGATTTTTGAAATATAATCGGAGCCTAAAAGTCTTCGTGCATATAGAAAATTTAGCCGTTACGGATCCACTGTTGCATGGAATCGTTGTAAAAATATTTGTCGAATATATCGACTATGGACGAATATGTTTGGCAACATCGCATAGTAGAATGCTACGACGCCATCTCGCCCGAGAAATACGCAACTAGATTAAAGTTATTCGGGTCAAAAGGTGGAGTCAACAATGTACGGGCTCGTGGCATGATCAACAAAGTGCCCAAAGATATGTTTATATATATATATATATATATATAAACATATCTTTGGGCACTTTGTTGATCACGCCACGAGCCCGTACATTGTTGACTCCACCTTTTGACCCGAATAACTTTAATCTAGTTGCGTATTTCTCGGGCGAGATGGCGTCGTAGCATTCTACTATGCGATGTTGCCAAACATATTCGTCCATAGTCGATATATTCGACAAATATTTTTACAACGATTCCATGCAACAGTGGATCCGTAACGGCTAAATTTTCTATATGCACGAAGACTTTTAGGCTCCGATTATATTTCAAAAATCAATTACTTGTGTTGATCACTTTATATACTCGTACTTCCAGTAATACTTGTTTTGATCCGAATAGGTAATACGGCATCCTAGCATTCTATTATGCGATGTTGCCAAATATATTCGTCGATAGTACCTACCTATATTCGATAAATATTTTTTCAACGATTTCATGCAACGGTGGGATCCGTCAAGGCTAAATTTTCTAAATGCACGAAGACTTTTTGGCTCCGTATATATTTCAAAAATCAATTACTTATGTTGATCACTTTATATACTCGTACTTCCAGTAATACTTGTTTTGATCCGAATAGGTACCGATACTGTAACGGTCGATCAATTATGAATTTATTATACCTAATCTAGATATTGTATATTCGCAATGCTCCATACATTGTAGATCCGCCTCGGTTGTTTGAATGCGCTAGTTGAACTGTGCGCACATCGACATTATTTTAAAGTCGTCATTTGAATTTGTTTTTGAATGAAGACAAAAGTGAAGGTCAAGGTATGTGTTTTACATTTAGTACCTAGTTAAACGATTTTTTCTATCTGAAGTCCCGGCGCGAGAAGCTATAATTTTTAAAGTAGGCCAGCGGCCAGACGGTACGAGCTACGGCGACGGTCATTAGGGTGGGTTGTCATCATTTTCGGGGTTGCTTTTGATGGTCTACTCGAATGGGGGATATTCCTCTCGGTTGACACCCCTCCCATATATTTTTTTTCTTTTTTCTTCAAAGAAACTTTTCTCATAGAAAGAGAAGAGTCCATTAGATGTGCAGTTCCAGGAGTTTCCGAAGACTTGGTCTTTTTGATCTGGTAAAAAAATGGTGAGAGGATCTCGAAAACTATTACAGCTAGCAGAGTCGGGTTTTCAGCGTTTTATAGAGGGTCTCTGGTGGTCTCCACAACTTTACTAACCTTCACCCCCTACCACACATTTTTTTTACAAAACATACATCTTTTTCAATTTTTAAGCTAAAAACTTGATCTTTTTTTGTTTAATTTTAAAAAACTTCAAAATTACGAAAAAAATATTTTCGAGTCTATTCAAAATACATCAAAATAATACTTTAAAAAAATATTGTAGTTGATAAAATAGATACAAGGGATTAAAATAAGTCGGTACTTTTATAAAATGTAATATAATAAGTATTTATAACATTAAACAATATCAATGTTGATTGAACGCATGTAGGTATATTTTTACAAAATCATGTTAATCGTTTGAAATCATTTGAACAGGTTTGAATGATTGCTAATTAGTACTTAATTAGTTGTGGAGTATTGACACAGGTGGGTATACACACTTCGAACCGAGCATCATTGTGACTCGAACAAATAATTTTTTATGATAAACGTTGACAGACAAGTTGACATTTTATTTAGTACAAAATCACAAAACCTCGCTATAGCTATTTAAAATACCTACGATCTTTAAAAACAAATAATTTCGCCGGATCAATTTTTAAAAAAATAGATTTATCAAATTAAATATACTTACTATTTATGGTAGGTATTGTATGGCCACGTTATTATACCTACGTCCATTTTTATGATAAAGAAGAGTTACAAGTGGTAGGTACAAAACAAGTTGACCGTTTAATTAAGAGATCCACATATAAGTAAAACAAATTGGAATTATTTATGGTAAACAGTAGAAAACAAATTAATTGAGCTTTAACATTTTTTTATTACATTTTTTACATTAAATACTGTAAGCTGTAGGCATCCACATACACGTGCCGTGTTTCCTCGCCCCTGCCGCATGCGTCGCCGTCGCTCGCGCAGCGATGATGTCAGCGGGCACCTCGGCGGGCCTCAGTGAATTCCAACTACGCTTTTAGAAAAACGCGTGCGCTTCACGACCGGATTACAACACTTACGTTTTGTCGTGTCGTTGCTTATAATATACTTATTATAAAGAATCGTGGTTTTCTTAAAATACCTACGTAAGTATGGTTAGGTTAGACTGTGCTATTACTTACTACTCCTATTGCATGAGAGGCGAGGTCGTATACATCGGCCATTTTTTATGATAAAGAGTTACAGACAAGTTGAGAGTTTAATTAATATTATGTGCCTAAATTCTAAGAAAGTTATCTGAGGTTGTGAACAAAGAAATATAGACATAGCAAAAAACGTCATGCAAACTTAAAAGACACCGAGCACTAAAGACAATTTGTGCTTAGACTAATTAAATTACCTAATGAATATAATTTAATTACATATAGAAATTATCATAATAGGTGAAATTTGGTTATTTTTCTTTCTTTCCTACTTAGTTTTCTTTCTTTCTTACTAATATACTAATGATTGTACCACGATGTCTATGAAGTTTATCAAGCCACCTATTGCTTACTACTTTGCACGAGCGGTGAAGTCGCATACATAGACCGTTTTTCATGATAAAGAAAAGAGTTGCAAGAGAGTTTAATTAATCTGACGTGCTGAGAGCTAGGACAGGGGGGTTTGCGGAATGTCTTATGCCCCTGCCACTGCCACACACTCGTCGAGTGGCATGGGAAGTAGCGAGGAAAGGAGGCAGAGACGTAGTGTGGCAACGTTACTCGTCATGCCGCACGTCATGCTCTTCGTCTTGCCCACCGATCCATGCTTTGTCGGTTTTTAAGCGCGATTCAAAGAGCGGCAATATGAACGCGAGTCACCGGCCACATAATCGCGGGCAGACGCACTCCGAATCGAGCGCTCGCTATGGAAACACTTCACGCATACGCTTAATCATGCCGCCGGCCGCCGCGCCGACGGCTTTTTTAAATTGTAGTAAAATTGTTCATACTGCTTCTGTAACGAATGAATAAATAAAAGTATAAAACAACTAACTATATAATTAGTATTAACTAATTATATAAATGTTTATTGCAAAAAAAAGTTTTGTCGTGCGACGCGAATTCTAAAATAAAAAGAAATTATCTTTTTTTTTTTTATGTAAAGATCGGCACACAGGCCGACGGTCCACTTGATGGTAGGTGGCTACCGTCGCCTATAACACAAGCAACGCCAATATTCTTGAAACTATTTCACAGTGGAAGAATAAATGTTTGTGCACTCACCAAAGTCAGTGAAAGTTTCGGCTATAGTTATTGAATTGTTCGTTTATAATTGTTATTTATTAATAATTATAAATATTAGAAGAAGTCTAAATAGTTAGTTATAATTTATTTGGTTAACACGTATTATTTATTTATTTACACAACACTAATACTTTTTTATATTTTTTTATTTTTCACTCTCTAACAACACCATAGCAACTGACACTTATTTTTTCCTTTTTTATTTTATATATTATATTGTCTATTGAAAGTGAAGTAGTATGTCAGTAATCAACCTACTTTAACAAATAATGTGCCAAGGAGATAGAGAAATGGGCTCTGGGATCCCTTACTCACTCACCGAAACACAACAGCACACGTGCTGTTGTTTCACGGTGGTCTTCTGTAAGGGGGTGGTTACTGCCGCCAGACGGGTTGCCCAAATGACTGCGAAAAACGCAGTGTGCCCTGCCACTACTTTCCAAATCCAGACAAGAGCTAAATTTGAAAAGTTCATTTTTCAAAGTTGACCCTGCCGAGAATCGAACCCGGGAACCGTAGAACAGAGCGTTAAGGCAAGCACTAATATATAAAATTCTAATATTATAAATAAGTAAAGTTTGTATGTATGAGGTAATCTTCGAAACTATATCCGATTTAAAAAATCTTTCGCCAATATTGATATATTGACCGCGCCGTGTAACTACAGAGGCAGTGCAAGATCAAGACACATACGCTACCACCGAGAAACAATCTGGATTCCACGCAGGCGTAGCCGCGGGCACAGCTAGTTAACAATAAAAGCGTAGCGTAGCGTGTCTTGATGTTGCACTGCATCTGTGGTACCCGGCGCAGTCGTGCTTTACAATTATATCGTAATATCTTTAACGATAAATGCAAAACAAATGCAGTAAAAATCACACGTATAAATACTTATGACGATAAACTTGCTGATTTTGATAAGGATTCATAATTTTGTTGATAATAAAATGTAATAATTTGTCGAGGACGACGACGACGACGTATATTTCTATAACATTTATAAAATTAGCTAAAAATGCATAGCGCGCACGCTCTCTCAATTTCCACGTCCATTCTGTTGCAAAAGCAAATGACCTAGTGCGGCGCGTCGCGATTAATCGCGCGAGTAGAGAAGCGTGTGGACAGAAGGGCAACATCGCGGCAGCGCGAGGAGCAGAGCGATGAGCAGCGCGAGGAGCATAGTGTGGCAGAGGGGTTAGAGGACCATCGGGGGTTACCAAATCGCGCCCCTCCCCACATACATGTTTTTTACACTCCCATACAACCGTCCAGGATCTTTGAAAGCTCGTAGCTCCTCAACGGTGACAGCTATCGCTGCGGTCACTTTGTCGGATAACCATCGCCCACCGAGATCCGTCGTCCGGTACCGTCTCCCTCCTCCCACCCAAGAGAGGAATTCGCAACCCCGGCTTCGCAAGCCGGGTTACGGCACGGGGTCTGCCGGAGCGATGAAAAGCGAAAATTTTGCCACCCCCCCTCGAACCACCTCAGTCGTTACTCGGCAATGACGCGGCGCCAATTTTTTATCGGTAATATCTCAACAACGGCGCGTCGCAGACCCCCCGTGTTGGTACTCATTTAAGAGGTCTCGGGGAGACCAATTTTTCTGTTACGACGAAATTTGAAAATTGACATTTTTGAAAATATCTCGGAAGCGGTGCGTCGCATACCCCCGTGTCGGAACTCATTTAAGGGGTCTCGGGGAGACGAATTTTTTGCAATAGACCAAATATCAAAATTTTTCAGTACTCAGTAGACCGTGGGTAACCGTAGCAGGTAGGGTTTAGGTCCCATTCGCCCGCAAGATTCACCCGAATTATTATTTTTCCCAACTGTCCCGGAAAAGTATGTCCCATTCACCCGAAAATTAAATTGATGACTAATTTTCCCGACTCACCCGAATTAATAGGTCCCACTCACCCGCGTATATATTTTAATAGCGATAGCAGAAACATCGTACGTATTTAAGCTTAATTTGAATATTAATGGTTGAGGAATTCAGACCTTTTTTTTTTTTTTTTTGTCGAGGAGAAATCCATTTACGGATGCCCTACCGCTGGCTAGGCGATAGGGGTATGTGGGACTCACCCAGTCCTAAAGGGACTGGTCCTACCCACTAAAACTCCCCGGTGACCCCTTGAAGCCCTTGTGTGAGTTGGACCGGGCTCTGGCGAACCAACTACTCCGATCCAACTCCGGACAGCTCAGCCTGTTAGCCAAGCTGACGCCAAGGGGGAGATTGCCCGGGGCACCGAGACAATCCCCAGACGAGAGGACCTTTGGACGCGCGCACAGCGGCCAGGCCATGCGCGCAGGTCCTGGGCATTTGAAGGAGGGCGTCACACGCCCGTCTTCGCCTGCCCACTCATCTGCGTTAGGAGCGGCTGGAGCTTCCTCCGCCCGCTCCCTCTAATCTGAGATTATTGGCCCTGGGCCAAGTCCATGGGCTCCTCCCTTGCTGCCGGTGGAGCCCGTATGCATTCGGCTGGTGCGGCCGCGATGAGCCGACCTCTTACCGATGGGGGTTTGCAGCTTAACCCCCCCATTCTGTGGGTTGCTGGAAGGACTGCGTCACTACAGATGGCACACTTAAAAGTAGCCTCACATCTGCTGACTTTATGCCCGTCCATTCC
The DNA here is from genome assembly GCA_910589475.2 of Bembecia ichneumoniformis. Lineage (NCBI taxonomy): Eukaryota > Metazoa > Arthropoda > Insecta > Lepidoptera > Sesiidae > Bembecia > Bembecia ichneumoniformis. The sequence goes on along the minus strand of OU342525.1, from coordinate 18,886,720 downwards.
GCAGCGGTGGCACAATCCACTGCGGTCCTTGGTGGACGGACATCGGACCGCTGGATGCCCGAGCCCCATACACTTGAAGCAGCGCATGGGGCGCTGTTCCATTATCTGGATGGAGGCAAGGCTCCATCCTACTGCTATCCGACCAGCGCTCGCCAGCTTCCTAGCCGCCTCCACCGGACAGGACGTAAACGCCGAGTTTGGTTTGTTGGGACTCACTTGGACGGCACTAACCTTGATTTGTTCGGGAGTGCAGCCCGAACTTGATGCCAACTTGGCTCTGAGCTCCTCAGCCGACACCCTGTCATAGAGCCCGTTGACTCGGATGTCGGCTGATTTTGCAGGTCGGGTGACCTTTGCGGTATCACCTAGGACGGTACCAATTCCTGCCGCTAAACTGTCTGCTTGCGCGGCAGTGGTGTCCTTTGGCAACTCCATTATACGGGCTCCCGTGATGCCCACGCGGAATCTGGGTGGCCCTATGCCAAGGGCGTCCAGGGATACCAAGGCTTTAGCCCTAGTGATCGCCTCCCCGTAGGTGGCGCCCTTGGCAACCGCCTCAGGTTTTAAGGACACCACCACCGCAAGTGACTTTGGCTCTTTAGGGAGCTTGGTTTTCTTGGTATTTGGCGCCGCTACAGTGATGGGCCGCTTCTTTCTGCCCCGCACCACCTCCGACCACATTTCAGTAGTGCCGGAGGGGCCATCCTCAGTCTCCCTAGCGGGGTTCGTTGCTCTGGGCTCGGTCTTCCTGGCCACTTTGGCCGCTCTCACCGCCTTGGGCAAGTTAGCCGGCGGAGCGAGTGTCGTATTTTGGGAGGTTTGTGCCTTCTCCATGGTAGTGCCGCTGTGCGTCGTCATCTCATTTGATGGCCGTCGCTCCGGAAGGGGTCTCACTTCAGACTCCTGATTCGCGGAGCGGGAGATCAGGATGCTGTCTATGTGAGAGACCAGCTCTTCCTGCAAGGACCCAAATGTCTCCAGGAACTCCGCCCTGGTTAACATCTGGGTAGCGGCCATGGTCGATGGTGGCTCTCCCGATTACACAACTGGGCTGGGCCTTTCAATAAGTGCTCGTTTGAGTGACGATATTTCTGCTTCAAGCTTTTCTATCTGACCGCGGAGGCGCCCATTTTCCTCCCGCAGCCGTTTATAGCCTTCGGACCGGTCCTTCTGGCTTGACTCCGATTCTCCGTCAAAATCAAACTTGGACAGGATTCTATCGGTGAGTCCCTTGTACGATTGAGAATCGTCCGAGAGGGCTCCCATGTCCGACAGGTTCGAGTCGGACTCGTACTTGTCGTACTCCCTTAGTTCGCGTTTAGCACGCGAAAGGCCAACATCATGACTGAACGGTTTACCACAGCCGGTCTTGGCTTTTGTCACCTTCAGAGGGACCGGCTCCTCGACTATATTCGCCGCTTCCGCGCCCATTTTACCGGACCGCTTCCGCGCCCATTTTGGGCTCCACAGTGCCCTTGTCGCTTGATCCACTCGCCTCACCTAGCCTCCGCGGTACTGGCCTCGTCACAGCCGAGGAGTAAGAGAGCTTACGCCCCCCCCTCCCCGATGGACGGGTCTCGCCAGCCCCTGATTCCTCAGACATTGACCAGTAGACAGCCCTGCCGACCACTGAGTCAGTCGGAGAATCCAGCTCTGGTTGGGTTACAACAATAATAAATAACAAAGAAAACAATCAACAACAATAACAATTAATAACGACAGTTTAACAAAGGAAACAACAAGAGGCAGCAGTAAGGAGTGCTCCGCAGTGGCCCTGAGAAGGGCCCTTTCAAACTGGAAGCAAATCCACAACGAAAAACCAAACGAAAAACTCCAATCCAAAAATTCCAAAAAACACATTAAAATCTACAACTCCCAAACTGATGGTGAAAACCATACTGTTCGACCTATCAAAATGTAGGTCTCGGCGAGACGCAACTTTCCCCCATAGACACCGAAGCAATCCAAGAGAAAAGTTGCAACAACAACAACCACCCTGAGGAATTCAGACCTAACACTAAGTAAAACAAAAACAAAAAAAATGCTAGCAAAAGTATGTTTGTGTTTCTTTTTGTAAACACTCATTTTTCAAAATATTTATTTATCAGTAGGTAAATATAATATAGTAACAATCGACTTAAGCAAGTAATTTCGCAGGTTAAAATGCTGTGACACATATTATAATTAAATATATTCTTAGAAAAAATAAAACGTGAAATAAGTATTTTCAAATATTTTATTAATTTGGACATTTTTCTTTATTTACAAACCTACGTAAATAGTAAAAAACAAACAAATATACGGTTCACTGTAGGTACACCATATAAGGAAAAATGAAAAATTATCGACAATGTTGCATAATTTTAAAGTAGGTATAAAACCAAATGTATGCAATTTGCAAATACTGAACGTTCACTGCATAGTGAACTGGAATTGAAAATCCAAATACACACTTGTCAAGTTAGATGTCCAAACAACTTCCAATTTCAATTGTCCATACATTCAAAAATCCAAAGTGTAACGCGCCGTCTTGGTCATACTGCGACACGCGCGCCCCAGGGCTCCGAAACGACGCGCGGCAAAACTAACCGATCACGCGGATATACGTTGATATATGGCATTGGAAAGTAACGGATTTCCCCGCGCGCCTATCGCCGCGCGCATTTCAGTCGTCTCCGCGTCGCCAATGCGAAAATACGTTGGACTATTATCTAAGTCTCGTCCTTCAGTGTCCCGCGCTTTTCATAGTAAAGGTAGCATTCGGATCAAGACGACCGCGACGCGAGACCGCGACTCGAGACCGCGACCGGCGACCGCGACCCACTGCTTTATATGAATTAATAGGGAGTGCTGACGGATGCAAGCAACCGAGTCGCGCGACGTGTGGGCGTGGCCTGCCGGCGCCTTGCGTCGCGCGACTCGGTCGCTCACAAGGCAGTGCCGTGGCGCGACAGATGCAAAATGGCCGTTTTTTCTTCGCACGAAGACGAAATTTTTAGTAAAAACGCACCTTTATTCTTCTTTATAATTTAAATGTCGTTTTATGAGTGTCTGAAAGCAGCCCTCTTCCTCTCGCGACGTAAACAATGTATCGATTTTCATCCTTTTTTTCGGAGCACATAATAAAAGAAGGATATCATCGTCTTCTTCTTCTTCGTCTTCTAATAACTGTCGAAGAAATCTTTTTCTGTTCATAGTTAAAACGCGTCGTGATGGAATACAACCGTTTAGTTTAGTAACTGCAAGCATACTGAGTTTCGTATGGGTCGCACGACTCGTGTCGCGTAGATTCGTAGGTAGCTGTCGCCCTGCGACCTGCGACCGGTTGCCGGTCGCGGTCTCGGGTCGTGGTCTCTCGTCGCGGTCGTCTTGATCCGAATGCTATCTTAACGGACGTAACGGTCGTGTCCACCAAGGTTGTTTTCTCTTCTTTTCTGTAAAGGGATCTGTAGAAGTGACCTCCTTTTATAAAAGTAATAAAATCCTTAAACTATATTCTGAGTATGACGTTTTAACTGTTAGACAACTTTTCAATAAAGATACCATATTGCCTCAACATATAAAACTTCCCTATGACAATAACCTAACATTAAAGAGGCGTAAAGATAGGGTCTGTCCAGTTACTGTGTTTATTCTATTAATAAATTCCAACGTTATACATGCCCCTTATGCTTTATAACAAACTAAATAAAATTCTAGGATTATACCCATGTAACAAACCCGATGTTAAAAAAATAATTGTTGCGTGGCTGAAAAATAAAGCAAATGAAGAAATCGTAAACCTAATGACGACAATAATAATAAGATTTAATCAGATGTTTTATGTACATGTCCGCAGTTGCTTACACCTACCATCTATAAGACTACAACTTGACATATTTTTTAATAATATAATTACTAATGATTACATTTAGTCTTTTATTTCGAAATTATTCTAACTATCAAAAATGTAAATGAAAAATTACAAGAAAATTTAAAAAAAAAAACTAATCTTAAGTTCAAATGAAATGAACAACTGAAGATAAAAAACTGTAACGTTGGGGTGGAGCTAAAACTACGAACACTTTTAAATTTTAAATTACCTATTTTTTATTTGCGTTGTTAAGGTGTAATCATGTTAAAGCAAGCATAATATCCAAATATTAAAATATTATGTCATCGGATGTGGCTTACATTTACAGGCTCAGCCTAGTTTATATGTAAGGATAGATAGATTTTGAAATAACAAGATTTAAAATTTAAGATCTTAGACTTAATATTTACTCCCTGTAATTTGCCGGAACAAATAAATATTACAATAATTATTATTATTATAGGTAACATCTAGTCAAATTACAATTTTTTTCCAAGCAATAAGCATCTATATCGAAAGTGAATTGTATACCTATCTATTTAATTTTTGTAACTTGCATTTGTATTTCATAAACACAACATATAAAATATGTCGAAATACCCAAAAACAAACAAATCAATTTAAAAGCACAATAGCACGCAAGAACATTCGAGTAGTCCCAAACGTGCCAATGAGGAAGCCCAATGGCAAATGCTGCGCCCTGATTGGCCCATTTGAATTGGATCTACAACTGTTTATACGCCAAAAAGGTAGATTTGTATAAAAAACCCTTAATTATTATTATTGCTCATCGTGACACTTGTGGCTCCGAACGGAGCTACATATTTATGGTCAGCTGGCAATGGATCAAGAAAAGGCGCCCGGATCAAAAAGTGAAAATGGATCAAAGAATAACTACCTATACGGCACGTCTGAGCCACAAAGTGCCCAAAGATATATTTATATATATATATATATATATATATATATATATATATATATATATATATATATATATATATATGAGTAATATAATGCCTGACATCTTTATAGCTTTGACGACGGTGGCGCCGATTTTTAAGTTTTTAGACGATCCCTCGGGAACCTAACATTTTTCCAGGATAAAAAGTATCCTATATGTTAGGTAATCCTGGTAATAAACTATCTGTGTGCCAAATTTCATCCAAATCTGTTCAGCCGTTTTGGCGTGATTGAGTAACAAACACACAAACATACAAACTTTCGCATTTATAATATTAGTAGGATTTACATTAACATCGCTTTTAACAAAGCAATAATAAAGTTAATTTGATTAATTTAATAATAACAATAAAATATAATTCGGCGAGCACATGGGTTTAATTTGTGTTCAGTTTAGCTTGTTTAGCTTGTTTTAGCACTCTGTTTTAGACGGGCTGCCTGAAAATGAACTTTTCTAAGTTGGTTCTGGTCTGGATCGGGCAAGTAGTGACAGGTTTCGCAGTCAATTTGAGTATTCCGTCTGGCGGCAGTAACCACGCCCTTACAGAAAACTACCGTGAAATAACAGCACGTGGGTTGTGTTTCGTTGAGTAAGTAAGGAATCAAGAGCCCATTTTCCTATCCCTACCTAATCCCTTATCCTTAATCCATCTATTGTCGACAGCGCACTTGCAGCACCTATGGTGTTCCTTTAAGATCGGCAGACAGGCTGACGGTCCACTTGATGGTAGGTGGCTACCGTCGCCTATAACACAAGCAACGCCAAAGCTGCTGCAAGTGCGCTACCGACTACAGTCGGTACAGATGAGGGATTAGGAGTGGATAGGGAAATGGGCTCTGGCATCCCTTACTCACTCACCGAAACACAACAGCACAAGTGCTGTTATTTCACGGTGGTCTTCTGAAAGAGGGTGGTTACTACCACCAGACGGGCTGCCCAAATGACTGCGAAAACGTAGTGTGCCCTGCTTGTCGCCTGAGATTAGCGCGTTCAAACAAACAAACAAACTCTTCAGCTTTATTATATTAGTATAGATTTTTCAACGTGAACGAAGTCGCGGACACCAGCTAGTAGTATATAAATAAGTTCGTATAAAAATAATGCCAAATTCGATTACAATAACGGGAGTAATGCTTTCGGTAGACAAACCCTCAGTAACGTTTATTCAGCCAGTCGTAGTGACATCTCACATTGTGTTACACAACCTTGATGTTTTGTTTAACAACAGGGTTGTTTATTACGTGAATTGATGGTATGTTTCATGAATTCATAGTAGGTATTATTCTTGGTTTCCTAGTGTAACAAATTCTGGTTTAAACAACAATATTCTGGTTTAACAATAACAATAAATAGTTAAGACGAATTAAACAATTTAATTCGTCTTAACTATTTAGGGCTACAAGCAGAAGCAGAAATTATAGCCTATGTGTTATTCTGATGGTTAAATGATATTATTGTAAAGTTTCATTTGAAACCGTTCAGTAATTTTGTGTGATGATTAACAAACATCCATACAACTTTTGCATTTATTCTTATATTAGTTAGCGTCATTTTACTTTGTACCTAATATTTTTTATTAACAGGCTCCACGCCATCGATAAGAAAAAATCACAACTTTGTTCTCGGATTCAGCTCGTTCAAACATAAAGCCAATGTAACAAAAAACATATATGTGATAGGTACATAATTTCTTGATCTATATTTTTGACGAGGCATTTTTGTTTTAAGTATTATGGTTTACGAGAAATTAAATAAAATTTTAATGTATTGCTTTGTTACAAAAATAGATTCAACTTAGTTGTTTCAAGAATTAATGCAATGTGTGTGTAATCAAGTGATAGAGTTTCATTTACACTATAAATTACACGAACAGTTTTTCATTTAATTCAATAGTTTCAGAAAAAGCAAGGTTTTATTGATATTTTTGAGTAGCAAATGCCCCTAACGAGGGCCGGTTGTAAAGAGCTCAGTTGCCCAAGGTCATTCGCGTAGTAGAGGACGTTAAAGGAACTTCTACTTGAAAATCGCACTTTACACATTTTGTAGGAAATAATAATATAACCAACCACATTACGTTCCATCGTTAAGCTTCTTACCGTCGGCCATTTTGTCGAGAAGTCGAGACCGAGTGACGACGACAAAATGGCGGCGATCGCTTTCGCAAGACATTCAATTTGAATATAGAACAGCATACGTCGCCCGCGCTCCACGACACTAACTCATAGGATTCTGTGAGATGGCCCGACATTTGTAAAAATATAATATTCTCTGCTCAGAACAAGAATGCATTAGAGATTTAATAAAAATAAAAATTCATATCACACTGAACAGAAATATTGAAAAAGCAAATGTGCTTTTCAATTCAATTCAATTCAATTCAATTATTTATTTTTGAACTTTTGAATCGAGTAACAATTACTGTGAGCTTTTTGTTCTGTAGGTGTTTAAAAATTAGTCGTATTAATGACTAAAGCTTGGCAGACTAGCTTGGAAACCGAGTGAAGTGGCACTCAATTATATCTCTATGTGACTATGTCTAACTTAACCAACTATGTTAACTATGTTTAACTTATGTGACTATTTTTTTACGGAAATTCTAGTCTCATTATTTTAGTACAGGGTAGGTAACTATTCTGTTACTTTTAGGCTACTTACTGTATGATGAACAAAAGCTCATTGGATACAATTATTGTAGCTTCTATTCATCACACATAATATTAATTATCTTGCCTAAAAGGTAACGATATATTATAAAGTATATAAAAATGCTGCCTCGTTATATAGAGTAAATAAAATGCCTTGTTATATAAGCCAGGGGGAACTCATGTGAGGTTAAAGAATAAGTTTCGAGGTTAAAGGGATTGAACTCCCTCGAGCATCCATTACTCGTGCATCATGGATGGTCTTCCAGAAGTGGGTGGTAACTGCCATATATACAGCGCAGTTTATGACTGCGGACCGCAGGAGCCCCTACTATTACTGAAATTAGTGTAACAAAATCAAGTAGTTTATCTTGATTTTGTTAATAATGGTATGTTTTGTTGAAAATGAATCGCTTTCACTAAGCATTTTACTTGCACTCATAATATTTTTAGTATTGATGGTAAGAGTTTTGTGAAAAGAAGTATTCCATTCCATTTTTGTTCTAAAATACGACTTAAAGGAGACGAGGTTCATAAGGGTCTAAGAATATGTCGGTCAAAGCACGGCAGCAAGAGATAACGCTCCAATCCGCGCTCCCGGAAAAATTGCGACCAAGATGGCGTCGTAAAAATGTTATTAATCTTTAATAAAATTCTGTTATATAAAGCTAACTTAGGATAGTGTTTATTTAAAAATAACTTCAAAAATAATAACTTCAACTTACAAAGAAACCATCTTCAAAAATGACTTACTTAATATTGTGGCACTATACATATTATATTTCCTATCATCTAAGTAAAGAGTAGGTATTTAACTCAGTTTATCTTTTATCTTTGTGATATTTTTTTCTATTATCATTTTCCTCCATTATAAACTGTTTTCTCACTACTTTCACTATATGGCCACACTAACTAGTGGGAAACCCACTGTAAAACGTACACCTAACAGCATCCGGCTATCACTACAATTTCTATCTTCCTCAATTTTATGCTATATTTTCTAATCCGCTAGTGGTCAGTCCTCTCATTTACACTCCTGACACTAACGATACTCTTTCTCGTTTCAGAAGACGACCTCGACACATCCTACTGGACCAGGATGACCTCATCACAGCAGCAAACGCGGCGTTTGCTGGTGATGACAACGACGTGCAGCTGCCCCGACTTCGTGAAAGAAGAGGAAGACCGCCGCGCCCCTTCTCACCTCCGAGGCGCGACCTGGCAGCGCCTGCGAGGGACCTCCCGGCCCGGGGACCACTTGTACCGGTCGCGGCTGTCGCCGTGGCCGTCGCAAGTGGCCCTCCAGGGCTAGCCGGTCCCTCATAGCTTAAGCTTTAGTTAAGTTCTTATTTGTAAGGGCCGGGCGCTTCTCGCCCCCCCGACGCCCGGTGACGGTTCCAAAGTCCCCTATGGACTGAACCACACCCATCTCGAGGGTAGTTTTAGTGCGGTGCTATATTTCCAAGAGAATGCTTTGAAGAGAATTCCTTAGAATTCCAAGAGCCATCCAAGTAAATTTATGTCTCATACAGGTTTCGGACGGAATTAATCCCCAAGTATTACTTTTTTCACAGCAATCTGAGCAACCTTGAGTCGCCTTGAGCATCAGGCAAACAGTTAAGGTTAAATCTCGCTGCTGTAAATAATCACTATAATATATGTTTGCATTATTATTCTTTTTTTATTGGATTATTTTCGTTTTCGTCTTAATGCATGGCAAGTAAGTATATGATATTATAAATGAATTTTTAAATGTGTTTACGTAGGTATTAAGGATGGTCGTATACTGCGTTGGCTTCCTAATTAAATAAATAAATAAAAATCACTGGTAACTTAAATATTGGTTCAGCTTAAATTGTCATTATATTAATTAAAAACAACTTTTAAACAAAAAAATATGAAGAAAAGGATATTGCTCACGTAATGATCATTTGATTGCTGAAGCTTATCGTTTATTGGATGACTGAGCATTAATAGTATACTGCATTACTTATTAATGCTTTGTAAAGTAGCAGCTGTTTAGTAACGAGTCTTGGGAGAGGCCTACATCCAAGAGTGGAGAGATAAGGTTGATAATAATGGTGATTATATAGTTGAGAAGAACGGCGTTTTCACGTTTTTCCCCAGAAACTTTTTTATAGAATTTGCAGTCTAATTGCAAGTTCTAATTGTAGTATATCAACAATTCTAAGCGACTGAACTGAATAATGAAATGGGTATCCAGGTTCTTGTCTTGGTAATTTCTCAAATATTGTACATTCTAAGTACCTACGTACATAATAGGGGATCGGACAGTAATCAGATTAAAATCTAAAATATACTTAGAAAGAAAATATATAATTTTTTACGATTATTTATCGAATAATAATTTAATATAATTCTTATATTAATTATTTTTAAATATTTAATTAATATTTTCTTAATTAAATATTTTTAAATGAAGAAATAAAATTTTATTATTTACAATATTTTTAATCTATACTGAAACACCGATCATTTGTGGGCAATCATTGTCTTATGCCAATGCAGCTGTTTTGTTATGATATGACCACAAATGACGTTACGCGCTCTCAGATGAACTATCGTGGCGTTTTGGCGGCATTTTCAAACAAACAATATTAAAACATGATTTTGAGTACCTACCTAAAAGGCTATAAATAAATAAAATAGTATTTTTTATGGGAATAAATATCCATGAAGATTAATTTAAAACACTTTCTGAAAATTTGTCCGCTCCCCTATTATGTACTTTAGATAATGCATTCAGATTTACTTTACTTTTTGTGTAAACTTGTAAATATTTCAAGATAATAATTTTTATGATAAAAGTGACATAAAAAAAGAATGGTTGTAGTATAATTAAATAAGTAACTGTTGAAGCCATCGTAAGCCTTTTTTCGTGTTAAGATCGATAGACAGGCTGACGGTCCACTCGATGGTAGGTGTCTATACACAATGGTGGGCCTATAATAACACGAGCAACGCCACAGCTGCTGCAAGTGCGCTACCGACTACAGTAGGATTAAGGATAAGGGATTAGGAGGGGATAGGGAAATGGGCTCTGGCATCCCTTACTCACTCACCGAAACACAACAGCACACGTGCTGTTATTTAACGGTGGTCTTCTGTAAGGGGGTGGTTAATGCCGCCAGACGGGCTGCCCAAATGTCTGCGAAACGCAGTGTGCCCTACCACTACAATATTTAGTGTTACAATATATTAGTGATTCAAATCGGTTAAGCCGTGTCAGAGTTTAGCGTGCACAAACACACAGACAATTTTTTTACCTCGGTAACATAAGTTACACAATATGTACAAGCTTTTTTTTTAAATATTTAATGTACAGAAACGGGTCGTTTACGATTTTATTATAAGTACAGATTCCCAGAATAACAATACAAAAGAATGGCGTATTAATTTCAAAACTTTCCAAAATCATACCACAAAACCACTTCTAATATTTTAAAAGCCATTAAAACACTACTTTCTAAAGCCATTTTTGCTTTCGTTCACTATTAACACCCCTCGTTGAAGCACTCGGTGAAGCAAGAAGCGACTTTATGCCGTTGTCAATAAAGTCGCTTAAAAATGATTGCAATAGGTTTTTATCAAGTTTGCACGCAATGCGATAGTCACTTGACATATTAAGCGATCAAAATAAGTGAATAAGACCTCTTTGGTTGCATTGAGAGACATCGCATCGGTGAATTTTTGAGCGTTTTTTATTGTTTTTGAGGGAGTTTGAAGCTTTACCCGCTGTTTGTGATCAAGTGCTCGTGTATGGAGGTTTTCCTGTGAGAATATTGCTTTTATGAAATTTCTATTAATTAAAAATGTGCTTGTCACACACATCCGATATTAGGAATCAAGTAGATAAAAATGTTAAATTATTTCTTCGTTCCTATATGAAATGGCGAAATTACTGTCCAAAAAATATGTGCATGGTTTTAGCACGACAACATTTTATCGAAATTATATTTAGTCAAACGCCTTACCCGACGATATACTAAACATTTCCACCAGATCTTGCTTTAAAATCCATCTATATTTGGGATTACTTCAGGATATTTCTTCGCAGGATAAGTAATCTTCTTTCATCTACATTTGTATATGTATAATATACATATACATTGTATATAGTTCATTTTTATATAGCAAAAAGTTTAGTCGAGATCACAGGAGACCGAAGAGCTGGTAGCTACCTCGGACAAAGAATTAGTCTAGCTATTCAAAGGGGGAACGCTGCCAGTTTCTTCGGAACCTTGCCTAAAGGGACTCCTTTTAATTTAATTTTAGTTATTATATTAAAATTAGGACTGTACTATAATAATTATGGTTGTTTATTTTTACGTTTTTTTGTTTTTTTTTAATCTTATGTCGACAGACAGGCTGACGGTCCACTTGATGGTAGGTGGCTACCGTCGCCTATAACACAAGCAACGCTACAGGTGCTGCAAGTGCGCTGCCGACTACAGTAGGATTAAGGATAAGGGATTAGGAGGGGATAAGTTTACGTGTTTATGTTTTGTTTATTTATTTGTTATTAGTACATTTTTTATTTTGTATTTAATTCATTTGTGGTCATGCTTAGTTACTTTGTGCACTTGTTATCCCTTCAGTTCATCTGTTGTGTTTTCTGTTTATCCCAAAGGTTGACTGATAGAAAACGCTCTTAGCATTAAGTGCGCCTTTTGTACCAGATTGTATACAAAGTTATTAATAAATAAATAAATGCCCTCTGCCTTATTTCAGGGTATTTTCCTCGTAGCTCTCTTACTTTGGTTCTAGTCTTTACGAGAAAACTCTGGTAGAAACTTTCACCTAAGCTTGCATTTCAATGTAACATTACATATACACATATGTAATATCTATTAGATATGCATCTAGCTCAGCTGTGGAGAACCGAGGCTCAAAAAATAAAATGTGAAATAGTATCCCACGGGAGCTTGTTACTGGGATTAAAACTATCCTATGCTTTAATCCAGGATTTGTACTATTGGTAGGTACCTATGCAAAGTTTAAAAAAATGTTTAGCGGTTTACGTGTGATTGTTTAACAAATGTACAAACTTTCGCATTTTAAGATTAGTACGGTTAAAATGTATTTAAAGTTACGTTGAATTCTGCACCAGTGGTACAAAGAAGTAAACTGAAGGTCGGTTGGGCATTTTATACTGCTGAAAGTATTAATCAGATTAATGATGATTATTTTAATGTTGAAATCGTCAGACAGGCTGACTGTCCACTTGATGGTAAGTGGCTGTCGCCTAGAGCACAAGCAATACCACAGGTGCTGCAAGAGCGCTGTCGATCATAATTGGATTAAGCATACGAGATTGGGAAGGGATAGGGAAATGGACTCTGTCGTCTCTTATTCGCTCACCGAAAAACAATAGCACACATGCTGTTATTTCACTTCACGGTGGGTGTGTTACTGCCGCCAGACGGCCTTTTCAAATGACTTCGAAACACAGTGTGCCTTCCACTGCTTACAAGATACAGACCAGAACCAACTGTAAAGATCATTTCCAAAGTTGGATCTGCCGGTAATCGAACCCGGGATCTCTGAGACAGATTTGTGGTAAAAAGGTAAACGTCTTGGTGTCTGAGACGAAATTGTAACAGGAAGGCTCTATTAATAGAATATGTAGTAAACAAGATATTCTATAAAGACTTTCAAATCAAAGTCTATTTCAATAAAATGTAGCACGACCAAGCAATATCAAAAATAATTCATGACCCGTCATATAAGAAAACTGTAACGAAATTATAGGTCACACATTACTGGTGTAAGTGTCAATCGCGCGGCCACATTTGCCGGTAAAAAGGTTCGAAAACCCAATATTTTCTGCTATCGAACTACAGTTCACTCCTGCGGCCGCTAAAAACTCAATACAGTATTGCTTTCACAGCGAAGTCGATGGGTTTGCATTGCATGGACGTTCCCTCGCTTTTTTCTGCGGTGCAACACGGTGCGTCACGAGACCGCGCACTGCGGTGAAAAAAAAAAGCACGTTTTGTCATTCTAACTCCAGCTGTGGTGCCCACACGTCATCGTTATGGACTACCATTTCTTACCAATTACTAATGAACAAAAGCTATAGACAAACTGGAGCATGTGCTGACGACTGCGAAACATAGTGTCAAAGCAATGCTTGTCCTTTTTGGATGTTTTGGAACATTAACACCCAAATCTGAGCATAAAGATTATCAGCCTCATCATCATCTCAGCCATATGCTGGACATAGGCCTCCCCAATTATTTTCCAATAGGACGGTCAGAAGCAGCCTGGATCCAATGTGCATCTGCGGCCCTTATCTGGTACTACGCTGCACATAAAAGATATACCTGGTTCTTGTTCATTAAAAGGTCAGAGCTTACTAGGATCTAACGTTAGACAACTTTTCGGATCCTAGTTTATTAGCCTTAGCCTTTGAGTTATTAGGTCTAATTTGTGGGTTATAATCAAATAATCAATTGCTTCGGTAAAAGTAAACGTTATTAAGGAAACTTATATGTATTATAGAGGCAAGCAAGACTAGAAAGCCTGCCAATGTACAGTGAACAAGCGAGTTGGACTATAGCCGAGTAGTTGAACGTATTAATATAACCATATCTATACTAGTCTATACTTCTATTCTAATACTAATAATAATATTATAAAGAGAAAAGATTTGTATGTAGGTATGTATGTATTTTTGTATGTTTGTAATGAATAAGCACAGAACTACTGGACCGATTCTAAAAATTATTTCACCTATAGAAAGCTATATCATCAGCGAGTAACATAGGCTGCTCACCCTCCCCACACCTCCCCCCTTTACCCCCCTCCATACAAAATTGCCGTTTTCCAAGAATAATATTTTATAAAGAGCTAAAGTCCATTCAACATATGCGTGAACTTTTAGTAAACAAAAACCGTTTAAAGCGGTAGAACGTGCAATTTTATATCTATCCTTTTCTATCAAGTGTAGTTACAATAACGGCAAGCGCTCTTCGTTCTTTTTCATTTTTTCGATGCATTCGATCTTGGGGGACACCAACATTTTTTCGATGTATTACGTTCGTTTGGAGTTCCAGTTATTTGTTATTATTTGTTATGTTTTAAGCTTATTGTTGATTGTTTAGGTTAATTTGTTTGTTAAAATTTTGTTTAGGTTTTTATATTGTTATTAAGTGTTCTTGTTATTAAGTATTTATTGTTTATCATGGAGCCAAGCACTTCCAAAGACTTCAGTTCTCCAAAAAAGAAAAGACCGCAGGTACGTTTAGTATTATTGTTTTCACTAGCACTGTATTATTAATAATATCATTAATTTGTTATATTTACCGGACTATTGTAAAAATTTTAATAAACATACGACTTTCAAAAATGTTTAGTAACACTGAATGAACTGCGTGACCTGCGTTCGGTTTGTTTACATTTAGTTTATCCTTATATTGAATCAACTATAGTACAATATATACTGATACAGGAATGTCCATAGAGTCCCAATGTCTGCTAGGTCAGCGCGACAAGGCGTGGACACATAACGAGTTTAACAGAATATGATTTTCGTTCTCCGTTGAATGAGAACGACGTTTTAGCGTCACTTTTTATATATCCCCATGAGGGTTGCATTGCAGACTGCGATAGCTGTGGGGAATATGCGACAAGGGTTGCTTGCTACTTCATTAAAACTAATTCAACCTATACTTTTGCAAAAAGTTTTGGTTTAAATTATCAACATTTTGTGTCTTTTGCAAAATATTCCAAATGGGATAATACTCGCCCCTGACGAAATTCAAAAAATCCTATTAAAGCGTCAATAATTCCAAATTTTTCAATAAAGGTTTAGTTTGGTGATTTAGCCGCAAAATAAAAAAAAAAAACAGACACTCACTTTTACATTTATATTAGCGATAAACCATCACACTAATGACCTAATAGACCTTGCGAAGAACCTAACCCGGTCACAGGTCGAAAAGCACCACAGAATTACTCAAATGGTCGATGATCCATTGCTCTTACAATGGCGATTAGATAGGAAGGCATGTAGCCTTTCCTCGTGTGTTCTACCTGCTGTACAATGGTCCTCACCACGAGGGAAAACTCTGATGAGTTGTTCCAATTATTTCCGAGCAACTTCTTCAAGCGCGCTGTAAGCAAATTCCTGGCAAGGTTGGTAGTGCACATGTCTTTAGATAGTTACCATTAATTTACCATCAAGTGGACCGTCAGCCTTGTCTCTCACCATTTTCAATATAAAAAAAGGGAAAAGCAGAGAAAAATATCAAAATGTTGAGTGTAACATACGTATTTTTCGCTTCGAAACATTCCGACGTTATTGGGTTACAATACCCACTGAAGTTATATAGGATTAAAAATGTAGAAAATGCGCATTTGCTTATTAACGCCTTTTATAAAATTAAGGGAGTTTTTTTATGTTGAATTCGGTAGACAGGCTGACGGTCCACTTGATGGTAGGCGGCTACCGTCACCTAACACAAACAACGCCCCAGGTGCTGCACTGCAAGTGAGCTCCCGACTACAGTAGGATTAAGGATAAGGGATTAGGAGGGGATATTGAGTAGAGGAATTATGAATTTTTAAACAGCAAAAAAATCTGTCTTATAAAAATTAAAACCCGCAACATACTTAAAGCGATAATCTGAGCGCGCGACAATGCAATATCATAACACGGTGATTTTGTTCTAAGCCGCGTTAATTCGCCCCCCTCCCTTCCTCTCGGTCCCCTACGCCCCCCTACGTCGTCCGAGCGCACGTCAAATACAATTTTACGGCAGACTGAGCTCTGAGCCGATTGTGGACGACACGAGACAAGCCTGCCCGGGGTTGTTTTAAACGATCCCATAACAGTGGTATGTGGCATTAATTTCATTACACTTTTGGCTTCAGTTTAAAGTTTTTTTCGAATTCACTTAATTAGTTTATAACTATTTAATTGATTACTTAATTATTTAATATCTCATTTAAACTTTCCTATAGACCTAAGATTTTCCAAAGGTCATACCTGTGTTAAAATGATACCATTTACAAAAATTTACAAAATTAGAAACAAAGTCATACGACAAAAAACTAAATTGACAGATGCTCTCCAACAGGCATTAAAACTGAAGTGGCAATGGGCAGGTCACATTTCTAGAAACACAGATAAAAGATGGACCATAACGACAACGAGATGGAAAAGACCAGAAGGGAGAAGGAGTGTTGGACGTCCAAAGGAAAGGTGGTCAGATGACATTGTTAAAATAGCAGGGAAAGATTGGCTAGATCTTGCTCGTGACAGGAAACAATGGAAAAAAATGGAGGAGGCTTTTACCCAAACAAGGGATCCACAAGCCCATAACTAGCTTATTTAGATTATTAAATTTTATGTCATTGTTATTTTTTTTGTTAATTGTTTGTGGAATAAATAAAGCTTTATAAATAAATAAAAATAGATTTTCCAAAGGTCATACCTGTGTTAAAATGATACCATTTACAACAGTAGCTTGTGACGTCACGCCGCTAAACGCTTTCTCTGCTCTCCTATAATGACCATCAAACTTTCTTGTTTTTTTTATAATACATTATAGTTACTATCTGAAGACAGCAATTTTGAATGAAGGGATAATGAAATGTCAGGCAATTCATGGAGGTGTTCATCACTCACTTGCTGTAGGTACCGATTATTACAAAAGAGCTGCTCACAGTGATCTAATGATCACCAAAGACTGAGTGTGGTAGAGCTCAAATAATCGGGCCTATGCCCAACAGTGGACGTTTATCGACTTAACTTAAAATGTATATATTTTGGTGAAAGATGAATTTTTACTGAACCAGATGATGAACCTTTCTTAGCTTTCTAAGAAAGGTCACGGCGCAACATTGTAAAGTAGCCTTAAATAGGAGAGCTGTAGGACTGATTTTGACATCGATGATTTGACAGAAGAAAACATAACTACTTTCTTGCCAGAGGTTTAGTTCTTCACTCTGACAAATAGATTAAGTTATTTAACGTCTTATAATTTGGATATCTGAATTAGTATCCTTTTCCTAATGTACTCAGTGAGTCATTTTCACCCACCCCGTCAGGGTTCAGAATGAAAAAGAGCACAAATACATAATAATTCTTATATTTAAAATCTAAGCTATTGTTCATATTATAATTCGATTAAGTCATATACTTGTATACATTACAAAATTACACAGTCAATCCTAGATATAATAACTATTATAAATGCTTGAAGGTAAGTTTGTTTGTTACGATTTCACGCCTTAACTGTTCGACCGATCATACACGTTTCAGTAATACAGAAAAGAACATAGGGTAAGTACATTTCATGCAGAAAAAAGTACAAGAAGTCAACGCCTGACAAAGATTAATGTTTTAACACCTTTTTTTACGAGGAAATATCCATTTACAGATTTCCTACCGCTGGCTAGGGGGTAGGGGTATGTTGGGGTCACCAGTGCTCCGCGCTATGCTCTAGGTCATAGCGGCGCTGCCGCTGGCACTACCCACTAAAACTCCCCGGTGTCTCCTTGTCCTTCGAGAGGGATGGACCGGGCTCTGCCGAAGCAACAACTCCGATCCACCCCATAATGTTTTAACACAATATTATGCTTTATATGTACAGTGTCCACCGGTTATACTTCAGGATAGACGTTGGATGAGCGGTTAGGGTGTGTTTCTAAGGGTTCCCGAATTCGATTCCCTGTAGGGTCAACTTTGAAAAGACCCCCAGGCTGATCCACTCAGGCGTCGAAGGGCCGGCCGACGTGCCCGGGCGTATGCCGCGGCGCACGTCGCGTGACAACCTCAGGGCGTCGGAAGGGGACGTGTCTGACGCCCTGAAACACCCAATAAAGACGCGTGGTGGCTCGCGGCATTCCAGTGGGCCGCCACATTTGAAGCGAGGCGAAGCCATTGCCCTAAGCTGGGTTAGGTTAGGTTAGCCTAACATAGCGGTGCGTGGGGATCCGAGGATAAGGCCTCGCTGTGAACTCGGACCCGCACATCACCGCTGATGGTGGAATCCGGGGGGGTTTTAGTGGGTATTCCCGGTGATAAGTCACTTCACCGGGCGAGTCCCACACTCCCCCTCGTCGACTGTCCCCGTCGGCGAGGGATAGTGCGTAAACGTCATTTCCCCTCCTAAAAAAAAAAAAAAAAAAAAAAAAAAAAAAAAAAAAAAAAAAAAAGGGTCAACTTTGAAAAATGAACTTTTCAAATTTGGCACTGGTCGGGATCTGGAAAGTAGTGGCAGGACACACTGCGTTTCGCAGTCATTTGGGCAGCCCGTCTGGCGGCTGCCCAAATGGTAACCACCCTCTTACAGAAGACCACCGTGAAATAACAGTACGTGTGCTGTTGTGTTTTTGTGAGTGAATAAGGGATGCCAAAGCCCATTTTCCTAATCCCTTATCCGTAATCCTACAGTAGTCAGCAGCGCACTTGCAGCAGCTTTGGCGTTGCTTGTGTTATAGGCGACAGTAGCCACCTACCATCAAGTGGACCGTCAGCCTGTCTGCCGATCTTAACATAAAAAAAAGGTCTGATAGAATATATTTTTAGATCCCAATTGTAAAATTATAATAATAATTTTTAATTGTACACTTTTCTACACCATAATTAGAGTTCCGTACGTCCGAATAAAAAAACGGAACCCTTATAGGATCACTCGAGTGTCCGTCTGTCCGACCATTCCCCCCCCCCCCCTTATCTTCGAAACTACTGAACCTAAAATTTTGAAAAAAATACAGAAATTAGTTTTCTACTTATAGACTATAGGAAAACCTCACACTTGTCCCGTTTTTTTTTTTTGGTTAGTTGCAATTTTAGATAGAGCAAAAAACTTATCCAAGATATTCGTGCATCCCACTTCACAGGCCGTGGTCACGTATTGGTTACCTAAAGGGTAAGCGGTACGCAAACGTTTTCGGATTATAACGGTAGCTAGTTAACGCTATCAATTCAGCTACCGCAACAACTGAACTGGATTACTTTTAGTCTTTTTAACTTACTCTTACTTAATTACTCTTTTTTAACAAACATCGTCTTATTTGCCACCTTTACAACGAAGCTTAAAACAATACATATACATTGTTTACAAATGATTCGTTAGTGGTAGGGCACACTGCGTTTCGCAGTCATTTGGGCAGCCCGCCTGGCGGCAGTGACCACCCCCTTACAGAAGACCACCGTGAAATAACAGCATATACATGCTGTTGTGTTTCGGTGAGTGAGTAAGGGATGCCAGAGCCCATTTCCTTATCCCCTCCTAATCCCTTATCCTTAATCCTACTGTAGTCGGCAGCGCACTTGCAGCACCTGTAACGTTGCTTGTGTTATAGGCGACGGTAGCCACCTACCATCAAGTGGACCGTCAGCCTGTCTGTCGACTTAACATAAAAAAAAAAAAAGATATTTAGTAATGACAGGGTTTCGCAGTCATCAGTGAGCTCCGCCTTACGGAAGACCACCGTGAAATAAGAGCTCATATGCTGTTGTCTTTCCATGAGTGGGTAAGATATGCCAGAGTCCATTTCCCTATCCTCTCCTAATCCTTATCCTTAATCCAACTAAGGCAGCGCACTTGTAGCGCCTGTCACCAAGTGTCTGACGACATTTACATCTTTAAGTAGCTAAGGTTGGCAACGCACTTGCAGAACATGTGGCGCTGCTTGGGTTAATAGGCGAGGGTAGCCACTTACCATCAAGAGGACAGTCAGCTAGCTGCAGACCTTTACATAGAAAAAGCATAAGCATAAAATATACAATAAAAAATCCACTTTAATTAAGTTTGATATCGAAGACACAATGGCGTAACAAAAAAACCGCTTCATACAGAGTCAGCGCAGCGTATAAATGCATCAGCTTACGCGACGGCCAAATAATTTTATTTATTTTGTACGTGACGAAAAACCGATAAAAGATAATCAGATAAAGGTTTTAATTTCACGGTAAAAAAATATTAATAAAGTGGATGACTGTTGTTCGCGGTGGGAAGAAGTGCACTTGTTCGCACAAAGAATAGAAAGAAAGATAAATAAAAATGTTTTCATGAATATTATTTATAATAGTGTCATTGAAAGATATCATCTTTGTTTTTACAATGTAGGCTAAACCAATTTTGATTAATTTTCAGATACATAATGAGATAAATTGGATCCACTTGATAATAAGCAACGCCATAGGGCAGTGTGCTTAACTTTGGACAAAGGTTAAGGGACAATGAAGGGATAGGCTCTGGTATCCTATGATGCTCTCGGATCCTATGATGAGATGGTACTGTTTTGTATGTGTTTTGAAAACCTATTAAATCTTATGTATATAGATTTGTGTAACACCACTAAGGGGTTACCAATAGCACAGAAAAAAGTAATAACTTATTACATAAAATGAAATATGCATATCAGTGTTATTAGAGTTTAAATATTAGTGTTATTTTTCTGGTGCCCTAAGACAACGACGGAGGAAGTCAGATTAGTACATTTCTGTATTTTAGTCAGATTCTGAGTAGTTTAGTTGTTAGAAAGGTTAGGTAGGTTTTTTTATATTAAGATCTGCAGACAGCCAAAGAAATAAAAAAAATAAAAAATAGAGTCCTTTATTTTAATGTGTTATTTACCACCGGAAACCTCATAGATGCTCTTTGCAATTAGGTAAGTAACTTGTGGCAACTTGTAGTAAATTTTAGCAACAGTATTTTAAACTAATTTTTGTTTTAGGTTTAGGTTTGAATATAGTAGAATGTAGGTTTTCTCGGCCGGTATCCATATAAGTTGTGGGTTTCCGGGATGATGGCCCAGGTCTGTTGGAAATTCTTCCAAACGTTTCGTCAACAACTGCGGTTGACATCCTCAGTGGTGTAGTCCGTGTTAGAAGAAAAAGTACATCACATCACTGTACTTCACTTCTGCACTTTTGGAAGAATTTCCAATAGACCTGGGCCATCATCCCGGAAACCCACAATTCATATTAGGTTTGAATATGTTTTGACTTTATTAATTTATTTTATTTATTTTTCAGACAACATGATCCATTGTTATTTATTATTTAATTTGACATATTATGTACAATACGGAAAAACTTATATGTTAAAACATTCATAAAACAGTTTTTAAGAAGCTGTTGGCGCTCGTGTCCTCGCTAGCAATGACGCCGTTTTCTTCCTGATAATTGCATGAAACCCCTCAGTTCTTGCTTCGGCAAACATTTGAGAGGCACTACAAAAACGAGGCAACCCCATCGACATCCTAAAACGGTTGTTGTATTGGTTTCGCAAAACGTTGATGGACTTCTTGGTGTAGTTGGTCCACAGATTACTCGTGTAGATTTTGACAATATGTTCTAAATAAAGTAATTTTAACTTGATCTGTACAACAAAAAAATCTGCGAGCCAACATATTACATCGAACCGCCACAGCTCTGCGTTGTCTTTAAATGTCCATAATTTGCGTTGATATGTATAAAACGTTTATGAGTGTTTGAGCTAGGCGTTGATTCTACTTGCGGTATTTAGTTTTGGAGAGGAGACTTCTTGAATTATTAATTTTTGTAATAAAAAACGATATAGCTTTTACAAACGACGTGTTATAATTCCTTTTTGGTACAAATTATATCAAAGAGGGTAGATGAAATGAGTGGTGACATTATATAATTGCTTCGGTTCACAGATGTCGCTGTTTGTGGGTTTAATACTGAACAATGAGTTTCAGTTAGGAAATACGAGCTGAATTGAAGTAATTATACATTATTATATACGTATTTTGATGGCATTTAGTATTGTCTGAAAAACCAACGTACAAAAAAAATGTTTGTTAAATTATTATAATCCTACTGATTATTATAAATATGAAGGATTGTGAGGATGGATTGATGTATCTGCGGATTGCTTTCTATATTATTGATTAAGTGCTCATTTTGAAATATAAGCTTATATTTTGTATTGACAAATTTTGTATCACATTGGTGGCAACCCATAAATATTATTCCATTGGGGATTATTACTGACACATAATTCTATAATAAAAATAATCCTTAACCAATAAGAAGTGGAGTTGCGGAGCCCACGGGGACGATAAGGGGTTTATCACTTGGCAACAAAATGGAAGTTATCGAGTTAAGTCCGAAAGATTTGAACAATCCAGTAAGAAGGTTTAAGATTCGCTAACGGGAGAAGCGCTCGCCACTCGTTTGTGAGACGTGACGTGCTTCGTAAACTGACACTCGACTGGGGACATTTACACTATACGCTTTTTAAGGGGGAGACAAACCCTAAATACTAAAAATATCCATTGTTTAATGAAAATGTTACAAGAAATGGACAAGACAATTGCTTTGAAAAAAATATATATATAGAACTAATTGTATTGATTAGAATTTTCCTTAAAGTAATAGAAACTCCACAAAAAAAGTTAGAAAACAAGAAGAATTTGACTTTTATTGAAAATTCTCCCTAAAACGGCTTATTGCACGCATATGAATCCTGTACCTATTAATAAGTTAATATCAGTTTAAAAAATTGTATTAATAAAAAATTTTATTTTGTGTATTGTTCTAATGGTAAAAACAAAAAAACACCATTTCTAGGCCTGTTGAATTGGATCCGCTGCCAGCGAGTTCTATAGTAAATGTCATTTGCCTCAGTGAAGCCCTTAACAAATACCTCCAAATATGATAATGAGCTCCGATATACATACAGGGCACAATATGCTTCGCAGATATAAGTCTAGCGGCAGCATAAGTCTAACGTGTACATATTATGTATTGTTACATATATTATTATACGTTGCATATATATGTAGGTATTTATTGTGTATCTAGTTCAGTTATAATATATAGTTCTGTTTGCGTCTACTCCTGTCGGAATAAATGCAAATGTCTACGATTCGTATAGAGCCAAAAATAAACAAACACACAACTCGATTGAAAGGCGAGCAAAGAAGCTTATTGGCAACGACACCCTTGTGGATTCCCAACTTCAAAGCCTGCAGCATCGCCGAAAAGTAGCGTGCTTATCGATTTTCTATCGTCTACACTATGGAGAGTATGCATCTATACTGTACGATTTAATCCAACCGGAACCGTTCCACTTGCGGACCACTAGACGTGGGCAGGGGTTTCATCCCTTCGTGGTTGATGTACCTCGATCATGAACAAAGCGTTTCAGTTCCACCTTCCTTGTTCGAACTGCTAAGGAGTGGAACTCATTGCCTGCGTCTGTGTTCCCACAGAACAACAACCTCGGGGTCTTCAAAACTAGGGTAAATGGGCATTTACTAGGTAAGCGTGGTCCACCTTCGGCCAGATCTACACCTCACATCAGGTGAGATAGTGGTCAAGCGCTAACTCGATTTCATAAAAAAAAAACTCTCCTACCGGGTTTGTTAGGCCAAATTAACCATTAAATTGGTATACTAGACTTTGCTACTAAAACAAAAGAATCACCAAAATTTCTTCGCGTACCGTTTTCTGCTAACTTTCTAACCTTGAGGGCCCTCGTTGGTATCTGAAAGAGGTATTACGCGCCATTGTTCGTTGTGACCACCGTAAAACAACAGCATGTAAACTGTTGTATGTCGGTTAGCGAGTAAGTGATGCCAGTTCCCATTTAATATAATTATTTTTCCTTCTTATCCCTCATCCGTTACCTTAGTAAGCTAAAGTCGACAAAGCACTTGCAACCACCTCCCATCAAATCGTCATCCTGCATGCCGACCTTCATCAGCCTGTGCCTTTCCATTCTTAGATAAGACTATCCCAAGGCTCGCCATCAAACACATTATTCTACTCTTCGCAACCAGCAGAGTCCTGCGATTACGTTGGTTGAAATAATACTCCATAAGTAGTGTGTACAGGAATGTCTTTACGTACTTCATGCCTGTTATCTGAGACAGCAAAATCGCGGTGTGGGCATAATGTTTGCACCCCGCAGCGATGCCACAATACAAATATGTTCCGCGAAAGTATTTTGCCCTTTTGCGCCGCCGACGACGACGGGAGACATCTCGTCGAGAAGCCAAACAATATCGTTGAAATTCCTGCTGTGACGGCTGCTGCTGGTTCCCATTCATCCTCCGTCGTGAATCCAGCGATAGAGTCAAATAAATATACAAAACCACGCTGATAAACAGCTCATTTCAGAGCTATTCCAATTGATCCGTTTATAAATTTTCTATGTATTATTTCCGAACCTTCACTCGGTACGGTAACTACACCATCATCTATTATTATAATTATATTCCAACAAAACTGTATTGCAAGCATAGTTTCTAACCATTGTCGCGGATAGGTGAAGCTGTGACATATCAGGGTATTTAAGGTTGAGGGTCGTTCCTGTGTCGTTACGTGTCGTATAAAAATATTTCGTCACACGGAGCCCAGCAACGACTACCTTACTGAAGTGCCGTCCGCAATTTTATTGTCCGCAGCCTTTATCCACTAAACAAAAATACGGATTTACTTAAGTTTGGTTCATTTCGTTCGCTTGATCGGATTTTGTGTGTAATCACATCATTATGTTACTTAATTTTGTAAAAATAATTTATTGTAAATGCTTTTTGCGTTTACAAAATAAGTAGATATTGTTTTATAAGATATATTAAGTTTAATACTAAATCACTTCAATATTTAATAATTGTATATACATTTTTATATACTGAGAACCTAAGTTTGTTGATACCCAATAACTTGGGCCATTTTAAATTTAACATTTAATATAAATCTCAGCTAATATTAAAAATGCGAAAGGGAAAGGTAAATAAAGGGGTAAGGTAATCCCCTTACAGAAGACCACCGTGAAATAACAGCACGTGTGCTGTTGTGTTTCGGTTTGCCAGAACCCATTTCCCTATCCCCCGCTCCTAATCCCTTAATCCTGCTGTAGTCGGCAGCACACTTGCAGCAACTTTGGCGTTGCTTGTGTTATAGGCGATGGTAGCCACCTACCATCAAGTGAACCGTCAGCCTGTCTGCCGATCTTAACATAAAACAATAATAATTATTTTTCTGTTTAATTTTAAATCATTTCCGATGTTTTTGTAAATTATAAATTACCTACTAGCTATTTCCGCCTTAGAATCCGACATCATAAAAAGCTCGTTCACTTTTCATGGATCTATATCAAATGGGCTTGGAGTTCAGCAATTACACAATAATTATTCACAAATATTACCCGATAGAGCCTTAACATCGAAATTGTAATTGGATTCACAAATATCCATTGTTTTATAAACTGGTATATACAGAGATTTAATCGAAAATACTGAGTTTTAATATGAACCAAAAATGTCTGAGAATTAAATTGGAATGACCACCTAATGGTTTTTCGTCTTTAGAAATTCAGGGTCTAATTATATAATTACTATAATAATACGTGACACAGAAACCTATTCTAAATAATTGTTTGTGAACCCTTTATTTTTTTGTTCAGTAGATATAGGTGAACCCTAGTAAGCACAATTGTTTTATTAATAGTATATTATTTTTTGGCGTACATTATTATGACTTTATCTAAATGTTTGGCGTATTGTGCATTTTCCATGTACATCATAAAAAAATTATAATTTTATGACAATAAGAAGACTCTGTAAACCATAATATCTCTTAAAAACATCCACTTTGATGTTTGCATTGATTTCCCAAACCTTTAAAGGTCTCATTATACTTCGAAATCGTAGCGGAAAGGCGAGCCAACCCGTCAAATTTGAATTTCCGCACCTCAAATCAAGAGCGAGATATTTATATCTGATGCCAACGAGAATGAGGAGATCGAAAAATGTTGTTCGAAATATAAAATGTGACTGAGAAAGCGGCTACTTACATATTTTTCAACGTCAAAAGGATTCGTGTGGAATAATTTTGAATTGAAAATACGCTTTGGCGCCAAACGCCTTTTGTACAATCAATATTCAATGTTGGCAACACTCGATGAATCGTTCGAAATTCAAACGAAGACGGTCTCTGTGTAAATGGAGGTGGTAATTTTGAGAATATCAAGTAGATGGGTGCAGATTGATTAGCATTACTGATATAAAATACCTATTTTTAACAAATCCGAATATTTTATTACATTTTCTCATTTAATCTTTTTTTTACATTTTCTAAAGTTAAAGATATGTAAAAATAATAATTAAAAAATCAATTCATTGGACAAGTTCACTTGAAACGTTGTATTAATTACAACGACATTTTATTACATGATGCTCTTTTGAATTGTATTTTGAATTATTGTCTATTACTATAGGTACGTCTTCATAAATAACAAAAAAAAATCTTTGGACGAAAAACCCAAAAATGCGTTGTTTTTTTGTCACTGTCGATTTGTTTGTCCAGACCAATTAGATACTGAAACGAAGAGATGACGTAGGTGTTAACGATTTTTTTATGCAGAATTAGAACTATATTTTATAATGTTAATATTTTTTGTAACTATTTATTTATCAGACTAGGTATCATCGTAAATGAACATAATAGACAACTGGTGACATCTGCATTTTCATTTTGTTATGAGCAACTAAAGCGCCCTACCAGTATTAGGCCAGAGAGATAAACTACTAGTTACGTACCTACCTTTACAGATGGCAGCACTCGCATGTGGTTACTACTAGTGACATCTATTAAGGTTTGAAAAAACTATATACACCCTTTATTTGCAGCGACTTCTCTGTGCAAGTCTCGTAAGTCACTACTATTTACATGCATTAATTAAGACATAAATCGCAGAGATGGCGCTGTCTTTATAATTTGAAGTTATTTTAGTGTAGTAGCCACCTGCATTTACAAACAGCTTTTAATATAATTATTATGCAGGTATATTTTAGTTAGACCTATTAGAAGATTTAAAGATATCTAAGAGGTACGCTAATGGAGTTCTCATACAAAATTTGAATTCCTTTAAACCTAATTAAAAAATGAACAACCTTCATGTACAACTTAGGTTTTGATATTATAATCTTATATATAAAAATGAATCCCTATTTCCCCTGGTCACAGCATCACGCCAGAACGGGTAGACCGATTTTAATTCGGTTTTCGCTAATGGAAAGAGGGATGAACGGGGAATGTTTTAGGGTATATAAAAATTGCACGCCGGGCGAAGCCGGGGGCGGGCCGCTAGTAATATATAGAAACAGATCGAAAAAATAGCAATAATCTTGAAAGGGATTATGTATTTCACACATTAAAACACTATACACATAAAAATATTTACAAAATTAACAAAAATAAAACTGCATGCTTGGCTTGTATGAATTTATACAAAAACAAATAATAATATTGTTTCATAACAGTTACTCTGTTCAGTTATCCTCACTTCGTACATGTGACGACCGTTGGATGAGTGGTTATGGTGATTGCCTTAACGCTCTGTTCTAGGGTTCCCGGGTTCGAATCCCGGCAGGGTCAACTTTGAAAAATGAACTTTTCAAATTTGGCTCTGGTCTGAATTTGGAAAGTAGTGGCAGGGCACACTGCGTTTTCGCAGTCATTTGGGCAGCCCGTCTGGCGGGAGTAACCACCCCCTTACAGAAGACCACCGTGAAATAACAGCACGACGTGTGCTGTTGTGTTTCGGTGAGTGAGTAAGGGATGCCAGAGCCCATTTCCCTATCCACTCCAAATCCCTTATCCTTAATCCTATTGTAGTCGGCAGTGCACTCTCAGCAGCTTTGGCGTTGCTTATGTTATAGGCGACGGTAGCCACCTACCATCAAGTGGACCGTCAGCCTGTCTGCCGAACTTAACTTTAAAAATTTTAAAAAAAATGTAATTATTACAAACTTCGTAATTTATTACAAAATAGGTGCGCGTTTTTGCGTCAACATTCAAACATACAAACTTTTGCATTAATAATATTACAGAAAAGAGTATCTACATGGTAAGACCATAGTAATCATCGATGATAGTAATTCAGTCTTTACTACAAGAAAGTACACCGACTTTACTGTCTTCACTACATACAAGCGTATTCAAACTCAACTGTGTGTGGACCACGTGGACCACACACACGCACACACACACAACATACCAGGGTTGCCAGCGGTACTAGGTTCCTCGTACAAATACGAGATTTATGGTCTGCTGGTCGCTGTACATTTTTGTATGATCTGGACACGCTCATTGTATTATGAATGAGATTTTGATATGGGCAATTTTATAACATGATTTTTTCTTTTGGACAATATTTTATAGTGTAAATGAGGTTTTACACTTTGGCTAAATGAAAAGTAGACACATGATGATTCTCTCGTTACGATCGAGTTTTTTTTTTTTTCATTTTAAAAAAATCATTTAATTTTTTTCACTAATATAATTTCAAACCGTTCATTTCTCGGAGAATAGATGTATTCTCCACGGTAATACCAATAGGCTTGTTTGTTTTCTAAAGATATCACAATGTTTTCTGAACAATGTACTTTTCTAGTTAGAATTCTAAATTTCTAACGTTTTGACATACACGCTAAATGTTACTGTTTACTAATAAAAATAAGTTAAATAATTTATTATAAAAATAAGAAAATCACACTGACTTTTAAATTTTTAAAATATGCATTTTTGTTGTAATAATAATATCAAAATATTATTTGTTTAATTCAAAAAATTTTAAGTTGACTTTAATAGGTATTTAATTTTTTAAATTAAATTAAATTTAATTTATCCATTCATCATTTTACTTCTAACTCCCAGACATAAAATAAAATTACAAAAAACTTTTGGAGATAGAAACTTTTACAGATTAGATACAATTTAATTGTATTCCTGACTTTGAAACTATTTTTAATGTAGGATTATCAAAGTCAGGGAATGTAAGTTGTTGACTAAATTTAAATTAATTTAATATACCTTATTTTTTATTTTATAACAATTCAAATGCTTTCTGAATGCACGGAGCTAGAAAGCCAAAATGCGAGCTTTTTAGTTGTTTATGTACGAGAAAAAAAGCTGTAAGGTTGGCAACCCTGCGCAACAGACTCACTCAATTCAATCAGTCATTCAGTCAGTCAGTCAGTATGACACGCTACGCCATAAATGGTGGACGTGTTATTGAAATAGGAATAAATGATGTACGTCGTGCACGTATACGAAGTTGAATTAGTCTATTTATCTTTCGTTTCGTTTTATAATGACTGTTCTTGTGAATTAGAAAAGTTGGTGCAAATTGAGTGGTAATGGATTTTTCAAACTATATCGATAGTTTCAATAACAGTGATGTGTTTTGATGCAAATGTAGTTAGAGTTGCTGTTTTGTTAGTTGTTATGTTAGCTGGAAATGTTCAAAATGGAGGTAGGTGGAGTATATGATTATTTTTTTTATAAATAAAAACATGTACGTTTTAATTATGGTGACAGAACTATAAAGAAGCAGTTGCCCTATTATATTCTAAATAGTGTTCCCGAAGACATTGTCCAAGAGAAAAATAAAACTATATTTAAAAAGAAATTAATGAAATATTATCTACGTTCATTAATTTAATTAATGAAATTTAGGTGTACATGTATTTTTGATAACTTGATCTCAGACAAACTGCTTTCCTGTTTTATGGGACAATGTAAATATTAGTGTAATTATTTCATGTATAATAAATAAATAAATAAAATAAATTAATAAACTTTCTGTATAAAATTTTGTGTTTGGACAGTACTTAATATTTTAAAAAATAATCGTGACTTTTTGAAATGTGTGTAAATTTGGCATGCGTCCTTTCAGATGCCCAGCAAACGACAGAGAAAGAAACAAGACCGGAATACATACACCCCGAAGGCTTATTAGTATTCGACCCATATCTATCTGATATAAAACCACATCATGAAGACGACGATTACATACCCTTACCAGAAAACGACGAAAATATCGATGGGCTTCCGGTCTTTTTGAAGGAGCCAAAAAATGCTTATGCAATTAGAACCAAACCTGCCACATTACTTTGTATGGGTGCAAATGCTTTGAAAGTATACTTTATGTGTAACGACATTAAGAAAGAGGACAGTGTGCAGTTTGAGCACGTGGACCCTCAGAATGGAGTGAGAGTCGTTGAGGCAGAACTGAACGTGACTCGCGATGAGTTAGATGAGTATTTTGGGAAAAAGTATAGCTGCGAGTGTTACGCTTGGAACAGTAAAGGGCAAATAAGAAGTCAGAAGATATTCATCGAGTACGCTTGTGAGTATCTAGTAATTAGTCATCTTTATTTACAGGAGTTAGAATTAATACTTGAAATCTCCCCTGCGAAGATTATGAACACTCACTCACTCATAAATATACCTACACAATCAGTCATACACTGAAGTTATTTCGTTATATGTTAAATTCTATAAAAATGAACTTTTTGTCAATGTCAATACATCGCATAATAAGCTGGCCCGGCAAGCTATTGAACTGTGGCAGCTGATGTGTGATTGCAAACTGGGGAATATTGAATGTGGAAAAAAGAAAAATGAGTATATGTTATGTTTTTTTCTGAGAATTTTTCCTATTTATTTTTCTTCATAAGAACCTTCCTCAGACTTCAACGAATATTTGCAAAAAAAAAATATAGCCAAATTGGTCCAGGCATTCTCGAGTTTTTTGATTTAAAGATTCGTTTTATTTATTTACATATGTTTTGTTCAAATTAATGCTGATAAATAGATAAATTAAAAACATCAAGTGCGAGTTGAACTCGCATGAAGAGGGTTACTTACGATGTTACCTATCTGCACAATATTGAATGATTTACCATGTTATTTTAATATCATGGACTTCTTATAGGTTTTCCTATAATCTATAAGTAGAAAACTAATTTCTGTTTTTTTTTTTTCAAAATTTTAGGTTTTATAGTTTTGGAGATAAAGGTCAATTTTCGTCTATTTTCTTGAATAATCAATGGAATATCAAATGGAAGGTCTTCACAACAAGACCTTCCATTTGATATGTCACACGATGCAGTTTTAAAAAAAAAAAATTTAAGTTTCCACCTTACCCCCAAAAATGACCTCCCATATACAGATTTCATCTATTTACATCACACCTACGTTTAAAATAAAATAAAATAAATCTTTATTTGCGCGAACACATGTTTACAGGATTTTAATTTGTATACAGCAGTTACAGTACAAAGTATGTTCTACCCGCCAAGGGCATGCAAATATTTGTGTTTAATTGTTTTGTAATTTGGGTCACAGAAATTGATATGTGTACCAAATTTCAACTTAATCGGTCTAGTCGATTCGGAGATAATTGACTGTAACGGACGGACAGACATACACACGACTGATCCTATAAGGGTTCCGTTTTTTTATTCGGACGTACGGAACCCTAAAAAGGATTTAAAGAAACATGTAAGTACTGACAATGTTATTTCCAGTACTACATTTTACATTAAAACGAGGGTAACACTGAAAGTTTTTAGAAACACGAAAACTAAATAAATAAATGTAGGAGGCCGTTTGTATACTTATTGTTTTTCGAAGTACCTAGTCTCCATTTCTTTGTAAACACCGTGGAGCCACTGACTGAACCGATCGGTCCACGCTCCTTCAGGGGTTTCTTTCACGGCTTTTTCGAAAGCTTTAACTGAATCTTCAGGGCTCATAAAGCGAATTCGTCTAAGTTTATCTTTTATTCTTGGGAATAAATAGAAATCACTTGGTGCCAAGTGGGGACTATGAGGTGACTCATAGTTAAATATTCGACAATTTTCATAGTTCGTCTGGCGGAGTGGGCTGGAGCATTGACGTGGTGAAGGAGGATCCTACTTCTTAGGCGCTGCTGTGGAATTACTAATATGTAAGACAACTGGAAAACAATTACTAATATCTCAGTCTGTAGTAACGGTCCTTTGATCCTCTAAACTCTAACACAATGGTTGCAATATGTCCCGTCCGTCCAAAGAATGAGGCAATCATCTTTTTCCCTTCACTTCTTCCCTTCTTCACTTTTGTTGTTAAATCCTCGGAGGAAACACCCATTGTGTATATTGCCTTTTGGTTTCGGGTTCGTAATATATCCAGGTTTCATATCCTGCGACGATGTTACAGCATTTGACTCAACTCCGTTATATTTTTCAATCAATTCACGGCACCAATGTATGCGATGGAGTTTTTAATTTTAATTCCATATAGCGCCAAGCCTCCTCACGCATAGATGTTCGTGCAGGCGCGGATACATATGGGGGGCGCAGGGGGCCCCTTGACGCAGGCGGTCCAGCGCCAAGCGTGGTTCACGGCAAGCGGAGAGCGTTCCTCGCCGCCTGCGCCTCCCGCGTCAGTCGAATAATTGTACTTGCATAGGAAGCAAGTATTTGCAAAATATTTGCTTGTCTACCTACTTATATCTATTGCTTCAGTAGAGAGAAGTTTTTCAACATGCATTACGGCGTACAAAGACATGGCTGAGGTCGACAATGAAAGAGGATCGACTTAATGGTTTAGCTCTGTTGAACACTCACCTTGATATCGATTGTCCTGTCGACGATGTAATTAACCAATTTGCCAGGAAGAATAGATGCATGGAATTTGTCGTATAAAGAAATGAGAGCAAATTGTTACTTTGTATTGTAATTTTATGTGTATTTTTTATTTGGTTGATTGTAATTATTGTCTTGAAAACGGTTTCAATAAAGTTTTCTGAAGCTTTGCATGATTTGTTAGTAGGTACATCCATATATTAACTCAAGATATCTTTTAGCGCCCCCCCCTTAAAAAATTTCTGTATCCGCGCCTGTGTTCGTGTGAGAGTTCACGTACTTGACTCATACCAATGCCTAAACTTGACCGAATCTGTTGGTGTGTCACTCTTTTATCTGTTTCAATCATGAGTCAACTTATTTTCATTTGTCGCCGTAGATGGACGTCCTTTACGAAAATCATCAATGAGATTGCTACGACCACGCTTAAACTCACTGAACCAGTTATAAGAAGTGTCGGGATGGGGATTCGTCCTGAAATGCCAATCGAAACCTATCATAACCTTGTTTTTGATTCCTAAAGAGTTCTTAATTCGAAATTTACGTTTGTTTTTCATTTCTGTTTTACTTTCTGGTCAGTACTAAAAACTTTCAGTGCGGCCTATGTATAACTTAATAAAACTTAATAAGGAAATAATGTATCTAAGAAACAAACATCCATTATAAGAACTAAGCAACGTCTTGTTACTCCTATGTTTTCTTGTAATCCAGTTACATTAGTTTGACCCTAATTCTTTATAACTAAATACTGCCCCGTAAGTCTTCACGATGTAACGAGACATGCTTACATAGTTTCGATCGATACCACCTGTCTTATTTGCATTTAATATTCGGAAGCGATATTTAAATGTAGCTCGCTATAGATGAGTGCGTATAAATATCTTCACATTAACGGATGTGGTTAGAACGTCGCAATGAATATGCAAATTTTATCATTAGGGAACCACACGCCTACCGCTGCGTTAACGCCTTTATACCTACATAATGTTGGTACTGATGAATATCTATGATATAATAGTAAGTAGATGCTTCGGTATGACTTTATGCACATTAATCTATACCTATGTATTATAAAATAAAGTCTTAGATTTTGATATGGTTTCCACTAATGGAAAGAGCGTTAAACAATGAAGGTTTATGTAAATAAAATTGCAACCGTGCCAAGCGAGGGGTGCGCCGTGTCTGTCTGTCTGTCTCAAAACTGCTGAAGGGATTTTTATGCCGTTTTCATCATTTTTCACGTAGTTTTATGTAGATTAGTGGAAATATGTCGATGATTATTGAAGACGTTAAGCCCTCTGGGAAGCTTTCATCGAAAACGCCGCCCAATCCTATTGTGATATAACATTGTTATATCTCAAAAGTGGGATTGTTTCTCTTTTATAGGTCTACATAAAAGTCTGTGAGGGCATTTATGTCTATCTTTTAAGGATAGCTTACTATACTTACCCATTTTAACGTCTAAAAAAATGATCAAATGATTACATATAATGTGGTATTTGGAAAGGCGGCGGGACTCGTTTGATGCAGTTACCCCCGCCCGCGTTCCACCACCTGCTGTCGCCTACTGTTTTCATACTCGACGCAACAAGCTGACCCAAAAATGTAGGAATATATACTCTAGGTACTACCCGTTCGTAGCCGGGGAAGGTCCCTAGTTAGCAATAAATTTAAAATTGCCACTTCAGTCTAAGTATGGATTTTTACACAGTTAAGGCCACGCCAGCCCCTAATGATAAAAAAATCCACTTATTTGTAACCGTTTTCCTTTTAAATTATCATAATAATTATAATTTAAAAATACTTAATTCATCTGCAGGATATATGAAAGGGGATATATTGCCGGCGTCTGTATTTCCGAGCTCATATAACCCAAATCTTTTCAAGGTTCGAGTGAATAGGCATCTTCTGGGTGAGCTCGCTCCATCTTCGGCCTGATCCTTCCTACATGGATAGATGCTGGTCAAGAGCAAACCCATCTATAATTAAAAAAAAAAATCATCATAATTATTTTTTAAATTATATTTAATTATATTTATATAAAAATACTAAGTTGCGGTCTAATATCGATGTTTTAACCGTGCGATTTGCTTAATAATCAATATTTTAAATAGCTAATTCATAAGATAAATTTTAAGAGCCACTATCTGAAGTCTCATCAAAAGAAAAATTTGAATTATACTTTATTTAATTTTTAAATAGATATTTCCCAGATTTGCAAGTACGGCGGGTAGCAACTCCCCCTCAGCAGTCCCGTCAATTCAGTGCGGGACGTGTTTTGTGGCCGGAGTCGCCTTAAGCAGCTAAGAAGTCTATAGTTCCATGTAAAAACTTATTAAATGGACGCACACCTATAAAGTTAATGTAATTATATACTCACATTCGTTCAGTTTAGTCAGTTGTTGCAGGACACACTGCGTTTCGCAGTTATAAATTGGGCAGCCAGTCTGGCGGCTGTAACCACCTTCTTACAGACAGAAGACCACCGTGAAATAACAGTTATTGCTCTTTTTCCTCTACCACTTATGGGATCCTTATTTCTATCAAGTTTGGCTACGCACTTGCAACCCCTATGCAGTTGTTTGTGTTTATACTTTACTAGTTGTACCCGCGGCTTCGCTTACGTGAATTCCGATTGTTTGTCTATATCGGGTACCCACCCCGCAGTCGTAGCGTACGCGTTTTGAACTTTGTGGCTTCACGGCGCGGTCGCATTTTACATTATATCAAAGCAAAAATTACGTGTATTAATTATTTGTGATGATAAACTTGCTAATTTTGATCAAGATACATAATTTTTGATAATTATGACCAATAAACATCACCCAACGATTTTAATTATTTTTTTATACAAGAAAGTAGTTTTGGTGGCTTGAATATGCTGTCGCTGACTTTTTGTAGGCATCATCAAGCTGTATAACCATTCTATAGAAATTAACAATATATCTCTCGCCGTTAAGGCGTTCAAACATGTTCATCGACTTCTTTACGAATTCGATTACCATGAAAATGCATTTTCATTTTACGGGATAGCATATAGCCTATGTCCATCCTTAAATTGTATTCTGACTATTGGTGAAAGATTTTTTTAAATCGGATGATTAGTTTCGAAAATTACTCCCTACATACAAACAAACAAAAATATAAATTTTACCTCTTTTAATAAACATAAATCTCGTAGTTTAAAAAATAGATACCTTCTTACCTACGAACACATGACAGCATCGAAGGACATCTTATACCTATTTTGTATATCGATATAGTGTTCTGATGATATACTAATTAGCACTGATTTGTTGAAATGTAATAATAATAATAATATATAATAACCAGCTAGTGCCTGATGGAATGTGAAAAGCAATATAAGGCTTCACATCTTTATTGCTGTTATACATTTGCCAGGCGTTGAATCCTTTTTTTTAGATAGCTGGTGCCCGTGGCTTCGCCCGCATGGAATATATAGGCTATGTCCATCCCGAAATTCTGTTCTAACTATTGGTGAAATATATTTTTTTTAAGGTGGGGACAAACGCTAAATACTAAAAATATCCATTGTTTAATGAAGATATTTCAAGAAATAGACAAGACAATTGCTTCGAAAAAAATATATCGAAACCAATTGTATTAATTAGAATTTTCGTTAAAGTAATAGAAACTCCACAAAAAAAGTTAGAACACAAGAAGAATTTGACATTTATTGAAAATTCTCTCGAAAACGGCTTATTGCGCGCATATGAATCCTGTACCTATTAATAAGTTAATGTCAGTTTAAAAAAATGTATTAATAATTTTTTTTGCGTATTGTTCTAATGCTAAAAACAAAAAAAAACACAATTTCTAGGCCTGCTGAATTGTCTCCGCCGCCAGCGAGTTCTATTGTAAATGTCATTTGCCTAAGTGAAGCCCTTAAATCGGATGAGTACCTACCTTATCTTTCGAAGACTATCTTCTACATCTTTACAATATTAGTTTATGGATTATAATATAATATTACCGGGAATTCTTACACGTAAGCATCTAGACAATTTTGAACGGAAATATCGTTAATCGGCGTGAGAGTCAATTGGTGGGACGAAATTAACGAATTGTATCTTAATTGAAATAGTTCCAATTATATCGTTATGTTGAGTAGAAAATTGCTTATAACTCGGACGTACTAATCACGGGCACATAAAGGGATAAACTGACAAATGTTTTCGACCGTTAAGTATGTCGCTGTTATCCTGCACGGGATAAAAAATGTATTTGCTTCAGTAGTTTAGGCTCGGACTGGCAGGCTGACGGACCACGTGATGTTAGGGTGGCTGCTGTCGCCAATTAATATAAGTCAACCACAACTGCTGCAAGTGCGCTTCCAACATCAGTAAAGGAGTTAACAGGATATAGGAACATGAGCTCTGGCATCCCTTATTCACTCACCAAAGCAACAGCATACGTGATGATGTTATTTTACGGTATGTATGAGTGACTACTACCGCCATATGGGCTATCCCGATTCATGAATGCGGAACGCAGTTTTTGTAATCAACAAAATTAATTTAAAATGATTACATCAAAATAACTAGAAAACGCATCCGGTTTCGCACTTTCTTCTGTAAATTAATTATATACACTTTGTTCATCGCTGTTATCATTGGTGAAAACCGTATCAAAATTTATTGGGTAGTTTACAAGAAGTTAGCCGAGAAACAGACAGAAGGAGACACTGATTTCATTTTATAATACTTATGTAATTATATAATAAGTAGACGTATATTGTGCTGAAGATTAAATCATTTTTTTTTCATAATAGAAAGTATTGAGTCTATGTAAAGAAGATGTTTCGTAGATGTTTACACAATTTATTAGTATAAATAGGTAAGTACCTATACTTTTCGTATAATTTACTAAGGTAAATGTTTAATTTACTGATGGAAATTTAAAAGCAGGAAACGCGTTTGAAATATAAATAGTAAAAATTCGTGGGGACAAAAATAAAAGGGGCCTGCGAACAATTAACGGGGCGTCCCATTGTCTAGAAATAAACTCCCCATGAAGAGAGAGTCCAAACACGATAAGGATACGACATATATGTGTATATAACAATATTGAAACGTTACGTATTATGTATCTTAATTTAAAAACAGCACTTTATGACGAGAGTATTTCAAAACGTGTGATAATACTTATTAATTACTTATTACTATTAATTAATTATTAATAGTAATATTTATTAATTACTCCAATAATTATTTACATTCAATGTCGATAAAAAGTTTATAGTCATATAAACTTTTTTATGTAAAGCTCGTCTTTCGGTCCATCCAATGGTAGGTGGCTAACGTTACCTAACCCGCAGGTGCTGCAATTGTGCTACCGACTTTAAGGATAAAGGATTACGAAGGGATAGGGAAGCTGGCTCTGTCTGGCATCCCTTACTCACTGAAACTGCACTTTAAAAAAATATATGTACAAAAACGAATCTAAGTACTTCTTTTCAAAATATCAATTATTTTATACATTTGATGTTAGATGGCTATAGTGGCCTATTACACAAGAATCCTTCCTTATCCATTATTCTAAATAGAATAATGGATAAGGAAGGGATTAGGAGTGTAGGCCCTGGGGCCTTAGACAAAATAGCATTCGCTCCGTAGCGATGCGATATCGAAGTTCGTTATCGTCTCAGAGACAAAGAAATCATGACAAGGTATCACGTGTTTATCACGTGTTACAGTGTCGATTCCTTTGTCTCTGAGACGATAACGAACTTCGATATCGCATCGCTACGGAGCGAATGCTACTTTGTCTAAGGCCCCTGGTGTCCTCACGGCGCACCTTGGCAGTTCGGGTGTGCCGTCAAAATGAGCCGTGTCCGGTTACGGACCCCCGCGGTGGAGCTGCGGCAGAGTGTTAGTCCGATCTCGCAACTTCACCGATAGCGGATGAGGAGGACGCCAAGAGGTTTAGTCGGTAGGTCTACCCCACTACCATCTCGGGGCAGGAGTCCGACATAACCCACCGGTCTTTCCCCAGGCCGGTGGGTATCCATGATGGATTCCTCTTGTAAAAAAAAGGCGCTGGTGTCCCTCGCACAACAGAAAATGTGCTGATAGTACTGTTGTCAAACATACTGCCGCGCCACAACTTTTTTGTTTAAATTACTGTGATTCTATCTTCTATATATAAAAATGAATCCCCATTTCCCTTGGTCACGGCATCACGCGTGAACGGGTAGACCGATTTTAATTCGGTTTTCACTAATGGAAAGAGGGATAAACGGGGAATGTTTATATATATAAAAATTGCACCCCGGGCGAAGCCGGGGGCGGGTCGCTAGTCTCTATATATAAAAATTAATCCCCATTTCCCTTGGTCACGGCATCACGCCTGAACGGGTAGACCGATTTTAATTCGGTTTTCACTAATGGAAAGAGGGATAAACGGGGATTGTTCATATATATAAAAAATTGCACCCCGAGTGAAGCCGGGGGCCGGGTCGCTAGTTTCTAATAAAAATGGTCTATCCTATCACAAGCGAAGTTCATTTTTTCCGAACTTTTCGAGTCGTAATTTTTAACGAGAGTTTTTTAGCCGCTTCCCTGTCTCGAAGGGTCACACGACGGAACCATTACTCCAAGGAAACATTATTTCCGCTCGTTAACTCGAGCACTTTACCATTTGATGAATGCTCACTAGCTATTATTTTGGAAGTTTTGGGGCGTGAACGTAAAGTATACTTAGCTACTTATTGGAGAGTTACATGTTGATCACTGCTGACTAGTATAAATAAATTCTGCATTTAGCTTCATCGTAATTTTCTGAACACTAATCGTTATACAAAATGTGTATTCTATCCCATGGCCTATGTCCTGTGGAGGGGTGTTGAAGATGATTAACTTTCTTATTTGTTGTAGTTTATCCATCTTTATTTATATTTTTTGAATTTATTTTATTTATTTATTAAAGACTAGCTGAGCCCGCATCTTCGTACGCGTGGTATTCGGTATAGTATGTAACTTTTTAGGGTTCCGTACGTCCGAATAAAATAACGGAACCCTTATAGGATCACTTGTGTATCCGTCTGTCCGTCGGTCACAGTCAATTATCTCGGAATCTACTAGACCGATTAAGTTGAAATTTGGTACACTTATCAATTTCTGTGACCCAAACGCAGAGGTGTGACGTGAATAGATGAAAGGTCATTTTTGGGGGGAAGGTGGAAAATTAATACATAACACATAACACCCCCCAATTGCACCCACAGGCTCGTATTACTAGTTGAAACATAAAGC
This sequence comes from Bembecia ichneumoniformis, assembly GCA_910589475.2. Lineage (NCBI taxonomy): Eukaryota > Metazoa > Arthropoda > Insecta > Lepidoptera > Sesiidae > Bembecia > Bembecia ichneumoniformis. The sequence goes on along the minus strand of OU342525.1, from coordinate 18,846,556 downwards.
AGACAAAGTAAAAAAGTATTTATTCCTTCAGACATAAAGCGACAATTCGTCCATCAACCACAATCAGTGTCAGTGGAGGCAGGTCACACGGCGACATTTCGCTGCGTCCCACCGCTTTCCTCACCGCCAGCTACCATCAGGTGGCAAAAGAACGGGGTTGCCATCGATAGCAATGCAGAAACACTTGTCATTTCAAATGTTGGATTACAGGTAAAGGTTTTGTCTTCTAGTGTTAAAGGCACTTAATCTATTATGACTTAATAATTATATTTAATTAAATTGCAAAAAGAAGGTTAGTATCTTTTTTGAGTAAGTAACATTACCATTTTTAGTACTTTATTTTACACATTTTTCCTTTTGTTCTTGTAACTTCATTGTTTGCTTCTCAATTATCATATCATTAATTTAACATTATGGTTACGCGCGGGGTCAGTCAAATTGCCGTGTAAGTACGAAACGAACTATGTATTTATTTTCAAAAACCAAGATGACTTCCAAAATCACTAAACTTGCCGATGAAACCGTTAAACTTGCCAAAAGTCGTCAATGATTCCCTTAATGAGTTGCCGGTTCACTGACGCAGGTAACTTCGCAAAAGCTTAGAAGATTCGCTTTCGTATCGCTGTTATCGCACAAAACTGACTTACACTTGACCGACCGCCCCCTTATTTATACTTGGCATCAAACGCCTGGATGTATTTCGAATTTACTAGAAAATCGAAACAACATCGTAAACAAGCCATTGAAATTCGGGAATGCTATTTCTGTAGAAATGTAAACTCTATGTTGTATTTTGCTTGCAAGCACCAATATCCTTTGACATTAATCGGGAAGTGGCGTGAATAGGCACCATCGATAGGGTGGGACGTTCGAGACTTTCAACCGGCGCGAACGCTTTTTCCAGAACGTTCCATAGTTAGTCGTAACAATATAAAATTCTGTATCAATATATCTGTATCAATAGAGCCCATTTCCCCCCCTCCTAATTCCTTATCCAATCCTAATCCTACTGTAGTCGGCAGCGCACTTGCAGCAGCTGTGGCGTTGCTTGTGTTATAGGCAACGGTAGCCACCTACCATCAAGTGAACCGTCAGCCTGTCTGTCGACATAACATTAAAAAAAAATCTACTTACTACTTATAATGGTCATCATAATCGGCATAATTTGATTATTGGATAATGTAGTAATTTTCTTTTTTTTTTCTTTATTAAATTATATTAATACTCGTTAGGACCCACTTAGGACCACAGTGTTGATAAAAGGACGCACCGAATGTTTAAAATCAATTTCATAACCAGTTACCAAGAGATTTTTCATTTCTGTTTCGTTAACTAGTTTTGAAGACGAAATTTTCGTAACTCCTTTGAAAAACTTACCTCTCTTTTGTACGTTTCGAAAAATCGTTAAACATTTACAAGTATATATTTGGGAATGTATATTGTAATTATGTGCATATTCAGGACATGGCTAACTACACCTGTGTCGGAGAAAACATCGCAGGTCGAAGAGTGTCAGATGTCGCGGTTTTATCAACTTATGGTACGACATTTATAATTTTACCTACATTTTGTGTGTCAGATTTTCAAGTTTCTCAATAAAGTATTATTTTACACTAATACTGTTGGACGTAGAACTATATCGTGAATACAAACCATAGTCATTCGTCAACGATATCAATGATATTTTAAAGAAAACTTCAAAATTTAATAGATGCTTGCCTAACGTCTCAGGGGCCCCCGGTTCGATTCCCGGCGGGGTCAAGTTTGGAAATTTTAATGTAATTTTCAAAATTGACTCTGGTCTGGATTTGAAAAGTAGTGGTAGGGCACACTGCGTTTCGCAGTCATTTGGGCAAAAAAAAAAAAAAAATTTGGGCAGCCCGCCTGGCGGCAGTGACCACCCCCTTACAGAAGACCACCGTGAAATAACAGCATATACGGTTGTGTTTCGGTGAGTGAGTAAGGGATGCCAAAGCCCATTTCCTTATCCCCTCCTAATCCCTTATCCTTAATCCTACTGTAGTCGGCAGCGCACTTGCAGCACCTGTAGCGTTGCTTGTGTTATAGGCGACGGTAGCCACCTACCATCAAGTGGACCGTCAGCCTGTCGACATAAAATAATAAAAAAAAATTAAAAAAAAAGTATCGGCAGGAGCACCTACGTCAACAATAAACTACCTCTTTATAGAAGACCACTGTGAAATATTTAACAGCACATGTGCTGTTGTGTGTTCGTGCGTTAGTAAGCAATTGTTACAATTAACCATATACATTATTATATGACATTTTTTCTTGTAATTAGTTAATGGAGGTTGGTCCGAATGGACACCTTGGATGGCATGTCGGTGCGGAAACCAATCGAGTGGCAGAAGACGCTCTCGGACATGCACTGAACCGACTCCGGCTAATGGCGGAGCACCCTGCCGAGGACAGGCCTCGCAAAATGACGAAGACTGCATTAGATGTCCAAACGGTAAACAACAAACGCCATATTCCATGTCACATGAGTTTGTTAGTATGAAATGAAATCTTCTGGTCATCTCATACTAACCGTTGCATTGGGAAGAAGATGTAGGTTGTCACGACAGCCAGTACCTACTTTTAAAATCAAATTGTTTTTAATAGTAGTGGCATGACACACTGCGTTTCGCAGTCATTTGGGCAGCCCGTCTGGCGGCAGTAACCACCACCTTACAGAATACCCACCGTGAAATAACAACACGTGTACTGTTGTGTTTCGGTGAGTGAGTAAGGGATACCAGAACCCATTTTCTTATCCAATCCCTTATCCTTAATCCGATTGTAGTCGGCAGCGCACTAACAGCACCTGTGGACCGGTAGCCTGTCTGCCGATCTTAACATTAAAAAAATTAAGTTATTTTTATAGATAGATTCATTGTACTTATTTTTTTTATATATATTGAAAGTTTTAAATTAAATTAAATTCATTTCGTTTATTCGTTTGTTCACAGTTGTTTTCTAATATTAAATTTATTTTTCTGATCTTTCATTAATAGTTCGTTTTTTTTTATTTTGTGATTTTTTAGCATTATCTAATATATTTTTCTTATTGCGTAATCGGTCAATTGATATTTTAAAAAGTAATAAAGGTTTTTAGCTTTTAACTTTACGACCTAGTCTAGGTATTTATAATCTATTTTCTGCACTGCCCAACAAAGAAACTAAGAAATGATGTTGATTAAGGCAGACAGACACTCGATATTCGGCATTCAATTACAAGAACTAAACGTTTCTCCAATTAATCGTGTTTGCCTCTCGGCTAACGATAAGTAATATTCTCTCATTAGTGACATCCTTTTCTTTGCGTTATTGCTATTGCTATGGACAAATAAAACATAGGTATACATATCTTCTATTTGTGCACTGTCGTTTTAAATTTATCTAATAATATTAATAACTAATGATCCATCTCATTCGATTCAATCACAATTCATTCGACACCAAATATAATTATGTAATCGTATAATAAAATGACGTTCTTTATTAACAGGAGGTATATGGTCTTCTTGGGGCTCGTGGTCATCGTGCAGCGAGGACTGTGTAAGGGTCCGCCAAAGAGAATGTTCTGGAATCTGCGCGGGGCCGACTGTACAGCACGCGGCCTGCGTGGATGGATTATGTGCCGTAGGATTAAGTACGTGCGGTCTATTATTCAAAAACAGTAATGCTTCGATACCATCTCATTCTGATTAGATGCCTTTTTGTTAGGGTTTCACAAGAGCAACACTACACTGTATGTTGTGATCGGCATAAGTGCGGCTATGCTAGCGGCTGGGGCCGTTATACTGTTGGCCTGGTGTCGATATCGCAGCGCTGTGCCTAGGTATACTGCCGCGAGAGCTGGTAAGTACTTTAATCATCTGTATAGCAGAAACAGAAATTTTAGAAATTATCTCTCTCACTCTAGGAAAGAACTATTCAAAATTGACCTTGAACTGTATTTTAACCTTATTCCACTAGGTACATTAAATGGCATTGTTCAGCGATCAGAACTTTCCTACCCATTTCTATAAAGATATTTTTAAAATGGCTATTAAGATATTGGTCTAATACGCTAGCAATTATGTTGAAATTAGCTACCTACAGGGAATCTTGTTTTATAAAATCAGCTGCTTCACAAATTCAACGCAAACTACCAAGCGCTACCCCGTGTCATAATTCTTTAAAAAGTGACCCGTCTATGCTTTCGTAGGAAAGCTTATTCCTGTAAGACGTTATTGTATTAGTTACAGGATTAGTACTTATTATTTGCTGGTTCTTCTTTGAGTTTTTCGTTTGTATGGCTCACCTCCAATTGAATTTTCTATTGTAAATATACGTATTAGACATAGGGGTACCACATGATTACATGTCCTTTTTCCTTTTCTATAAATTACTAATTACACCTAAAAAGAACGGAGAATGGCGTTTCTGTGTAGATAGCAGAAAACTTAAGGCTGTTCTTTGACACCCGCACGTAACATTATTTATGCAAAATAGAAAATTTATAACTTAAAATTGGCTAACTAAGCTTATGCACTTTTTGAAAAATAGGCTTTTTTAATTATTTCCCAATTATTGAAAGTTATACTGAAATTATATTTTAGGGATAACACACATTTTAGTTAAATTATATGTTAGCAATAGGGATGCCCTCTATTGCATCAGCAATAATTATATTAATATATAATAAATTTCGCCGTTTATCTCTTTGTTTATTTCACATTATTTAATTTTCATTAATAAACATTAAAGCATCACTAAATCATAACATTCTAAGTACATTAGATCAGAACATCTCACGAATTAAAGTCTCGTATGAAGATTTTAACTGTTATTTATAAAAATGTTTACAATTGGAAATAATTCCTTTATTTTTGGACTTATAAACTAAACCGTTGACGAAACCATTATTTTAGTTATTGCAATTGATAAAAGTAATATTTTGCTAGATAATTTAATAGTCCAGTATGACTTCAGGCACTCCAAAGTGTTATATCGGCCGCGATAAAAGTACCGGTGCGCCGGACCTCACCAGGTCCTGCAACGAATACTGGATGCAGCCGCCAGACAACCACTACGACTTGCCACAATTAAGAGATGGGTAAGTGTTAGGGTGGCTATGTATTTCAGAAATAAAATACATTAAATTCATTAATTAAATTCATTAATTCGCTAGTGAAAGCCTTCAATAGTTTTTAAGAAAATTTGCAATAATTTCAGCCATGGATTGTAATCGTATTATGAATTGTCCCGCGTAAATGTTTTTTTGTTTTCTTTTTCTCTGAATTTCTGGTCCCTGGCAGAATATCAGTGTTGTGGTCCGCACCACAACTGTATACTGAGTCAGGGTTCCTTTTCCTCTTCTTACTTGTTCATATACATATTTGTTTGTTTATAATTATTATTTGTTCATATATGTATATTGTGTTTATTAGAGGAATAAAAGATGCTTTCTTTCTTTCTTTCTAAAATTTACAATGACATTTTATTTGAATTGACTTTCCACTTTGATTGTTGGACGGTTCTTTTTGTTTAATTTCTTTGAAGTCGTATTTCGACGAGCGGATTCGCAATGGCATCAATACTATGCGTAAATAATTATATAAGCCGTAATGAATCATTTTAAGTACCTACTGCATTACCTATTTAAACTTTCCTTATCTTTTGAAATAAGTATAGCCTTTGAAAATCCCATCATCTTTGTTCTAAGCATTCAATATAAGTTTTATTGGTCGTCAGACAGGCTTACGGCCCACTTGACACAATCAACGCTACAGGTGCTGCAATTGCGCTGCCGACCTTAGGAGGATTAAGGATAAGAGATACGGAAGGGATAGGGAAATGGGCTCTGTCATCCTTTACTTACTCACCGAAACATAAAGCACACATGCTGTTATTTCACGGCGGTGTTATGTAAATGCAGTTTTTAACAGAAAAGGAGATGATTACGTTACCCAGAACACAGCAGCATTTGTGCTCTTAATTCGTGGTAAGGTTCTGTTCTAGTTAGGGTCGCGAGATCTTTTTTCCAGTCTGTTCATAATTACCATTAATATTTATTTAAAATAATATTATTTCTTTATAACCAGTTATTCATCACCATTTGGCAATAGAAGCAGACAGCAGCCTTCGGTGGAAAGCAACCAATACGAGATGAAGCCTTACAGCCCTTCGGCTGATTCCGTGTCAAGTTGTTACACTAATTGTGAGTATGTAGATCACAGGACAAGCGGCTGTCATTGTTAAAGACAATAGACTCGGTGTGCACAGAACTAATAATTGTTACAGTCATGAGGCACAATTGCATAGTAATAAATTTAGCTTTTTGATCATCACCTCAGCCGCAGAACACCCACTGCTGGGCATAGACCTCCCCCATAATTTTCAGACCGGTCAGAAGTAGCCTGCATCCACCGTCGACCTGCAGCCCTTGTCGTATCATCTGTCCACCTTGTGGGGGAATAATAAGCTGCGCTTCCAATCTTTGGCTTCCACTCGAAAACCTTCCAGCCTCAGTAGCCGTCGTCGGCTCTCCGTACTATCTGGTTATTGATCCACCTCGTCATGTCAGTGACTCTCGTTTGTCTCCTGGTCTCGTTGAGCTTTCTTACGAAGCCCATAGAGACCACGTTTCAGCGCCATATGTCATTTGTTTATTGGTCATATGTTTTTGATATCTTATTCTAAACGTGACGTTAATTTATTTCTTCAGCGAGAACTGGGACAAGTCAGTCGAGCGAATACTCATCCCAGCTGACGTCATCGCCTCAGATGGTGACGTCATCCGCTCAGTCAAAGGTGGACGTGGCGGTTACTCTGCCAAGTGTACCTCTCGACGCAACCTACAGAGACAAAATTTGTTTGACTATTGTTAAATGAATATAAGTACTGACTACTAGAATAAGACCAGTGGTAAATGCATTTATTTGCTTGTATTTTTTATTTAATTATTATTTATTATTTAAATATTTATTTTTCTTCCTTCTTTGCAACGACGTTATTTTTAGTTTAATATTAAGTGGAGTTAAATAAGTTTAAAATTAATGATTTTTTTTAAATAATTGTTTGATGCGGTTTCAAGTTGTTGATTTTTTGGGTGATTTTTTTAATTTTAATATTTCTATAAGGTAATTTAATAAAATTTCTTTATTTAATTATGACTCAAAATACATCTAGCAAACTGTACATATAGATATAAATTATTGATTCGGTATGTTTTTACAAGTTTCGTATGATTAAATTTAAGCATATTTTTTGTACGCTAGTTGTAAATAACTTGTAATAACTGTGATATTTTATACAATTAATAAATGTTTAATTATTTGTCTTGTTTTATTTCTTTTGCAATATTTTGATGATTTCAAAGTGTTCTTTCTAGATTCACGGTTTAAGTTAATAGGAATTTGTTTAAGTCCACGCCGAAGAGTAGTCTGACTGGCAAGGCCATCGTTTTATCTCGATATGATGATTACGAGTCGTTATCGTTAATTATATTAAGTCTAATCATAACTATATAATCGTTTTGTGATTTAGAAAAGATATGATTACTTTTTAAAAAGATAATATTTTTCTTCCCAATCCCTTATCCGTAAACCTATTATGGTCAAGGCAGCCGCATTCTTGTGTTATAGGCGACGGTAGCCACCTACTACCGTCAAATGGACCGGTAGCCCGTCTGACGGTCTTTACTTAAAAAAGTATTTAAGCTAAATACATAACTGTATTATAGTCGCACTTTTCGTACTTAGTGTGTACAGTAAGTACGAAAACCGCATGAAAATCTGTTCAGTAGTTTTTGAGATTATCGCGAACACACATGCAGACGCGACGAGGGACTTAAATAAGTATAAAGTAGTGTGATGATATTATGTAAGGTTTGATTGATGTAGATAACTATACCAGACTTTCTATACATGATAGATACAGATTTAAAAAGAAATATAATTTTATCTATCAATATTATTTTATAACCAAGTTTTTATACTGCGATGATTTCATCAAACTTTTAATACGAAAAATCATAGTGAAATATTACTGAATGGGATATAATTAATGTTTCAAGAAATACAGACAGAGGTGGACAGTGACTATTATATTAAGATATAATAGTCCACCTTCCTTGTTCGAACTGCTAAGGAGTGGAACTCATTGCCTGCGTCTGTGTTCCCACAGAACTACAACCTCGGGGTCTTCAAAACTAGGGTAAATGGGCATTTACTAGTTAAGCGTGGTCCACCTTCGGCCACATCTGCACCTCACATCAGGTGAGATAGTGGTCAAGCGCTACCTCGATTGTAGATATTGAACAATTGAATAATTATTACTAATTCACTCAGAACATTTAATATGCGGGTATAAATATAGATACATACCTAAGTATGGTATGTATTTGAAAATAAGTTTCCCAGAACAAGTAATCAAAGAAACTTCTTATTTGAGTATCACATTTACAGTCATTATTCATACCGAGTACGGTATGAGTTCAAAGTGAAGTTTAACTACACTCATTTGTCCGCTAAGATACACTAATTAGTGACGGCTTAATGAATTTATGTTCTATTAGTAAAGAAATAAAGGACATTTCAATTCAAATTAAAAGTTTTGCTTAACCTGAAGGAATACACTTACAATGATTAATTTCTTATATACCTACAATGCCCCCACATTCATCAACTCGAATTAGTTCTTTTGTATATTTCACGTACATTAAGTAATATTATTTTAGTTGATAACAGTGGCAAGTTATTTCTCGAATAGGCCATGGCGGACTGCCCTAAACAATGTCAACAGAAATTAAGAACACTAAAATTCATTTCCGTGAACAGTTCAGTAAGGGCAGTAAAAGTATGTAATTCGCAGATAAAAATGAAGCCGGATGCGGATCGCTAGTAAGCAAGCAGTACCTAGTACCTTATATTACCTTATAGTACCTTATATTTTTTTATGTTAAGCGACAGACAGGCTGGCGGTCCACTTGATGGTAGGTGGCTACCGTCGACTATAACACAAGCAACGCCATAGCTGCTGCAAGTGCGCTGCCGACTACAGCAGGATTAAGGATAAGGGATTAGGAGGGGATAGGGAAATGGGCTTTGGCATCCCTTACTCACCGAAACACAACAGCACGTATATGCTGTTATTTCACGGTGGTATTCTGTAAGGTGGTGGTTACTGCCGCCGGGCGGGCTGCGAAACGCAGTGTGCACTAACACTACTTTTCAAATCCAGATCAGAGGAAATTTTAAAAATTACATTAAAATTTCCAAAGTTGACCCCGCCGGGAATCGAACCCGGGGCCCTGAGACTTTAGGCAAGCACTGCCACTCATCCAACGGGTCGTAATAATACAATAATTAGTGTTAACAATAATACTCGAAACATTACTCACATACTCCTTGCACTTCACGTTTATAGTTAGAAATCACTTACATAGGTAGTGACGTGATTAATTTTAAAGAAATGAGGACGGAAGAGAAGGATTGAGAGGAACGTGAGTCATTCACCTCTCACTCTATTCCAATGATAAAGAATTATAAACGAATTTAAACTGGTATCAATGTATCAGTTGTTGGTAAATCCTCGAAAGGAAACACCATTGTTCAGATTGCCTTTTGGTTTCGGGTTCGTAACAATTTATTTAGTTCATTTCCTATGACGATGTCAAATATAGCATCTGACTCACCTCCATTATATTTTTCAATCATTTCGCGACACCAATCTAAGCGATGGCGTTTTTGAGGGATATCCATTTAGCTTCCTCACGCCTAGATATTTGCATAAGAGTTTATACACTTGACTCATGCCAATGCCTCAACTTGACCGAATCTGTTGATATATATATTTTTTTTTAATGTTAAAATCGGCAGACAGGCTGACGGTCCACATGATGGTAGGTGGCTACCGTCGCCTATAACACAAGCAACGCCAAAGCTGCTGCAAGTGCGCTGCCGACTACAGTAGGATTAAGGATAAGGGATTAGAAGGGGATCGGGAAATGGGCTCTGGCATCCCTTACTCACTCACCGAAACACAACAGCACACGTTCTGTTATTTCACGGTGGTCTTCTGTAAGGGGGTGGTTACTGCCGCCAGACGGGCTGCCCAAATGACTGCGAAACGCAGTGTGCCCTGCCACTGTCACTCTTTCATCTGCTTGAATCATGATCCGCACAGAACTCAAGTTATTTTCATTTATCGCCGTAGTAGATGGATATCCTTTACGAAAATCATCAGTCAAACTGCAACAACCACGTTTAAACTCACTGAATCAGTTATGATGGGGCTTCGTCAAGAAATTTCAATTGAAGTCTATCATAACTTTGTTGTTGTTAAGTCTTAATAAATCATAGAGCCTTTTTTTTCTTTTTTTCGCACGACATACTTTAAATGAACAAAAATTTGTAAAAACAAATGTCAACCGAAAGAAATTACATGGACGGCTTCGTAAAGAGATCTTATTTCGAAATGAATATTTATTATTCATTTCTGTCATTACTTTCTGGCCAGTTCTAAAAACTTTCAGTACGGCCTGCGACATAACTTGCAACATAACTGCAACATAACCTTCGATTTGTTGGTTCTGATAGGTAATTATTATTATACAATAAACAAAATATTAAGAATAATAAAAAATATTAGCTTTTTTATGCGACTTACATAAAATATATCACTATCCTAGTCCGGTCAAATTAGACCAAAAAATAAGAGTGAAGTTACATCAATTCTCAATAAGCTGAAAATCGGTGAAATCGTTCAAAATATGATTATAAACAAAATCAGAAAGTTCCCCATCCCTCCCCTTTTTGCAAAAAAATTTATTCAAGGTCAAAGGTCGAAAAAATGAGTTTTTTGCTATTTTCAGCAAAACGGTAAGTTTTATCATAAAAATACCTCAGACAAAAATTGTAGATCATAAAATTATCTATACAAAAATGTATAAATACTTTTTTTCCTACGAGCCACCGTTTCTGAGATATAACCGATTCAAAAAGTTGTAGGGGATGGGGAACTTTCTGATTTTGTTTATAATCATATTTTGAACGATTTCACCGATTTTCAGCTTATTGAGAATTGATGTAACTTCGAATGTCTAATTGACCGGATTATCCGTTCAGTAGTTTTAACCTGAAATGCATGTAACAAGCATCCATACATTCTAACAAAGTTTCGCATTTATACTCGTAATATTACTAGTAAGGTGGAATTAAGTTATTAAAACAACCGTTAAACTCCAGCTTCTTTTTAATTTGAAAACTTCCCATCTTTTGATTTATACCTCAAATAGATAAATTTGTAACTCGTGAGTCATAGAGTCACTCAATGTATGTCATCCCCATTTCATATAATAGTTATGTAGTTTGGACAGGCAGACGGACCGCATTCGCTCTGTTTGCTGAACTCACCAACTACCCGCATATTCATTAAGATAATTGTTCCCGTTGAGGTCCGTGTTGAATCCATTATCTTAATTCAACTCTGTCTAGAATAGTACACATGAAATTGTCCCATAGTTCGCCTATATGTTTTGTCTTGTGACGAGAGGCATATAGTTGGGAGAATGTTTGCCTTCAAACGCATATTTAAACCCCGGCGCGGGATGGGAAAAGGGGATAGTAAGTATGGTATACTTGTACTCACGAGATGCCTATGCCGAAGAGAAGCAATCAAATATAGTTAAATAACGTACACCAATCGTCGATATGAACTGAAAAGAAAATGATTACGCCAAATATGTTATCGAGAATCTTCGATGGAGAAAAGTGGACGAGGAAAGAAAAGAAGTCAGGATGCTGTTGCCACTTACCTCCTGAATTACCAAGTCCTTGGACTTCCAAGTGATGAAGACTGCGACAGGCCCGTCACACACGAATCCAGATGTAGTTCAACACACTGCATACTGTACACTTTAATTTCGCACGAGAATTAGCGCGTTCATTTTGATGGATTACATAAGCACATTGCTTGATTAATGCGAGTGAATAAATCAAATCTCGGATTTAGCGGTTAAGTCGCACGACGTATACTTCTGATTGGTTAGCCGCTAGCGTTGCAGCTAGCGTTGCGCTAGCGTTGCGTTGCGTTGCGTTGCGTTGCGGCGGCGCGATGGCAGGCAACAGATGTATAGGCAGGTATATGGTGGGGAGTGAGACAGCACATACCATAGCGAATTACTGTCAACTAATTGAGTTAACAATTGGCGCCACCAGAAATGTTGCCAAATTGATTGATTCATATTGAAAAGGAGAATGCCCAAACTGTATTGAAATTTTCCCCACTTATAAAATTCAACGTCAAGTAAAGGTATTTAGTGTTCTGAATAGGTAATTATAAAATCTTTTTTACCGAATAACAGCATGTGTACTGTTTTGTTTAGGTAAGTGAGTAAGGGTTGCCAGAGCCCATTTCCCAATTGAGGGAATAAAGTAAGGAATTAAGGTAAGGGAATAATAATCCCTTTACCTTATTAAAGTCGACAAAGCACTTTCAGCACCTGCTTGTGTTATAACTTCCTCCTAGCATCAAGGGAACCGTCATCCGCAGCTGGTGTGAAGACCTTTACGCGAAGAAAATGTTTCAACATATAAATGGTTTACAGAAAACAAGGAGTACCCTTTCTTGCATAAAAACTACAGTAATCACCATTATTTTGTTCACCATTAAATAATATAATTTTATTGTAAAATATAGATAAATTAATGATAGATTTTTGTGCGTGAAATAAGTTTCGTCAAACAAATAAGTTTTATATTAACAAACAAAAAAGTAAATCGTCAAGCAATCTTTACACCTTAACACTTAATTAGAAAATAATAATAATTTTAAATTAATAAAAAAATAATAATAAATAGTATTCGACTGTCTACAATAGAATATCATTTAATGCCAGTATCTTGTAATTATGTATTATTATTTTTTTCTAGCTATGTAACATTTTAAGGAAGGTCTTAACAAAGTAAGTGTCGCCTGCATTTTATGCTCGTGCATGCACATTCATTACTCCTGAAGAGTTGACACAGTTTTCCACCCCTCACGGTGAAACCACGCAACAAGGACCCATTTGTTATTCAGATGGGATGCATTGTTCTATTTACAGGAAACAGGGTGACTTTTCTACAATAAACAGTGGCAGGTGGGCTGACTTCAGAGATCAGCTCAATTTATTTAGACTCGATTGTTTCACAGTAGTCGTGGGTGTGTGCAGGATATAATTCGCTCCTCCTTATTCTAGTAAATGGGGGGGAATTCAATAAACCCTTGGTACAACACTAAGTGGTATCCCTTAATCATCAGAACATTCTAATCACCATTGTGCCGGTAAACAAACAGGTAGTATGCTGATATTTTATTGGTCCAACCGTAAGCCCATTTAACTTTTAGCAGCTGCTTGATCAGAGTAATAAGTGGTTCACAATTCTTAAAATTAATGTTTAAAATGGGATTAAAAGAAATAAAACTCCTAATTAAATTTATCCAGTCAATTATTATCGCCTTATTAGTTAGCCAAAGTCTTAAATATCTCAGTTTAAATATAAATGATAATTCATTTGAGTCATATACCTATTCATTTAACCAACGCACGTAGTGGTGGTAACGAAACTCCTTACAAATTAATGAATCTGAAGTAATGACGAAGATATTGACGAGCCCCTTGGTCGAGTGGATAACGCTTGTTTTAACCTCTGTCTCAAGATCGATTGTCGACAGGGCCAACTTTGGAAATATTTTTTAGTTGGATCTGCCAAGTAGTAGCAGGGCACACTACGTTTCGCAGTAATTTGTGCAGCCCATTGCAGAAGACTACAGTGAAATAACAGCATGTGTGCTGTTGTGTTTCGATAAGTGAGTAAGGGATGTCAGAACCCATTTCCCTATCTCATCCTAATCCCTTATTATTTAATCCTACTTTGGTCGGCAGCACACTTGCAGCACTTATGGCTTTGCTTATTATAGCCACCTACTACCATTAAATGGATTGTCGACCTGTCTGAACATAAAAAAATTATAAACAAATCGTATAGTCTTATTGTACTTACTCAACTGTTATTCTTACTTCTAATGAACCGTATAAAAACATTCAAGTGCATGATACTTAGGTATGATGTTCGATACCTACCGACAAACTTTAATTTGATATTTAAAAGTAAAATTAATATAAAATTACATATAAAAATCACGCGTCACGACGTTGTTCATTCACACGAATCCCCGAATTCAATGAAATTTCGTGGATGTGTAATCTTATCTTATATATAAAAATGAATCCCCATTTCTCCTGGTCACGGCATCACGCGTGAACGGGTAGACCGATTTTAATTCGGTTTTCGCTAATGGAAAGAGGGATGAGCGGGGAATGTTTTAGGGTATATAAAAATTGCACGCCGGGCGAAGCCGGGGGCGGGCCGCTAGTCTTATATATAAAAATGAATCCCCATTTCCCCTGGTCACGGCATCACCCGTGAACGGGTAGACCGATTTTAATTCGGTTTTCGCTAATGAAAAGAGGGATGAACGGGGAATGTTTTAGGGTATATAAAAATTGCACGCCGGGCGAAGCCGGGGGCGGGCCGCTAGTATAATATAAATAATTGTTAGACGAGGACACCTGAATTTATTTGTGTAATAAATTTTGTGAAAAGCCTTAGCTCTAAATAGTAGCTAGAAATAAAGACCATTTTCCGGCACAAGAACGCCTAAAATTCACAGGTCCACTGGAGATAACATCTGCGTATTGTCGCTATATCCGTGTAATTCAGTTGCAACCTGCAGAATGTTACGAAGGACTCCAATCGGAGAGTCGACGTGCCTACGGCGAGATTCAAGATACGGAGCAGTAAGATGTTGCTACTTTGTATAATACATATAAACAATATTATATTATTGTAACTTTTAATTTTGCTGTTATTGTTATTATGCATTTATTTATTTTTATTCTTAATTCTAAATTTTTTTACAATATATATATATATATATATATATATGAATATACAAACTAATTACAAATATACAAACTAATATATATATATACATACAATAAGTATTATAAGAAAGAAGAAAGAAAGAAAGAAAGCATCTTTTATTCCTCTAATAAACACAATATACATATATGAACAAATAATAATTACAAACAAACAAATATATAAACAAGTAAGAAGAGGAAAAGGAACCCTGGCTCAGTATACAGTTGTGGTGCAGACCACAACACTGATATTCTGCCAGGGACCAGATATTCAAAGAAAAAAAAACATTTACGCGGGACAATACAGAACATGATTATACAATATAAAAAAAAACTTAAAATTTGATATGCGCTAGTAGCGGGGCTAGGCCTAAGCTACCGATGGTTGGGGCTGCAGAGTGAGGAACCTCCTGACAATTCTTGGCGTGTCAAGAAATACCGCCTTCTGTATCTGTCCCTTGATCCAACCATCTAGCGAGAGACTCTTGAGATGTTGGTCGAGGCTCTTCGCTATAAGACTATCAGCCTAAACGACTATTGGGACGATAATTGCTGAATTGACATCCCACATGGCAGTCACCTCGTGAGCCAAGTCAATATACTTGGTAGGCTTTTCTTTTTCGGCTTTCGCGAGGTTTTCGTTACGCGGACAGCGATGTCAACAAGCATCATCCGGCCCTAGGATCGGTCAATAACTACGATGTCAGGCTTATTGGCTACAATAGCCCCAGTATTATTATTATTATTAAAATGAATCCTAATACTTTGTTGCTGGTGGCGATTTACAACGGTTATCGATTTCCTACCGCCACATGTCGACGAAAATTCTTTAACATGACAACCTAAATTATTTATTGTTATTTTTCATCGCTTTCTTCATTGCTGAAGAAAAGAAACGAGCCCGTTGGATGAGTGGTTAGGGTGCTTGCCTTAACGCTCTGTTCTAAGGTTCGCGGGTTCGATTCCCGGCAGGGTCAACATTGAAAAATCAACTTTTCAAATTTGGCTCTGGTCTGGATTTGGAAAGTAGTGGCAGGGCACACTGCGATTTCGCAGTCATTTGGGCAGCCCATCTGGCGGCAGTAATCACCCCCTTACAGAAGACCACCGTGAAATAACAGCACGTGTGCTGTTGTGTTTCGGTGAGTAAGTAAGGGATGCCAGAGCCCATTCCTTATCCTTAATGCTATCCACTCCTATTCCCTTATCCTTAATACTACTGCAGTTGGCAGCGCACTTGCAGCAGCTTTGGCGTTGCTTGTGTTATAGGCGACGTTAGCCACCTACCATCAAGTGGACCGTCAGCCTGTCTGCCGACTTTAACATAAAAAAAATTATATTGTTTTGAACAGAATGAGATAAATGGATGAATATCTGTAAGTAGGAACTAAATTATTTAAAATTTTATAATTTACAAATATAATACCTTAGGTATTATATTGTATAATAATAATAAATAATAACCTAAATAACAAATTATTAAATTGTACCAACAATAAGAGAGTTTACAAACGGTCATCCTTAGAACTAAACTAGGCTGAGCTCATTAACTCGATTTTGATTGTAAGGCACACGCTTGTGTAAAAACCGTAATATTTAAATAGTTTTACTATTATAAGTACAGTTCAGTTGCGAAGGGTTCTTTACATTAAACAATTATAATTACTCTTAGAATTAGTGTTGCCTTGATAGGTCGTATAAGTAGTGTTGCATAATATACTATATTAAATGAGGCCTGCATACTAATTAAACCCACAATGACGTAGTACTACTAATTTTGTTTCAGTTGGAATTTTAAAATTTTTAAATGCAATTATTTTACAATTTGAGGGAAGTTGACGAAGCAGCATTTTAGCGTGATTCGAAACGTCCGCCTCCTAGATATCCGGCGGCCGGACACATCGGACGTCCCGAGAATGCGTTGTGTTGTAGTATGCAACGCGGAAAAGGAATGTTGTCGACATTTCATACAGAATATAATCACATCTCATCTTATCGTCCATTTTAGTCTCAGTAAGATGCAAGTCTGTACAAAGATCGCAAGTAAATCTCTTTTAATATTAAGTAATTTTTGCTATTTCAATATTTTTAGCTAGGAGAAGCTAGGCGGTAGGGGTATGTGGGAATCACCAGTGCTCCACGCTAATGCTCTAGGTCATAGCGGCACTGGCACTACCCACTAAAACTCCCCGGTGTATCCTTGCCCTTCGAGAGGGATGGACCGGGCTCTGCCGAGGCAACAACTCCGATCCACCCCCGGGCAGCCTAGCCATTGCTGGCTAGACTAACTCCAATGGGGGATTGCCCGGAGGCACCAGGGCAATCCCCAGACGGGGGGACCTTGTGCAAGCACCCACAGCTAGCCTGCCATGTGCGAAGGTCCCCTAGGACATTAAAAGACGGGCTTGATATGCCCGCTTTCTCCTGTCTAACTGCCTGCGTATTTCAATACACCCTACCCACCGTGACTTTACTCATCAGCAATAATTGGTTAGTGAATGAGAATACATATATCCTCATTGTGTAAGAGATTATAGTTTTCATAGGAGTTTAATAACTGATAAGCGGCTAAAAAGCTGGGCATCCTAAATAGGGTAAAGCGATGCTTCACACCTGGACAGCTCCTCTCTTTGTGCAAGGTACAAGTCCGATCTTGCATGGAGTATTGCTATCACCTTTGGGATGGCTCAGCAAAATACCAACTTGCCGCATTCGACATCGGTGGATCGCAGAGTTAGGAGGCTTATTGGCGGCGGTACGCTAATAAGAACTAAGCTGCAGAGTCTGGTACATAGAAGAAAAATTGCCTGTCTGTGTGTATTCTATAAGATGTACTTTGGAGTGAGTGTTCGCGGGAGCTGCATGAGATCATACCGCCTTCCCCTTTCTTCTGTCGGACATGCAGACGTACGGTATGGTTACCATCCTCACCTTGTCGAAGTCCCTCTAATTTGGACCAAGCGCTTTAAAATATCTTTTATAATGCG
The DNA here is from genome assembly GCA_910589475.2 of Bembecia ichneumoniformis. NCBI lineage: Eukaryota > Metazoa > Arthropoda > Insecta > Lepidoptera > Sesiidae > Bembecia > Bembecia ichneumoniformis. The sequence goes on along the minus strand of OU342525.1, from coordinate 18,828,610 downwards.
CACTGCTAAGGATTGGAACTCTGTGCGTTCGTATTTCCGAGCTCATACATCTTAAATCTTTTCATGGTTCGAGTGAATAGGCATCTTCCGGGTGAGCTCGCTCCATCGTCGGCCTCGTCTTTCTTACAAGAATAGATGCTGGCCAAGAGCAAACCTATTTTTAATAATAAAAATTTTATAATTTATGGTAATTTTGATGGCTTATCTGCGTTTCGCTCACAACAGCAATTATATTAATAAAATATAAAACACGATAACTTTAAACAATATTTCTTAGGTTAGATACAAGAAATAAACGAAATATATTGATATTGAATTATATATATTATGCAATATTTTTAATAAATGTTTATAGGTAGATACTTATATACATTTATTTTAAATGTGAGAGCATAGTTATACGTAGACTATATGGTTTATATTTGAATAATTAAGTCAAACTGATGTGTTTATAAATGAAGTAAAATATTATATTTAAATGATCCAAATAAGTTACACATTATAAGTTATAAATAAGTTATTCATTTATAGGTGTTTGCTTAAAATCTCCAATTAAATCCCAACGCAATGTGCAATATGGTAGCATAAATCCAAGTTGCGAACAATTCAATTGGTTGCAAACATCGATATTGCTAGTAGGAGTATATACCTACTCACTCCTGCTTGTGGGTACGTCTCAGACAGCGACGCAGGGGAATCGATTGTCGGCATTCGATTGTAGAGAACGATTGGATTCAATATGGGAATGCATCGATTGAGAAACGCAGTTATCATGTTATGCACCTATTATATCGAATCGTAATTACCTACTAGTAATATCTTAATATAATCTGGTAATATCGTAATTACCTACAGTAATAGTTAAATTTGTTTGGATTCGATATCTACTAACCTTTAAATGATATCAAAGATTGGTATTTTCTTTATAATTTGGTACTAATTATAATTCTCAAGCGTTGAAAAATAGAAAATATAAAGCCCGACAAAAATACATATATATGACCAATAATTATATTCAATCTTTATTGCACATACGTTGTGTCAGCTGTTGATTTTTTTATATTTTTAGATGATCCCTCGGTATTAAAGGTACCCTTTTCTGTATCCCTGATAACTTGTAAGTATGCAAAGTTTCATGATAATCGGTTCAGTAGTTAAAGCGTGAAATATAATATATTAGGAATAAAATATATAGCGTGAAATGTAATATATAGCACTTATAATATTAGGATTCTAAACATAAAAGGATAAAGGACTTAAAAGGTAGTTTATCCATTTATGAAAACGAAACAAAAGAGCCTATGAGCCTTTATTTTTAAACCCGTAATTTTAAAGAAGTTAGTAACTGCTGCCAGGCTGTTAAACAGTGACACATTATGCCTAAACCCCAAAAATCTGAAAAAGAATCTTCTTTAATAAATAAATAAAAATATTCTTTAAACAGTTTATATAGGACTGAATATCAGTATCTTACAACAGTCAATTCTTTTGCATTTACCGCCAGTTTGGTGACACACATTCCATGAAGAAGAACTGACAAGAGACTTCGTAGTAGCTATATGCAACATCAATTTGCTATACAAGTAGATAAGTACAATAAATAAATAATCAGCCATCAGTCTCAAGCAGCTCCATCAGTTAAATAATCAATATAAGCCTTTTGTACATAATTTCTATTTCATCAGATAAAAAAAAATTAAAAGACTTATTAGACTTATCAAAACCAGGGTAAATGGGCATTTACTGGATATCCTGGTCCACCTTCGGCCGCATCTGTACCATCAGGTGAGATAGTGGTGAAGCGCTAACGGGACAAGTGCGAGTTGAACTCGCGTGTTTTTATATGAGATTTTTATTTGTATCAACTGGTTTATATACCAGTTTAGACGAACCTATTTCCTGTTTTATAATTACCTTTTTAGGGTTCCGTACGTTCGAATAAAAAACGGAACCCTTATAGGATCACTCGTGTGTCCGTCTGTCCGTCGCTCACAGTCAATTATCTCGGAATCTACTAGACCGATTAAGTTGAAATTTGGTATACTTATCAATTTCTGAGACCCAAACGCGGAGGTGTGACGTGAATAGATAAAATCTGTATATGGGAGGTCATTTTTAGGGGGAAGGTGGAAAATTAAAAAAAAATTTTTTTGAAAACTGCCTCGTGTGACATATTAAATGGAAGGTCTTGTTGTGAAGATCTTAAATGTATTTTTTTTGTAATTTTAAAATAAATAGTTTCCAAGTTATTCAAGAAAATAGACCATCCCACCCCCCCCACCCCCATCTCCGAAACTACTAAACCTAAAATTTTGAAAAAAATACAGAAATTAGTTTTCTACTTATAGATTATAGGAAAACCTATAAGAAGTCCATTATATTAAAATAACATAGAATAATATATTAAAAAACCATGATATTAAAATAACAATAGGTTACTACGACCTAAGTATAAAATTTTCCCATATAACATATAGCAGAATTTGCCATTAGGAAAAACTCGATTTAAAACAGACCTCAATAATAAACTTTAATTCAGAACTGTTCCAAAATTAGCTCAAGTTTTCGTACAAATTAAACGCAACCCGTAAAGCAATAAACACTCTCATTATGCACTCTAAATTGGACGTGAAATTAGCGCACAAATAACACTTGATCATCGATTGTTTGAAAGCTACGTCGCTCGCGTGTCGCCACCTATACACGTAATACGTCATATCAATAGCGGCTAATGACGTGCAGCTCGTTAATTAGAGGTCATTTTACGCATCAAAAGGTTTGTCATATGTGGTATCCAACGCGGTGAGTGTACAGAGACTGATATTTTATTATCAGTTCTATTGATTAATTTTATTCTTAATTAAAGCATTTTACTTTTTTAGTGTATTTTTTAATTATAATTTATTATTAAAGCACACATGGATTGCTTTTGAGAAGAATTATTATATTTCGACCTCACGATCACAAGTAACAAAGAAAAACACACACAGAGGAAATAGAAATGTTCTTTTTCTCAGGACTTTTGTTTTTGGGAAGTAAGCCCATTGTCTTATCCTTATCTTGAATCTTTCCTTATATTACTCAGAGTAGACCTAGACATCTTACTTGCGTCCCTCCAGGTGTTGCTTGGGTAAGTCAGCAGTCAGCTTGCCTTTTAATATAAAGAGCAATTTAACAACAAAAATGTCATTTAATTAAAAAAATTCGAGCATGCTCGAGCATGCCGTGATCTACGTTGTGAACAGAAAAGAGCATGCTTGAATTGGTTCAAGCTATCGCGTAATTTGTGTCGAGTTGCCTCTGTTTTAGTACACTGTTAATATATAAAATACATTTTAAAAAGATAAAACAATACGTACATTCTGATATGGCCTTTAAGAGGACGATGATTAAGAAGAATAATTAGACATAGATTTTGTACAGAATTTAAATTAATTCTTAATCATTAAATATTATAAATATAAAACTTCTTGCAATTACATCGTTTTTCACGTGTCTTTAAAAATCTTACTAATAATCTTGGCGAAATTTACCGACGATGTCTACGTACCTTAAGTTTTAAAATATATAACATTCGCGATAATTTTTATTTTTATAAAGGGCGCCTTAAATTGTGTACCTATGTACATTGAACTGCATATTTGATTTTTATTATTTGTCTTTGTTTGTAAATTTAAGAAAATGTAAAAAAAATTCGAAATATCACGTTTTTATATTTCTTTTACTTAGACATAATTTAGTCTATGGTCTTGAATAATTCAACCTTTAATATTCAAATAAAACTAAAATACACACATTGTTTCTGCTATCCCTATTAAAATACATACGCGGGTGAGTAGGGAAAAATAATTAACAATTTATTATTCGGGTGACATAGTTTTTTGGGGCCAGTTGGGAAAAAAATATTTCGGGTAAATCTTGCGGGCGAATGGGACCTAAATCCTTATAATCTTGCCAATATTGAACAACGCAAATAATTTTTAAATTTTTTTTGACGAACCCGTTGAATGAGTGATTAGGGTGCTTGCCTTAACACTCTGTTCTCGGGTCCCCGGGTTCAATTCTGGATCTGAAACTGCGTTTGCGTTTTGAACACACTGCGTTTTGCAGACATTTGGGCAGGCCGTCTGAGGGCAGCAACCACCCCGTTACAGAATACCAGCGTGAAATAACAGCACGTATGCTGTTGTGTTTCGGTGCGTGAATAAGGGATGCCAGAGCACATTTTGCCAATCCCTTATCCTTATCCTACTGTAGTCGGCAGCGCATTTGCAGCACTTATGGCGTTACTTGTGTTATAGGCGACGGTAGCCACTTAACATCAAGTAAACCGTCAGCCTGTCTGTCGATCTTAACATTAAACAAAAACAGCATTCATCGCTGTGAACATAATATGAGTATTTTAAGGGTTCATCAACTTTATTGTCGATTACACTAAGTCGAGAGATCTTTATTCTATTTGAAATAACGTTTAATTTGAACAGATTCATTTAGAAAATACTTATAAAAAAATTATAATTAGAACTCAAACGCTGTACAATCATTAACAAAACGTCAGGAATGTTTCGAACCAATATTATTTAGTGTAAACACAGCTCAGGGCAAACAATCGGCTACTTCATTTGGAGAATTAGACAAACGCAAAATACCTAGTCCACAGTATTTCATGTACAGTCGAGTTCATTAGTGTATTCAGCAATATGATGTAGGTATTATGTCCAACTGGTTGATAGGCATCTCATATAATATAGTCTAAAATGTATAGGAAAATGGGTAAAGAAATAACAGTTTAATGCCTTTTTTTATTTGTTTGTGAAACGATTTTCTTTTTGATACCTATATACTTAGTGTTTTAAAAAAATATTGAAAGAGTTTTTTCCCTATCTTTGAATGATTATAGCCGAATACGATCAGCGAGTCAGCCCTGGATTTGTCAATAGACCGTATAGGCCGCGGCCTATGGGCGGCAGCGGCCTAGGGGCGGCGGATTTTAGATGGTTTTCGCACGCTTACGGGAGCCATCAAATTCTTGTGCGATAATAAATATGCAATAATAATAAAATTACCTAATAAAGGCCTAGATATAGCACCTAGGCCACGAGGAAGAGGCGGCACAAAGTGAAGGGGCCTATACTCAAGAAAAGTATAAATCCGGCAATGCAGCGAATTAACACTAGTAGTTACTGTAAGTATTTTTATGCCTACATAATATATTATCTATACTTATTATGAATCAAATTCCTTTATCATTAAGGGAATGTCACAAAAAGTTATTAAACAGAATATGGCAATTCTGTTTACGATTTCGTGAGATTTGAGCCGACCAGTAAGTATATTATATTTCGATGAAACCGACATTCGCTAAATAACTTCATAAAAGTGTCATAAAACCGCTAATTTACGGTATAAGTTTACATGTTCGAATGAAAGATGGCGACGGGCAACGGAAATGACGTTTACGCCGTCATAAAGTGTTTATGATGGTCATTTCAGGGGACACACAATAGTCCGACAGTTGGAACTTGAATAGAGTACGTTGATTCAACGCGTTTACGATGGCGGCCGCGATTTTTGTTTGTGCGTTCGGATGTGGTGTGAACAATTTGCATTGTTCAGGAAAACGCGCTTAACAACCTGTACGATGGTCTTAGTAACTGTTTAGTAACAAATACAAAAGACCGTTTGTTAGAGACGTTTGAGCATGGGATAGACTGGATTGATAAAGAAGACGGTTATATTGTGTCTCTCCACTACTGAAGGTTGATAGTCAATTTCTTAAAATTTTAAATTGTCCTTCGCGAGTTGAACTACTGATTACAATCATAATAATACTTTTTTTTTAATGTTAAGGTCGGCAGACAGGCTGACGGTCCACTTGATGGTAGGTGGCTACCGTCGCCTATAACACAAGCAACGCCTAAGCTGCTGCAAGTACGCTGCCGACTGCAGTAGGATTAAGGATAATGGATTATTAGGAGTGGATAGGGAAATCGGCTCTAGCATCCCTTACTCACTCACCGAAACACAACAGCACACGTGCTGTTATTTCACGGTGGAAATAATACTAATATATTAATTAATAATAATACTAATATATTGAAGAATCACAGCAATAATAGCTCAGTGCGACGAACTCCTGGTTTCACAGGCATTCACAGATTCTATTCTCGGTGATATCCGTGTGCTCATTTGCTCTATGAAGGAACAGATTTTGTGTAAACCAGGGTGTCCTAGTATGCTAGAAATATTTAAAGACAAGAGAAGTTTTGCCAATCCGAGGTGGGTCAATATTAGGTATACCCTGTGCCCAGCAGAGGAGGCCCAGCCCAGTCGTATAATTTTAAAGAGACAGGACACACACAGACGGTTCAAGGTGGGGGCTGGGGCAGGATGGACAATTAAGACGCGATACCGAGGAAATGTTATGCGTAGAAATTATTGGTTTGATCATTTAATTAACTTTATTTCGATTTTCAATTAAAATATTATAAATAAAGAAAGTGAGTAAAAATAATGAAAGGACTAACGAAATATATATCCTTGTTTTCAATGTTTCATGACAAAAGAGGATGGTACATATACATTCTCCTATCACCATCATATTCCTCATCCTTTATTCTAAATTTTTCTCTATACTTTTGTGTGATCGATAACGCCACTACTATCGCTTTGGTGTTTTACACGCGACCATCCTTCTATCCGATTCTACCCGAATTTCTGTCCATCCCTAAAATTTTCTATAATAAAAAATATGTCCACCACTAAAATAAAACTTATATAAATTTTGACAGGAATCGTGTATAATTAGTCTGAAACAACTCGCCTCCCCATTGAATAGAACAAATGTTCTGTCTTTTATCATTAGGGACCCTTACAAAACGGAACCGCAAGATTAAACCTATATTTTCTTGTATGAACCCTTTAATCAATCCCCTTTCTATAATCCCTAGACGTCAATGGGGATGATTGCAAAGAAGCAATGTTCAAAGCATTGAGCGACTCATATTAATGGAATTTTTTTATTTAAAAAATATTGAGTATGAATTCTTATTTTTGTAAATTACGTTAATCTTACAATTATAAAAATATTAAAGATGGCTAATCAGCCCTTGCACTTGTGTAAATTAATATTTTTAATTTAAAATTAAATGAACAATTAAATAATTTGAAATTTAATTAAACACTATTTTTGATATAAAACATGCTACCTAGATATAATATTGTTTATGTTATGAAATTCTGATTCTATTGTCAACATGTCCACTAAAATGTTAAAAGGCCAACGTTTTTTTTTAGGTGACGGCTATTTAAGTACAAAAAGGGCGAATTAAAGCGTCGCCTTTAACAAGAAGGAAATCTCTCTTACTAAATCACATTAACTCGACGACTTTTTTAACTTCCCCGCTTGGTAAATAAGACCACGACAAGAAACGGAACTGTGGGCGCCAATAAAACACTAATTCTTCCTTGTAACGGCATCTTTTCCACTGCGAAGCGAGGATACGTAAGCTATTTAAAGCTATATTAAAGATAGGAAATTATATTTTAATGAAATTTTAAAAAAGGTAAAAATGACACCAGTCCTTTTCTTACTCCGGAGTTAAAGCCAATCCTCACGTTTAAACAAAAGGTAATTAATTATCAATCAAGAGATAAGTACGTAACAGAAAAGTTCTCTTTAGGAATTTTAATGTGGATAATAATTACAAGGGTCCAGGGGAAATTCCCGGCAGGACCAAATTTGCAAATGAACTTTTCAAACTTGCCTCTGGATGTGTAGGATTTCGCCTCCTATCCGTTGTAAGGATGTCTCATAACACAAGCCTTAATAGTGCTTACTTTATTCATTCGCTATTGTTTAATTGATCGTCAGTCAGCCTACTCAACTTTGCATGAAAAATACCATTTTCTCCCTGGGAACGGTTTTTTTATTATTAAAGATGGGTTTGCTCTTGACCAGCATCTATCCATGTAGGAAGGATGAGGCCGACGATGGAGTGAGCTCTTTTTTTTTTTATTTTATTTTTTATGTTATGTCGACAGACAGGCTGACGGTCCACTTGATGGTAGGTGGCTACCGTCGCCTATAACACAAGCAACGCTACAGGTGCTGCAAGTGCGCTGCCGACTACAGTAGGATTAAGCATAAGGGATTAGGAGGGGATAAGGAAATGGGCTCTGGCATCCCTTACTCACTCACCGAAACACAACAGCACGTATATGCTGTTATTTCACGGTGGTCTTCTGTAAGGGGGTGGTCACTGCCGCCAGGCGGGCTGCCCAAATGACTGCGAAACGCAGTGTGCCCTACCACTACTAACCCAGAAGATGCCTATTCACTCGAACCTTGAAAAGATTTGGGTTATATGAGCTCGGAAATACAGACGCCGGCAGGGAGTTCCAATCCTTAGCAAAAGTCTCTTAAAGTTTCTTAAGTTAAAACGGTAAAGTCTCTTAGATGTACCATTCACAAACTTGGGCCAAATATGTACCATTCATAACATTCCATAATGATAGGTGATGAATTTTAATAGATTCATCGCCAAGCATTCCTTGGTCAGAAAGGTTTATTGGTCCGACTGGACGTAACAGGAAATTAACTTTCGCCCTCTGCGTGACAAGTTTATTAAGAATACTTTCTTGTTTATTTTTTCTGTTTCTCTTGTTGTTTTAAGATTGTGCCAAAAGATTTTGGCCTCAGGCCATTTGTTTATGTAGTCCCTCTCACTTGCAATTCCATCTTGCCATCTACAAGCTCGGTCCCAGAGTCTCGCTAATAGATAAGTTTAGAGAAATAAATGTACGTAGGTACTGTAGCTTCACGATACATTTTTGAAAATCATTTGTTTGCTCACAAAAATATTAGCACTTTCAGTACATAGACATAGTGATGTTCATAGTTTAAATACTAAAACTCGTCTCCACAAAATTGGCAACTAATTTATGGGACAATGTATACGCTTTTACAACAGGCTTCCTGCTAATATACAAATTTATACTAATATTACAAAGAGAAAAAAATTGTATGTATACATTGCAAAGAGAAAAACATAGGTACATAACCTATGTTTGTAATTAATAAACTCAAAAACTATTAGACCGATTTAAAAAAAAAACACCTGTAGAAAGCTACATTATCAGCGAGTAACATCTCCCCCCTATCTCCCCCCTTTACCTCCCTCCATACAAATGTATGTTTGTAATATATTTTATTGAATTTTGTTACAAATTATGTAATTGATGATTTATGAAAAGAGCAACTAGGAAGTTTCTTGCCGAGTTCCTCCTCCTAGAAGCAGCATTCCGAACCGGTGATAATTTATAATTATAAAATAGGGGATCGGACAGTAATCAGATTAAAATCTAAAATGTACTTAGAAAGAAAATATATATTTTTTTACGATTATTTGTCGAATAATAATTTAATATAATTCATTTAAATATTTTTAAATGAAGAAATAAAATTTTATTATTTACAATATTTTTTGTTCTATACCGAAACACCAATCACAGTGCGTTAAGTCATTTGTGGACAATCATTGTCTTATGCCAATGCAGCTGTTTTGTTATGATATGACCACAAATGACGTTACGCGCTCTCAGATGAACGATCGTGGCGTTTTGGCGGCATTTTCAAACAAACAATTTTAAAACATGATTTTGAGTACCTAAAAGGCTATAAATAAATAAAATAGTATTTTTTATGAAGATTAATTAAATATCCATGAAGATTAATTTAAAACACTTTCCGAAAATTTGTCCGATCCCCTATTGGCGTATTTAATTTAACGCATTCAATTGTGATTTGTTTATTATTATTTATTTATTCTGAAAATGGTTAAATTACCGTCCTTCTGGTATTAGACATCAACATCCTTTGTGTTGAAGTCTTGACATAGTTTTTAAAGGTCTTTTTATGATCTGACCATAAATCGAAAGTTATCATCTGTGATATAATTCCTATGTAATAAGCAGCTAGACAGAGACAAGCCACACAGATTCTGTGTTCTTTGAAGAGGTTCTCCAATGGAAGATATAATGAACAATGTTGACAAAATATGTAATCTCAAATCCAGTCATTACGTAATGGCATACGTCAAGCGGCGCCTGTCAAAGTCGGCACTATAATTATATGGTATACAATAACATTACGAACCCTCACAAATTCAGTAATGATCCCTTTGAACGGGCCACGTTGTTCTACAGCGTGCAATTTCCTTAGTGAATATGAATATAACGTTATGGTTCCAATATTACATTAAAGGGAAGGATATTGATATGGGTCTGACTTAGAAGGGTACAAAATTTGGGTTCAAAAATTTTGTGTTTTACACTTTTCAAGACCCGTTTTTCTTTATAAATTTACTAATTATATTGGACTAATACTATTGCATGCGACTTTTCTCTTTATAAAATATTGTTACGTGTGGGGTGAGTCAATCTGCCGTGTAAGGGCGAAAATCAACTATTTATTTCCACAAACCAAGATGACTTCCAAAAGTGCTAAACGAAAGGTCCGATACAACCGTTAAACTTGCCAAGAGTCGTCAATGATTCCCTTATGAGTCGCTGTCGCAGGTAAGTTCCGAAGTTTCGCTTTCGAATCGCAGAATCGAACTGTGTCGCTAGCTCGCCACTTCGCCTATTTATATCCGCTGCCAATCGTCTAGATCTTTCTCGAATTTAGTGTTAGTCTCATTCCATTCAGTTAACAAACAAAAAAGTTTTTTTTTTTTTTTATGTTAAGGTCGACAGACAGGCTGACGGTCCACTTGATGGTAGGTGGCTACCGTCGCCTATAACACAAGCAACGCCACAGCTGCTGCAAGTGCGCTGCCGACTACAGTAGGATTGGATAAGGGATTAGGAGGGGGATAAGGAAATGGGCTCTGGCATCCCTTACTCACTCACCGAAACACATCAGCACGTATATGCTGTTATTTCACGGCGGTATTCTGTAAAGAGGTGGTTACCGCCGCCAGGCGGGCTGCCCAAATAACTGCGAAACGCAGTGGTGCCCTACCACTCTTTTCAAATCCAGACCAGAGTCAATTTTGAAAATAATATTAAAATTTCCAAAGTTGACCCCGCCGGGAATCGAACCCGGGCCCCCTGAGACGTTAGGCAAGCACTCTTGCCACTCATCCAACGGGCCGTTTATGAGGGTTTCGGAAAAAAACACCTAGAGCTAAGATGAAGACAATTCTGGAAAGAAACTCCAAAAAAACTTCTTTCTCTTTCTCATTTTTAAAGTTAATTAAATTAAATTAAATTAAAATTATAATTGTTAAATAATATATTAACTATAGCATTCTGTGGGAAATTCTCTAAGTTTAAAACAGCATCAAAAACTGTGGAGAGGTTTAAAAAAAAAAAAACTGCGTTCGAAATATAAATTGCTTTGAGACTGTTGCCATCCCTAACCGAAGGCTATAAAATGGAAGAGCCGCTACTAAATATTTTAGTGTCATATATTCAATGGAGACTTCCGAGAGTAAGTCATCGTCAAGAATTTTACTGCAAGAAGCCGGCTGCCTTTGTGTGTCGCTACGATTGTTTAACTTTGAAAGGGGCACTAACATTGTACACCGCATAACCTTTAATTTGCGGCTAATAATTCACTTCAAAAGTCAATCTTACTTTGTCAACTTTATTGTCCTTTGACTGTGTGTCTGTTATGTATCTTTCAAATGATGACTGAATAGTAAAAACATAAGCTTTCTTCTTCAGTTTTTGTAAATATTTGGCTTATACAACTAATCTTCCCAGGGGATTATCATTCAGTAGATTTTCTTTGAAAAATACTATATTACTTAGCGTAATTAAGTTTTTGTAAAGTTCTTTACGGATAACTGGCTTTTGCCCACGACTTTGTCCGCGTTCCTGTTTCTCAGGTGATAAAACATCTTTATTGCTCATACACTTTTGTCAGGCGTTGAATTTTATTTTTTATTTTTAGGCCAGTACTTTTTTCTGGACGAAAGATGCCCAATGTCCTTTTATTTATCCCAGACAACGTGTACCTATGCAAAATTCCATCATGTTGAGTAGTTAAGGCTCGAAAGCCTAAAAAACAGACAAATAAACTAAAATTTGCATTTATAATATTATTTAGGAAAGGTTAATAAAGTTTTTGGATGATTATTGGCCATACATAGATCGTATCGATTTCATAGAATTTATAAGATGTTCTTTTCAATTTGTCATAAAGCGTTGGAATATAATAATTATACATTCACTGTCCAGTTCAATGTGATTTTCCTGCGTAAATGATAAAGATCACGCCAAGCAATTTATAAAAGTGGACTGCATTTTTTCGTTGGCGGTACATGTAATCAAAGGCCGAGGAAATGAAGGAAAATCTGTCATCTACCTCGTGAATCACCAAGTCCTTGGTCATCCAGCGGCGAAGATTGCAACGGGCCCGTCACACACAGTCCAGAAACTCCAGCACTTCACTATTTCAATGATTACACTCGCGGAGCGGGAAGCGTGACCAAATAGATAAACTACGAACACATTGCCTGATAACATTAGCGGATGAAATAAATTCAAATCTCGCGGGTCGAGATCGACGGCATGAGTCTACGCTTGTTATTGTTGCGATGTTTTTCTTAGACTGATTGCGGTTTTTAAAATGGCTGGTCGCGCGGGTTGAGGTATTGACAAACATATGGGTCTGGTCAGCTGATGGTCCACTTGAAGTTGTGGCCTACTGTTGCCTATAAACACAAGCAACGAGATAGGTGCTGAAAATGTGCTGTCGACCTAGGATAAAAGATTAGGAGGGGTTAGGGAAACAGACTCTGGCATCCCTTACCCATTCGTAGAAACATAACAACAAACATGCTATTATTTGTAAGGATATGATCATTTTCACCAGACGAGCTGCCCAATGTGTCTGCGAAATGCAGATTGCGCTACTACTAAGTACAGTAAGTTTGACAAAGTTACGGTATTACCAAAATTAATTTATCCAAGAATTATTACATACCGACAATATAACAAATAAGCTATGTATAACCATTTTAGGAGATATTAATAAACTAGAGATACTTAAAATAATGCCATTTCTATCATATTCACTGTCTACCTATAACAGTGTAATAGGTACTAAAAATAACAGAACTTAGTCTATATTTCCTTTTATGATGCCCCATAATTTAGTTTTGTTTATTTTTGCTTCTAATTCCTCGCACATACTCCAGTATTTCTACCTATTCCTTTATTTCATACATCCAGACATTAGTGCCGGTCTAGCCCACTTCCTAAGCCATAAATCAGTTTAATGTCCCTTCGGGAATACTAAGAACGCCGGCCAATAAAGCATGCGGCGCTTTCGTTTAGGACTTCTAAATAATGAGGATTCAGCTGCACTCGAGACGTGTTTCTGTCATTTTAATGAGCAATATTTTGCGCGAAAGGAATAGATAGGGAAATTAATTATTTTAGAGTATGTTTTTAAAAATTATTATAAATCTTAAGAGTTAAGATTGTTCCTGTCTCAATGTTCTGGGTATAAAGTTGTCTGCAAATTCACAAGTGTGTAAATATTTAATCTTAGGCAAACAAATTCATTGGATTATTTTAATTAATTTCCAGTGAATGTTCGTCAATAGTTCCATTAACTATTGACGAACTTAAATCAGAACCGAGCAACATGAATCAATGGCACCTATATTGAAACGGGTTTAAACTCAAAAGGGCAAGTAGTCGGTAAATAGTGGGGGAAGCAAACTGCGGGTAATTTGCCAATTACCCCCTCCGCCGTGCTGCCTGAGGTGTGGACTAACTGCTACAGAAACTTCAGACTCAGATCACTTTTCGCACTAAAGGAGAAACTTTCTTTCTTAATTAACAAAGTCTAAACCACAGAGCTGCCTATCTAAACCACACAGCTGCCTTTCTTTGTTCTTTGTTCTTATATATTAGATTAACTTGTAGTCAATATAAAAATTGGGCATTTTATACGTATTTTTCTCAAACATGCTCGGAAATGTAGGCATTCTTGTACTAAAAACAAGCCACGAAGTTTGTAATTCTTTGCTCATGCATTTCTTTCTCGGCCTAGGCCAAGAATGTTGTATAAAAATTCATTCCTGGCCGCTGCTCAGCCCGATGAAACCCGAAGTTTCACGAGTCTTCACGAACGCGCCCGCCTCTGTCACAGGCGTGTTTCATTATTTCCTCACATTTATTGAGAAAAGCACTATACCAGCCTCGACCGGAATGAGGATTGCCGGACTCAGACCACTTCGTCCGGCAATCCTTCACTTCCTGGACTCTGCAGTAATGTACTATTGCTTGCCAATTACAGGTACCTACACCACGCGTACGAAACCGTATACCATGCGTACGAAATCGCAGGCACAGCTAGTAATTTATATAGAAGCAATTTAATCGTAGAGAAATATTATCTAATTAACCTAGGACGTAGACACAGATGCAATCAAAATCAAATCAAAATATTTATTTATCAATTAGGTTTCTCCAAGAAACTCTTATGATCGTCATTTGGAATTACCAGTTAAATTTAAATTTACCAGGGTTTCGGAAAAAAGTCTCGTTTCGGAAAATTTTCGGAAAAAATGTCTCGTTCACAAACGCTAAGTGAACTACGGAGAAGGCAACACTTGGCATTTCTTAGAAGTATATGATCTGAAATACAAAGATCCGTTTGAGAACAAAAATGGTCACAAAGGATAGTGGATGGGCGTTGGAGTACCTAGACGAGTCTAGAAGTAGAGAGCATATCCCAAAGAATCAATCAGCTGAAGTGGCAATTGGCAGGACAGTGGATGGGCGTTGTAGCAGACCGGTCTTGGAGTGGCGATCGAGCACTTAACCACTTGGAATGATCTCAATAGAGCCAATAGCAGGGGATGGATGCGGAAGGCTCAGGACTTTGTGTGGTAGCGCTTAATTGAAAAGAACATAAAATAATGATGATGAATAAAGAGCGTAGAATAGAGAACGTTTGTTGTTTGTATATTGTGTTTTTGTACGAAGTAAACTGGAATATGCATCGCAGATTTGGAATCCTTGTTATCAAATACATATTGATAGACTTGAGAGGGTTTTTTTTTTTTTTTTTTTTTTTTTATGAAATCGAGGTAGCGCTTGACCACTATCTCACCTGATGTGAGGTGCAGATGTGGCCGAAGGTGGACCACGCTTACCTAGTAAATGCCCATTTACCCTAGTTTTGAAGACCCCGAGGTTGTAGTTCTGGGGTTCAGAGGAGGTTTGTTAAATTCATATGCTACAGATTGTATCAGCCTTATAACCCTTATTTAATGGTCGTGTGGACTGCTCTGATATTCTCTCGTTGATAAATTTCAATGTACCAACTAGATCTGTTAGGTCATTTAAGCCAATTTCAATGCTTTTTCTAATTATAGACATAATAGCTTTCTTTGGCTAGCAGGAACCTAAACATGTTGTTCAGCTGACTGGGTATTGATACTGATAACTGATATTGATATATTTAACTGTAAATCGGCTGAAGCTAAACGTAAATTAACAGCTATACTGTTTTGCTGAGCGGTTCTACCTTTTATTAATATTAAATTTTTTTTTTGTTATTTAAATATGGATAAATTAGTTTATTATTCTTTGTTCTTGTTCTTGATTTCAGTTGTTTATTTTCATTTTCATGTCCTTTTTTTTGTAAAGAATTTGCGTGTTGCTCTGCGTGTATTATCGATCGTCTCAATTTCTAGTTTGTAGTTTATTTGTGTATGCCTTAAAATTGCCTTGTGTTATAGGTAACACAAGTGTTATAATAGGTATATACCTATTATAAACTTTTCTTTGTTTGTGCTGTTGATGTAACTTTTAGAAAATAAATAAATAAATAAAGATTGATTGTTATTTTACCTTACGTTGATGACTTGTTTATTTATAACTTATTCAAGATAAATACTCTTAATTATTGTAATGATGAAGTCCAAAGTTTTCGTGTTTAGTTGGTCGAATGCGAACGAAAGGAAAGACAAATAGAATAACGCTGTCGAGGCAGGAGTCGATTGTAAGTGTTGCTTTGAAATTGCTGTCATTTAGATTATTCCTATCTTTTCATATGCTGTTATTGTAAACAATTTTGTTTAAACAAATTATAGTGGTACAATAAGCAAGTAACCTAAGGTTCAGCGGTTTAGGCGTGAAAAGGTAACAGACAGACATACAGACAGAGTTACTTTCACATTTATAATATTAAGTATGGATTAAGTAGATGCTTATTTATATCAGACATCCTTAGAATATACATAACTAAGTATAGTAACATAACTTGCTTATGTATACTCTAAGGCTCTAATCAACTAATAAGACTTGATTGACTCAGCGGTAGAAGCTCTGCCTGTTGTGCCAGAGATCGAAGGTTCGATCCTCGCTCAAGACGTACATAGTATAGTAGTACAACGAACATCTATAGTAGATACAAGCTCTGCTTAATTGGGAGCTAGATGGCGCTGTGCGACATATCATAATACAATCATATCATAATACGGCCCGTTGGATAAGTGGCAAGGATGCTTGCCTAACGTCTCAGGGGCCCCGGGTTCGATTCCCGGCGGGGTCGGAAATTTTAATGTAATTTTCAAAAAATGACTCTGGTCTGGATTTGAAAAGTAGTGGTAGGGCACACTGCGTTTCGCAGTCATTTGGGCAGCCCGTCTGGCGGCAGTGACCACCCCCTTACAGAAGACCACCGTTAAATAACAGCATATACGTGCTGTTGTGTTTCGGTGAGTGAGTAAGGGATGCCAGAGCCCATTTCCTTATCCCCTCCTAATCCGTTATCCAATCCTACTGTAGTCGGCAGCGCACTTGCAGCACCTGTAGCGTTGCTTGTGTTATTGGCGACGGTAGCCACCTACCATCAAGTGGACCGTTAGCCTGTCTGTCGACATAACATTAAAAAAAAATCATAATCTCGTTTAGTAAAGTACTTACTGTAAATGTAATTATGTAGTTAGCATAAGTAAACCTGTAAATAAATAAAGAAATTCAATTATTTCAATAAATTTCGTGCAGAATGAATTGAAAAATAGCCTTATGTAGTTTTCAAGTTACATATTGTGATGAAATCGGCCATCTGAGACCGGAGCAGACGTCGGGCCGGATGTGGACGCGTGGAGGAAATGACGTAGTCTACGAACCGGAAGTACCCTTCCATTGATATAGTCCCGCAATTTTCTTTTAGGGATTGACTGCTTTAACGTGGCTTTAACTTTAATTTATATCCTCGTCAATATCGGATAAAATCAGTGAACTATTATCAACGTAGTAGGTACATAATAGCTCACTGGACAAAATTAATTTATTTTCTGTATATTTTATATGTGGATTTAATAAATAAAACCCGAAATTTGGATTTATGATTTTTAAAATTGACGGAAGCCGTTTCAATTAAAAAAAAAAAATTAAAACAGCTGTGAAAAATATTTTGTAGCTAAACTTTTACTAGTGATTATTTAACTGGCGGAACTCAGCACCTGTGCGGTTTCTTTCTCAGAGAATACGCTTTTTGTACCGGTGGCAATTGAAAAATGTTAATAATATTGAATAACTGAAATTTGGCATGTAATTTTGTTACATGCATTTTGTTTACATTTAATTTATTTAAAATATTCAATATTTTAAAAAAATTTCAGTGATACTTTCAGTGAAAAAATCTCCTCAATGTACCGACACAATTTTTACACGTTGTACTTATGTTACCGAGGTTAAAAAAAAGTTTTTAGAATTTTTGTCTGTTTGTCTGTGCGTTTGTGCACGCTAATCTCTGATGTGTTTTCACTCATGTATTGTAGCAGGCTTCCCATAATATTTAGTGTTTGTTTTATTCCAATCGGTTTACAAACAAAAAAGTTACGCGCTATACCGAAAACCACGCGTACGAAGTTGCGGGCTCGGCTAGTGTATAATAAAATCATAAAAGAAAAATAGTCAGGGAGACTGATGATACACTATCGTAAGTGCTCCAATAGGAAACTTTTGAAGAGCCCGTTGGATGAGTGGTTAGGGTGCTTGCCTCAACACTGTGTTCTAGGGTTCCCGGGTTCGATTCCCGGCAGAGTCAACTTTGAAAAATCAAGTTTCCAAATTTGGCTCTGGTCTGGATTTGGAAAGTAGTGGCAGGGCACACTGCGTTTTCGCAGTCATTTGGGCAGCCCGTCTGGCGGCAGTAACCACCCCCTTACAGAAGACCACCGTGAAATAACAGCACGTGTGCTGTTGTGTTTCGGTGAGTGAGTAAGGGATGCCAGAGCCCATTTCCCTATCCACTCCTAATCCCTTATCCTTAATCCTACTGCAGTCGGCAGCGCACTTGCAGCAGCTTCGGCGTTGCTTGTGTTATAGGCGACGGTAGCCACCTACCATCAAGTGGACCGTCAGCCTGTCTGCAGACTTAACATAAACATAAAAAAAAAAACTACACAATAGGAATCCTTCCTCTTTCATGCAAAAACTACTTAACGGATTTTGATAAAACTTTTACAATAATTTACAATTTTACTCATTAGAATAATAGGTAGGGCATTTATAAGAAAACCGACAAGAATAGACGAAGATACTTCTTGTGATATTTCATAAATTAATTAGGCCCGGACAGAGAAAATTAATCCGCCATTATTGTTCTAAGCCCGGTTTAAGTTTTATTAATCTCGGTAGCGACAGTCTATTGTTTGCTTTTGGATAAAATAGGGGTAGGTATAGATATACGAAGCAAAAATAAACAAGGCGTTATTCAATCTACCCCAACGTGCTGTTAGCAACCGCTTTGGTGGTAGGGAGGCGATAGATCGTAGGGCAACGAAACAAGCGTTTAGAAACCCAAGAGCAAATATTTCTAACGCCTAAGCGCAAAAATGTGAGAAGATTACTTTAAATTTTAAGCAATATAAGATTATTACTTTATGGCTTATTGTACATCTAAGAATATTGTTTTTTTTTTTATTCTTTAAATGTAAATTGTTGTTTCCGTCTTTTAAGAGCTAAAAATTTTTCGCCGAAATAATTATGTTAACCTTTTTATTATTCATTTTAATTTATTTCTTTCAACACAGTAGTATGAACCAATACAGTCGTCCGATGTAGCCGGAAAATCAATCAGGGTGTGAGGGGCCCGACGCGGGTCGCATACGCCGCGGCTGTAGTAGCTTGGGACACGATTTTCAAGGACGCGTGGTTGTTTTAATTTGTGTGTGTGCGTTGATAGGTCCATCAGTCGGTCAGTTTCTTCTTTTATATATAAAGATTTATTAATAAATGATTAATGAAAAAACGGAAATCGAACCAGTAAAGTATTAAACACTGAATAATGAAATTGTATTCTATTTAAATTGTAAAGAATCTGTGACAACCCTAGGTGCCGTGGCTCTGCCTTTGCGGTGTCGGCATTTATGCAAACATCAAAGGCGTCGGCTCACTGTTATATTTTTACACCACCCCGATTGAAAAATTTAATCTCTACATAAGTTAGTGAAATCTACAATTTGTTAGGGCAATAATATATTACATATTTGCAAGTTGTAAATTAATATGTTACTGAAGAATACTTTCAGTGACATATTAATTTAACATATAAATGAAAGATGCACCATTTAAATGAAGATGTTAACATTTAAAAAATTAGAATTGTTTGGTAAGAAGATTTATTTCCATATTGTATAGTTTCATTTGAATTTCTAAATTCTCACTCATTTTATCGTTCGTTTTATGGCTCCATCATTGCGTACCTCACGACATGCCACGCCGTTCCGTGACAGTTTACGCTTGAGACTGACATATCCGAAATCGTTACGACATTCTTCTCGAAAGTCTTCCTTTCTACAATAAAAGAGGGTCCAGTGACGTACAACCTTACATTTACTTTATTTATCAACTCTATCTACAATACAATAAGTTATAATTTCGTAAAGTTATCTGTAACTGTTATGTTCGCCCCTGGAAAACTTTTTGCGGTTTCTAAATCTCTAAATAACATAGAAATAAGAATTATTTTATCACTTACAAGTTGTATTTAAGTGATGCAATTATTTAGTAAGAGTACAAATGGATGGAAAATATTTGTGAGGTTCGATGCTGGAGTGACGGATTCGATTTTAAATTGTTTATTGTTGCTGTAGTTAGGGTGAAATTTCAGACCAAATGGAAGAGAAAAATCCAAAGATAAATATTTGTAACTTGCAGGGAAAATACCAATAAATTATATGAGAACTATCGGACTGAATTTTCATGTAGTCTAAGACTGTGATCAACATAAAATATATTACAAAATAAAACTGACTCAATATTAAACATTTGTCTGTTCGAATGATTTTATTTCAAACTGCAAATAGCTTGTTCCTTAAGGTGAGCTTATTTTCGCTCAGAAAAGCTTTATTTTCGTCACTTAATTTGACTTATTAAAGTAAAATAAAAACTTAGATAAAAATGCAGAGAATAATAGACTATATTTAAAAAGTTTGAAACCAGCAAATTTATACAATAAATTATATTTTCTAAGAAAAATAATAGTAAATTACAGCCTATAAAAAACCTTTCTCGTCAAAGTAATAAAAATTTTCAGCGACAACTATGTTCTGTACTAAAGTTTTAATCGGCTACTTACATAATATTTAAGAAAAACCTTCCAATTTTAAATCTGTTCGGTTGTCTTCGAGAAGCTACAAAAATTTGTTGTGCAATATTGCACCTTACTTCATAGGTTATTATGTTGCGCTCATTTTGGTAAAACTTGTGTTCGGTCTGATGTTAGTTCTTGTCTTAAGACAATTTACGACGGACAGGTAGAGAACCCAATAGGTATATAAAATAATTAATCTAGTCTAGAAGAGTATTACCATAGAATTAATCTTTTTAAACCTTCGATGTCAAAATAATTTAAAACGAAAGCCTCAGTCTAAGTAATATTTTTTTGAATTGATTACCAAATGTGAACAACTTGGTGCAATAATTTGCTTACACACAGGTTGTCATATTTTTATTCATAATGTCACTTGTTATTTGGATTTAATTTATCTTGAGATGTAAGAAGCTATAATGCTAGCGACAAATGTTATGAATCGCTTCTAAAGTTGATGACTATAGTAAGCATATTAACCAAGCCTCCTCATGCGTATGGAATTATTATTTTTTATTTAACTTATTTATGAACAATTATAGCCGTTAATGTTTAACATGATAAAAAAGTGGTCTCATTAAGTGCTAAGTGAAGCGTAAAAATCAACATAAAAAAATGTTTTTTTTTAAATGTAGGTAGTTATAATAAAACAAGACGAAAAGATACTTGAGTAAATAAAATGAAATACATGAAATACATGAAATACAATTAGGGTTAACTTAGTTCTTAAAACTGACATTCTGAAGCTGTGATCTACCTATAGTAATTATGAAAATATTTTGTGGCTAACTAGCCTCAAGTCAAACAACGTCAATTCGCTTCGAATGGTGCTTGCATTTAATTTGAGGCCCACAAATTGGCAGCTCACGCTAATTATCGTTTTACACTGCCAGTGGCTCGTGTGGCCGCGAAAATGGCGGAACATCAAATTTCGAACCTGTAATCGAGGGTCCTAAAAATCGAGGGCCCCATAAAATCCTTCGAAATTTTTGTTAATTTTGAAGAAAAAATTTTTTTGTAAACTAATTTATCTTTTAATCAAATGTTTAAATTAATGTTATGTAAAAAATCTTTAACTATTTGCTAGACAAATGTTGCCTTTTTCTAGTTTCAATAAGAAACAGTTTTTGTATCCAAATCGTACTAATTCTATTAAATGTGTTATTAAGATGGATTGAAATGGATTTGTACATTGTATATTTTTCTGATGGGCATAATAATGGATTATAAAAGTCAAATGGCATGTTTGGTAAATGTTATTAATATTATATTTTTTTATTTAATTCATTTCAAAACTAAGTTTTGAAAGATCTTATTTTATAGTATTGCCTAATAAAAGCGTTCAATAGATAAGTCTCACAAAAGTCGCTGATATTCGGACGTAACTGTCTAAGACTACCTACTATTATTATTTTATGTTGAAATCGGCAGACAGGCTGACGATCCACTTGATGGTAGGTGGCAACCGTCGCCTATAACACAAGCAACGCCACAGCTGCTGCGAGTGCGCTGCTGACTACAATAGGATTAAGGATAAAGGATTGGATAGGAAAATGTTAAAAAGGATTACTGTGACGGTGTCTTAGAGAACAGAAAACACCTTTTCATACCCTCACGTAATGCTCTTCCTTTATCGAATTATTAGAAATTACATATTAGAACCAAACCAAAAATAAATTTTTAACAATCCAGACCAGATTCCCTAGTATTTGTTATTACTTATATTATATTTATACTTTTTATCTTACATAGCGTTAACGCTTATACGTTGTAGCGACATCGTTTATACACGTCGTTTGCCGTACATTAATTCTAGTGGCCCCACAAGTAGAGACGTTCGTAGCACCCAGCAGCGGCCCATTTCTGTAATCTGCGACGGTAGGTAATTGATACCTCCCGGTCGTTTCGCACATAGACGTTTCTGCACTTTGTCCGCAACACGCTGTTATTTCAACTAGACACGTTGACAGCTTAACTGTACACTATGACAGTCTTGGAAATGCCACTTGTGACTAATTGTTGGTAAGCCAAAATAAGTGTGCAACTGTTGTCTATTATTTTAGAATACCCTGTTCAGTCCTTTTAATGACCATGGGGTAGTTAGAGCTATAAGAAACATGGAATTGTTTTAAAATATGGTTCAAGGATTTTGAAAATAAACAAAATTAATTTTATATACTTACTATAGTTTGTAGGTATAGTATATAACAAGCCTACAAATATTATTCATTATCCTATTAATATAATTTTACATAAACTCAGACGTTATTACGCAATTAGACATTATTCAGGTTTAATATAACGGATGACCTATAATGAGATTAATAGCTACTATAATAAGTAGTGACAAATAATATAAAGCTGCTATATTATATATTTATGTATTTAGCAAAAAAATACGTTATCAAATTTAGCTAGTTATGAAAAAAAGTTTAAGTCTTTAGAGTTTAGTTAAGGCGACGCCAGCCCTTAATGATGAAAAAATCCACTTATTTGTAACCGTTTTTCTTTTAAATTATCATAATAATTATAATTTAAAAAATACTCAAATCATCTGCAGGATATATGAAGGGGATCATCGTAATTATTTTTTAAATTATATTTAATTATATATATAAAAAAATTACTAATTTGCGGTCTAATATCGATGTTGTAACCGTGCGATTTGCTTAATAATCAATATTTTAAATAGCTAATTCTTAAGATAAATTTTAAGATCCACTATCTGAAGGCTCATCAAAAGAAAAATTTGAATTATACTTTATTTAATTTTTAAATAGATATTTCCGAGAGTTGCAAGTAGCGATTCCCCCTCAGCAGTCCCGTCAATTCAGTACAGGACGAGTTTTGCGGCTGGAGTCGCCTTAAGTTAAAGTGACAGCCAGGCTGACATTTATTTCCAGGTTACCGTCTTCACCCAATCAGACGAGGGTCACCAGAAGCATACAAATTCGAAAACAAAACAGCTAAACTAAACAAATAGTATGAGTATTGTCTGCTGTAAATAGGTATCGACAAGGGTTGAGCCTCGGTGTAATCGGCTGGCGCGTCGTAATCCTTTAATTGATGCAACGCGAGAGCATTGGACATCGTTCTCACGAATATTTCACTTGTGTTTGTTGAATACTGCAAAATAAAACTCTACTTACTAAAATCCATCACTGTAAACTTTAAAAGCTACACAAATTTTTTCCTCTTTATCTCTAACGCCTTTTTATGTAGCCATAGGTAGACTTTTTTAAATTGAGGTCCACTTAATGGTAGGTGGCCACTGTCTCCTATAATACAAATACCGCGACAGCTGCTGCAATTGCGCTGCCGACCTTAGTAGGGTTAAGGATAAGGGATTAGGAAGGGATAGGGAAATGGGCTCTGGCATCCCTTACTCACTCACTGAAACACAACAATACACATGCTGTTCACGGTAGTCATCTATAAGGGTTTGGTTACTGCCTCCAGAGGTATAGGTACCACCCTATTTATGACTGCAAAAAACAGTGACTATCCAACTAGGCAGTCTGTCTGAAGGCAGTTTGTCTGGTAATAAATCTTTTAACATATCCTTGGGAAGGACGTGGGCTGCTTTTTGACTAATGTTGTTTTATTTTTAAGCGCTAACGAAAACGCGAGTAAAAGCTGGTATATTTTATAATACAGAATGACATAAATTTCTTGAATTAGTTTTGTAAAATAAATATTGACTCTGTGTAGGTTCAAATCAATATATGATTTGAATGGAATCATGCTGGAATCAAGAGATCATACTGTGTAGGTTCAAATCAAGATGCTTGCCTAACGTCTCAGGGGCCCCGGGTTCGATTCCCGGCGGGGTCAAGTTTGGAAATTTTAATATAATTTTCAAAATTGACTCTGGTCTGGATTTGAAAAGTAGTGGTAGGGCACACTGCGTTTCGCAGTCATTTGGGCAGCCCGCCTGGCGGTAGTGACCACCCCCTTACAGAAGACCACCGTGAAATAACAGCATATACGTGCTGTTGTGTTTCGGTGAGTGAGTAAGGGATGCCAGAGCCCATTTCCTTATCCCCTCCTAATCCCTTATCCTTAATCCCATTGTAGTCGGCAGCGCACTTGCAGCACCTGTAGCGTTGTTTGTTATAGGCGACGGTAGCCACCTACCATCAAGTGGACCGTCAGCCTGTCTGTCGACATAACATAAAAAAAAAAAATCAAGAGATCATACTGTGTAGGTTCAAATCAAGATGATATGATTTGAACGGGATCATGCTTTAATCAAGAGATCATAACACGCCTCCTCGTTGTATTTGTTTAAGGTAATACCGAGATAGAAGTAGAGAGAGAGCGGTTCAATGAATCTGAGGTGTCGTGCCGTGTCGCGTGCGGACGTCCCAGGTCGAGGGCGATTTATTGCAGTCGCTTAGATAACGGAAACTGGACGGAAAATATTAAGTGCAGATATTTCATAGTTAAGACACCTTCACATTCGATTTTTGCAGTAAACAACCTGCATTTACCTTCTAAATTCAGATTTTTCTTTCACATAAAAAACTATCCTACTGTAAACATGCTGAAAGAATCCACAAAGCCTTAAATACTACCATTTTTATTGCCTGATGCAATATCCATTATAAGTTACAGCATATTTCTTCTAACGTTGGACGATATCCCTGGCGATCCCAGAGCTTGCTCCTTATCTCGGTCAATGAATTAGCCTTCTACGAGGTAATGCTTGGAATTCTGCGCAAGGGAACCGAATTAGACATAATATAAATTTTTTAATAATTTCTATATCTAAGCTACAATGGTTCAACAAAAGATATTTGTGAAATCTTCAAACTTCAATTTTGGTAATGATTAGTTCGCTATTTGTGGATTTAGCTTGTTATAATTTTAGGTATTATATTTATAAATTGGGTAATCAAGCTATATTTTAAGTTAATCGCTAAAATTGAACAAAATATAGTAGGGATTTCATTTCCACGGAGACTTTATTGATGCATTTCGAAAAAGAGTAATTGCGAACAAAAGGAGTTATAAATAGCGAGCTGAAACAAAAAAAAAAATAAAACAATATCGTTATCAAACAGAAAAAATAATTGAAATTTGATAGTTTTTATCTAAATAATCACAACAAATAAAAAATATACAGGAGTTTTTGAGCTTAGATCTCAAGAACTACTGTAGATTCAGACGGATTCTCCAACTAGTTATGCTCTGTTTTCCGGTTTTAGATTATATACAACACCACTGTGAATTTTTCTGAGTATTACTCTATTATAATTTTCTCTTTAGAATATATTATTAAATTACAAGCAAAATTTCCTCTTATAAGTATAGTTGACAACCACACTCTTGCAGAATACCACCGTGATATAGCAGCACGTGTGCTATTGCGTTTTCTCGTCTCATGTCTATGGTAAGTACACAATACTGATATTCCACTTTCACAGTGTGTTCCCGTTCCGTAAAGGTTCCCGTAAAAAGGTAATCACTTACCATCAATTGGGCTGCCTGCTGCCCTATATAAATTGGACAATTATGTTGTCATCAGTTTTATTTTATATATAGGCAACACTTACGCTAATTTTCTATTAAAACTTGTTAAATTTATTCATAAATATAGTTTAAATAAATAAATAAAAAGATAACAAACAAAAAAATCCGTGTTGATTTGCACAAACGTTTTTAAACATAACTTGGTGACAAAATTTCTACTATATAAACTCTCGACCAGTTTTTTTAAATTAAAATTGTTGTCATTGTCATGGGTAAACAATAAAGCAATTTTAGTCAATTTAGCCTTCTAAAAACGAAAATTGTATAAAGCGATATACAAGTGTCTTAAGGAGACTCATCTCCAGCGGGACGTGCACAACTCAGTTTGTTCGTAGTCTGACGCGATTTATTTTCATAACACGGCGCGAGGACATTTGCCATGTGTAAAAATAGCGTAGTCAGGACTATAAAGTATTGCCAGTGTTTACGATACACTTTTACCTGGAATTACATTTTCATCTAGACAAATAGCATTAATCTTCTTTCTAAAATTGAGGTAAATTCTTTCAATATTGTTTTTTATAATATTATTCACAAAAATATTTATAAGTAAGAACAATTTGTATTTTTGAAATTTAACATATACATAACTAGCGATAAACTAGGAACCTCGTCCCGGCTTACTCGTATCGCTCTTTCCATTGGGAAAAACCGTATTAAAATCTTGGGGGGTTTAGAATAAGTTAGGGCAGAAAGAGGCAGAGGTTGACAGCGACTTTGTTTTATAATAAGTAAGCATGTTCCGATGAAGATCTATAAATCATATTTTTAGCTTCTAAATACGATGCTGAATGTAGACATTTGAGAAGACGTCACAAATTCCATTTTTATTGAATTTCTCTGACATTTTTAACCGAAATACGAAGATCCATGAGAGACCTAAAGTGTTTTAGCCGAATCAACAATGTGAAGTAGGAATACGCAGAATATAGCAACCTATCTTGCAAATAGATGTTGGTGACCAACCATCCACTTGTTGGCTTGATGAACTTCAAGAAGCGGCTAGCAGTTGGATTGATGGAATAAAACGGAAGACTTAAGGCGACGCCAGCCCCTAATGATAAAAAATCAACTTATTTGTAACCGTTTTCCTTTTAAATTATTATAAATTATTATAATTTTATGATCCACTATCTGAAGTCTCATCAAAAGAAAAATTTGAATTATACTTTATTTAATTTTTAAATAGATATTTCCGATATTTGCAAGTAGCGAGTCCCCCTCAGCAGTCCCCTCAATTCAGTGCGGGACGAGTTTTGCGGCTGGAGTGGCCTCCTGTGTCCAAAGATGTGGATGCTTGTCCGATGAAGACGATGATATCTCCTCTGAGTCTTCCAAAGGAGAAACCCCGTCTGCCATACAAGCCTGGGCTGTGACTGTACAGGCCTGTAAATTGACCTGTAATGAGGACATTGAAAAGGATTTCTTGAGCCCAATCTTCACAAGTACATTCATAGCCCAAAATGGGGGTTCCCTTTATAGCTAGTTATGGCTGTAGGACTTGTTTTGTTAGGACTTGTAAGAAACAAATATTTTCAAATACAAACATAAAATTATTTCCGTCTGCCATTACAACAATGTTCTCGATGCATCAATTGTAAGTCGTCTCCTAATGAAATACTGCTACATATAACTTTTCCAGGTGCAGAACTATTTTTGCTACGCAATATCCGTTGCTTAGCGATGGCACGTACTGGAAACAAAGTTAAAAGTGCAGTTGTTTAATGACTTTTCCTGTTGCATCGCGAGGGAAATGTGATTTTCCGGCGCGCAAAACCAACTTAGTATTTTTCAAACAATGTCGAGTGAAGTGGACATCGCTGTGAAACTGTTTGCTTCAATCTGAATGGAACTTAAGGGCTATTACAGATGTCTAAGAGTTTCCGAGTGAGTTTCGAGTTTCGTCTTTAGTTCTTTACAGCGTGGAGATGTTTGTACGGAGGCTCTACAATGCTTGCGTCCTTTGTCCGGTTCTATTTATCGACGACTCAAATGAGTATTTTAATACGGGCTTAAAAGCTGCTATTGGAACATTACATGAATACTTATTTTTTATGAACCATTTCTGGAAACATTTTTCCATTAAGGTGTGATTTTATGGAATTGAGGTGTTTCAAGTAAATTCCACCAATATTGTTACAAATGCTAAAGTTTGTGACTTTTTCACAAAAATACTAATGAACTGTTTAGAAAATGTCTCGCTATAAAAATTATAGAGATATTATAGACACCAATAACGTGGATGTTACCACGTTGTTGATGGGTTTGTAAATAAAGTTGCCTGTCTGTGTGTATTCTATAAGATGTACTTCGGAGAGTGTGCTCGAGAGCTGCATGAGATCATACCGCCTTCCCCTTTCTTCTATCGGACATGCAGACGTACGGCTGGTTACCATCCTCACCTTGTCGATATCCCTCTAATTCGGACCAAGCGCTTTAAAACATCTTTTGTGATGCGCACTGCTAAGGATTGGAACTCCCTGCCGGCGTCTGTATTTCCGAGCTCATATAACCCAAATCTTTTCAAGGTTCGAGTGAATAGGCATCTTCTGGGTGAGCTCGCTCCATCTTCGGCCTCATCCTTCCTACATGGATAGATGCTGGTCAAGAGCAAACCCATCTATAATAAAAAAAAAATTAAATAAATAAACACAAATTAATCAAATATATTTATAATTGTTAGGTATTTTTATAACTCCTCATAAAAATATATAAACTAGAGTAAGGAATTATTTATACATATATATAATAAAATCGTAAACGAGCCATTTTAATGTAATTTTCAAAATTCTGGTCTGGATTTGAAAAGTAGTGGTAGGGCACACTGCGTTTCGCAGTCATTTGGGCAGCCCGCCTGGCGTCAGTGACCACCCCCTTACAGAAGACCACCGTGAAATAACAGCATATACGTGCTGTTGTGTTTCGGTGAGTGAGTAAGGGATGCCAGAGCCCATTTCCTTACCCCTCCTAATCCCTTATCCTTAATCCTACTGTAGTCGGCAGCGCACTTGCAGCACCTGTAGCGTTGCTTGTGTTATAGGCTACGGTAGCCACCTACCATCAAGTGGACCGTCAGCCTGTCTGTCGACATAACATAAAAAAAATAAAAAAATAAAATGCTGTACATTTAAAAAAAAGTCTGTCTATGCGTTAGTCCACGCTAATCTCAGAAACAGCTTAACCGATTTGAATGCGATTTTCACTGGTGTATTTGAGCAAGCTTCTCGTAACGTTTAGTTTAGTTCATTCCAATCAGTTTACAAACAAGAAAGTTACGCTCTATACCGTATCCTACCACGCGTACGAAGTTGCGGGCTCAGCTAGTTGTGAATAAATTCCAAATATCAATGGTTGTAAATAACAATTTACAATGGGATGAAAAACCATATCATTAACTATATTTATTATAATTAACTGTATTTTGAAGATAAAAAATTACTTTTATGAAAAAAAAATCCTTTAAATTTTGTTATTGTAAACTGTTACAATAAAGCTCTACTTTTACAAAGTAACTGTTGCGAAAGCTCTTTTTAATTAACGCCAAAAAAGTTGTGTCGTATTCTGACGGGACAGTTCGCCGAATTTAATTAAAACTAATTAATGCCGAATTTTTCAGTGAAAATCGATTAGGCACAATTGTTTTTTGTTTACGTTCACGACTTTGAGCTTTGTCAAGTTATACCTATTATATCTTGCCGTGTTGCATGGCACGGTTTTGGAATTTGAGTCTTATCGAGAACCCAATTAGGTTTGTTATGCAACCGTTCATCGTCGTTGTCAAACCAAAATCTGCTATGTGCTAAAAGTGTACTTTTGAAATATTGACAAAAGAAGTTTTCCTGAAAAAAAAATTACATGAAGGTTTATTTTAAAAAATAGTATTTAATTTTATTAGAACGTATACTTAAACATTAAAATTTAATAGTTTATTTATAATTTTGATAATAGGTTAAATTTTGAACATATCAGACTCTATCTGCTTCACGTAGCATTTTTTATTCAGAGGTCGAAATTCGACAAATAGTGATCACAAGCACTTAGCAGTTCTTTTATATTCTTTTATAAGGCATTGAACTAACCGTCGTCGGTTGCTCACCGCCGTCGGTTTGCCGACGATACTGTGGTCCTGGCAAAGTCGACAAGAGAACTTAAAACGATGCTCGATGGTCTCAACCGAGTTTTCCAAAGGGTGAGATGAATATGGACGAGACGAATGTTATGTCTAATGTCCATGTTGTACTCGGATGGGCAGCTTTCGTGAAGCTCCGAGACATCGTTTCGTCCAAAATTCCTCGGTGCCTTAAAACAAAAGTTTTCGACCAATGTGTGTTGCCAGTGATGACATATATTATATGGCGCTGAAACGTGGTCTCTATGGTTGAAAATCAAAATAATTAGTACAAAAAAATGACAAATGAGTTAAGAATACTTATCAATTACTAATATGATAATTATGATAGTGCACATACAGATTTTATTTTGACGACGATGTTATGTTGGTTGTTATTTATTCCAATTTCGGCGGACGCTGCTAACGGTGTCTCGTGTAAGATGAAAGCATAACAGAACAGTCACTAGTCATAGTATTTCTATTTTACAAAAAAAAATATATTTTATTCCAAATTACCACTTGCGATCAGCTTCCGGGTTTGCACTGATGCAATTTTCCGGAAAATTTTTACTTTCATAAGAACCTACCTCGGTCTTAGTCGTATTTAGTTCTTCAGTTTTATTTTTAGCAACACAGTAGGGGATTTATTTTCATTGATATAGATAAACGTAAGCTTAAGGATTTTTAAGGTTATTAAATCAATAAATAGAAATAATATTATATCACAAAATATAAGCCAGTGTAATTTGAATATGTTGAAATATGGTTAGATACTATCGCTCTATATCGCTCAAAACTTAAATAGATAAGTAATTTTGAATATGAAAAATTATATTTAATATTAGAAAAATTAGAAAAATAAAAATATTGTTATGACTCACCATGGAATGTTCTAGAAAAGCGTCTTCGCATATCTACAAATCTGGACAGTTCCACCTTAGAGTAGAAGTCGCCCCACTCTCCGGTTATTGACAAGGGAAATTGGTCCTTATGCACACAACATAGAGCTCACATTCAACAGAAATAGCGTTCCCGAACTTTCAATGACCTTGTTTACAATACGTGTTACTTGTTTACTTATTTGTTTACCTACTTGTATTTTTTTGTTGTTTGTTTGTACTAAATTCAAGAAAGATCTAGACGATTGGCAGCGGATATAAATAGGCGAAGTGGCGAGCTAGCGACACAGTTCGATTCTGCGATTCGAAAGCGATACTTCGGAACTTACCTGCGACAGTAAACCAGCAACTCATAAGGGAATCATTGACGACTCTTG
This sequence comes from Bembecia ichneumoniformis, assembly GCA_910589475.2. Lineage (NCBI taxonomy): Eukaryota > Metazoa > Arthropoda > Insecta > Lepidoptera > Sesiidae > Bembecia > Bembecia ichneumoniformis. Next base: position 18,797,056 of record OU342525.1, on the reverse strand, counting down.
GCAAGTTTAACGGTTGTATCGGACCTTTCGTTTAGCACTTTTGGAAGTCATCTTGGTTTGTGGAAATAAATAGTTGATTTTCGCCCTTACACGGCAGATTGACTACCCCACACGTAACAATATTGATTAATTACAATAAATGACAGTGAAGCCGGCATGCATTCAGCATTGTATGTGAAGTGTCGCCCGTTCCACCTTGCCAAAGTTTTCATCTGTATATAGATCGGGCAAGACGAAAGAATCCCTAATATCACATTTAGAACCACGTGGTACAAAATCGCTCAGTCCATTGGCAATTTGACAAGGCTCTTTAGGTATGCCATGGCTATCCTACGCCAGGAGCTCTGTTATCTGTAGAATCGTGCGAACATACGAAAATAAATTTAAGGATGTTGATATTTATTTGTTGAGTCGAAATTCGTTTATTGGGCGAGTGCTTGACAGTCTGCACCATACTAAAAAGTAACATTGTTTCCTCCATTGAGCGATACCAAACACACAACACAAAACACACACACAGTACACAGCGCACACACACACCCACACACACCCACACACACCCACACACACACACACACACACACACCATATATATTTATATTCTTATTTTTATTTATATGTATGTATGTGTGTATGTTTGTGTATATATATATATGTATATATATTTGTACTTTTAAAATGTAATTTGTCAGACCTAGTAATAGATGCTTTGTAAAAATTTAATTTCCTTTAAAATGTATTTGTAATTTTTTGTATGTTGTTAGGTTTGCTATTCAATAAATAAATAAATAAATAAATAAAATCCTGATTACGGCGATCGGGATCAATACTTTTGTAGGAAAAAAATCCCAATGCCCTCTCTATATCTAATACATAAAATTCTCGTGTCCCAGTGTTTGTAACAAAACTCCTCCGAAACGGCTGGACCAATTTTTATGAATTCTTTTTTGTATATTGGGTAGGTATGAGAATAGGTATAATCAGAAAGAAAATATGTAATATCCAATATTATACACCGGTTCGAAAGTGTTAAATTATTCTTCAAAATCATTATTCGCGCCGCAATGAATCAACGTCAGTCACGGCAAAAGCTGTCTGCCGCCTGCCAGCGACATTAGGAAATATCAATTCCAATGATTTCCTTTAAACGCGATATATTCGAGTGCGCAGGAGTGGCAAGTATAGCTGTTGCCAATTAGAATTGCCGAATGACAAATGCGTGTGACACGCGGTGCCGGGTAGAGGCGGACGCGAAAATGTATTAAATTAAGACAATTTGTTACCGGGATGTCGTCCAAATAAGAATGCGCGTTTATTCTGAGAAGTTTGTTTGTCGCGTTGTACTAACTAATGCTTAGAAAACATTGTTTAATTGTTTGTTTAAGGTACAGTTACATGGGATTGAAAGAATTGCGAAGGGCTGTCGCATGTTTGTATAATGCATCGATGGTATAATGGTATTTTTATCAGCAATACTGCAAATTTGTCGAGATGTTTACAGACAATAATCTCCAACAGCTTGTAAGAGGAATTACTCGCAAAAGAAATAAAGAGGAATCTCTCTTGGATTTGGTATCGTGTAATGAGGAAAACTGGTGCATAGATGTAGAACACTACCCAAACATAGGAAAGAGTGACCACCTGGTACTCTACGCAACAATGCTGATAACATCACAAAATCCAGGTACGAAACTCAAACAGACTCCAAGGCGAAATATCTTCCATGCAAATTACGACTTAATATCTCCGATTCTACAAAAAACAGGTGTGGGGAAACACAACAGCAGATATGCCGTTATTTCGCGGTGGTTACTGCCGCCAGACAGGCTGCTCAAAATGACTATGAAATGCAGTGTGCCCTACCACTACTTGCTAGATCCAGACCAAAGCCAACTTTAAAAAGTTCTTTTCCATAGTTGACGACGCCGGGAATCGAATCCGTGACCCCTGGGACAGAACGTTAAGGCAAACTCCAAAGCTCCCTCATCAATGATTTGGATTATTGTAATCTATTATATAAAAATGAATCCCCATTTCTCCTGGTCACGGCATCACGCGTGAACGGATTGACCGATTTTAATTCGGTTTTCACTAATGGAAAGAGGGATAAACGGGGAATGTTTTAGGGTATATAAAAATTGCACGCCGGGCGAAGCCGGGGGCGGGCCGCTAGTCTTATATATAAAAATGAATCCCCATTTCCCCTGGTCACGGCATCACGCGTGAACGGGTAGACCGATTTTAATTCGGTTTTCGCTAATGGAAAGAGGGATAAACGGGGAATGTTTTAGGGTATTTAAAAATTGCACCCCGGGCGAAGCCGGGGGCGGAACGCTAGTCTATATATATAAAAATGAATCCCTATTTCCCTTGGTCATGGCATCACGCGTGAACGGATTGACCGATTTTAATTCGGTTTTCACTAATGGAGAGAGGGATAAACGGGGAATGTTCTTATATATAAAAATTGCACGCCGGGCGAAGCCGGGGGCGGGTCGCTAGTTAATAATAAAATTAAAAAATATTTGCAATCAAAATAAATTCAAGGAAAGTCATCTTTAACTAAGGAACGTTTCGATGAACAGTAAGCTTTCTAATATTGGGCCGAGTGTACCTCATGCTACGTTTACTTTGAGTAATGATCGAATACTAACACTTTTGTTGTTCCAGTTCTTATTAACGACAGTGGGAATGGTAATGTTTAAATATAATATAACATTTCTCGAATGTTGTCTTAAAGAATCATCCTCACCAATTTATATTTAACCTGCGACCCAAACTTGCTTCTCTTGTTTATTTAATTCATTGAAAAATAAGAATAAAAACTGATTTGAATATTACTTGTTTTTAAATAAATCTTTTTAATGATGTCATCATTGGAAATCTGTCTATTTTATATTTAGGAAAAACCTAAATCATATCACTTCAATTAAATATTTATTTGTTTAAAGTTGTAGGTTATATATTTATTATGTGATAATCAGCCGTCCTGGACCACAACGGTTTCGTTCTATATTCAATAGGGGATCGGACAGTAATCAGATTAAAATCTAAAATGTACTTAGAAAGAAAACATATAATTTTTTACGATTATTTATCGAATAATAATTTAATATAATTCATTTAAATATTTTTAAATGAAGAAATAAAATTTTATTATTTACAATATTTTTAATCTATACTGAAACACCAATCACAGTGCGTGACGTCATTTGTGGGCAATCATTGTCTTATGCCAATGCAGCTGTTTTGTTATGATATGACCACAAATGACGTTACGCGCTCTTAGATGAACTATCGTGGCGTTTTGGCGGCATTTTCAAACAAACAATATTAAAACATGATTTTGAGTACCTAAAAGGCTATAAATAAATAAAATAGTATTTTTTATGGGAATAAATATTCATGAATATTAATTTAAAACACTTTCTGAAAATTTGTCCGATCCCCTATTCTTGTTTGAATGTCAATATGTAGAAAATGAAGTCAATGTATAACTGTGTGTACATATATACGAGTATGTATAATCTAATGTCAGTTTTCTTGCAACATTATTTAATATATCCACTATCACATTAAGCGCCAATGCGAAATAACAGCACGAGTGATATAAGGGATGCCAGAGCCCGTTTTCCTATCTCTTCCTAATCCCATAATTTTAAGGATAATTCGTATTACACCGTACCGCCACTGGGCCGTGCGCTCGCCGTGTTTTTCTCAAAGGCCGGGGCACGGCCGAGGCATGGCCCAGTGTAATATAAATCCACCTTTAACCCTACTATGGTTCGCAGCGTACTTGCAGCACCAAAACTTGCAGCATAAAAACTTTAGATTCAAGTTAAAAAAAAATTAGGCATGCCCTTTCAAAGGACGACTCTTACTGACTGTGCCCCTATCTTAAAAGCCCCTACTAAGATTATATGCAGTCCACAGCATGCTGTTTTTAAACTCCCGAAAAAAACTGAATTGATCGAGATTCTTTGTACAAATTTGGTATGAATCAATACCTGTGCTCACTCTTATATTAAATTTAAAACAAAAGATTCGTGATACGCCTGTAACATAATCCGAGACACGTGTTTGTCTTTTAAACAAACCCACATAACTAGTCTAGTGTAGCTTCGTCGCACGCACAAGGAATAAGAATCAAAATCGCTTTTAAATCCGCCAAAATATTACTACATACGAGTCTCAGACCGACAAAAACTATAGACGGAACAATACACACTCTTAAGTGAGGCAGGTAAAAGGAAGACGATTCTGCAATAGGAAGACAGCCGCTCGATAGTCTGACGCGAGTAGTGGATATACCTAACTATATCTTTTGTTTAATCTTTATATATAAAAATGAATCCCTATTTCTCCTGGTCACGGCATCACGGGTGAACGGGTTGACCGATTTTAATTCGGTTTTCGCTAATCGAAAGAGGGATAAACGGGAAATGTTTTAGGGTATATAAAAATTGCACGCCGGGCGAAGCCGGGAGCGGGCCGCTAGTAAGTATTATAATAATTAATTGGGGTAAAAGCTGTAGTGGGTAACATTTTTAACTGCATACACAAACGCATGGTCACTATACGACGAGTAGTGTTACGCACACATCTTCAGCGAACCGGCTTCATTTTTTAAAACGTTTTTGTTCGTAAGGTCTGTCTATAGTTTTTGTCGGTCTGAGATGCGAGTATGTATAGGTCATGTTAGGTTTTCCCACGTTATTTTATTACGTTAAACACTCGAAGCGTATTATGGTAATAGGAAAAAAATTAACACTGGCTACTTTGCATAATCTACGAATGACAAGCAATGACATTAAGTTGTCTTGACATTGCTACAATAAACATATTCTCCAAAAGACTAAATTTGAATTTAAACCCTTTGAAATAAGAGTCAACTGGAGTGATAATTCTATATTTGTTAAACATAACGGTCTTGAATGCGATTGTAATAGTGTGAAACGTTGTTTATATCTATTTTGAAGTATGTTTATCTTGTAAGAGGTATCGGACACATAGATGATAAATACAGGGGTTATACTAATAGACACCCCGTTAGGTTTAAGTAGTGGCAGGGCACACTGCGTTTTCGCAGTCATTTGGGCTGCCCGTCTGGCGGCAGTAACCATGCACCCCCTTACAGAAGACCACCGTAAAACAACAGCACGTGTGCTGTTGTGTTTCGGTGAGTGAGTAAGGGATGCCAGAGCCAATTTTCCTATCCCCCTACTAATCCCTTATCCTTAATCCTACTGCAGTAGGCAGCGTACTTGCAGCAGCTTTGGCGTTGCTTGTGTTATAGGCGACGGTAGCCACCTACCATCAAGTGGACCGTCAGCCTGTCTGCCGACCTTAACATAAAAAAAATCCTTTAGCTAAATAACTTTCGAAAAAGAGGATTTAGGTAAAGGGTTACAATGTGTGTGTGTGTGTGTGTGAGTGTGACTATGCGCTTGAAGGATGCTCTCGGCAGGTGGAAAATGTCCAAGTCTATAAACTTGTCATTGTAAGTTGTGGGTAATTTGTGGTATGTTGCGTTAAAAAAATGCATCCTTGCGAATCCTAGAGCGGAAGCCCAGTTTCATTTTAAATGGGTTTAAAGTAAATAAACGCATTCGTATACCGAAATAAAAAGAAAACAAACTGAATTTTATCAAACGCCATTTGTTTTGACAAACATCAAAAGTTTCTGAATTTAATAATGCATTTCTTTATTACGCTATTGCTATTTATTGTCTACAAAAAGAAGTTTGTTTTATACGTCCGAGTGTTCTTCGAGGGGATCGCATCGCAATTTCCTTGGAAAAACAAGGGGTTGCCAGAGGAAATAACATAAATTTTTAATGCACGAACCAGTCGTGACTTTCTTTTTTTTTTAAATTTCTTTTCCTATCGATTATTGATCATGTCTTGTACTAAACATTTACTCATTGAATCAGACTGAATTTCGTTTTGTGTTTTTGATTCTCCAAAAATACAAAATATATAAACATGGATATGTTTCTGTGGATTATATAAACAACAGATGATATGTTAGTTGTAAGGGCGATGCCAATCTTTATGGGATAAAGGATAAGGTGAACGGGATAGGAAAATGAACATTGGCGTATGCACTTTGACATACCTACTGTTATATCACGGTGGTTATAGCTGCCGTCAAATCTGCGCCTACTACTGCATACTGATACATCTCAACCGTAGGACGTCCACTGCAGGACAAAGGACTTCCCACTATATTTCCAAAGGGACTGGTCAGAAGCAGCCTCCGGCCCCAACGGCCGTCGGCTCTCCGTACTGTGTGTCCTGCCCACTGCCATTTCAACTTAATAATCCGCCGGATTATCTCGGTAACCTTCGTTAGTCTACGATACTCTTCATTCTTGATTCGATCTCGCAGTGTAACCCCGACCATAGCCCTCTCCATAGCTCGAGACCACGTTTCAATGCCACATGTCATCACTGGCAACACTTGGTTGAAAACTTTTCTTTTAAGACACTGGGAATTTTGGACGAGATGTCACTGAGCTTCCAGAACGCTGCCCATCGGAACTGGATTCGACGATTGACCTCCTTCTCGAAGGACACATTGCGTTTCGCAGTCATTTGGGTAACCCGTCTGGCAGAGCAGTAACCGCCCTGAAATAACTGCACGTATTTTGTGTTTCGGTGGGTGAATAAGGGATGTCAGAGCCCATTTCCCTATCTAATCCCTTATCCTTAATCCTACTGTAGTCGGTAGCGCAGTCCCTTATCCTTATCCTGTGGCGTTGCTTGTGTTATAGGCGACGGTAGCCACCTACCATCAAGTGGACCGTCATCCTGTCTGCTGATCTCAACATAAAAAACTAATTAGAATAATGCATCCAGAAATAGATGTTCAAATTATACTTTTTACCAAATTTAATTAATTTTTCAAACAAATACCTATTTAAAAAAAAAGTTATTTATGTAATTTATATAGTTTGGTACAAATTATCAGGGGGTATTGTAAGTCAACAATAACCGTAATATTTATTTAGCTATATAATATATTTTTTTCATGTTTAAGTTTAACCTACTTGCTTTCTTAAGAAATATCATAAAAATATAATTAATAGTTATTTTCTGTTCTTTTAATATAATTAACAGATTCTTTTGTTACCGAGTGAAAATGTAAGATCTAGATTTAGGTAATCTAGGACTTGACAATATTGGTTTTACGATATCGAATAATGTGAACCCAATCAAATATCTTTACAATTTATCCATTTTTAATATTCCAATTTTGGTAGTCCGTTTTATCGAAATAAATCGTCATAACATTGTTATTCCAATATTTTATGTACGGAGAGTGATATTAGCAAATGCTTCAGTAACCAAATGCAAATCGGGTTAATGAGCGAACGTGATGAGCCTAACGACGCGGTCTCGTGTCTTGCATTATTACCTGCTTATCACGTAGCTACCAAATTCAGTAATCAATTTAAGCACTGCAAAATGTAGTTAAATTTTACATTTTAGCTATTGACGATGTCATCCTAACATAATTATTATAAAACAAAGCCTTATCCCCCGCCGCATCTGTCTGTCTGTATGTTGGCGATTATCTTTAAAACCACCTACTAGTTGGATCTATCACCAGAGTCATTCCTAAGGAATTTATATGTATATAATTCGTTAACGTTTTATTCTTAGGTTCCCGAGGATTGCAAATTGGAGTTACCAATTGGATATCACCAAGCAGTTCTACCGAAATCCAATAGATGTCGCCACTTCTCCTAAATCTATTGTGGTATAGATGGCGCCATCAATAGTGTTATTTTTTTTCAACGCTGACGAGGTCTCGGTACCATCTGTTGGTAGTTGCCACCCCAGTCAAATGACATTGTAAGCGTTTTGTTGTATCCTTGGTGCGTTTTGTTGGTCACTTGGTGCCTTATCCTTAAGAGTGGGCGCAAAGCAAATCAAATTTCTACTTTCTGACGCGCGTCCTGCAAATTCACGCCTCAGGTTTCGTTTTCAAAGCTATTTAATAATTATTTTTATCAGCCATATTTTCAGATTTCGGTTAAATTAATATGGATCAATTTATATTCACAGTCGATACACAACACAATTATAATAATATATTCACAAATAAATCTTTTACGTGTAAATACTCCTGGTTTTCCGTTTTAGTTTTTTTTTAATGTTAAGGTCGGCTGATGATCCACTTGATGGCTGATGATCCCTCTAACACAAGCAACGTCACAGGTTTCGCAAGTGAGCTGCTGACAGAAGGATTAAGGATAAGGGATTGGGAAGGGATAGGGAAACGGACTTTGGCATCCCTTAGTTACTCACCGAAACACAACAGCATACATACTGTTATTCTTCTGTAAAGGGGTGGTTACGACTGCGAAACACAGTGTGCCCTGCCACTACTTTTCAGATTCAGACCAGAGCCAACTTTGAAAGTTCATTTCGAAAGTTGACCCTGTCGGAAATCGAACCCTACAACAGAGTGTTAAGGCAAGCACTCTAACCACTCAGTAAAAGGGCTCGTCAAAGTGTGATTTGTGATTTGTCAAACAGCAGCACACATTGAAGTACGTATGATATATGAGACGGAATGCGCTATGTATTTTGCGGAATAAAAATGTTATAAATGCTGAAAGTATGAAATATTAATTATTCGTAAACTACAATGTCTATAACGTGTGGAGTGACATTATTGATAAAATATTAGGTTTATAATATGTGCCATTTTGAAAGTAAATCCAAAATAATAAAAATTAGAGATGATTTTTTTTCTATCGAGAAAAAATAATTTTATTATATTTTTGTCTAATGTCTAGCACTTTATTTATCTAAACATTAAGGTTATAAAAGTTTACCAATCGTTTAATCCAACAAATCAGTAACTGATTATCAAACTAATTCTCATTGCTGAGAAAAATCTAAATCACTGCCACCAAAATTTCCAATTCGTCGCCTTAAGGATGTCTGATGTACTTTATCACAAAAAAAAAATATCTGTATTAGAAACCTGTATCAGTTCAATTATATTAAAGACTTATTCTATTGAGAGTTCTACCAACTAACTCTTTAGCTTCAGCCACCACAACGAGGTCCAACACCGTGTGAACTGCCATGAATCTTAAGACAACCACTAATATTCACTAATCCATTTAACATGAGGCTTTAGATAAACCCCTATTGACGCGTTGACCGCTACATGACGTTGACACGAGACTCTGGTATAATCCTTGCCGACATTTACGTCATTGTCAATTTTGTGTCATTGTCACATTTGTGATATTTGTCGCATTTGTGACATTTGTCGCATTGGAACTAAAGGGACTGTTGTTTTGGAGAATGTTCAAAATATCAAAAATCATTTTTTACGTTTTTGCAATGGAAAAGTATGAATAATTGAACGAATATTCATTATAACAATAGATTTCCGGAAGCTCAGTATATTTGCAAGTTGTACAGACCACCAGTAAGGTTCGATGCTGGATCCTGGCTACTTCTGATAGGTCCTACTGGAAAGTCATGGGGTAGGTCTATGTCTAGCAGCGTCCGTCCTACGGTTGAGATTTTTTTTTTAAATAAAGATGGGTTTGCTTTTGACCAGCATCTAACCATGTAGGAAGAATGAGGCCGACGATGGAGCGAGCTCACCCAGAAGATGCCTATTCACACGAACCTTGAAAGATTTGGATTATATGAGCTCGGAAATACAGGGAGTTCCAATCCTTAGCAGAACCCATCAAAAAAGATGTTTTAAAGCGCTTGGTCCGAATTAGAGGGATTTCGACAAGGTGAGGATGGTAACCAGCCGTACGTCTGCATGTCCGATAGAAGAAAGGGGAAGGAGGTATGATCTCATGCAGCTCTCGAGCACACTCTCCGAAATACATCTTATAGAATACACACAGACAGGCAACTTTGCGTCTATGTGCCAGGCTCTGCAACTTAGTTCTTATTAGTGTATCATCTATATTATTATCTATATCTATACACATAATAAAATCGTAAACGAGCCGTGTCTCATTAAATTAGTATTAAAAAAAACTATTTGTACACGTTGCATATGTTAGTGAAGTCAAAAAAATTGTTTCAAAAAAATTGTCAAAAAATAGTGTGTCTGTGCACGCTGATCTCTGAAACGGCTTAACCGATTTGAATGCAGTTTTCACTGATGTATTGTAGCAAGCTTCCCATAACATTAAGTGCTTGTTTCATTGCAATCGGTTTAAAAACAAAAAAGTTACGCGCTATACCGAATACCACGCGAACAAAGTCACAGGCTCGGCTAGTTATTATATGTATATAACTGTGAAAAAATAAATGATACGTTATAATAATAATAATAATAATAAAGCTTTTATTTCCATAGCATAACAAATTACATCACAATATATATGAAAATACAAGGTTTTTTTTTTTTTTTTTTTTTTTTTTTTTTTTTTTTTTTTTTTTTTTTAATCCATGGACCCTTTCTGAGTAAAAGCCTCCTCCAACCCTCTCCATTTCTCCCTGTCTCTAGCCAAATGCATCCAGTCTCTTCCAGCGAATGCAACAATGTCGTCTACCCATCGTTTCCTTGGTCTGCCTTTAAGTCGTTTTCCTGTTGGGCCTGGCCATTTTGTTGCCTGCAATGTCCACCTTTGATCTTGGTATCGCGAAATATGGCCTGTCCACTGCCATTTAAGACTTAAAGACTGTTTCAGAGCATCTATAATATTGGTTTTATTTCTAATAACCTTGCTGTTTATTTTTTGTATCTTTCGTAACTTTAGTATGCTTCTCTCCATAGCACGTTGACAGGTTTTAACTTTATTTTTTATTTTATTGGAGAAAGTCCATGTTTGGCTAGCATATGTAAGGCCTGGCAGGCCAGGCCTTACAAATGATACGTTAAATACTTTAAATTTTACATCTTCGTGTCTTGAAAATAAAATAATAAATTACAACAATGCAATTCTTTTCTGAATAAAAGCTTCGGTAAAAAAATATTTTAAAATCTTTATATTTAGGTAAATTATTTTTTATTGAATTAACCTTCGACTTATGAACAATAAATCGAATGGCCACATAATGAAGTACGTATTTGGTTGTTTGTTGACCTCTTACACGAGTACATCGTCGACGAGAATTTATGACCACAATGGTTCCGTTTTAGGAAAATGGAAATGAACCTACTTATTTATCAGTCAACATTTAAACTATAGATTTTTTCTTTAAAGATTTACATAATTATTGTCTTTGCCAACAACTTCGCTTGAGCGATACACTGACGCCATCTATGAGTTATTTTTGAAAAATAATCTGTTTTATCACGCGAAAGCATTACTTACATAAATAGTATTTACGTGATCCACGTAGGTATTATGTGTGTAAAGAAACTTTGTATGTTTCTTTAATTTTAATATTTACCATTAAATACTTCATAGAGGTATTTAATGGTGTCAGCCAAAAAGTTTGGAAAAGCAATTGTTGTCATTGTCATTGATATTTTAAAAAATAATGTTCAATAAATAACAGTATAAATAATATACTTAGTTAAATGAATATACTTTAAATGTCGTTTCTTTGTTTACAGGTAAATTATTCAATTATATTCTTGTTTATTTATCATGTAAATATATATTGTGTAAATAATATGTAAAATTTAATCTTTGTTTACAGAGTAACACAAGTCTGTTTATTTAAAACTTTTAATTAGTCTTATATGTGCTTGTAAAAATATAGAATTGAGTTTTGATTTAATACAGTCGTTATTAATTCAATTTTCAATATTATTCCTTGGGTTAAAAAGCTTGATAAATAATTGTATATAATCCGCGCGCGATGAGAATGGGATGCGACCTTTTGGAACTGAGGCGCGCGCGGTCCGCCGGCCAGCCGTAGCGTCGGCAAAGTCGCGTCGAAGCTCGCATAGTTGCTAGTTGTGTTTTCGTTATGTAGTTGTTATTATTGAGTTTTGTTTTATATATTATTGTGTAATTATTTTAGTGATAATTAATAATGAGTGGAAAAAGGGGTAAAACTTGGAATTGGAATAACTGTAAAATAATATACCTAAACATTATTATTAAAAGGATTTCAACCATGAAACATTTTTGTTTATTTTCATGAACCTATGATAGATCGTAGAAATAACTAATTTATAATTAATATTCAGAACTTTTTTGCTAACGCTACTTGCGAACTGTCATTTTCGATTTACTTTGACAAGGTTTTATCCCATTCTCATTGCGCGCGGATTATACATTTTAATATAATCGCTATACGTCTCTGTCTGTTCTTTGATACCCATTTCACTAATGAAAATAGCACCAAACAAGGAAGTTTTCTGTAGGTATATAAAATTGCACCCTTCCATAGTCGGAGCGGGTCGCTAGTAGGTACATAGTCCATACTAATATTATAAATGTGAACGTAACTCTGTCTGTATGTCCGTTACCTTTTCACGCTTTAACTACCTAACCGATCAGTAGTGGCAGGGCACACTGCGTTTCGCAGTCATTTGGGCAGCCCGTCTGGCGGCAGTAACCACCGCCATACAGAAGACCACCGTGAAATAACAGCACGTATGCTGTTGTGTTTCGGTGAGTGAGTGAGGGATGCCAGAGCCCATTTCCCTATTCCCTCCTAATCCCTTATCCTTAATCCTATTGTAGGCGAGCGCACTTGCAGCAGCTTTGGCGTTGCTTGTGTTATAGGCGACGGTAGCCACCTACCATCAAGTGGACTTGATCAAGTCAGCCGGTCTGCCGATCTTAACATAAAAAAAACATGAAATTTTTCCTACACATTGAGGATATAATAAAGGACATATAGGTTACCTATCATTAAAAAAAAATAGTGTTCCGCAGGAATCACCTAAAATTAAAATCTAACGCTTGACAAAAGTGCAACAGCAATAAAGATTATATTTTTTGTTTTTCAACACGGACGAAGTCGCGGGCATCAGTTAGTATAAAACAAAGTCTCTGTCCGCCTCTGTTTCTCCGCTTCATTCTTCTAAACCACCCAACGTATTTTGATTCGGTTTTCACCGAGGAAAGAGCGATTAACTGGGAAGCTCTGTGTAATTTGCAGAAAAAAAAATTGCAAAAAAAAAATGCGTGCGAATCCGGTCGTTAATTAATTATACTCACACAAAAAGCTAGAGGTATCTCGCAACTTAACCATTGCTTAGTTGAGTACTTAAAAAAGCTAAAAACAACATAAAAACATACCTACACACGTGAACAAAGTTGAGCAAAATTAATTTTCATAAATGGAACAGCAGGTGCGTTCAAAGGCATAACCGTTTTCTAACTTTTCTATTAGTCGAAGTGGAAGTGATTTACGATTAGAACGAAACGAGATACGATATTGGGAATGTTACCGTGCCGTCTACTTGATATTCCATATTAAAGAATATTTTGAATTATGCTTGCCGATAACCTTCCGATAAAAAAATTAATGCTTGATTTTATGACAAATGCAATAACAAACTAGTTGGAGTTCGGCGAGTCATAATTATTTTATGCGGGATGAGTAAAAATGTCGTGTAAGGGTGAAAGGAGTCGATTTATTATTGTGGACCAAGATTTATTCCAAACATCACAAGGCTTCTCGATTAAACCGTTAAACTCGCCAATGTCGTCAATGTGTCGCTAACTCACTATCGCAGTTGTCTTCGCAAAAACTCTCAACTGTCACTTCCGTATCACGTACCGTAGTACCACAGTCTAACCACTTACGTCATACAGTCAGGCAACGAATTTACTTGCGTAGAGCAACGTTCGGCGAACTCGCTTCAGTTTGCAGGCTCGAACATTGAGCGTTGCCCGACTATATGACGTAAGTATGGTTAGACTGTGGTAGTACACTGCTCCTCAAGCGCCCATGCCCGTTTTTATATTCGCGCAAAGGTAGTCTGGATAGTCGTAGAAAATACTCGACTTTTAAACAAGTAAACATCGAATGTTGATTATTCTTTTGGTTCTAGAATGGTACTAGTATATAAATAGTAATATAAATATATTTGTAAAATATACTTGCACCGCACTGCTGGAGTGATCCTAGTGCGCGTCGTGAGACATCGGCAAGGGCACAACTGAAAATCAGCGCTGTAACAACGTTGCAGCCTAAGCTGAGTTGTGTCCTTTTGGTGTTTACTTATAATGATTTTATTTTTTGTTTTGTTCATATGTTTTTCTGTTTAAATGCCAATAAATGTTTCTTTCTTTCTTTCTACTTCGGTTCCTGCTGGTGTTGATTTGAAACTCCATCAATGCGTAAAGTATCTAATCTATACTAACGTAGTTTTACAATAATATAAACAGGGAATGTTTGTATGTTTGTTTGTATGTAGGAGGTAATCTTCGAAATTACTCTTCAGATTTAACGTATACTTTCACCAATAGTTATAATAAGATTTCAGCATGAACATGGCTAATTATTCCACGCGCGGGCACGAGCTATCTTTTATTTTTCGCCAGCACCGACTAGTAGTTTCATATAACACTTCGCTGTTGACCTGGATAGTATAAGGAATAATGTATAAAGGACAGGACAATATTAGGATCTTGCCTCCTTTACTCACTAACGCAAAAGCGTACTCGGTAGTCTTATATAAGAGGGTATTGTTACAGCCGCAACACGGGCTGCTCAGGCCAGATTACGAATGCCATACGCATTGCGCCCGGCTACTAAACTTAATCAGGGATTGCCATTATCAAAAATGTCACACGCGATTTTACTAACAAAGTGTTTCCATTGCTATATAAAAAAAACGGGACAAGTGCGAGTTGAACTCGCGTGAAGAGGGTTCCGTACGATGTTACCTATCCGCACAATAAATATTGAGTGATTTACAATGTTATTTTAATATCATGGACTTCTTACAGGTTTTCCTATATCCTATAATCTATGTCTTAGAAAACTAATTTCTGTATTTTTTCCAAAATTTTAGATTCAGTAGTTTCGGAGATATGGTCGGACAGATGGACACACGAGTGATCTTATAAGGGCTTCGTTTTTTTATTCGGACTTACGGAACCTTAAAAATAAAAAAAATCACCCAATGTTGTTATATTTTTGTATTAAAAACAGGAATACCTAAGATCGACTCCAATCTCTGGAGTTATAGTCATTATTGAGCGTTTTGATAATCAACAAAAAAATGAGCGCTATTATTTTAAAATCAGTCTTATTTGCAACGTCATAAAGGTGAATTTGGTTCGCATATAATTCGCGTTACAGATAATTTGTAAGTATTTGAGGGGCGATTAAGAGACCGCTTGTTGTAGCTGATTCAGCCGCAAACAGTTTGAAAACTCCTAAATTAAGGGTATTCATACGCTGAGGGTAGCGTCAGCAGGATTTTGAAAGGCGTTTACCTATTGAGTTAGGCAGACAAATTAGAACTGGTTTTTACTTTTGTGATAGAATTTTTCATTTCATGTTTATGTAAAATTAAGCTGTAGTTAGGTAATACTTGAAATATGTCATGTAAACAATAAGTCCTAACTAAAATAAAGTATTTTAAGTAACGTCTTAAAGTTAGCTAAGTAACAGCCTATATCTTTCCTCCATATTTGAGCTATCGACATGCCAAAAATCATCAAAATTGGTTCAGTGAATTATATAAAAATGTAAGACATAATTGATTTTGCATTATTTGTCGCTTATGTTATCAAAAAAGCATAAATAGCGCCCTCTTTTTTCCATATTCCGTATACAGTTCTCAATGTATGCTGGCGCCATCTATTGGCGAACAAAAACAATTGACAGAGATGACAATTGGTAGAAGGTGGGGGTTTTGTAAGGTATGTGTGTGGCCAAATCAAAGTGACCTTGATTTGCCAACGTAATGGAGTTGGTTCTAGTCCCTTCAGAACTAGAACCAACTCCATTACGAGGGTGATATTAGTGTGTAAAAATCTCACAAAACCCTATCCATTTTATTTCGTGTTCATAAGGTATCTTATGAACACGAAATAAAATCGTAAAAAAAGAAAGAAAGAACAGGTTCTGGTATTCCCTAGTCACACACCAATAGCACATGTGACGTTATTCAATGATGATCTTTTATATAGGGGTAGTAAATGCTACTAATTTAGGCCGTTCTCACTTCGGGAAGAAAATGTGTTTAGATCTAGATATCTGTTTTGCCCTACTAAATAAGTATTTAGTCTAAAACTATTAAAGTATATTTAGTAAGATTTGTTGCCTTTTAAACTCAATATTTTGTTCCCATTTTATTCTTCTTACCTAAATATTTATTAATATTTGCCACAGAGATATATTAAAAGTGAATTTAAATTCACTTTTAATTAAATTCACTTTAATAAGATATATTAAATTATTAAATTCACTTAAATTCACTTTTAATATATCTCTGATTTGCCTGCTGTTTCATTTAGCTATTAAATTTTTCCATATATCGATCCCAGGTACTCACATAGGCATGACAGGTTTGATAGGTATTTAATATGTATTAATCTAATGACATAATTGTTCGCATATCGCATCTCCATGGAACATCTACTAAGGCAGCAGCCGCAGCAGAGGCCGCAGAAAAAAATAAAATTTCTAAATATAGTGGCCTTGGCGCCGAATATGGTTTTGTACCATTCGGAGTCGAGACACTCGGTCCGTGGGGCCTTACAGCAAGAGGTTGCCTTCGAAGAGGCTTATTGATGCGACGGGAGACCGAAGAGCTGGCACTTTGCTCAGCCAGCGCATTAGTTTGGCCATTCAACGAGGAAATGCTGCCAGCGTACTTGGTACAATGCCGCAGGGTCCATTTTTATATTGACACTTAGTCTTAGTTAAAGTATTAATTTATTTTTTGATTAGGTAATTTTAGTTTTTATACTATTGTCTCACTTTAAATAAAACAATGACATAATTAATTAATTCGCCCGATGGAGGATTTTCGTTTCATAATCTGGTTTTCAATGTACAATAAATTATTGATATTGACTTCAAGTTTGGTAGGAGAGCAATTATTTGTTCCCTAATTGTATTTGTCAGCAGATCGTTCGGGGATTGTGTGTTCTGCCGTGAATTTTATTATTAACCAAGGCATAACTGAAAACTGACAACGTCGCATGTAGAACAGCGTCGTCGTCTGCGTATCTTTCCATTGTGTCAGGACAAGCGCACAAAATGTTCCATGAAAAAAAATATTTCAAAAGAATGTATACCAGCACAACGACGTCGTCTTGTAACAAAAAAACCAGTTAAGTTTAAATAATAATTATATAGGATCGAAGCATAAAGTTACTTTTAAAATTTTGTTGTTTGTGAAACATACATATTTAAATGGAAATTGTTGTAGCTACAACAGATTTGTGTCAATTAGAGCCCATTTCCTTATCCCCGGGTCCTAATCCCTTATCCTTAATCCTACTGTAGTCGGCAGCGCACTTGCAGCACCTATAGCGTTGCTTGTGTTATAGGCGACGGTAGCCACCTACCATCAAGTGGACCGTCAGCCTGTCTGTCGACATAACATAAAAAAATAATTAAAAAAAAATAATTATAGGTATCTGTTATAAAAACAGTTAATCACTCGACTAAATATCAACAAAATTCATTGGTGTAAGATTTCTTTGTGTGTGAAACGGGTTTCTTATTAGACAAAGTAATTTTAATTACATTTCGTTTTTAGTTTATCATTCTTTTGCCAAGATATTATACTGGTTGTTAAAGACTTAAGCAAAATGTAAAGTATTGTATTATAAGAACTTCTAACGTTGTTTCAACAACCTCCTCTCTCGGAAACATTTTTGCCCTCAGTGGTTCTCTCTGCCGACGATATTAGGTCACTAAAAGTTTTTTTTTTTTTTTATGAAATCGAGGTAGCGCTTGACCACTATCTCACCTGATGTGAGGTGCAGATGTGGCCGAAGGTGGACCACGCTTACCTAGTAAATGCCCATTTACCCTAGTTTTGAAGACCCCGAGGTTGTAGTTCTGTGGGAACAAATGAGTTCCACTCCTTAGCAGTCCGAACAAGGAAGGTGGAACTGAAACGCTTTGTTCATGATCGAGGTACATCAACCACGAAGGGATGAAACCCCTGCCCACGTCTAGTGGTCCGCAAGTGGAACGGCTCCGGTTGGATTAAATCGTACAGTATAGATGCACACTCTCCCTAGTGTAGACGATAGAAAATCGATAGGCACGCTCTCAGATCAGCTGATCTGAGGGCACGCTACTTTTCGGCGATGCTGCAGGCTTTGAAGTTGGGAATCCACAAGGGTGTCGTTGCCAATAAGCTTCTTTGCTCGCCTTTCATTAAAAACTAAGTAATTATTTAGTCTTGTTTGTAAGGGCTAAGACAATATTTACAAACAAAAGACAATAAAAAATTAACACATTTTATTAAGACAGGAAAAAACTGAAGGAGAGCTTCATAAAAATATTATATTGGTACAGTTTAATTTAAACAGAGATAAAACGATGAGAGAAAGAAAGAATGTAATCAGTTATATCACATTTCATCTAAATCATCCTGTCTAGTGTCAAGTCAAGTCAAAAATGCAGCAGTCATCTTATTGTTTTGTTTATATTAGGCAAAATAATTTTAATTGATTGCTTTTGCACCTAGTTGTTAAGGGGCTTACTTTCGCGCTCTGACTCAGGTTCTCGGTTCAATTCCCGGTAGAAATCGGTATGAAGTTTGAAAATAAACTTTTTAAAGTTGACTCTGGTCTGAGTGTTTTAGTAGTGGTGGGGCACACTGCGTTACGCAGTCATAAATTAGGCAGCCGGTTTCGCGGCTGTATCCAGTATCCACTCCATTACAGACCACTGTGAAATAATAACATATTTCACATAAATATAAATAAATTTTCGAAGTTTAAATATAAACTTCGAAAATATTTTTTAGAAGAATTATTGAAGTAACATGTACTTATATTTTAATTGTTCGGTAGGTACATAGACAAACTTAGTGTAGTTTATAATGTACCGTATACCTGGTTTCCTGTTTATGTATATTTTTTAGTAAATAATAAATAAAAAAAAAAAAAAAAAAAAAAAATGTGCTGTTGTTTTTCATTACTCACTATATGGGAAACTAAAGCCAATTTCCTGCCTATCCCTTCCAAATAATTCATTAGGTAGTAAGATTAGATTAGGATTAGATAGATTAGATTAGATAGATAGGATTAGATAGGTAGTAGGATAGAACCTAGTAGGATTGGATTCCTAATCCTAGATTCCTATTCCTTGCGCATTATAACTGTTGCTTGTAGGCGACGACGGTGGCCACCTAATACCATCTAGTCGATCGTCATCATGTCTGAGGACCTTTACATACAAAAAGAAGCATGTAAGCTCAGATTACAAAGCCTTTATTCTGGAATCTTAGTGGGTATTTCTATAAATCGTTTTAACTTACTTATTTTTAACATAAGACAGAAATGGTATTGTTATGTATATTACATTGGAAATATTAAAAAGTCATTTTTTTTAAGTCTCAACAATTGCAGTAAGCATACTTATAAATAATAGATAACAATTGGCCTTGACTTTATGACTCTTAAATTTGTATTTCAAAATATTCTTTTGTTCAGTTAAAAAAACCTGAAATAACGTCGGCAAATAGTTTTTGTCAGAAGTCGCAATAGAAAGCGAGGCGCTTTGTGATTTTAAATATTTGTGATTCAGTAAAGTATTAATAATAAAAATATTATTATTTCATTATTATTATTATTATTTTGTATCCATACTACTATTATAAATACCACGATTCTTATTATAGTTCTATGATAAATACGAAAGTTAATGAGGATGGATCTATGTGTGGATGTTTGTTACTCTTTCACGCAAAAACGACTTAACAGATTAGGATGAAATTTGTCACACGAATAGTTTATTACCTCAATTAATATATAGGATAATTATTATCCTGGGAAAATGTTAGGTTCCCAAGGGATCGACTAAAATATAAAAAATTGAGCCACCATGGCGACGGTGGTGCCACCGGCGTAGCAACGATAAAGATGTCAGATATATACATAATATTCTCAGGTACATTCTCATTTTTCT
This sequence comes from Bembecia ichneumoniformis, assembly GCA_910589475.2. Taxonomy (NCBI): domain Eukaryota; kingdom Metazoa; phylum Arthropoda; class Insecta; order Lepidoptera; family Sesiidae; genus Bembecia; species Bembecia ichneumoniformis. Next base: position 18,777,034 of record OU342525.1, on the reverse strand, counting down.
TTTTTCAACGCGGTCGAAGTCACGGGCACTAGTACTTAGGCATACATATAAATTTAAAATGACTGAAGCACACTCCACGTGGCCTCAGCCAAGTTCGCTAAAGGTTGGGCTTTAAGATGAATATGAACAAGGCGTAAGTTATGTCTAATAATGTCGTTGTGCCCACCCCAGCAACAGTTGGAAATTCAACTCTCGGAGTTGTTGACGAGTCCCATTAGGTAGAGCCTACTTCGAGAAGAAGGTCAATTGTCGAATTCAGCATGGATGGCAGCGTTAGGGAAGCTCTAAGACACTTTCTTATCCAAAAATCCTCAGTGTCTTAAAACAAAAGTTTTCGACCAATGTGTTTTGCCAGTGGTTTTTTATTAATTCAAGGTAGCGCTAGACCACTATCTCACCTGATGTGAGGTGCAGATGCGGCCGAACGTGGACCACGCTTACCTAGTAAATGCCCATTTACCCTGTTTTTGAAGACCCCGAGGTTGTAGTCCTGTGGGAACACAGACGCAGGCAATTGATGACATTATGGCGTTAAAACGTGGTCTGTAACTGTGGGCCTCGTAAGAAAGAAAACGTCGCTAACCGAACTATGGAGAGGGGTTACACTGTGAGATAAAATCAGGAATAAGGAGATCTGTAGACGAACAAAAGATACCGATTAGTAAGTAAGATCTAGCGTATTAGTAAGTTGAAGGGGCAGTGACCAGGACCCATAGTACTGAGAGCCGACGACCGCTGAGGCAGGAACTGGAGGCAACGGAGCGTCAAGCGCAGCGTAGGAAGTCCACCCACAAGGTGGACAAACAACCTAATAAGGGCCACGGGTTGACGGTGGATCCAGGCTGCTTCCGATAGGTCCATTTTGAGGGGAGGCCTTTGTCCAGCAGAGGAACTCCTACGGCTGAGTTGATGATCAGCACTTCACATGGCTTTGCAATGTTAGCAGTAAGATTAGTAACTAGTAGTAGTGGGAAAATAAATTATGTTTCTCCCATAACAAAGTACGTCCCTGGATAGGTAAATGAGTAGGAAGGTATACCATTTGAACATAAGTATCTACCTTGTTAAATAAATTAAAGGGACGCGAAAGAACAATGAACTGACACAAACCTAAACTTCATAGCTGCTATGAATGAACACATACCCAAAATCAACTGCTCTCATTGGTGAAATGTTTTTGTGCGATTGCAACCGACCGTTTTGGTCCCAAACATTATGTCCCACGAAAACTTACCTCTATAAAACAATACTAGCGACCCGCCTCCGGCTTTGCACCGATGCAATTTCTTTCTGCAAGTTATATACACAAACCTTTCCGTTTATTGCTCATTCCATTATTGAAACCGCATCAAAATCGATTGGGTGGTTTAGAATTAACCATTAATCTGCTAAAAAGCTTTTTTTTTTATTTATTATAGATTGGTTTGCTCTTGACCGCTGCATCTATGCATGTAGGAAGGATCAGGCCGAAGATGGAGCGAGCTCACCCAGAAGATGCCTATTCACTCGAACCTTGAAAAGATTTGGGTTATATGATTTGGGTTAATAGCTTATAACTGATTAACTTTATTGCTTTAATTAATGACCTTACTTATATTTTCATATATTAAGGTCGTCAGACAAGCTGACGGTCCACTTGATGGTAGGTGTAGGAGGCTACCGTCGCCTATAACAGAAATAACAACACAGGTGCTACAAGATTAAGGATAAGGGATTAGAAGGGGATAGGAAAATTACCCCTATTACCAAAACAAAACAGCACAAGTACTGTTATGGTATTCTGACCTAATCGAGTACAAATGACTGTGAAACGAATTGTGTCGTACCAGTACTAATAATATATTATAAATATGTAGGTATATAAGTAATTGCTAAGACTGTCCCAGGTCAATAAAACCAAATAATTTTAGTTATCGCTTTAAGTAAATATTATATCAGAATAAAGTTTTATATCAGAATGTATATGTATATGTATACGTATATGTATATGTATATGTATATGTATATGTATATGTATATGTATATGTATATGTATATGTATATGTATATGTATATGTATATGTATATGTATATGTATATGTATATGTATATGTATATGTATATGTATATGTATATGTATATGTATATGTATATGTATATGTATATGTATATGTATATGTATATGTATATGTATATGTATATGTATATGTATATGTATATGTATATGTATATATATGTATATGTATATGTATGTATGTATATGTATATGTATATGTCATATGTATTGTAACTGTATGTATGTACCTACAGTTACAATATTGATGAATGTATAATATTAACAAATCTGTTTCTTTTGTCAGAGAAATATAGATAGATATCTTTTGTTTTTAGTTTTCAATGGTATAAAACTGTCTTTTTTGTTGTTAGGAAATTCACTATTATCATCAAAGTAATAGTGCCTACTTCTAAATTAAAATTGGTAGGTAATACATACCTACTTGCTTATTGTAAAATATTGCTTACTTAGCATTTTATGATATCAAGACCCTAATAAGTCTATATAAAATTCAGTTTTAAATTTATTTTTAAATTAATATACATTAAATTCTGTTCTATATATTACAACGATTACAACAATTTTATTATCTATCTAAAAGTTGCTCAGAAACCATACATAAAAACATACCCATAGTCTCTAAAACATCTTTTCAAGAACATTAAATAGTTTCTAAGAATATTACTTTGCATTTTAAAAATGGCTTAAGACTCGTGTTTTATAAATGAATTTATATTTTATTTCAAGGCAGCAAGACTTCGAATAATTCATTTTTAGCGAGAGTCTTGTCACAATTGGCATTGTACATGCAATACCACCCTAGTTTCATCCCCGCCTCAAAAATTCTACCTGAGTTTTGAAAATTTTGACTGAACATACAATATTGTCAGATAAATAAATTCAGATACAGATACTTCGTAGACGAGCGACTAGCAAGACAATACTTCTGTTAGGGATCCACATTCACGTACCTATTGGAAGAGAATCAAATAAGCACGTAATTTTGTAGTGTTTGCGTATTTTTTTAATAGTTACAAAGAATTAGGTTATTACATTGTGGTGAGTAAAAGTTTATTTTTTATTTTTATTATATATTTATTTATTTTAGTGTCCTCATTGCTCTCATTTGTCTTTGTTGCTAATAAACTTCTTTAAAAAATCTTGGACATAGGTTTATCTACGATATAGTTTCTTAAATAAATCTATACCTACCATAATCTATTATAAATACAGCATTAAATACAGAGAGAAGTTTGTTTATCTATGTAGATCTAAATGTACCTATTTAGAATTTCGTTTACTATTTAAAAGATACATTATTCGAGACATATATATGTATCCCATGACAGTCTGCATATATTGATATATATGCATCTAACTCCCCAATTGCACCTGGGAGAAGCCAGTGTGCGTCGGTCTAGTAGATTATACGTATATGTTTTATCAAGTGTCATAAAGCTAGTATAAAGATTTTTTTAAAGTATTATTCAATACTGCCCAATGTCTTTTTAATAATTATTTTCTCGGACTTTGAATAATTTATTTTTACATGTCTATCTGCAATTCCTTCAAGTACATAATTCATATAACACAACTTATCAAATCAAACGAGTACAAAGTGCTTCCATTATCTGTTTTTAATAGTACATTATTCATTACTATATTATTAGTAAATTCCGTGACGTCATAGTTTCTAATAATGACTTTGCTGAAAGAATGGGATGGATGATTTGTTGTGTAAAAATCCCGTAAGTGTGAAAGGGATGGCAAATGGACGCCATCCCCTCAAACGCAACTAGAATTTGGGACAATTCAGATGTGCATTCTTCTTTAGTCGACTTCAGCTTAACCGTGTTTACTTAAAGTGATGTTATTCGTGTATAACTTAAGTTTTCTTTTAAATAATTTAATTTACCTATTATAGTTTTAACTATCTTGTTTTTAATGTGACAATATCAATACTTAACACTTGTGATAAAAATAAAGGTATGTACATAACAGATTTATAACAATTTCAAGGGTTAAACTAAATAATCTGTTAAAGGACTGCTCTGCAGCTCTAGTTGAGGATTTTGATATTGTTATTGAGTCTAGCAGTGATGCATATGGTGTGTGACAGAGACAGAAGATTGGAACCATAACATAAAAACCACTGAAAGTTTGAACCTACCTTTTTTTTATTGGATGACTCGTTTTTAGTGACGCTTGCTTATCGGAGTCTTCGGTTTCTTTGAAAGCCTTTGAATTTTTTTATAATTTAGCAATGAAACCAAAAGTAATACTTGGTAATACCTAATTTTTATTAAGTTATCGTTATATCGATATTTGCTTTTTAGTATTTAATGTTTTTTATTATTTATTTTTATATGCTTTTTATTATTTAGTGCTTTTTATTATTTACCCAAGATTACCTAATTAGGTAATCTTGGGTAAATAATAAAAAGATATTCAAGATTTCAACATACTAATTTCAATAATACTTAGGCTTTATATTTGTATGTCAACGATAAAACAGGTTACTGTTTATTTTTTTAAATTATATTTTGTAATTACTTTCAGGGTGGTCGTGAACAACTTCCAAGTGGACGGGAATCTACAAAAAAAAATCGCCTATGACCTAACTTAAGGTTGGTAAATACTGCTTAATTTGGAATATATAATAGCAACAAAGTATATAGAGAGTAATTTCATTTCAAAACATAAAATGGTTTTGAAATAAATAGGCCTCTTAATGATTAGGTAGATCAATTAAAAACTAATTAACAGATATTATCATTTCAGAAATCCTCGTTGCCACTAAGTCGTTATATACATATATTATAGTAATTAGTGACCAAATTGTGATAGCTATTATTTACTTGTAGCAATTAGACTTATTGTATGTACAAGTTATTTATTATGTACACACTGATACAGTATACATACCTATATAGTAACTATTTGTCTATCTATATATGTATATCTTTACATTTAATAAAATCGGCACGAGCCGTGCCTGTACATGAATTTTTTTTTTCAAAAAAAAAAAACTATTTGTGCACGTTGTTACCAAAAATAGTTTTAAGAAATTTTGTCTGTGTCTGTGCGTTTGTGCACGCTAATCTCTGAAACGGCTTAACGTGGGCTTAACCGATTTGAATGCGGTTTTCACTGAAATAATATTCAGCGTATTGAGCGAGTGCAAAAAAAGTTTCTAAAGAGACTCTCTTTTCTTTCGGGAATTCATTATTCAGTCCATAGCTATGATGATAGACTAAATTACTTTAGCATGACGTCACTACACTGGCGGAAAGAGTTTCTGGGTCTGGTTTTTCTTTTTAAAATCATTAACCAGAGCGTTGATTGTCCGTCCCTCACATCAATGATTAAGTTGAACACTCCCAGAATGTTTGCTCGAGCACATAATTTTAGACCGTTTTACATAAGATTTAGTAAGAGTAAATATGGCAGTAATACACCGGTTTCTTGTGCCTTGCGATTTTATAATGAAATATCGACATTTTTTCTTATAAAATTAGACAATTTTAAAGGGCTATATACAGTGTATCGTAGTAATTATCATAACTTTCTTTTTGTTGTTATATATATTTATTTTATTTTTTGAGTCTGTGTTGTGTTGCCTATAATTTTGCTTTAATAATGCTGTGCTTTCCTGTAATTTAAATTCATACTTATAATGTTTTTTTTCTTAAATGTGTTGTTATGTCTAAGTATGTATTTAGTTGGTAAGCCTTGTCAAATAAACAAATAAACAAACAAATGTAAGCTTCCCGTAACATTTAGTGTTAGTCTCATTCCATTCAATTAACAAACAAAAAAGTTACGCGCTATTCCGAATACCACGCATACGAAGTTGCGGGCTCAGCTAGTTATTAATAAATTTCGTTCTATAAGTCTTATTTCTAAATCGATAGAATACGTACTGACTAAGTAATTTGGTAAATATACGCTAGTCTTCAACTTGTCTCATGTTACTTTTTTTATTATTATTTTCTCTATCTCAAGAAACTTAATATAGAAAATAAAAAATAAAGTACAAAAATATTTAATATTTCAAATAGAGAAATAATTATTTAAAAATAACCGGAAAGCCCTGTCACGATACTTAATCCTTCCTTAACTGACATTTATAACGCCTTCTTTTATTAACTTATTTGATGTCTTATTCCTGTTGCATTACTCTGGAGACGACATGCGGCTGCGAAGACACTCCCCATCAGGCCTGCAGAGAAGAAAGGCACCAGATGAAGTTTATTTAATTTATTATTACATGGGGTTCACACTGAAAGTTTTTAAAATTCCGAATCCGAAAAATGACTAGACTTTTGAAATATTAATACAATCATTTTTAAACACCGTCCCATCGCTTGAGATAAAACAATTAAACGAAGCAGTTCTTTGAAAGTGGCTTGCATTTGTGAGAAAAAATTGAGTTACAAAGATCGGAATGGTAGGAATTTTGCGATGAGGATACTGCTTCGTGTCTAGATTTTTCAAGATAAATGTTCTCTGGCACAATTGTCCGTAGTGTGTGTGTGTTGATACAATTTCTGCTGTGGTGTAGCTGTGTGTTGCTTCATATTTTATGTTGTGATCTTAAACGAACGAGGATAGTGCTGCACAGGAGTTAATGTCATTGCTCGTATTTTTAAATACAGCTGTCCTCTATTAATTTGCTGTGATCATACAAGGTGTGTATGTTAATACGAGATGTGTTGTGATCATCATCATACGTTTTATAAGATGTACTGTGATTATACAAGATGACTTGTTGAACATGATGTAATGCGCGTTACCCGTCTGAACAAAATATTTACCGTGATCATACAAGGTGTGTATGTTATACAAGATGTATTGTGATCATACAAGGTGTATATACATATGTTGTACAAGATGTGTTGTAATCATACAAGGTGTTACGTTTTACAAGATGTGTTGTGATTATACAAGACGTGTTTATTGAACATGTAATTATTGCGAGTTACCCGTCTGAACAAAATATTTACTGTGATCATACAAGGTGAGTATGTTATTACAAGATGTGTTGTGATCATACAAGGTGTTACGTTTTACAAGATGTGTTGTGATTATACAAGATGTGTGTGTTGAACATGACGTAATTATCGCGCGTTACTCGTCTGAACAAAATATTTACTGTGATAATACTCTGATTACATACTTTTTGCGAAATTGTCCGTCAAATAACGGGGCAATCTTTTTCCATTTTTTAATTAGTGAATATCCGACACCAATCAAAACGACCTTTATTCATTTATAAGAAATTATTATGATACCTCGTAATTTATAAAAAATACCTAAAGTTTCCTGATCAGTCTTCTCATCAGTCTGAGACGAAATCTCTTTTCTTCCACAATATTTGCCACTGAATCCTTTCTTATTGGCCATTTTCAAAACTTTCAGTTTGAATCCTTATTTTGGAATACAATAACAAAAATGCTTTATCTCTGCATAATGCGACTGTATTTCCTTAGTGAGCAGTGCGAATGTACTTCATCTGTACCATTATGTGTAAAAAGTATCCGAAATATATCAATGAAAAGCAATAACAAAAGACTAGGAAACATTTTTTTTGTGACTTCTATAAATTATTATCATGTAGTTGGTCACATGGTTCGTTGTTACAGAATATTCACCATGAACGGTAGGTCAAAAAAAGGCTTAGTGTTAAAGAGGACTTAGAAGACAGGTGAGAAACTTCAAAGCCTGCAGCATCGCCGAAAGGTAGCGTGCCTATCGATTTTCTATCGTCTACACTATGGAGAGTGTGCATCTATACTTTTCGATTTAATCCAACCGGAACCGTTCCACTTGCGGACCACTAGAGTGGGCAGGGGTTTCATCCCTTCGTGGTCGATGTACCTCGATCACGAACAAAGCGTTTCAGTTCCACCTTCCTTGTTCGAACTGCTAAGGAGTGGAACTCATTGCCTGCGTCTGTGTTCCCACAGAACTACAACCTCGGGGTCTTCAAAACTAGGGTAAATGGGCATTTACTAGGTAAGCGTGGTTCACCTTCGGCCACATCTGCACCTCACATCAGGTGAGATAGTGGTCAAGCGCTACCTCGATTTCATAAAAAAAAAAGAAAAGAATTGGTAGTTGATTTGCCACGTTCTGACTTATCCACTTTTAAATATCTTTGAACGACCAAAACATCGACATTATGTAAAAAAATTATAGAAAATAATAATAATATATGTATTTTAATTCAGTTTATAATATTATAATTATTATATTTTATATACATAACTATATATATTTTTTGGTGCTTGAATCGCGCGATCGCACTAAAGCAAGAGTTCAAAAAAAGAGCATTGTAAGCAGTTCACTGAAAATATGACTTCTCTAGCCTCTATGAATCCCGCCTTCATGAAACGCACAATATTAGGCGACATAGGTTTAACGTTTTAAAAGGCTGTGACTTATAGACAGGCTAACAGTCTTCGCTTATGCTGAATGTTCTTGGTGTGGAAGCCTTCCAGAAGAGCATTTTAGATGAATTGAGGGGTTTGAGCTATCAGCAAAGCCATTGTTGATCAAAAGTTTTACTCAAAAAATCGTCGATCAAGCATAGTACCTACTTCCCTAACTTTTTCCTATTTCAGAAGCTAAAATTATCACTGCGGGATTATACTTTTGAGTCCATTAAAATTATAAAATAAAATTCGCTGACGGAACTAAAGTTAGCTCACTCAGATCACGAAAAATGTTTGTATGACAGTTGTATTGCCGTGGAGCCTACTTTAAAAGAGGTTTGATAAATATTGATAAATAGGTCATCCTCCTTTATTAGATAATAATAATTATTATTTCAAGATTCCGGATACTTTTTACACTGAATATATGCAAAGTGAATGTATTTCTATTTTTTGCAATGCGAATATTATAACCTTTGTTTGCAAAGCGTATATATTTTTAATAAGTAAGTACATGTAGGTTTTCTTTGTACAAAACAAATAAATATATCTATAAACACATGGCTGATAATAAATAATAAATCAAATCAATTAAGCATTTGTTACTAAGCATAACTAAGTAAATACAAATGCTAGTCGGTGAATATAAACTTGCTAAGATTTAATACAAAATAAAAAAATATACCTCGAAAATTCATAACTTAGGTACTACATAACATTTAACAAGAACGCCACATAACTCGATTTTAAGCATAAGAATAATAAATAATCGTAACGTACAGAACTTTCACGTTTTGTGCCTAGCACAAAAAGCAGTCAGGGCTTTCACCACCGTCTATTATTATTTACATAGTATTACATTTGCGTGTTGTGTATAAAGATAATACAAAGGAAATGCCACATCTAAGCTTTTTTAGTTTATCAAATGATGAATGTTTATGGCATATGCGTTTTTTTAACATATCCCAGTCTATGTCGCATAGGCTATCTACTTATGATTGTAGATATTAAAACAAAATTATCAAATACATATAAACAAGTGTGTACCTAAATAAACTTTCTAATTTGTGAAAATATCTATACTTAAGTATAAATAACATTTTTTCTCATGCCAATAATTCTCTGCTCCCCTGACCATTTTAGATCATTGCTACCTAGGCAGGTTTTTTTAAACAATCATAAATAAATATATATTAAATTTTCTACTTGCGTAGCGACCGAACGAAACGAGGTCCTATAACGAATTTTATTATTTGTTTCTAATACTATTAAAAAAAAAATTGTTTTACTTCAGCTCTGGAATAATCAAGAAACGAACAAAAAATCTATGTTATACTTATAGGATAGCATAATTTATACATTTCTGATTATCGTAACTTCTGATGTGTCAACCCTATTCATTTTTTCGGGCCAACTAGGGAACTCACAATATTCGCTTCTATACGTTAGTATTCTTATGGCTATAATTAATTTTCTGTTAAGTAGATAGGCGTCACTCGACAATCATCATACGTATAATGCGACTGACTGTGCTCGCTGAATTTCTACTCAATTTTAAATTTGCACTACATCTTATGACATAAAATGAGTATCTTATGATATACTTTCTGACAAGCCCGTTGGATGAGTGGTTAGGGTGCGTGCCTTAACGCTCTGTTCTAGGGTTCCCGGGTTCGATTCCCGGCAGGGTCAACTTTGAAAAATGAACTTTTCAAATTTGGCTCCGGTCTGGATCTGAAAAGTAGTGGCAGGGCACACTGCGTTTCGCAGTCATTTGGCAGCCCGTCTGGCGGCAGTAACCACCACCTTACAGAAGACCACCGTGAAATAACAGCACGTGTGCTGTTGTGTTTCGGTGAGTGAATAAGGGATACCAGAGCCCATTTCCCTATCCCCTCCTAATCCCTTATCCTTAATCCTACTGTAGTCGGCAGCGCACTTGCAGCAGCTTTGGAGTTGCTTGTGTTATAGGAGACGGTAGCCACCTACCATCAAGTGGACCGTCAGCCTGTTTGCCGATCTTAACAAAAAAAAGTATTGTTTTCTCAAGAGTATGTTGTTTTTTCACGACATCTTGCCCCCTTTGTTTTATGACTCAACATTCTTTTGCATTCATTTGAATTGACCCCCTACTGAGTGTTTGATCGGTCTCCCGCTCGGTTATCTGTTTCACGATCCTGTTCTTTCCACCCTACCTTGTACAACCAGATATTCTATTTATTATATTTTATTTCGCTTCGACACATAACCCTAAAAATAAAATGCAGTGTTAGGAGGTGTTTCTAAAACAGACATTAAAAATGTGATTATTGGTTCAAACGTAATGAGTACATGTTGTTATAAAAGGTACAAGGTGTAAAAGCAAGGTTGTGATTTACTAAGAGAATATTTATTAATTAATCCAAATAATAAATTAGTTTCCTATGACTGATAATGACCATAAATTACGAATTTTGAAATAAATAGGTAGTCAGATGATTTCGCAGCCGACTAGGATTTTTTGCTGACAAAATTAACTACTTGTGGAAAAGGACATCAATCAAAACCAAGTCATTGATTTTTAAAACTTACACTTTGGAGATTATGGTAATAATTTTTTTTCTTAATTTCAGTAATTTCCTGTGAATATTTCAGATTTTGTAAATGGGGAAACGTTCGAAAATTAACACATTGAGCGAGAAACACGTACTCGATACGTTGTTCGCTTTTTCAAACAGCTTTTTTGATACTTTCAAATTTAAATATCTATGAAATCCATTTACCAAATTACACGATATTTTCCCAGTAAAATCTATATTAATAATTTCTTTTTACCTAATGATACAAATTTCAACCGTTAAAACGAAAATAAAAATAAACTGAATGGCCTGATCTCCATAAAAAACTGACTGTTCTCCTCAAAGATGTTGTATTAGTCTCAATTATCTTTGGTTCTCCTTTATATATCTGTTAAAGAGACACACGGAGAGTGATTAGTGACATTTATGAAAAAGACGTTTAGTTGATTCAGATCTACCAGTTTTTAATGTCAATGTCGTCGTTCTATAAAAGTAAATTAATTTTTTTATCTTTTGAAGAAATCTTTTAAAATTAAAGATACTTTTAGTCTTATATTAAATGTAAGTGGTTGTTATTTACAAGAAGAGTTTAATTTTCACCATTTAACTATTTTCTAAATAAAGTGACTTTTGAAAAATAATAATAATAATAATAGAAGTTTGAATTTCGAAACGATTCGTAACAGGCTATGAAAAGTGTATTATATGTAGGTATACTACACCTAAGCGAGCAATCACAAATAGTCCCAAAGCAGGCCCAAAGGCATTTTATTATGTTTGGAAAAGAATTGCTATGAAATTTTCTACATTGCCATGCAATTATTTCGGAAATTCATTTTTACGAATTAAAATAATTTATGACAAGCATTAGAAAGAAAAACCCCTAAAAATAATGAGTGGATTTTTAATTACAATTTTAATCACGAAATAAAATTGATGGTATTTGGTTGTCTGTAATACATTCCTCAAAGAATTCCCACATTGCTCAATTGATATAACCATTTATTCTAAATCTTGAAAAAAATATTACAAAATATAATTTGAATGAAATAATGAACATACTATTTAAAACGATTTATCGTTTAGAAATTTTAATAAACATATAACTAATAATGGCCCTTGTCTGAAATGTGACAAAAAAAGTTGAATTAAATGATTTTTTTTTTAATTTATAAACACAAAATAAGGCTTTTCCAAAATAAGGCTGCGTAATTATCTGACAATCTAATATATAATGCTAGAATCGTCAATGCGAATCTTTGTTTTATAAATGTGTTTTCTTTGATTGCGTTCTAGTTTCGAGAAGAACTACTGCAGATCAAACTGAAACGATTTTAAAATGTGAGTACGATTTTTAATGGTGTTATTTAACTATGTATTAGATTTTTGTTTGACCTTATATCATGAATACGTTTCATTGGTATTATAGGTTTATTTATATATAGGTTTATTTATATTATAGGTTTAAAAAAGATATAGGTAAATAACCCTATGTTATATTTTAACATAGGGTTTATTTATATCTTTTTTGGGGGCCAAAAGAAATTTATTAGAGCAATATATGACTATGATAAGTTGTGTTACTACCTTTATTTCAAAAGTTACATAAATTAATTACCTCGTTCATCTATACTCTATTTTAATATTGTAAAGAGGTAAATTTTGTATGTTTGTTTGTATGTAGGAGGTAATCTTATTCGATTTAAAAAATCTTTCACCAATAGTTAGATATCTAACGGGCATCAGCTATCTAAAAATAAAGATCCCAACGCTAGCTAAAAATATAATGTAAGGCGTTACTTTATATATTTATTTATTTATTTATTTATTTTTAAGGGAAACATACAGACTATAATACTTATAACTAAAATGACAAAAATGGCACAAATACCAATAAAGTTTCCACAACTATTTAGTACACGACAATATTACGAATTAATTTAATTTAATAAAAATGAAGTTCAAAACAAACTTAGAAATTAAGCATTACATAGACTTTCCAGAATCGCTCTCCGATACTGTGCACGCTTCAGATTAAATAAATCAATATGGGAAAATTCACCATTATATGACCATGTAGTTAGACTTCACAAATATACTATATATTATATACTATATATATTACTTTATATGTATATTTTATCAGGCCTTACCAGCCAGCTAGTTATACATAAAGGCATTGTGGATATTTGTTAGAAAGTATCTAAATTATTTTGTTAAACATAGTGCAATAGTATTAGATAAAGTAATAATTGATTGTAAAGAACTAAAGACCAAAATTTGGACTACTTATTTTTGTTTTTATTTTATTAGTTGGAAATCAGTGTAGTTTTGATTAATTGTTGTGTTACATTTTTTAATTATTATTCGATCCAAATGTTGTGAATCCCTGAATGTCTGTTTACATTACAGCTTCTCGTGACGGCGACTATATATAGCTGGTGCCCGCGATTTCGCCCGCGTTGAAAAATGAAAAAATAACGCCTGACTAAATATAATAATATGAGCAATTTAACGTCTAACATCTTTATTGCATTTATAGCTTTGCCAGGCGTTAGATGATCCCTCGCGAACAGTGCTTTTTCTGGATGAAAGGTACCCTATGTCCTTTCCTGCATCCCTGACAACGTGTTTACAAAATTTAATGATGATTGGTTCAGCGGTTTAGGCTTGAAAAGGTAACAGACAGACAGACAGAGTAACTTTCACATAATATTAGTAAAGTATGGATTAAATATTGTTTTCAAAGATACTACACTCATTACTATTAAAGAATTGCCAGATCCCCTCTTTGAAAGAAAAGTTACTATTATTATGACTTTAAAGATTATTTTAACTACTATAATTTCATACCCTTATAGCAAAGAACATACTTGTACCTTAATTGCCATAATACATATAATAAGGAAACATCTTTAGACACGGTCGTGTTAATGAAAATAACATTTATTTGTTTATAAATACATTTTTTCCCTATCCACTCCTAATTCCTTATCCTTAATCCTACTGCAGTCGGCAGCGCACTTGCAGCAGCTTTGGCGTTGCTTGTGTTATAGGCGACGGTAACCACCTGCCATCAAGTGGACCGTCAGCCTGTCTGCCGATAATAATATAAAAAGTAAAACATTATTTACTAAAAAAAACTTAATTTTAATAATATTATCGGTTGTAGTTTTATAAGTTATTTTTATACATATCTAGTTATTTTACAAGCTCTTTAAATGTATGTTTGCTAGTTCATTACACCTTCTATACTTAGTACATACTATCCTTACAAACTTGAAGAACCAATCATTAAAGGAATTTATTTTTTAATAATTGAATTAATTTACTTTTTATTTTATTTAATATTACGGTACTGTCAGAAAAAATTATGGCAAATTTAATAGTGTTTTTTTATTATTTACAGCATACGGCCTGGACAACGCTGGAGTATGGTGTGTGTGCTGTGCGTGTTTAAAAATTATTGAAGTGTTATACCTGGGAAAACCCAGTTGTAATACTATCAATAATCTGCTTTGCGTTTGCTTGCGTATTTGCTCCGCGAATGTGTTGTGTGCTCCGCGAACATTATTGCTCCGCGAATGTATTGTTGTTTGCTTCGCGAATATGTTGTTGTTGCTATGCGTTACAAGTGTCTATTAGGCGTCTTATCTACTCGTGCTGTGCGAATATTTTTCGTCTGTTGTGTATTATTTTGACAGTGCGTGCTGTAAGGTTTAAATTTCTCAAACATTTATAAAGGTGCGTATGTTTTTTAAATATGTATATAGAATAGAATGGAATGGAATGGAATAGAATGGAATGAAATGGAATGGGATGGATTGGAATGAAATAGAACGGAATGGGATGGAATGGAACGGAAGGTACGGAATGGAGCGGAATGGAGCGGAATGGAGCGGAAGGAACGGAATGGAACGGAATGGAACGGAATGGAACGGAATGGAACGGAATGGAACGGAATGGAACGGAATGGAACGGAATGGAACGGAATGGAACGAAATAGAACGAAATAGAACGGAATAGAACGGAACAGAACGGAACAGAACAGAACGGCACAGAATAGAACAGAATATAAATATAAAATTATTCTCATAAAATATAAAGTTTCGAAACTTAGTCTATTTTCATATCGAGAAATGCTATTGCATATTTAGCTTCTTTTTTTTCTAGCTTAAAAGTTGCCATAGATGTCATATTAAAAATAAAATTTAAATTATATATTTTTTTATTTTTGCAGTTAATTCATCTTACTGTTCAGCTGTGCAGGGTCAGCATGTTGAGGTAAGTTCGCAATATACATAATGACATCACATTTTCATATTGCATGTAGTTGTAATAAAGTGGTAATAATTAATTATATATTTTGTAATAAAGTGTAATAAAGTGGTAATAATGTGTAATAAACAAATGTGTAATAAAGTGGTAAGTAATAATTAATTATATATTTTTTAATGTTATTTATTAGTCGTAGGAAGTCCACTGCTGGACAAAGCCTCCCTAATTTTTCAAAAAAACTGGTCAGAAGTAGCCTGGATCCACCGGCGACCGGTCTGCCTGGTCTTGCGGGTGGACGTCCTAGGCTGCGGTTGTCGGTCCGTGGCCTTCACTCGAGAACCTTTTGTCCCAGCGGCTATCCGTCCTTTGTGCCCTGCCCACTGCTACTTCAACTTACTAATCCGTCGGATTTAAGTCGGTAAAATACGTTCGTCTACGGTGCTCTTCATTGCTGATTCTATCTCGCAATGCAACCCCGAGCATAGCCCTCTCCAAAGCTCGTTGAGCCTCTTACGAAGCCCATAGTTAGAGACCAAGTTTCAGCGCCATATGTCATCACTGGCAACACACATTGGTCGAAAACTTTTGCTAAAAGACACTAAGGAATTTTGGACGAAAAGATGCCTCGGAACTTCCCGGACGCTGCCCATCCGAGCTGGATTCAACGATTGACCTTCTCGAACTCCTCTAATTGGGTTATACCAATTACTACACTATACCTAATTTTGTTATTTTTTTCTTAAATATATTGTTTAACCTTGTTTACAGGCCTTGGCGATAGAGGAGGAGGAAGTTCCCAGGGTGTGGAGTAAGTGGGGTGTAGGACTTCGGTGAGTTGTAATATGTACACCTGTTACTTGTCCAAACTTAAATTATGCAATTCTTTAATATTCGCTACTGCGAGAGTAAGCGGGATTTTTTTATGTCTCCTAATGTAACGCGAATTTGCATTATACCTACTTCATTGTCATTATCAGTCATAGGATTAGTCTTCGTTTCACTTCTTAAAAAATAACAGACATTATATGTATGTGTATACCCACGCATACATATAATTATAAGTATTTTATTTATTTTCAAATTAGTTAGTATTTTGACTAATTAGATCAAACAGCATATTTTCATTAGTAATACCTACACAATTTAAATTGGTCGTAAAAATTGGAATAATTTCCAATTTTTTAAGTACGCCATAATGACTTAAATTGTAATTTCAAAAAATTATGTAATTTATTTACTTCATTATGACGGTCCTAAGCCCGTAAAAAGTATGAAGGGAAAATTGGAAATTCAAATAATGTTATATACTTACTTATTATTTTGAAATTACCGGAAAGACCATTTTAATGTAAACATTTTTAGTGTTACTTTTTGTAGCCTATAACACAGGCACTGGTGCTGCAAGCGCGTTGCCGTTCAAAGTAGGATTAGGAAGTGATAGGGCAATGGGTTCTAGCATCCCTTACTCACTCACCGAACCACAACACCCATTGGTCTTTTTTGTTTTTTTACTTGCAATAATAAGTACTTTTGTTGAACAAGATATTATATTTTCGGCCTAAATATGAGGAAATATGAGAAATATAATGTACCTTTATTGTCTTTATATGAGAAAATCAATTAATTAATAATTGTTTTGTATGTTGTAGTTGATTTATGTCGTGGAGCATGACTATGATTGATTAGGCGGAAAATTGGAATAATAAATTGGAAAATGAATAAATAATTATAAACAAATAAACTGTTTTATTTATTATTAACCTGAACACATTTAGTCTTCGTTTAAAAAGAGCCTACACGGTTTTCATAAGAAAATTAAAAATATACGGCATTTTATATTTTTTTTTTTCAGGAATACGTCTTATTATTTATTAAGTAAAGTTTTTACTAAAAAAATATTAAAATAATGTATTGATTTCAAGTCCAACAAACTGGGCATCGTTTCTCGTTATCAAAAACTTTATATGAGATATTCACTCTTATGTCCTAATACATAATTTTTCCTTTAAAAAATGTAAAAGAACTGTTTTAAATATCGTTAGTTTCTTTGCCAGAATTAGTGTTGAAAAACATATTAAAATGCAATCTTCAGAGAGTGGATCAGGGGCCTTAGTCAAAGTAACATAACGATAACGATAACGAAGTTCGCAAGAATAAATTGTATGGGATGTATCACGTGATTTAGCGACGGCATATGTCAATCCCATACATTTTATTGTTTTCGAACTTCGTTATCGTTATCGTTATGTTACTTTAACTAAGGCCCCAGGTGCCACTAAAGATTGGCGGTCAGTCTGGAACTGTCCTCCTCTTTGTCTTTTGTTCGTTGGTTCGTTGGAACAACTCAACTAGGTTAGTTATCCTGATCCACTCTCTGACGTTCTTCGGGCACCATTTCTTTCTTCGGCCAATTTTCCTCTTCCTAGCGACTTAGCCCATCATCAATGTTATAAAATTTTTATGTTATGGTGTAACGACAACAACAATCTACTCTAATATCAACAAAGAGAGGTGGAGCTTGAATTCCAGCTTGAATTACTCTAAAATTAACAGACATTTAAAAAAAAATTGCATATAAGTAGTAGGTTCTCTAGAGATATGTAACAGCTAGACTTAATAATAGGCAAAATTCTAGTCTTAGCCCTAGTTATATTTAGTTTTTATGATTAACTGATAAAGAAAGACAGACACAGATTTGAAATTTAGTGTAATCTTTTTATATATATAAAAATGAATCCCCATTTCCCTTGGTGACAGCATCACGCGTGAACGGGTAGACCGATTTTAATTCGGTTTTCACTAATGGAAAGAGGGATAAACGGGGAATGTTCATATATATACAAATTGCACCCTGGGCGAAGTCGGGGGCGGATTGCTAGTTAAATAAATAAGATAGTACAATTAGCGCTATCAAATATTATCAAAATTCAAATATACGTATTAATAAAATATAAAAAATAACGCAATTCATACTTTGATGGTTTGTTACTATTGTCTAATGTAAGTCAGTACTAGTGACTACAAAGTTCAAACAAATGAATTAACAAATGCTCATGACGTGGTAGGTACCTATTGTTTATCAAAAAATTGTCTAAATGGGTGCGATGAGATTCCAAAAAAGGTTTATTTTTTGGAACGGAGCACTGTTTCTGTAAAATTTTCATTCAGTTACAACATAATTCTTTTTTATTTACTTATTTATTATTTTGTGAGGACATGTCACACAGCACCATCTAGCCCCAAATTAAGCAGAGCTTTTACTATGGATGCTCGACACCTTTTTATTTTGAATAAACATAGAAAACTCCCAGACCAAAACAAACAAGACACATTCATGCATACAAATGTTTGTCTTGCTTGAGTGGGGATCGAACCCGCCAACTCTGTCACAGCAGGCAGAGCTACTACCGCAGAGCCAATCAAGTCGTCAATTTATTGGGACCTGCATGTATGCGTGAACACGGACACCATACATATGTGGACTTGTTTTGACAAAATTTATTGCCATTTTGGTACCTACGGCTAAAAAAGTGACAATAAGCACTGCCATTGTAAATGTTCTACCAATCTTGTTACTATGAAAGATAAGAGATAAAGAAGTATGGGAAATGGGAATAGACTCTAAAATCCTTTATTCACTCACCGGGCATTTAGTCTTCCGCGGTCGTTAACTGGGCAGCCCTTATGGTGACAGTAACCGTCATAAGGGTTTATAACATCGTGAGATACCATTGTGAGACGGCAAATGAATAAAGGATGCCCACCGTGTGCATATCCTTTATACAGCTTTTTTTATGTTAAGATCGGCAGACAGGCTCACGGTCCACTTGATGATAGGTGGCTACCGTCGCCTATAACACAAGCAACGCCTAAGCTGCTGCAAGTGCGCTACCGACTACAGTAGGATTAGGAGGGGATAGGGAAATGAGCCTCTGGCATCCCTTACTCACTCACCGAAACACAACAGCACACGTGCTGTTATTTCACGGTGGTCTTCTGTTAGGGGGTTGTTACTACCGCCAGACGGGCTGCCCTAATAACTGCGAAACGCAGTGTACCGCCCTTTTTTTTTTTTTTTTTTTTTTTTTTTTTTTTTTTTTTTACGTTGGGAAATCCATCATGGATACCCAGCAGCGAAAGGGGACGCTGTGGGTTATGCCGGACTCCTACCGGCTAAAACCCAACGACTTTCTAGCGCGGCCGTAGATGGGCGGGGTCGCAGGAACGTTGTTGCACAACTACGGCGACCCGCCACGGCTGTTCAGCGCGAGGAGGACTACGCTCCCTGTCGGAACCTCGGCGTACCCGAAAGCGGAGGTACGCCGGCCATCTCGGAGACCTCACAACGGGCGGTAGTCTCCCCTTAGACTACCGCCCAGGTCCTGGTCAAGGGGGAAGGCGGCGGATATAGGCCATCCGCCTGCGCCCGAGCCTTCTCCGGCGGATCGGCTGGGAGAGGGGATCCTCTTCCCGTTGCCTCTCCGCCGCTTCCTTGCGCGACATAACGTGCTCACAAAACGTGAGCATCGCTTGCCACGCAAGGTCGCTGCCGACCATCACTTTCACGACGGCCGGCGCAGTGTACCGCCCTGCCACTACTTTAAAAAAATTGCAATATACATAATTAAATTTGCAAATCCTCGCCTTAGTGGTGAAGTGAGCTATTCCACAATTAAAAAAACAACTTCTATTTGAGCTATCTCTTAGATCTCTTCACCACTAGAATCTCTATTTAACGCTGAGTATGATGATGTTCATAAAAGTGTAGGTTAGCTCTTTTCATCACCAAGGCGACGAAATAGAGATGCAACACACTTACATCCATCTTTTCTTGTGTACAGGACATAGCAGCTGATGGTAGATATTTACCAAAGTATAAATTCTACTAAGTGGACTGAATACAGTTCAGACACACACTCATAAATTGCAAAGACGTATCCCTTGATTGGATATATATACAGAATAAATGATGATAACATTGATAAAAGAGTATTTCAGTGCGCCGAGGTGCGCGGCCGCACATAGTCGACAGCAGAATTTAACGACATAATCCATTACACAGTAGATACAACTGCGCACTATATTTATAACAGTATCCGAACTGTTGTTAATCTGCATAACTCGTTCATACAACTGTCATTAACCGGTGCATAGCAACAGGCGCCTCGGGACAACTTATTGCCTATTCATAATAGAAAATGCAACCACAAAACATGCTTGTGCTTTTTGAAAATGAAACAAAATAACTCTTAGTCCCAGCGAAATAAGATTGCAATTTTTTAACACCAAAATACGGAATCAGCTGAAAGTTTGCTGTGAAGGTTTGCACTGCAACACTTTGTTACTGTTTCCAAAGGATTTTTCAGGGGAAATTCAATCTTATTGTTAAGGTCGTATGACTTATAGGATGTATTATACTGGATTTGTTTGAGGATATCTTCGGCTTTGAGCTTGTCATTAAGAACCATTTGCAATGATACCACATGGAATTTATAAGATTTCATGAATATGAAATATTAATAATAGATTTTCAAACTATTTCAAAATCAACGACGATCTGGAGACAGTAGACCCAAATTGTTATACCTACAAGGTTGGAAAATTATTAATTGTACGAAATGTCATATTATGCACGAGCGAGCGAAATTGCTAATACGAGTACGAAGCAGTTAGCCGGTTGTCGGTAATATAGCCAACTCGGTACAAGCGTCGGAACTTATTCCTCCCCACACCACTATGGAGCCACCATGAAAACTCATAGTTTGTGTAGTGGTGATGGGTAAAAATCGTCCTCCTCTTTTTCTCCACACTCGTTCTCGACCACCTGGTGCACGTAAACCTAACCTACATTCGTCAGTGAACAAAACCTTAGCCTACTACTCGTGGGTCCAGTTGGCATGTTCTTGGGTGAAACGAAGTCTTGCTACTCGATGTTGTCTGAGAAGCTCTGGGCCGCGTGCTGATACGTCTTCTTAGCGTACGCTCGCTAACATTAACACCTCTCGTAATTTGGAGTCGCGAGCGGATTTCAACAGAAGCGATTTCGCAGAATTCAAGGATAATAAAGCGGTCATCCCGGGCCGATGTGCATCTTACACCTCCACTACCTGGTCTGCGGGTGTAGCCGCCAGTCTCCTGGTATCGTTTCAATCCATATCCATTGTGTCAACCCTTGGTTGATTAATGCCAGGGCTTGTGCAACCTGAGCTGGTGTTAAGGGCCTTTTTATTTAACTTAGTCGCTTCGATTCAACTAAAGCTTAAAACAAATGTCAATTACCCTCTTGAACTAATGGGAAGTATTTTTTCGTTACTTTTTTATCGCAAGATAAGCGCTTGGCCAAGATTCCGTGCCGCCGTTCAAATCTAGAAGTTTCTAGAAATCTTGGAATTATCAGATAGGACTATTAAAAATACCGTAACTTATTATAACCGACTTAAGTATCTCGAAATTATATCCCTGAACAACCATGACTGATCTTAGATTTAATTACACTTTTCAAAACTAGATTGTCCACAATAGGGGATCGGACAGTAATCAGATTAAAATTTAAAATGTAC
This sequence comes from Bembecia ichneumoniformis, assembly GCA_910589475.2. Taxonomy (NCBI): domain Eukaryota; kingdom Metazoa; phylum Arthropoda; class Insecta; order Lepidoptera; family Sesiidae; genus Bembecia; species Bembecia ichneumoniformis. The sequence goes on along the minus strand of OU342525.1, from coordinate 18,755,166 downwards.
TTATACTTAAAATTTTAAATTTAAAATGTACCAATCACAGTGCGTGACGTCATTTGTGGGCAATCATTGTCTTATGCCAATGCAGCTGTTTTGTTATGATATGACCACAAATGACGTTACGCGCTCTCAGATGAACTATCGTGGCATTTTCAAACAAACAATATTAAAACATGATTTTGAGTAGCTAAAAGGCTATAAATAAATAAAATAGTATTTTTTATGGGAATAAATATCCATGAAGATTAATTTAAAACACTTTCCGAAAATTTGTCCGATCCCCTATTGCTAGCTGAACTCAATTTAAAATCTCGCTTACTTAAGTAGGTACGTACTACAAATGTACTAATTTAGTTATGCTAAGTGAACCTGTAAATAAATAAATACACTAAGGAATTTATTGCCTTTTTTATAGTCCTACCGCAGAAATCAGGAACCACGCCTGTGAGTAAACAAAATCTATCTCTGGGTCATTTCCCTGTTTCGAAGATCGTATTTGTTATGTTTATTTCGCAAAGTCCTCACGTTTCCCGCGGAAATGTTCTGCAAACGCGAATCGATTTCAATAGTTTGTGATTTGAATGTGGAATCGGGATTTCTTTTTGACTTGAACAACGAATAAAGAACAGCTTAAAAGAAACAACGCTGAATTCGCTTGTATAGTTGACTGCATTCTATTGATTTATCTTAATACATTTTGTTTTCGTCTTATAAAAGTAGTTAAGGGGGAGACAAACGCTAAATACTAAAAATATCCATTGTTTAATGAAAATGTTACAAGAAATGGACAAGACAATTGCTTTGAAAAAAATATATATTATACTTAAACATGTGAAGAACCAATTGTATTAATTAGAATTTTCGTTAAGGTAATAGAAACTCCACAAAAAAAGTTAGAACACAAGAAGAATTTGACCTTTATTGAAAATTCTCTCGAAAACGGCTTATTGCACGCATATGAATCCTGTACCTAATCAGATTAAAAAATTGTATTGATAAAAAAAAAAATTTTGTGTAATGTTCTAATGGTAAAAACAAAAAAACACCATTTCTAGGCCCGTCGAATTGTCTCCGCCGCCAGCGAGTTCTATAGTAAATGTCATTTGCCTCAGTGAAGCCCTTAAAAGAAAAACAATCGGAAATATTATATAACTTGCCATGTTTATTTCTTATACTTTTCTCTTTTTATTTAATAATTCGTAGATATTTTGTTTAGCCTTTTTGAAGTTGCCTAAGTTGTTTTTCAGTCGTCACAAAATTATCACAGTCTCAAGACACATCTATTTTACATATCTATTACATATAATAAAATCGTAAACGAGCCGTGTACTTATTTGTACTTATGTTACCTAGATTAAAAAAATAGTTTTTTAGATTTCATCTGTTTTTCTTTATGTCTGTTTGTCTGTGCGTTTGTGCACGCTAATCTCAGAAAGGCTTAACCGATTTGAATGCGATTTTCACTGATATATTGTAGCAAGCTTCCCGTAACATTTAGTGTTTGTTTCATTCCAATCTGTTTATAAACAAAAAAATGTAATGCGATTATTGATGTGAGTCTAATGTTATTTATCAGTGTTACAGGAGCAATTATTGTACTCTCAAAACTAACATAAACTTATAGGTAGAGGTATATTTATTTATCTATTTATTTATAATGGGTACACCAACAGAAAACACAACAATCATATAAAAATAAACTTCACATTCGGTCATAGTCTGATGTGAGTTCCAATTATAGGTATACACAGCATTTACAAATTTATTATCGACCCTTAAGGCTTATAGAATAAAATATAAGAGTACTTATACTAATATCTAAAGTATATTGTTACCTAAGTAAACTTTTTCAACTTTCCGTCCGTGTATCTTTATAAAAGATCTACTTTTTTAAAAGCTTTTTGTATTGCATGCGGCATTTGTTCATAAGATACCTTTTGTCTCGTAAAAAAAAAACTTCTCTACTCGTAAAAAAAAACGAATGTCACGTGATTTTTATATAATTCACCCCAGTAGTAGTTTTTTTTAAATTTATTTTAAGATAATTTCATTGAAATTTTCAAGACTACATTATTGTACTTTTAGAGTATTGATAGGCATTGATTACCTACATAGTTTCCTAGACATTGAGTAACTTATTATGCTTGCATGAAACGACAACATTAAGTTTATTGTTTCAACAATATTATTCAGTAACACATAACTTAAAAATCAATGTGTGCTTACCAGAAATTCGTCGTATCATCAAGTTCACCGTCAAAGGGCTTTTATTGTGCAGGATGCTATTCAGAACGAGGTTTTGATCCCAAAATCCGGCTGAATCGCAGTTATTACAGTCTCGCCGAGAGCGCGTGGTGCGAGATGAGTCCAAATATTAAAGTCGGCCCAAAGAAATATATTGCTATGTAACATTCGGATTAAGTCCGTGTCAACACAACCAGTCTGCTTCAATACAGTTACGGACAACGAAATCAAAAAGTTGTACCTTAATTCTTTTATAAATGCGTAAGTGAGTTCGATTCTTCGTTACATTTTCATTCATGTCTTACCTTTTTTATGCTAAGGTAGGCCAGACAGGCTGACAGTCCACTTGATGGTAGGTGGCTACCGCCTATAACGCAAGTAACGCCACAGGCGCTCCAAATGGGCTGTCAACTACAGTAGGATTAAGGACATGGGATTGGGAAGGCTTAGGGTGCTACTCAACCGAACAGAAAAGGATATAGAGAAAAGGACCTTTCATAGAGAAAAGTACTGTTTTTGTCTCAAACAAAAGCTAGTTATATTTCTTAAATTTAAACTTTCTGTAGATTTTCGTTACTTTTATAATGCATTTTTTTTTATAAATAAAAGCTTACTAAACTTACTAAACCGATTTATTAATAAAAACTTTTTTTTTATGTTAAGATCGGCAGACAGGTTGACGGTCCAATTGATGGTAGGTGGCTACCGTCGCCCATGACGCAAGCAACGCCAGAGCTGCTGCAAGCGGATAGGGAAATGGGCTCTGGCATCCCTTACTCATTCGCCGAAAGATATTATTTTTTTTTTTCATAAAATTTGATTTATAAAAAGCAAAAGTTTCAACATATTTCTGTAATTTTTAAAATAGAACAGTATTGAAATGTTTGAAACTTATTGTAAGTTAAATGAAGTTTTATTGCAAAATAATTAATTGTTCTTGGAATCTCGTTAAAAAGTTTTAACAACCAATTGAAATGCTGATTACGATAGAACATAATTATATCAAAAACTAGTTAAAAACAAGGAAAATCCTTAAAAAGTCTGCGATTAATTCGACCATGAATCCAATTTCATACATGACCAGTTCAGAAGGTGTCCTGAGAATAAATTAATTCCTCCATTTTTTCCTTTGAAGGCCTTTTCATTAGGTTAAAAAGGAAATTCGGAGTTGTTTAAATGAAGGAACGACCTGTGGGATGGATTTTAGATTACACTATAAAAGGATAATTTAAAAACGATATAATGTTTTCCGTTAAATTGTTTACAACAAAATTTATTTATTTTATTTTATATGGTCTTATTTTGGGTTTTGGGATATTAAAAAAAAAAGTTTATTCACGTTGTACTTATGTTACCGAAGTCAAAAAAATAGTTGTCTGTTTGTCCGTGCGTTTCTTTGCGCTAATCTCAGAAACGGCTTAACCGATTTGAATGCGACTTTCACTGATGTATTATACAAAGCTTCCCGTAACATTTAGTGTTTGTTTCATTTCAATCGGTTAACAAACAAAAAAGTTACGCGCCATACCGAATACCACGCGTACAAAGTTGCGGGATCAGCTAGTACTGAAATAAATCCAATTATAAATGCGAAAGTGAGTTTGTTTGTTTGTTTGTTTGTTTAACCGATCATTTGAAATTTTGCATACCCGTTTTCAGGAATACAGAAAGGATTTAGGGTATGTTTCTTTGGAAAAGAATACATTTCCCGACGTATCAAAAATTAAAATAAAAAAATCAACCCTTGTCAAAATTATATGAGTAATAAATATTGAATTAATGTTTTAACACCTAAGAAAAAGGGGTGCGGAAAAAGTCGCGGAGAAAAGCTAGTATTATATATTTATTAGTAGTGCCAATCGCCTATGACTTCGCTCTTTTTAACTCGTCCCGCATTAAATTGTCGGGACTGCTGAGGGGAGGTCGCTACTTGCAAATCTCGGAAATATCTATTTAAAAATTAAATAAAGTATAATTCAATTTTTTCTTTTTATGAGCCTTAAGATAGTGGATCTTAAAATTTATCTTAAGAATTAGCTATTTAAAATATTGATTATTAAGTAAATCGCACGGTTACAACATCGATACATATTAGATTCAATTTCAATTTTATGATTCGCGTGACTCTTTTGTTTGTAAACCGATTGCAATGAAACAGACACTAAATGTTAAGGGAAGCTAATGTTTGTCTTGCTACAATACATCAGTGAAAACCGCATTCAAATAGGTTAAGCCGTTTCAGAGATTAGCGTGCACAAACGCATATGCAAACAGACAAAAATTCTAAAAATTCTAAATTACAGACACGGCTCGTTTACGATTTTATTATATGTACAGATAAAAAGATGGACATAAATTAATTTAATATAAATTAATTTAATCTCCGGTAATAACTTTTAGACAAAATTAAAGTGAATTGGAATATAATTTAGATTAGTAGCGAATTCATCATATTTTTGTCATGCTTTGAATTTTTTAATTTTATTTTTAGATGAATCCTAGGGAACAGATTTTTTTTCCTGGATGGATGCAAAATTTCATGATGATCGGTTGAGTAATTAAGGCGTGAAATCGTAACAAACTAATAGACAATTTCTACATTTATGATATCAGTTAAAATTAGGTATTTTTCTATTATTAAATTGACTCTGGTCTGGATTTGAAAAGTAGTGGCAGGGCACACTGCGTTTCGCAGTCATTTGGGCAGCCCGCCTGGCGGCAGTGACCACCTCCTTACAGAATACCGCCGTGAAATAACAGCATATACGTGCTGTTGTGTTTCGGTGAGTGAGTAAGGGATGCCAGAGCCCATTTCCTTATCCCCTTCTAATCCCTTATCCAATCCTACTGTAGTCGGCAGCGCACTTGCAGCAGCTTTAGGCGTTGTTTGTGTTATAGGCGACGGTAGCCACCTACCATCAAGTGGACCGTCAGCCTGTCTGTCGACCTTAACATAAAAAAAAATATTTTTTTTTTTTTTTTAGTATTATTTTATTATTATTAGTCATATTATTTTAGTACTAAACTAATATGACGAAACATGTTTTAGTTTTCAAATTAATTGAATTCAATTTGATTTTCAAATGACCCTTAATTTATGGATCTTCACACCGGTAGTAAGTTAAACGCAGTCTAAACTCAAGTGTAGGTTTTAACTCCTGTTAAAAGGGGCGCTCAGTTCAACCCCTCTTGTCACCTCTTGTCAGATCTGCCACCCTTGACAGGTTACGTCACGAGCCTCTCAAGAAAATGACTGTGAGATTTCTGACGCCAGTTAAATGTGGGGGGCAAAGTTTTCAATTAGACCCAAGGTAGTTCGAGTCAATTTGAGAAAAGTTAAAATATTTATATTGCTTTAATATTTTATTGCTAAATAATGATATCTGTAAATAACAAAAATCTATAATACCTATAATAAAATCGTAAACGAGTCGTGTCTGTACTTTAAACTTTTTTTAAAAAAAAGTAAGTTGTACACGTAGTACTTATGTTACCGAGCTAAAAAAAAAAATAGTTTTTAGAATTTTTGTCTGTTTTTCTGTGCGTTTGTGCACGCTAATCTCAGAAACGGCTTAACCAAGTTGAAGGCAGCTTTCATTGATATATTGTAGCAAGCTTCCCGTAATATTTGGTGTTTGTTTCATTCCAATCGGTTTCCAAACAAAAAATTTACTCGCTATACCGAAGTACGAAGTTGCGGGCTCAGCTAGTAAGATAATAAAGTTAAATTGCAACTATATGATAAATATGGAACAGAAATGAGCAGTAAAAATTAAGAGTTTTTCGGATATCTTTTTGCATCATTAATTTATTAATGGCAGAGCAGTTGTAAACTGAGTCACAAATCTGGCGGCAGTCACCAGCCCTTTACAGAATACCAGTATAAACTAACAGCACAACTACTATTGTGTTTCAGTACAAAATGCCAAAGAAAATTCTCTACCGTCCTGACCATATAATTTTTCCTATCAAGGTAGACAGGGGAATAATTGCATTTCCCTAGCGTTCTTGAGTTTATAGGCGAAGATTAGTCACTTTATCAAGAGCCACACTGTTTTTCGCAAGGGCAAGGCAAGGGGGTGGCTCTTACAGACTACCACGGCATGTGTTCTGTTCTGATACGGTGAGTAAGGGATGACTGAGCCAATTTTCCCTATCCTTTCTTAATCCTTTGTCCTTGACCCTACTAAGTTTGGCAGCCCACTTGCAGCACTTGAGGCGAAGCTTAGTAGACCGACCGTCATCCTGTCTGATGGTATTAAAGATTAATAAAGTACTTGTATCAATTTTTATTATATTAGCTGGTGCCCGCGAAGTCGCTACTTCGTCCGTGTTGAAAAATCTATCTATCACACTAAAATAGAATTAGGCGAAGCGGCGACATCTATCGGATTTGGGTAGAACTGCTTGGTGATACACCTATGCATAGTATGCTCCAATTTTCAAACACTCGCGAACCTAAGGAAAAAAAAAAACGGGACAAGTATGCGAGTTGAACTCGCGTGAAGAGGGGAAAACTGCATGAAAGTTCATTAGTTTTTGAGATTATCGCGAACATACATTACAGACACGCGGTGGCGGACTTTGTTTTATAATATGTAGATTTTATCCCGTCCGTAAAAAAATATCTGATAGTGGAAACCGCATCAAAATCTGTTGCGTGGTTTAGGATATAAGTAAAGAAAAGACTATAAGTAAAGAATAAACAGTTTATTACCAATTTCCCATGTGATTGTTATTTTTTTTTTTAGTGAAGTATCTATTGACGAGCTTATAGGGTTATCATGAAAATATTCGAAACACTTTTTTTTTTGCGTACTTAAAGTATAGTTAACAAATTCGAAATGTTATTCAATTTCGCCCAACCTTAATATGGATAATAAAAACATTAGGTAACATGTTTAATCGTTCACGATTGTTTTAATGCAAAATTAAACTGCTTAAAATATAACTCGAGACAACAAAAAGAACAAAACGCAGCAACAACAAATTCACTTAAGGTCCGGCTCCCGAAAATTATGATTGTTTGCCTTAAGTTTGTAACTAAACCAAATATCTCATCAATGTAAAACTTACATAATATGTTTTAAAAACCTTTTTCTAGTCATTTTAAAGACAGAATCACAATTGATAGAAATTGACTCGATACTTTTAATTTTTTTTTAATGATACCTTTTTCAAGATTTTTCTCGTTTTTCTCGGAAAAAACTTTAGTTACATATGTAAAATGAATACTCATAGAAAGAAAATACGATTTATTAGTTACATAAAAGACAAAAATTGCCTAGACCGATTATTATTCTCATAATAAACTAAATATGATTTGAGACTTGCGTCCTTTACTTCTGTGCAAGAATACGGTCAAACAGATCATTTTATTTTCAACCTTATTTTAACGTACTTTAGGTTGAATATCGAATGATCAGTAGCGCGCTAACGCGGTCTTTGACGGACCTAGACAGGGCCAAACGTAACATTCGATATTCGACCTTATTTAGAATTGTATAAGGTTGAATATCGGATGATCAGTACAGCGTTGTGCGCGAACAGTGACGGACCTATCGCGGTTTTGAACGACCTTGACAGCGCGGTCTTAACGCAGGGCACTTAATTAGTATTATCTAGAAATTCTTCGAATGCACGCATTTATTATCTTTCCAAGCATTCAAGTTTATGTCAGGAATTTTACTGCATGCTTTGACTTTATTTCTGAAAAACAATTTTTTTATATAATTACCTAATAAATGACATATTCTAGAAGTGTTCTTTAAATGTGTTTTTAATACATACATTTGCATAACTTTCAATACATTTGCATAACTGTCACAATCAGTGTCATTCTCATTGTATTTGTTCTAAGTGGTATTTGGGGAGTTCCTCCGGTTGTAACCAACCTCTTTACAGAACAGCATTGTGAAATAACATCATGTGTGCTTTTGTGTTTCGGTGAGTGAGTAAGGGATTCCAGATCCTATCACCTCTTAATCCATTATCCTCTATTGTTGCTTGGGTTAATAGGCAATGATAGCCTTAAGTGGACTTAACGGTCCACTTACCATTAAGTGGACCATAAGTCAGCTTGCTGGCCTTTACATAAAAATAAATAAAAAAATTTTTTTTATTAAGTATTGCTGAATATTCACTTACCGCCGACCATCAGCTAGGAAAAATGCATGTGGTTGTATTTCCGTTACAGTATCTCCAACGTTACATAGCAAACGTGCAATCGACGCCTTTCTTATTTCTTTTAATTGTTCTATGAGAAAAGAAAAAAGAAACATTATTTTTAAACATTCAATATTTCTTGTCAAGGAATGTTCCTTGATTTGTAAATATTTAAATGATAAACTACCTACTTTAGTAATTAAATGATAAATCTATCAATTTAAATTTTAATGTAATTTTCAAAAATGACTGGTCTGGATTTGAAAAGTAGTGGTAGGGCATACTGCGTTTCGCAGTCATTTGGGCAGCCCACCTGGCGGCAGTAACCACCACCTTACAGAATACCACCGTGAAATAACAGCATATACGTGCTGTTGTGTTTCGGTGAGTGAGTAAGAGATGCCAGAGCCCATTTCCCTATCCCTTCCTAATCCTTTATCCAATCCTACTGTAGTCGGCAGCGCACTTGCAGCACCTGTAGCGTTGCTTGTGTTATAGGCGACCGTAGCCACCTACCATCAAGTGGACCGTCAGCCTGTCTGTCGACCTTAACATAAAAAAAAATTAAATTAATGAGACAAATTTATTTATCAATTATGAATGATATCCAGCTTCGATTCCTTAAGCTGAGTTCTAAGCATGCTCGCTGATTTACCTGCTGTTTATCAAGGCTAAGCTAGCAAAACTCTACCTCTTTTGTTAATGTACTCCAAATGTACTCTGTTATTTATACGTTTTTAAAACTTATACACGTTCGATCTAGCCACAATTACTATTCTGGTGAAATTAAAGTGGTAGCTCATAGTCATGTCTGTAACCACACGAAAAATATACAATGTACTAATACATGCATAAACATTGAGCAAGTGGCTGAGCACAAATACTTAGGTCTAGTAATTGATAACAGGTTTAATTGGGCGAAACACATAGATAAAGTATGTAATAAACTTAGAGCAGTATTAGCTAAATTTTATATAATTAAATACAAAGTACCTGGAGACATACTGGTTGACTATGTACAAAGCATTAGCTGAGAGCATATTGTCGTACGGGTTGAGTAGCTATGGCCGCACTTATAAAACGTACTTAGATCAAATATACAACATTCAATATAGATTATTGAAATTAATAGTACCCTTGAAAATTAAAAATAAATATAGTGAAGATCCCATGGGACTCTTTAAGTATTGTGGAGTGATTCCTATTCATAAAAAAGTTGACTATACATTACTCATGGAACAGTACTTTCGCGAGGAAATCCAAATAGTCAAAACTCACAAAATAGTCACTAGAAGGGCCACAAGTAAGTTTTTATATAAACCAAAATTCATTAATGAATATGGCAAAAGAACGTCGCAATATATAATTCCCCACCTAATTAATAATTTACCTATACAAATAAAAAATGGAATAACACAAAAAAACATAAAGCATACATTAAAAAAGTATTACCTAAATTAAATATAATACAGTATATTTATTTCATTGAATAATATAATTAAAAATCTTACTTATATAATTAAACTAAATAATTAATGAAATACATGCCTGAATAGAATGGGACACCTGTGTAGCGAATTGCACACGCACAAAGCGTACCGACGATGCTTCGCTCGGCCGGTTTTGCATCTTGTGCGATTCAGTTCGTTAGGCATTGGATTTTGATGAGTTGTAATTGTAACATTGTTATTATAATAATATGTATATACTTAGAATAATGTTGTTATGTTGGCATGAAGTAAATTTCTAGACAAACCAATAATGGTTTACAGACATTTTTTAATATTTTGTATTCGATTATGTATTAGGTAGGTAATAAATAAATAAATAAATAAATAAATAATAATTTGTAAAAAAAAAAAAAAACTTCAAACTTACTTGATGTAAATGCATATGGACGTTTCGAGCTCTCATACCAATGTCTGTCAAAGACAATATTCCTCTTCAAGTGATCAACGGTAAGACAGTAAAATGTTGGAGGCACATTTCCACCAGGAATAATCCGTTCGGCCCAAATACCAGCAGTTAGATCTATATCTTCGATATAATCATATGTATCCTTGAGAAGTTCAATTCTCTGTAATTCGATAAAAAAAATTTTTTTTTTTTAAATGTTAAGGTCGACAGACAGGCAGACGGTCCACTTGATAGTAGGTGGCTACCGTCGCCTATAACACAAGCAACGCCACAGCTGCTGCAAGTGCGCTGCCGACTACAGTAGGATTGGATAAGGGATAAGAAGGGGGGGGATAAGGAAATGGGCTCTGGCATCCCTTACTCACTCACCGAAACACAACAGCACGTATATGCTGTTATTTCACGGCGGTATTCTGTAAGGAGGTGGTTCTGCCGCCAGGCTGGCTGCCCAAATGAATGCGAAACGCAGTGTGCCCTACCACTACTTTTCAAATCCAGACCAGAGTCAATTTTGAAAATTACATTAAAATTTCCAAAGTTGACCCCGCCAGGAATCGAACCCGGAGCCCCTAAGACGTTAGGCAAGCACTCTTGCCACTCATCCAACGGGCCGTCGAAATTAAATTAAAATGAAATGAAATGAAATTAAGTTTAAATGAGAAATATTGGCAAACTATCTCCCCTTTCTTCCTTCGCGTGGAATACTATTCATGAAATAATCACTCAAACGAAGCTTTAGTTAAAGGACTTTAACTAAATTTCTTTAATCTTAATCCGACATCTATTTCAATAAAAGGGAACTTGTTGCAGGAATAAAAGAACATCCGGTATTAAATCCATATCATGGATCATTAATTTTTATGTCAAATTATATCCAAATATATTACGCACTAGTTGAGTCCGCAACTTCGTACGCGTGGTATTCGGTATAGCGCGTAACGTTTTTGTTTCTAAACCATAGAGCATAATATCATGACAATTTATTACGCTCTATGTTCTAAACCGATTGGAATTAAACAAACATTAAATGTTACGGGAAGATACATACATCAGTGAAAACCGAATTCAAATTGGTTGAGACATTTCTGAGATTAGCGTGCACAAACGCATAGACAAACAGACAAAAATTCTAAATCCTATATTTTTACCTCGGTAACATTTAATAAGTACAAAGTATACAAATAGTTCTTTAAAATAATTAATGTACAGATACGGTTCGTTTACGATTTTATTATGTTACTAGCGACCCGCCCCCGGCTTCGCCCGTGGTGCAATTTTTATATACTAAAACATTCCCCGTTTATCCCTCTTTCCATTAGCGAAAACCGAATTAAAATCGGTCTACCCGTTCACGCGTGATGCCGTGAACAAGGGAAATAGGGATTCATTTTTATATATAAGATTACTCGTATGTATAGGTAATTTAGTAACTATTATAGTATAAGCCACTTCCTACGGCTTCGCTTGCTTTGAAATTTGACTGCATTAAAAAACCTTTGTAGAAAATTTCTTGTAAAAAGTGGTTCTCTTACCTCAGGCTCAATTAGATCAATCAAATCATCAAAGCTTTTATATTTTTTCCCATAGCAAAATTCCAGATACTTTATGTATGGGGGGAAGCCGTAGTAACGACTCTTAGCCAGATCATTGGTGGCTACATCCAAATTCCTTACGACGCCACCCATTGCCGTCTCGCCCAACTGCAACAATTAATTCTAAGTTGTATTTTCTACTTCATGGTTGTTCATGGTTGTTCTTCATTGCTGGCTAATTATAATAGTATTTTTTTTTTTTTATGAAATCGAGGTAGCGCTTGACCACTATCTCACCTGATGTGAGGTGCAGATGTGGCCGAAGGTGGACCACGCTTACCTAGTAAATGCCATTTACCCTAGTTTTGAAGACCCCGAGGTTGTAGTTCTGTGGGAACACAGACGCAGGCAATGAGTTCCACTCCTTAGCAGTTCGAACAAGGAAGGTGGAACTGAAACGCTTTGTTCGTGATAGTAGAAATTTTTAAGATTTTTTTATAACATGGTTCGTCAGGCAAGTAGTTACCGTTAAACACACAACACCAAGACTTTGAAAGCCTTGGCATTCCTTAAGTACTCAAGTACCGAAACTCATAAACTTTATATCAATAGTTCATTTGAACTTAAACAACTTATAGCAATCAATTAGTTTATTTTATAAAATAATTTCTTACTAGAAGGGGGAGCTTAGAGAACATTTTTTTTCTCCCTTCACAGAAATTATTGAGATATTTTCATTCTGATTATTATAATACATTTTGATTATCTGTTAAAGAAGACCGTAAAGCATTGCTTCTACATTTTGTACATTTGAAGAAAAGGTTGAATTAAAGATAATAACTTGAAAGTATAAGCTATATAAATAAAACAACGGTAAGAATATAATGAGTTATACTTACATAAGGATCGAGTACATAATCCACATGACCACAACCCTGTCTGAATGCTCCCTGAGTCAAATGGTCAATGTTGTCGTCATTCGAAAGGAAACCAGTTTTCAATGTTAAGTTTACGGTGGGTAGTTGTTTAAGATAATGTCCATCTTTGTCGTACATTCTGAACATATTTACTTGTAGCTTAATTAAAGTATCTTATTGAGGATATATCTATATTTTAAGGTTGATAAGTTAAGACGAAAGTCTACATGTAACCAGTTTGATTTACGGTGCTGAGAGATGGGCACCGACGATATAACTCGTCTCTCACTGAGCTATTATTATTATTATTGAACTCTTTATTTGTCTATAAACATATAACATATAAAAAAGAATAAAAAAGGAAAGAAACATGGAATAAAAGAAAGAAATATGGAGTGGTGCTTGCCATTTCTCTGCAGGTTTAGATCCGAAATAGGGAGATTCGTCATTATGTAGTGGAAAGACACACTGTGTCTTAAATTGGACGGACCATCTGTCAGCAGCAATCACCACACACATGACTACCGTGAAATAATTGAATATGAGCTGTTGTGTTTAGGTGAGCAAATAAAGGACGTCGGAACCCTATCCCGTTATAATTCTTTATCCCTTATCCGCGTCGAAAATCAAGGTGAAAAAGTACTTGCACCATCTACATATGTGTATGGCATTGCTTGTGTAAATTGGCGACGGTAGCCACCTATTATCATGTTAGCCTGTTTACATAAAAATAACCAAGAGAGAAACTCTTGTACTATACAATTTAATACAAACTTTATATATCCATTTTGTATGGTATGTATCCAGCGTAAACTTGCAGCAAATTCAATGGACAGTTGTGGAATAACGGTTTCGTCGTAGCGATCACGAAAGCCTTCATGGTGTGTAATGACTCCATCTTTCAACAAGTTTTCTCGGCCTAAACAAAAGAGCAAACGGAAATTGTTATGTATATTCGTATACATAAAGCGATGCTCCAGTAAGCACTGGCAAGCATTTCATAGTTCTTCGGGAAATACCAGGACCGGCTTACAAGTGAAAAGAATTTTATTGCCAAGTATTCGAACCTTAAATAATTTAATCACTATATAGTCTCTAGTTTCTTCCGCATTTAAGTGGTGATTCCCCAGTTTTTGTCTTTTTCAGGGATGTCAAATAAAAAAATAGTCACCTGAAAGAGGCCATGAGTACAAAAGGATGTAATGAAAAAAGGTTTGATAGTACTGGCATTTCAAAAATGATATTCGGTAAAAAGAGATAAAATTTGGTATGTTAATCGACATTTAGTTCCAAACAATTAAAAAGTACCAAGAAGGCGTACTTTTTTGTTCTCAATTCATGTTATAATTGAGGTATACGTAATCAAATCATGAGGATTGTCTTGGATATAGTTATATCTTACCTAACAGAGCCGGCATCAGTTCATAATAAACGATTTGTAAATATGTCCCGATAACAATATCTCGTGTCGTATAGAATAGCATATCGTCATTCCAACATGGATTGATTTTAGATAACTCGTTTGCAATAAAGTTATGATATCTCCAGAACCAGATGCCAAGAAGATTTACTCCTATTATGCTGTTGATGCCCTCATCAGCTGAAATTTTTCAAGTTTTAGGTGATATGCCAAAAGAAACATATGAGAAACATATGAGAAAGGCAGAAAAGGTGATCCTTACGTGTACGATGACATCTTGTTTCATATGGACGTTCGTTTAAAAGGCAAACTTCATCACGTGTTTTGTAACTGGGTGGCCAAATTCTACCATTTTCTTCTTCATATTTAAGTAATCCACCTTTATATAATCTCAACCTTTCTTTTGTTAATGATGGTAAACTGCCATAGACGCACGATAGATCGAAAATAGGTGTCGCTGAACTAAGCTTGAAAAACATTTCAATGTGAATAATTGTTTTTGAATAAGTAAATACACAAAAATTGAAATATCTCTTACTCTTTCCGGGTTTGTGTCGTTTCTAACACAGCCTATTGATTGGTAAGACATCGGCCTGGTCATGACCTGACAGCGTATATTTGAAAAGCGATGAACCGGATCGTCTTCTGGTATTTTATTTGGAACACATTCGAAGTCTTTCTTCCCTTGCGCCTTGCAACAGTATGGCTTCCATACGACATAGTTCACTGTAAAAATTGTAGGGATAATTTTGAAATTTGCAGCTATCTCAGTAATATTAAATATTATAATATTAGTAATATTAAATCAGTAAATATTAAATATTAGTGCAATATGGTGACGGGTAGACAGATAGGCCATTAGAAGGCTATGCAACAACAGAGATTTTTTCATCTTTGATACTCTAATACACGAAACAACAATGGCATCTCTTACTTACACCCCAAAACATATACCTACATTATGCTGACATTTGTAAAGGGGTGCTATATTTTGATTGTATAACATATTACACAAAAAAATCAATTTCAATTATCATTATCATAGGACTAAATTGAATAATTAATGTCATTTTATACTTACCAGTGTCCTGAACAGTAATAATATCTCCGACAACTAAAAGTAAGAAATTTGTTATCAGCTGAGTGAACTTTGTGCTTGGTACGTGTCCATCTGCTAGAAGTGCTTTTCGCACTTGACGTGCCAATGGCAAGGCGTGTCCGCATGCTGCTTTTCTTGGTTCGTATACTGGAACATTTTTAGTCAAAATTACTACAAATAAGTATCTATTGAGGTTAGTTGTATATTTCTTTTTTCCGGTAGGTTTTTTTGGGTATTACAAGGACTTACAAAAATAAATAACATATAATTGGCAATGTATAGCAAACAATATTAGAATGTGATTTATTTGGTCTAATTAAATGTTAATGAGAATTCAATTTAATGTAAATTTAAAATTTGATTTGTATCTGTAATTCGATCCATTGTCTCGGGTTACAAACTTGATGGTGTACAACAACAGTAAGGCGTCTTAAAAACATTATAATATACTCGCTGAATCCGGCCACGTTTCGTTGCAGCGTATGCGTGGAACGAATAAAAAAAATTGTTCCTTGTAATTTGCCAGTGAAAATCCCGTCAAAATCTTCATTAAAGTATAGAAGATGTTTGATTAAATAAAGAATTGTAATTTTGCAATTTCTCCTAATTTATTTTAATTCCTTTGATCATCAGCCGGTGTCACTACAGTAATTGCCAGATGTTTGTTTTTTTTACACTGCTATAACATTTTCAAATTATTTAGTAACGAAATACCAGATATGTTCTTACTATTACTGAAGTCAGGTGGCAACACCCTATGGAATCGAGTATGTGCGGTTCCTCTGGACGGATATTTCAAGTTGTTACACGATCCATCTAATCGTCTTCTCTCATTTGGGTCACAAGGCTGTATTTCAGTAACACACCAGCTGTTAAATTAATTTCATACATGAATTTACTTTTTTCTTTATTTGTTTTGTTGTTTTGTTTACTCTGAATAAAGTAGGAGGGAGAGAGAGAGAGAGAGTATCTCTTGAAAATAAGAAGTGCGAAGACCCATATTTTCAAATAGTACGTTTGGAATATTAGAGCTACTTTTATCCCATTGGGTAACTTGTCCTAATATTTAATACTAAATAAGTCTTTATGATAGTAGGCATAGTAAAATATATTAATTATCTTCACTTTAATCCAGATCCCTTATAGTTCAATGTTCGACCTTCAGTTCCACCTTCCTTGTTCGAACTGCTAAGGAGTGGAACTCATTGCCTGCGTCTGTGTTCCCACAGAACTACAACCTCGGGGTCTTCAAAACTAGGGTAAATGGGCATTTACTAGGTAAGCGTGGTCCACCTTCGGCCACATCTGCACCTCACATCAGGTGAGATAGTGGTCAAGCGCTACCTCGATTTCATAAAAAAAAAAAAAAAAAAAAAAAAAAATGTTAGCAGAGCATTTGAATCAACATGCCTTCACATAAAAACACAAGAATCCACACTCCTGTCTCTTTGGGTTCTCGTCTAAAATCATACAACAGTTAAAGATTTTACCTTTCATATGAATGCAAAAATTATAGTTTACAAAAGAAAATTAGAAATAAATAAATTTTTAAAAAATTAAAAAAAAAAAACAGAGAAATTATAAGATTACCCACAATTCATCCACCACCAAAATTAACAAGTGTTCATTATTGGGATATTATGGGGATCAGAAAGTTTTATATTTATAAATTATAACTGGGATAATTTTATAATTGGGAGCTGAACTTTTTACCAGTTAACTGCAACCTCTTTTTTTGTTCCTTTCTTAGTGTTGTTAGGTTTTCTAAAGTAACATTCTGAGAGCTAGAATAAAGGTTTCAACTGAATTCTATTCAATGGTCTTGATAAATACGAAGTATTATGATTGGTTAACTTTATGCTAGTTAAATGTGGTCAGTTATATTTAACACAACGAGTATAGTTGTAACAGATAATTATAACTAAAAATTTGCAATGGTACCTAAATATATAACCAGGGGCCTTAGTCAAAGTAACATAACGATAACGATAACGAAGTTCGCAAGAATAAAATGTATGGGATGTATCACTTGATTTAGCGACGGCATATGTCAATACCATACATTTTATTGCTTTCGAAGTTCGTTATCGTTATCGTTATGTTACTTTGACTAAGGCCCCTGTACATGATTCCTCTCCGACGCACCTCAATAAGGAAATAGCAATCAATACGGTACTTACAATGTGGTATTGTCTTTGATGTGTTTCTTCCATTCTTTTTCTGTCAATTGCTTGCCTGTGAATGCGTCATATCGGATTAACGTGTCTGAATACACGAATGTAACACAGGTGCTAATCAAAATGAAAATAGGTAATCTTTTACTAAACATTTCTGTATTAGCCTGGATGTTTAGGTTCGGAGTTTTATTGATAAAGTGTATTGTCAAATCATATTTGGCATCGCTTTATATGTGTTCCACTTAAAATGTTGAACAGTTGCGTAAATATGATTTAAATTATACACTAGTGTTAAGTTTCTGACATCGTTCTTTCAGACCGTCTTTTTGGGTTTATATGCAAAGAGTTATTTTTTTTAATTATGTCTATATTAATAAAATAAAAATAGGCTTTAATTACTCTAAAACTTTCAGTCAGTTCTCGCACATTAAATTATTCTATAATTTATGTTTTGCATTCGTTAGGCTCTCTACACTTTCGTGATTAGGTTTTCCTGCAACATAGAACTCTTTAATATTACTCTGTTAATATTTAGTCCATTTTTCTGTTTATTCTTTCATCGTGCCCAATTCATTTAAATTTTGGATCGTCTTCTATTCTATAATAGTAACGTCTTCTTGTAATAGGTACTTCCATTACTTTTTTTTTGCATTTATCTTTTATTTTTATATAAAACAATTTCTTTCCATAGTGGTTCATTCTTGTGTTCGATGGCCTGTGTTCGATTCTGTGACAATCATATAAGACAAGACCCCATAACATCATCAACGTAGAGTTTACTCCAGTCGCAAACCAATATAATTTAAAATATTTTAATGACAATCAGCGCCTCCGAGATAACTTACATTCTTTAAATACCCGTAGTTCCTATCAATTCGCAGTGGAATGGTTATCCTCGTCAAAGAGAAAAGAAAGAAGACAAAGAGAAAAGAAGACCTGTGCTCAGAATTGAGGCGTAAACTAATCTATCTATTCTATGCATATTATAAAAGCGTAAACGAGCCGTGTCTGTACATTAAATATTTTTTTAATTTGTACACGCTGTACTTATGTTACTGGGGTTAAAAAATAGTTTTTAGAATTTTTGTTTGTTTGTCTGTGGATTTGTGTACGCTAACCTCTGAAACAGCTTAATCGATTTGAATGCAGTATTCACTGATGTATTGTAGCAAGCTACTAAGTGCTTGTTTCAAATCGATCGGTTCACAAACAAAAAAGTTACGCGATGTACCAAATACCACGCGCAACTAGTATTGCGTGCTCAACTAGTATAGAAATATACTAACTGAAATCATGTGAATAATTGGAATTCCATCTGTCTCTAATAAAGCTAATAATATCTTCATAGTATTAATAAATTACAGTAAATTAATTATAGTTAATGAATTATTATTATATTGACAAACAAACCTACAAAATACTGTTTCTCTTTCCATAAGAATAATGTACATATTATATTACTATAAGATTCACTTACCCACAGATCTATCCGCAGTACCAGTGTTCCAACGGTAATAATTAAATATTTACAAAGATGAACAATATAAAATAAATATTTATTTCATTATAATTACGCATGTGCTAAAAATTTATCTACTGATACATATTTTAGCTACACTAGTTTAATTTAATTTGGTTCATTTGGTTTTAACTTTTTTTTATTACCTAGATCTAATTTTGTCTCTCTGTTTAATTTATTATTATTTAACTCCTATCTGGATTTTTTTTCTGGAATATAATTGTTAATTTTTGCAATAATTGTAATATAACCAATGAAATATAGCTTCTATAACTATTTTGTGATGATTCCCTTTCAAAAGGTCCTATCCGTTTATAGCTTCTAAAATTCAAGTTTACATTATCGTTTTCCAAACTTCCAGCAAACAAAAACCCAATGATTGTAATTTATTGTTTTAAATATAAGATATTAGTGAATTAAATATAGGTAATAATTTATCTTCTAAACTCGCGATAAAAACTATGTAATCATTTACTTGTATCTTTAATAATTATTGTTATTATTATTATTATTGTAATTTGCTACGAGCGATTTTACGATTTTATTATATGAATACATTTGAATAAACAATCTATGTGTATGCAGGTATCTAATAGTTAAGACGAACACCATCTCCTAATTAAAACACAACTAGCTTTTGTACGAAACTTCTTCCGTGTCCCTTTTTCTTAGATGTTAATTTTTTTTAAGTGTTGTCAGGCGTTGTTTCTTTTTTTTAATTTATAGATGATCTCTCGGGATTAGCACATTTTTCTGGATGAAAGCTCCTATAAGTCCTTTTCTGTATCCCTGATAACGTGTATGCAAAATTATATGATGATGATGATGAGTGAAAGCGTAACAAACAAATGTTATGATAGTAATAATATTAAACGCTCACCTTCCATGTAGACCGGGTGGTTCCTTTTAAGCCTCATAGAATCCAGGAAAATAAATTGTAAATTCTAGCGAAGCGTCACTGAAACAGTATTTATTATTTCCTGGTAGAGTAAAGAAAAGAACAAATTCCTTCTGAAGGTTTTATCACTTTATATAAGTAAAAAAGTGTATGTCTCAGCTCCGATGTACGACTAGAATTTACTTCATTAAAAGGATAAAATTTTCCTCGTGACAATAAATAAGTGAATACCTAATTATTTTATATTATTTACTTACATTCAGCATACTTAGATGTCACGTGTTCCAACAAAAGTTATGTTAGATACGTTCAGTATACACAGATGTCACTCCGTTTTATAAATTAAAATATATAATTTTTTGGACGATAGATGTCGCTGCGCCGGCAGGTTATAACACGCTATCGTTGGTTCCTCAACGCGGACTACAATTTCGACGTTTGTTTTTATAAGCCCACTGGTATTGCTTGTTATACTACAATAGAATTAGTGAACATAAATACATGCGTTAGCTGTCGCACAGATGTTAAAGTGACAGATAACGTAACGCTTAGTTAAGGCTTGTATTAACTCATGGAAATGGAATTTATGAAAATCGTTTCTTAAGGAATAAACTCCAACAAGATGAAAACCAAATTACACGTGTTCCTGTTCCATAATTTCGAAGTAATTATGGAAAATATAATCCTTACATAAATAAAATAAAAGTAAAAATGTAATCTTTACTATTACCTATTGATAGCTTACTTTCTCGAGAATTTATGATTAGGTTTTTTTTTTTAGAAAATGTATTTATACTTAATGTCGTTTGAAGTTAATAAATTGGGCAGCCCATCTGACGGCTGTAATCACCACCTTACAGAAGACTACCGTAAAATATCAGCATATTTGCTGTTATATTTTGGTGAATGAGTAAAATATTCCAGAGTCCATGTCCCTATCTCCTCCTAATCCCTTATCCTACTAAATTCGGCAGCGCACTTGCAACACCTATGACTTTGATTGTGTTGATAGGCGACGGTGGCCACCAGCCATCAATTGCACAGTCAACCTGTCTGACGACCTTCGCTTTACGAATATTAACTAATGGAAATAGTTTTTCAGACTGAACACAATAACAAAATAAATTATTTTAGCTAATTGCTTAGGCATGCGTTTAATTACCTCAGTAATGTAGTACGTATGAAAAGGCTCTTAATTTTGTTTGAACAGGTGTTTCAAAATTAGTATCATTGAAATTCTTTTCTTCAATGCTAATTCAATGTAAATATTGTTCCGAATTAAAATTTTGAGTGAAATTAGATACTTGCAGCGTTTTTTAGTAAAATTAATTTGGAATTAAAAAAATATATATTGTAAGTTCTAATAGCACCAGTCAGAATCAGCTTGGATGCCCCGTCGATCCGCTTCTCTTACCAGGTCGTTTGCCATCTTGTGGACACTATGAGAAGTTGTGTCATGAAATCTTGTACTATGGGAACTGCTATGACAAATTAGGAGCAAAAATCGTTTTTATATGTTAACCTGCTAGGAACAAAGTTCTTTAAGTGAGAACGCTAACACCTTAAACATTTGACCTTATTATAAATTGTTTTGAATATTTAGTTATCGGAAAGATACAATATGTTATTTTTCAATAATACAATTATTGGAAAATATTGTTGGGGTATTACATGTAGATCAGCATAGCCTTATGAAAAAGTAATGTTTAAACTTGCCCTTGGTCTGTTACTGCTAGGTCCCAAAGGAAAAAAAACAGCAGTGCGCTGCCGACTACAGTAGGATTAAGGATAAGGGATTAGGACGAGGATCGGGAACTGGGCTCTGGCATCCCTGTTATTTCACGGTGGTCTTCTGTAATGGTGGTTGCTGCCACCAGACGGGGTGTCCAAATTACTGCGTAACACAATGTGCCCTGCCACTTCAATGCTTTTGTATTTCGGTTACACCGCCTCCCACATTACATATAAGACGCGCTATTGAGCCTTCTTAACTTCTCTCATTTGATCTGTAACATTTTCATTGCCATTAACTCATTAAATAATTAAGAACATACCCACTTTCTTAAATTTCAATTCAGCAGTGAAATAAATTCTTACGTTCATTATAGGCATGTGGTCTCTCAGTTCTTTCGAACCAATGTCTGTCAGATGTTATGAAAGGCATCATTTGCTTTGAGTTTGAGTTCGTCCTAATAATGGTTACATTTATTTTTAAATTTAGTCCTATTTTATTTTTGATGTTTAGTTTGACATCATTAACTTGATCCCACAGACAAACTGCTTTCCAGTTTTATGGGACTTTGTAAATATTTTTTGTAATTATTCATGTATAATAAATAAATAAATAAATAGGATAATAAATGCGAAACTTTGTATGTTTAGTATCTTTGTTACTCAATCACGCAAAAACGGCTGAATGGATTTGGGTGAAATTTGGTGCACAGATTAGTTTATTACCTGGATTGACATTCCTGGAAAAACCTGGAAAAATGTAAGTCATCTAAAAATAAGAAAACAACGCCTGGCAAAAGTATAATAGGAATGAAGATTTGAGGTGTTATATTGATAACATATTTTGAAAGGCTATATTATTTTATTTTGAAACGCGTACGAAACGGCTAGTTCAAAATAACGTAACAATTTCTATTTCATAAAGGAATAATAAAAAAAAATGCTATAAGTAAGAGTTGTAAACGGTTTTATTTCCAAAACTGTCTTGTGAAAATATCTAAAATTGACAACTGTCTTCATTCCATACATTGAAATTGATTTTTTCGATTTCATTGCAACTGCGTAGTCTGTTTCTGAAAAGGACAAAATGCATTGCCGTTATGTTTGTTTAAATAAAACAATTCCTCATTAACATTGCTCAAATTATTAAGACTCAATTAACAATTCAAACTAAACAGAATCTAGTCTTCCAAACAAATTTAAACTAGAATAAACTACGGTGAAGCAAGCGTACTTAAGGGTTTAAAGTGCAAACCGTTTAAGATTCTCTCGTCAACATTTGAACTAGGGAATAAACCAGTGGGGCATGGTGCTCTTCACGGAGCAGTGCAAAGTGAAATTGCTTAATTACGATCGGCGAACTAGGATGATGTAGAATTACAGATGAATGTATCCACAAAGTTGATCCAACTTCGGTGGACTTTAAGTGGTCCCAACTCAATGATTTGGGGTGAGATTAGCTTATACGGCAAAACTGAGCTCGCCATTCTGAATGAAGGAAGCGTAACTGCACAGCCTAATATTGGGGATATCATCAGATCCCATTTGCACAGCGAGTGGGTTCCAGGTTCACTCTGATGCATGACAATGCCTGTGCACATACTGCTCGAGCAACCCAGTCTGTACTTGAAGACTCTCAAGGTTACCGTGGCCAGCGATCAGTCCGGACTTAAATCCCATAGAGCATTATGTGGGACCAATCGAAACGAAAGGTTAGAGAGAGTGAGCAAAATATTTACAAACAGCAGCAGCTGATTAATGCAATAAAAACTGCCTGGGAAGAGATTCCAGCTGAAAACGTGAGGTATTTAATCGAGAGCATGCTATCCAGGTTTTGGGAATGCATAGCTAAGAGAGGAGGCCATACATTTTCAGTCACATTAAAATTACATTATTTGTCTTAAGTTCAATATTTTTTTAAATGAGCATTATTTCAAATAATCATTAACCCTAACTGTAATCAAGAAAATTGTTTTATTGTTACCTAAATAAAAATTGCAATTAATTGTATTGATTTTATGCTACATCAAAAATACTTAGTCGCCCTTAACGTGTTTTGACTGGTATATACATGATTATCATAAACTGATCATAATGTCTCAAGTTATACTCAGTTTATCTGCTAATAAACTGGGTAGCCCGTTTGGATGCAGTAACTACATCCTTACAGAAGATCAATGTGGATAAACAATTCATGTTTTGTTATGTTTTGTTGTAATTGCCCGTGGCATTCCTTACATATTTCTTATCCTTATCCTATTAAAGTCGACAGAGTACTTGCAACGCATATTGGGTTGATAGGCGATAGCTGCCATTCAAGTATCGTCAAGTCGGTCGTCGATCAGCCTGATGACTTTTATATAAAAAATAAATAAATAAACTACATCAATTGTCTCAAGTAATGAGTTTGTCATAATATAAAATACAGTTGGAAACTTACTTAGGACCAATTCTTAGAAAAGGTTTGGGTTGAATATGAGTCACTGAATCGCCTACTTCACACAATACTCTCGCGATAGAAGCCTTCTTAATCTCTTTCAATTGTCCTGTAAGGGGATACACATTTTGTTAACGCCAATATAGGCTTTCAATTTTAATTTTGAATTTAAATTTCGCCATGTTGTCATACGAGCCATTTCCGCCACCTATCCTTTTCCCGCACAACCTCCTCGCACGTACACGCGAAGGAGACAGCTGGAGGAAGCGCGGATGACTCGTATGTTGGCAACAGTTGTTGCAAGTTTTTCAAAGTCCGCGCCGCTTGATAACGATCGCTCTGTCGAAAATATTAAGAAAAATAGTAAAATTGGTGGAACTAAACATTTTTGACATTAAGGGACAGCCCGCTTTGTATATATGTACGTGTGAGTTGTGTGTTGTTCTTAAAAAAGACAATCCAGTGACGGGACAATCGAGTGATAAGGATTCTTCACATTGTCGCCGCGCCGAAGCCACAGCATACCACAGGAGACGAGGTATTGTGCTTTTCCCGCTTTCCTTATTTACTCGTATGACAACCTCCTGGCTCATGTAAAAGGACAGTGCTTCCAAATCCGCAATAATATTTAATCTCAAAATACAGTCCACTTTCACATGCAAATGGCAGCCCTCACCACATTTAATACAAGAGTCAATACAAAAAGACAGCAATGAAACTATTCATTATTGAACAATCTTATAATATCTAAGCAGGTATACGTTATACATATATCACTTACTACTGTCAGGCACAGGCTTCTTCTATGTGAGGTTATATGGGTCAAAGTCCACCATACGCTACACCACTGCGGATTAGCATGACTTCATGTCTTCGAGATTGTTAGTCTTCTCCAACAAGCAAGTTTTCTCACTATGCAGTATTAACCGAAGTTCATTTCGTACGTGCGCACGCCCCGATGCCTAGGTACATGGGTTCGGCCCCGTTCTGAATATAGACTGCGTTTGGAGTTAGGGTAACGCGAGGGCTTGTAGATTGTTAAGTTGTATATTAAATCTCCGTGTGCAATCGAGTCAAACTAATGCCTACATACTTGGGCACAAATCGAATCATAAAGGTACCATCTATACTCTTATAATACAGGATAGAGAAAGGCAGAGAGGTAGTCAACCAGTTCGCCAGAGGAGAGGAGAGGAGGAGATGACTTGAAGGTTTGACTAAAGTTTTTACTGTCGCTTAAATAAAATGTAAACGGGCGGCAGCATTTAAAAGTTTAAACGTTTATAAGTATCTGTGGGGAATTTCAGAAATTACCCAACCAATTCTAGATATTTGCTCACATTTTAGTTATATTATTCCAAAATTTCATAGCCAAGATTTTATTAAGTGTAATTATTTGTTGCTCGCGAAATCAGGAAAATATAACAGGAATCAGAGGCAAATTGATAACAAGAACGTGATCCACATTTAAACCCTCTAAAGCCACGTGAAACAGGTATCCAGATTCACTTACTATTATTAAAGGCGTTTGGTCGATTGGGTCTCTCGAACCAGTGTCGGTCAGAAACCACATTTCTGGTGAGTTGTTCTACAACAATGCAATAGAAGGTCGGTGGTACATTTGCGTCTTTCATTTTTTTCTCCAGCCAGATCCCAGCTAGCAAATCTATATCGTCTATATGCTCATATTGTTCTTTCAGAAGCTCTATTCTCTGAAATATAGACAGTCAGTCAGACAAGCTGTCAACAGTTAAAAATATTTTTTTATAATTTTGAAATTCACGTACCTCGGGATCAATGAAATCCTCCAAGTCTTTATATTTTCTGAACTGTCGTCCATTGCAGTACTCCAAATACTTTGTGTACGACTGAAAACCAAATAGTCGTGTTTTCGCCAAATCGTTGGCAGTTATGTCTAAAACTCTTTGAGTTGGTCCCATGCCAGACTCCGAAATCTAAAGAAACGTTTTAATCATTGAAAACTGATTTATAAATAAATTATTGACTTTGTGGTCAAAAATGTTACAAGAAGGTCATTAGGGCTATTATATATGTACATGTACATCTAACCTAATCACAGCAAAATAGAAGAGTTAGTTCCCATGCTTTTTATATTTTGATAAATACTAGACACAGGTTGCTTTGCACGAATACAATCTTACCTACAAAGCCTTTTCCCTGTTGATCCCACTATTTCCATTAGAGAAAACCCTATAAAATCCATTGTCTAGTTTAGAAGTAGAGGTTGTCTTGTTAGTAGGTAACTAAATAAACCGTATTTTCTTTCTATGAATATTTACATATCTTGCATATGTAACTAAAGTTGTTTCCGAGAAAAACGAAAAAAACTTGAAATATCTCTTAAAAATCTTAAAAGTCTATTGGCTGCCGATAGTAAATAATCGGGTTCGAGCTCAATACGGCGGGTGTGGACTGTATAGGTATGTGGGAATCCTATTCTATTACTCACTGTTGTGATCCGCGGGATTCTTCAGGGCTTGAGACGCGAATCACTTCAGTTTTGTTAACAGAGATAGGAGATCAAAGAAGACAGCGGGTCTTTTTGATCAGCGGGTTTGTTCGCCGTTTTAACAGTTACTATTTTTATCTAAGGCGCTGGACTCGAAATCGAAACAGGGGTGTTCTCTGATTGGCCCACAAAATGACGTGCCCCTTTTGGCCAATCAGAGCGATTCTTTAAGAATCAGCGAAATGGCGGGAACAGAGTCAATTACTATTAATTGTTTTTCTGCCTTGAAAATGACTAGAAGAACGTTTAAAAAACATTTTATTTAAGGTTTATATTGATGAGAAATTTGGTTTACTTACAACCTTAAGGCAAACAATCATAATTTGCAGGGTGCCTGGCCTTAACGCGGATTAAACCACTAGTGTCACCTCCGACAGACGATCGCAGAATCGATCGCCTTCTTTCTTTGAATTACTTCTGAAAATCTATTTTCTATTCGTATACTTACAAAGGGATCAACAATGTAATCTATGTTGGCGCTTCCTTGTCTAAAAGTGCCTTGAGTTATGTGGTCTATATTGCTGTCCAGTTGCAAGTACCCCGTTCTAGCAGTAAGGTTGACTATTGGAATTTGTTTCAAATAGTGACCGTTACTGTCAAACAATCTAGAAGTAACACACTGCATTCAACCAATAATATTTACATTGATAATGAATTTTATTTCAGCAAAGCTACCGCCTAATTGTTAGGCCACGTTTTAATTGGAAGACCTTTGGTGTTAGACCACGGCACAATTTAAAATGTACGTGTTGTGTTTTGGTGAGTGAGCAGGTTAGGGTTACCTAATTATAATTCATTTTCCTATCCTTATAAGGATAGGGATAATCAGCTAGGTACTAGTACCCACCTCCTTGTTCCACTTTCTTCCAAGATCGTTTTAGCATGATGACGGAACCGTTGCAACCTTCTGATTTGTTTAGGTCTTAAATGAAATCAACATCAAAAGCGTTTGTGACACTGTCTGTCACATAAGCGATTAAAAATATAAATATGTCTAACTTTAGTCCGTACTCCTTTTTCTTAGTTGTTAAAAATATAACTAACAAACAAATTCATTTTGGCATTTGGAATATTAAGATAAGTAAACATAGTGCTATGTTTCTGAAAATCTAGGTATTATCTAGGTAAATAGTTTTTGTCATAAATTGTTAGTTTATGACAAATTCAATTGTTTAGTTATTCTAACTGGATTGACACAATATTATTATTATAATTAACTAGCTGGTGCCCGCAGCTACGCCCGCGTTGAAAACTAGAGAAATAAAGCTTGACTAAATATATGAGCAATGTAACGCCAACAGTAATTTTTTCTGGATGAAAGGTACTCTATGTCCTTTCCTGCATCCCTGACAACGTGTGTGCAAAATTTCATGATGATCGGTTCAGTGGCTTAGGCGTGAAAAGGTAACAGACAGACATACAAAGTTACTTTCATATTTATAATATTAGTATGGAAGTATAGATTAAATACTCTCCAATTCAAATTACATATTTGCACAGTGACATTGGTAAGATTACAATGCATGGTACCATAAACAATGTTTCATCAGTATTTGATGTTTAACTGACAAAAAAATTGAATTTGTATTCAATTAGGTTATTTTAAAATTAGTCAAAATGTAAAATCTAAACCTTTTGAACAGTAATTCACTGACCTTAATGTTCCTTCTTGCATTAAATGCACCCATCTCAACACATAAAGGTATTCAAGCGAAAGTTTTGGTAGTATATTTTCGTTGTAAACATCCCTAAATAATTGTGAAGCTGGTAAAATCACACTATCCTTTATTAGATTATCACGTCCTTAAATAAAAATGATAAAAAAGCATAGAAATAAGTCAGACACACTGCTTTATGGGGTCAAATCAAGGCAGGCCCGGATTTGCAGAATATCTGCACCGATTCGGTTCAAAAAGATCTCCAGCCCGGATTGCCCGTGCGGGCATGGGGTAGCGGAAACAGTTCTGCATTTATTGGTGGATTGCCCCAGGTTCACGCGGGCAAGGTTCGTGCTGGAGCACGACATAGATGTAAACATATCAAAGGAAGCTATACCAGAAATTGTAAATAATAAATTTAAAAGGAGGAATTTTTGAGAGTTTTACTACAGTGTGGCATCGGTGTCGATTAAATTAAACAGGACTTAGATTAACAACTGCATAAAAGATCATAATGTATACATTAAAAATTAAAAAAAAAAATGAGTTAAAGACGAACAAGGTCCCTTGCTTATGCAAGGGGTAAAATGTACAAATCCCCCCAAAAATTCTTTGAATGTATATTAGCAGAAACAATAAATATTAAGAGTAGAAATCGTAAATGTAATAGATATAAAATTAACACAAATAAGAGATAATTGTGGCACACGGGGGTGGTGTAACCCCCGAGGGGAAACAATAAAAAGAAAAACAGGCCATTAGTGCCAGTGCGTGAATAAGTTAACCTATCATGTCTAAAATAAAATTTATTCCTGCACCATACATTTTTACCAATCGCTTGATGTTGCTTAGAAATCCTAGATGACAGTAGCCACTACAGAGGAAAGAATCGCTGCGCTCACCCTAATAGAAACGGTATGGTCAACGACTTCCATTCAAATCCAGCGTGTCAGGCTTATACCGCTTATTCAATACCAGTACACGAACAGCTTTCGCTCTATTTAGGTTTTGTGTTCCAAGATAATCTCGCTTTTAAAAGCTAAAAATTGCATTTAATTACTTGTAATATGATACACCAGAATTTTTCTTATTCACGTTTTTACTTTGATTATTACAACAAATCACAGGGCAAAAGGATTTCTATTATTTTTTTGGACAATGATTACCTTACTCCGCAACGTGCAAATATAAACTGGCGGCCAAATGCCCATTGAATTACGCTAAGCGCAATTTCGCGCCACAGATATTATTATTATTACTACCGTCTCTAGTAGGGGATGGCGTGGCGATTCTTTGCTCCGTTGTAACCCATAAAACCCATAAAACCAAAATATGTATATTGCCTTTAACCTCTCACGAATAAATATCAAATTATAGTAAGCTTAAAGTGCTATTAGGTATTTATATTTCCTAATGGCTGAGCCCGCAACTTCGTACGCGTGATATACGGTATAGCGCGTAACTTTTTTGTTTGTAAACCGATTGGAATGAAACAAACACTAAATGTTACGGGAAGATTGCTACAGTACATCAGTAAAAAGCGCATTCAAATCGGTTAAGCCGTTTCAGAGATTAACGTGCACAAACTTACAGACAAACAGACAAAAATTCTAAAAACCATTTTTTTTTACCTCGGTGACATAAATACGAGTAACTAATTGTTTTCTTGAAAAAATCTTCAATGTACAGACATTTGCGTTGCGTCGTTTGCGATTGTATTATATGTATATACTTAGTATAGATTAAACATACCCATTAGCTCTGGAAGTAGCTCATAATAAAATATTCGCGTAGCAATAGCTATGTTAATATCTCTTGCAGTGAAAAATAGCTTATCATCGCTCCAATCAGGATTTAATTTAGCCAAATTATTCGCAATCACGTTGTGGTATCTCCAAAACCAGATCCCCACTAAATTTATTCCTAGTAAACCATTTATAGCGTTCACACCTGTGAAATATAAAGGAATAATAATCTGTTTATAAATTAACTAGCTCTTGCTTACTACTTCCTTCGCGTCATTGTTTATTGCACCTTTATAACTTTCTAAGGAATTGCTGATTTATTTTCTTACTGATCTCCAGAAATTGTACTTTTTTTCAAGATGGAAGGTAAGTAAGGTAAGGTAAGGTAAGGAAGGTAAGGTAACAAACAAACAATGTCTCTTTCGCAGTTATAATGTTAGCGAGGATCATATTAAAAATATGTATGGTTATAGTTATAGATTAAGATCAAGAAGCAAAAGCTTTTTCATTCCATTATCAGATAATGGAATGAAAAATTTCTCTTTTCTTCTACATGTACCGTAAGTCCTTCTTTTTCTTTTCTATTTTATTATATCTAGCTGTGCCATGGACACCTGCCGTTTAATTTAAAAAAACTGATTCTTTCTGTGTTCTCTCTCGGTTTTCGTCCACCGGCCGCTCGCGTTATTTCTTCGTTTTACGGTTATCATACCTTGGAATGATTGGGAGGACCTACCAGGGACATTGCTTATAACCATAGATAAAGGAAACCATTATAAATAAGGCTTATAACCTTCCTCAAACGAAAATAGATTATGTTGGTCTATTAAGAGGAACAGGAACGTATTCGATTCTAAAATTACCCAATTAATATACAGTATTTACATAGGGATACCGATAGGTATTAGGTATGCGATGACGTATGCCTGTTGCCTGAGACAGCAAAACCGCGGTGTGCACGTGATGTTTGCTTGTATCCGCGCGCGTACACTCCGCAGCGATGCGATAATATAAATATGGGCCGCGTAGGTATTTTGTCCTTTTGCACCGCCGAAGCCAGGGAGACTACATCTCGTCGAGAAACCAATTAATATCGTTGGAATTCCGAAGCGTTGGCTGTGACGGCTGTTGTCCTCCATCGTGAATCCAGCAATGGTGGTCAATAGCTACCGGCGTTTTAAAATTCGATTGATTTTCAAAAGATTAGTAGGTTTAAAAATATATTACATCAGATTTATTACATTATACAGTATATAAATAATTATCCTTACGATTATTCTTTGGTATCAATCTTAAATACCTGTATCGTGGCATCGAGTTTCATGAGGAAGCTCATTTAATCGACATTCGTCACTAGGTTATGCGTAACTTGGGGGCCAAATTTTCCCGTTCTCTATTTCGGTCTTCAACAATCCCTTTTCGCTTTTCCTTGCTTTTTTTATTAATGTTTCCATATTAGATACGTACACTACTGAGAGATCTATTAGAGGTGTCGCTGCATTGAACTGAAATTGCGTGAAAAATAGAACAATTTAATGTATACCTAGGTTATTTTAATAAAAACTAACGACCCTAGATTTCGCGAGGATGCAATTTTATTCTATAGATTATATACGCAAACCTTTCTCGTTTACCGCTGTTTCCATTAGTAGAACCTGTATAGAAATCCATTTCAAGTCTAGAAGAAGTGAACGGAGTAACAGACAGAAATTGTAAAAATAATTTACTATCACTTTTGTGAGCAAATATGTCCCTGTTTTTGCTTTACCCTTAATCAACACTATTGAATAGGTTAGCAGTTAACTTGAGTATCTCCAGGGCTGACTATGTTCCTAGGTACCGGTTATAAATATATAGTTTCAACTTACTCTCTCTGGAATAGTGTCATTTCTAATACATCCGGTGTTTTGGAATGTGATTGGTCTGGTGAGATTCAAGCATCGTTCTCCAGAAAACCGATGAACGGGATCATCATCGGGTATTTTAAGGGGAGTGCACATAGAATCCTTTTTCCCTTCTTCTAAGCAGCAATATGGCTTCCATATAATATAGTTGACTGAAAAATTAGTAGTTAAAAATTATTAATAAACATTTAGTGGGACGAACGCTTGGTTGTCGAATAAAATTTTCAGAGTGAGAATAAATAAACAGACATATTTATTTCTAGAAATATGAATGTGCGTTTATGCATTTTTACGAAAAATAGCGGCAGGTAAACTGACAGTCTACTTGATGATATGGGGCTAAACGTCATCTATAAACACAAATAAAACAATTGCGGAGAGATAAAAAAAAGGATGTGTAATAATGGGATAGCTTAATGGACTCTGGTGTTCTTTCTTCACGCACCGTATGGTCCGCAATACAAGTTCTCGAATGTTTAAGATAAAGTTGAGTTAAACTTATTCTACATATATCTAATAACACCACATACCCTTATCAAGAGTATACAGCTATGTGCTCTTATTTTACGATAGACTTCTGTAAAACCTCCGCCATAGTGACTTTAAAGTGCGATATGCAGTGTTATTTCTAATATTATAATTCAGGAACCGGCACATACGCCAAGCCCTTGAGATATAATATCTTGAGGTACCTGTGTCTTGTCCACTTAAACTATCTGCAGCAATAAACACGAAGAAATTTGTGAGTAAATGAGTGAAACATTGACTTGGTACTCGTCCTTCAGCCAAAAATGTAGTTCGAAGATGACGCGCTAGAGGCAATTCATTGCCACTTTTGGATTTCCTTGGTTCGTAGCCTTTAAAAAAATACACTAATTTAATCATTTCCATTTAAATATTCCACTATGTTTCATTATGTAAGTGTTTCCCTCTCATACATATACTTTTTTGGTGTGATATAGAAAAAGATATATGCGTGCATATAGAAAAAAATCTTTGTTTTGAAGTATTCACAAAATTAAAAACATCTAAAATATTGATAAACACGTGTACACTTATTATTTTATTTAATCGCAAATAATTTATACTATTGAAATGAGTATGCTCAAATTATCATATGAAAATAAATTCCAGTTTTCAGTGTGATTAATTGAAAATTATTAATAATTACCAAGATTAAAGGTTAATGTAATTAATAATCGTTTTGTAGCGAAGATTGCAACGGGCCCATCACACGCAGGGTCCAGAAGCTCCAAAACTTCATCAACTCAATGATTACACTCGCGGAGCAGGAAACGTGACCCAATAGATAAACCACAAGCACATTTTGCCTAATAACATTAGCGGATGAAATAAATTCAAATTTGGCTGGTCGAGATCAGTGGATGAGTCTACGCGTGTTATTGTTGCGATGTTTTTCTTAGACTGAAGCGGTTTCATAAAAATATATGGATAGGTATATGGTGGGAGTGAGACAGCACAGAGGGAACTATCATTAATTAATTTAAATTGACAATTGGCGCCAACATAGATGTACAAAGTTAAAAACAAGCTAAGTATTTTCTATACCTGGTGTATCAAGGACAGGAGTCAAGACAGACTTACCGGTAGATGTGAGTCATTCCTCGCCTGCTCGACTCGCGCTGGTTCGTTGTCCACCACAATACTCGAAGAGATTTTTATTCGTTTAAAGCGTTAATCCGGAAAGCCCGTTTTGTTTCACAAAGTTTAAATATTTCACACACACACAAGATTAGCGGATAGTCTTATAAACTGCGGGATAAAACTGCGTGTTGCGAGCGTTGCGACGACTTGGAATTGTCTGTCTTTTTAGAGGGTAGGAAAAGGTAAGAAAAATAGATAATATGTAGGTAGCTGAGTGTAATGCGAATGTTTGTATGTGTGTGATGCGTGTCTGGATGTGTGCGTGTTTATAGCATAAACGGCGTCAACAATACCTTTGTCAAAAATTGCAGGCAATAATCTCAGATATGGTGTTTTAATTGCACCTCGAATGGGATGCTGAAGATTATTACAAGAACCATCCACACGCCTACCCTCTTCAGGGTCGCAGGGTTCTATTTCGGTCACACAATAACTGAAAACGAAATTATTTCCGTGAACTGCAGGCTTTACAATATATATAAATCTTGAACTCTATACTGTTCAAATATTGAATTTCCGTATCAGTAATCTATTTCAGTGGTGTACGCTGCGATTAGCAGCCATATATCGGGCAGCCCGTCTGGTACCACCCCCGTACAGAAGACCAACTTAAAATAACACTATGCTTTTTCCCTATCCCCTCTTAGTTCTTTTTACATTTTTTTCATTTTAAACCAACAACCTGCAATATCAATTCAGGCTTTTAGCACGAAATTCGGACTAACATTGCATCAAAAACCAATATATATATATATATATTTTTTGTGGAAATAATTCAAAAAAAATTAATTACGAAATTCTACAAGATCTTTGCTCTCCCTTCTTGTACAATTGTCATAAGCCCATCAAGAAAATAAGTACAGTTTATTGGATCCACTTCAATCATGCTTAAAAATTATTTATAGTAAATGGATTTATAAATAGCGAAACAAATACAAGATACAAGAAACAAGATACGATATTTGATACAATACAAGATAATTTAAACGCGGTTGGTCACAGTGATTATAAATGAGAGAGCAGTTGAATCCTGCTTATTCGTCTTCTCGGTTTTGCCAAAAACTAAAATTTTAATTATAATTCAATTAATAATGATAAGGAAAACATTTGCTCGAAAATAATTAAAAATATAGTGCCGCTGAATATTTTTCGAATTTAACCTATATTAAAGTGTTATTTTGGAAAGTAAAAGTATTTTAAAAAGTATTACTTTTGGAGTAATACTTTTGAAAAAGTATTGCTTTTGGAGTAATACTTTTGAAAAATGGCTAGACTTTAAAAGTATCAATTATA
Organism: Bembecia ichneumoniformis; assembly: GCA_910589475.2. Classification (NCBI taxonomy): domain Eukaryota; kingdom Metazoa; phylum Arthropoda; class Insecta; order Lepidoptera; family Sesiidae; genus Bembecia; species Bembecia ichneumoniformis. Next base: position 18,720,318 of record OU342525.1, on the reverse strand, counting down.
ACTGTATAATAGGGGATCGGACAGTAATCAGATTAAAATCTAAAATGTACTTAGAAAGAAAATATATAATTTTTTACGATTATTTATCGAATAATAATTTAATATAATTCATTTAAATATTTTTAAATGAAGAAATAAAATTTTATTATTTACAATATTTTTAATCTATACTGAAACACCAATCACAGTGCGTGACGTCATTTGTGGGCAATCGTTGTCTTATGCCAATGCAGCTGTTTTGTTATGATATGACCACAAATGACGTTACGCGCTCTCAGATGAACTATCGTGGCGTTTTGGCGGCGTTTTCAAACAAACAATATTAAAACATGATTTTGAGTACCTAAAAGGCTATAAATAAATAAAATAGTATTTTTTATGGGAATAAATATCCATGAAGATTAATTTAAAACACTTTCTGAAAATTTGTCCGATCCCCTATTCAGTATATATACAATAAAGGATCAGATTATAACATTCATCGACTTAAGTTGCTGCTTGAGTAGGCCTAAAACAAAAAATCTCCTTCCTTTAAAAACTGCAATATTAACTTACAATGTTGTGTTATCCACTATGTGTTGGCGCAACTCTTCATCAGAAAGTATATTTTCGTGAAAGGAATCATAGTATACCTTGCTACTACCCGCTGAGACGTAAAAACAAGCAAATAGTGTTACATAAAACATTACTGAATAATAACTCCAAATATAATGAACTTTCTTCTGCAATGATTTCTATATACTTCTAGAAGTTTATATTAAACCGAATATACTTATATACGAGTATGTTCTGCGCGACTTACTTCGTTTCTGGTTACAAAAATAAGTATTTGAAAGAAATATAGAGGTTGATATTTAAACCAGTTAAATTAAAATGTTCATTCACCTCATGAAACTTGTTTGAACTAATTAGGAATGAATATATTTAAACAAAGGCAGCGCTTGATAAAAAAAGTTAATCGCGACTATTTGTAGATCCAATTGGTTGAGTGGTTAAGGTGCTTGACTTAGCGTTCTGACTCAGGAGTCTGAGTCCTGGGTTCGATTCCTGGCAAGTCCAACTTTGGAAATGAACTTTTCAGGGTTTCGTGCCATGTTCGTTTACGGCATTTCATATCGTAAGCTTAAAGGGCTTATTTTGTTTGACATTTTTTTACATTTCTAACCACATATCGAATAAAGGCCTATTCACATCGACGTAATATCCAAGTAGACGGCTAATACCTATTTATTCACAATGCAAATTGTTCTGGCAACTAAGGTGCGCGGGCGCGGGGTACTGAACGCCAATTGGTCCGATCAAGGTCACGACGAAATTCTATTGGTCGTTACTGCCCGAACATTACCGGGCGTGGAATTATATAATATCTATTTCTCTAATGTGTTGTCTGAATGCGTTCGCCCTGTACTAGAAGTCTAGTTGGATATTACGTCGATGCCTATTCATATCGAAACTATCCACTATCGCACTGGGTAGCGGTAATACCTAAGCGATATCCCGTCGGTTATTTGATATGGCATTTAAGTTGCTATCGTAATACTGGATCCGAATACCAGAGTGGTAGGCGATACGTACCGTGTGTTCGGCGAAACTGGGTTCTCCCCTCGCGGACGACAGAAGTTCACTAAGCGTCATCGGAAGACCAATACAGGCTTCGGTAACGAATACCAATGTGGTTTGAATAGGGCCTTATTCACTTACTCACTGGGATATATTGAAGAGGATACTGCTTTGGCGATTATGTGGGTGTAATAATACTGCGTAGGTAGTATGTATTTAATACTAAAATTACCCTATTTATATATGTACATTGGCATACTGATAGGTATTATATATGTATACGACGACGTATGCTTGTTATCTGAGAGTTCTGAGACAGCAAAACCGCGATGTGCGCGTAATGTGTGCTTGTATCCTCGCGCGCACATTCCGCAGCGATGCGACAATATAAATAGTGGTCGTGTAAGTGTTTTACCGTTTTGCGCGCCGATGTCGGGGAGACAACATCTCGTCGAGAAGCCAATAAATGTAGTTGAAATTCCGAATCGTTGGCTGTGATGGCTGCTGCTGGCTCTCATTCATCCTCCGTCGTGAATCTAGCGATAGTGGTCAAATAAATGTACAAAACCACCCTAATAAACAGCTCTTTTCAGAACTATTGCAATTTATCCGTTAAGGCGACTCCAGCCGCAAAACTCGTTCTGTACTGAATTGACGGGACTGCTGAGGTCCCGTCAAGTCGCTACTTGCAAATCTCGGAAATATCTATTTAAAAATTAAATAAAGTATAATTCAAATTTTTCTTTTGATGAGCCTTCAGATAGTGGATCTTAAAATTTATCTTAAGAATTAGCTATTTAAAATATTGATTATTAAGCAAATCGCACGGTTACAACATTGATATTAGACCGCAAATTAGTAATTTTTATATATATATAATTGAATATAATTTAAAAAATAATTATGATGATCCCCTTTCATATATCCTGCAGATGATTTGAGTATTTTTAAATTTATAATTATCATGATAATTTAAAAGGAAAACGGTTACAAATAAGTGGATTTTTTTATCATTAGGGGTTGGCGTCGTCGCCTTAATTATTTTCCACACCTTCACTCGGTACGGTAGCTACACCGCTTAGATTGAATAGACCTTTGTTCTGAGTAAGTGACCTTTAATTTCATAAAAAAGCTAAAATCTAAATATCAAATTAAAATTAACATCAAAATTATTAAGACCCTCTTAAGTCTATACGTATATATTTTTTTAATGTGGCGGCACGTATCAGCATACTTGATCACGTCAAGTCAATAGAGCAAAGACTATAGAGGCCTACTCTCAACTAAGGACACAAAAAAGACCATAATATGTGAATATAATAACAATTTCACATTGGTAAAAAATATTTTTTGTTAGAAGAATATTTTCAGAAGTTAAGTTGTCCCTGAAAAGAATTCGATAATGTGTAGTTAGAAATATATTCAAAAGCGGGAACCACAATTTTAGGTCTCTTCCCACAGGGACGGCACTGCATTTCGGAATAGTTAAAAGAATGAATGTATTTACTATCACAAAAATATTAAATAGATATTAACTTAAATAAATTCTTCATTTTATTTAAAATTAGAATTTGCCCGTGACATCATCTGTGCCTCTTTTTCTTAAATGTTAAAATAGTCTTTATTATTCTTATGCTTATTATATGTGTGTCAGGAATTGAATATTCCATTCTTATTTTTAAATAGAAAATATCAAATTCTGTATTAATTTGTATGGAAAGCATGACACAAAATTACCAAAAAAAACTGTTCATTCGATTGCTGCTAAACTACACAGGATCACCCGCCGGACTAATCTTAAGATTGTCTGAAAAATTCAGTAAAATCGGTTATATATAATTTTATTTTTTATTTTCGGATTTCTAATATTTTCTAAGTCATTGTAAATTATGCAATAAGACATTTACCACAGATTTAAATTTGACGGGCCCATTGGTCAAGTTTTTAAGGTGCTGTGCTTGCTTTAATTCCAAGTTAGCGGCGGAAGTTACCACACTCTTACGAGAATGTGTGTGTGCCAGAGACAATTTCCCTATCACTTCCTAGTCTCTTATGCTTCTTAGTATGGTCTTAGTAACATTTCTTGTGTTATAGGCGACGGCAGCCACCTACCATCGAGTAGACCTTCAGCTTGCTTGTCGATATTTACATTTAAAAAAAAAAAAACAATCTAAGATTTTATTACATCTTAGATAGATTAGATATTAAGATATTCAGAGATCTGAATATATAAAAATGAAAATGAATATTTTTATATATGTATATCTTTCTATATATAAAAATGAATCCCCATTTCCCTTGGTCACGGCATCACGCGTGAACGGGTAGACCGATTTTAATTCGGTTTTCACTAATGGAAAGAGGGATAAACTGAAAATGTTCATGTATATAAAAATTGCACCACGGGCGAAGCTGGGGGCGGGTCGCTAGTTAAATATAAAGATCTAAAATCTTTAAAGCGTCATAAATGACAATAGACATAGTGAGAATAAACCTGAAAGGCATATTTGAGACGGTAATTGAAAAGTTTCGCCATTTAACGAAGCACCGAGGTTTTTGGGATCATCGCGGATAATTTACGCGGGAAACTTCCCCGTTGGTATCGCTCGCACAAGATTTATTATGTTGTGAGGAGGGGGAACGTTTTAAAGCATAGACTAAAATTGATTCCGAAAAGCGGTTTGTACACTATTCGCTAAGGTATGCTAAGAGGTTGCTAAGAGTTTGAGTTGTTTTTATGTCACTTCGTCTTTAGTGTTTAAACGTAGCATTCTTAAGTAAATTAAATATAAATTGACCTAGAGGTGAGATCTAAGATTTTCTTCAAGTGAAGAGTGATCCTTGTATTGTATTAATGTACGGGTCACTCACACACACCTAAACTACTAGCATCCACTTATACATATAATTTAATTAAACCTTTTCCAATACTTTTTCTTATTTTTACCAAAAAAAAAACAAATATAGAGTTACTAACTAGTAATGGAAAAATTAAGTTTTATTAATGATTACTTATTTATATTACTAGTGTTGACCCACTTGGCGGTCGAAAATCCGCCATAATCATTTCGATGGTGAAAAATAAAAGCTTACCGTTTCCAAATGAACAATAAGTGCTAAAATAAAAAGTATTCACAAACATTTGAGATAATATCACTGAACTGTTTGGTATTTACCTATTTGTTTATAGATTCTCCTCATCCTAAATCACGTAAAGCTTTTGTTGGTTCAATAAAACCTCATACAAATATTATAATTAGAATCTGTTATAAATTTAAATATATCAACAGTTAAACGTTAATAATATAAAATCTTAATGTACTTAAGGATAATGTGCATACTTTAACTTAAATATAGAATTAATGGCCACACGCTCTCCCTTGGCACCCAGGGTTTGTGGCATCAGGGGTTCCAGCAGGTTTGGCGATTCTCGTTTTTTTAGCAACCCGCCTAGCGTTTCGCTTACCACGCAATCGCTTTAATTAAACGTTAGGTCGCTAGTGAATTAGTTCCGTCAGTCGACATTTGATATATCTGGCAAGTGCCGGATAGGTAGATCAGAGAATCAGGACATCACCCTGCGGCTCCTGCGTCGGTCTCGCCGTCCAGCAAGTCCAAGCCACCGTTGGCTTGAACTCTCACTGCATAGCAGTTGGAAGACGAGACATCTTGAAGTTAGAAGGTATTCATGTCCACACCCACTTCTGCCGAGTCTACGCCTTCTGGGAGGAATAACTAACCATTTAAATTGTGTTTTCTGTTTTTATACATGTAAATATCAAGTTGTGTATTTTTAAGTGTGTGCTTAGTTTTAAATCTAGCTAAATAAAAATATTGTGTGATTGATAAAAGATTTAAAAAAAATTGGTTAGGGTGCTTGCCTTAACGCTCCATTTTAGGGTTCAATTCCCGGCAGGGTCAACTTTGAAAAATGAACTTTTCAAATTTGGCTCTTGAGGTTTGGTAAGGGATGCCAGAGCCCATTTCCCTATTCACTCCAAATCCCTTATCCTTAATCCTAATGCAGTCGGCAGCGCACTTGCAGCAGCTTTGGCGTTGCCTGTGTTATAGGCGACGGTAGCCACCTACCGTGTAATGCCATGTAAATGCCATAAAATTGCCATAGTAAATAATGAAGAAAATTTGATGGTAAGTAGATTTGATGGTATATTATTTTCAAAAATAAACAAAAACAAAGGGATTAAGATTAAACTATAATCTTACTATTAAAGTACAAAATAGTTCTAAAGAGGCCACAAATTCTAAAATCAATTAGATGTGACGCAACCAAGTAGGTAAATAGAGATACAAGTCTTGGCGTTTTATGCGCCCTGGCATTCCCGTTACAAAAGATTTAATGATAACATATAATTTAGAGAAATGTATGTATGACCTTGCCCAATGAGGCGACATGTCCTTTATGGAAAAACCTTCAAATAAAGATTAAAAAAAAACCTGGGGCATCGAGTGATTAATAACATTATTTATTCACGTATACAGATAGAGATAAGGAGACGGACAAAACGTTACAATAATGAAAATGGTGCCAGTTGTTATAGAAACATACCAACTTCTTGTTGCGGAGTGATGGTGACAGTCATGGTTTGAGAGTGGGAGTGACAGGTAATACTATTTTTTATGGCATAGCAATTTTTATGGGTATTTTTTGTCCATTTTATGGAGTGATAACAACTTACAAGATCCATTTTCACAAATTTGTAATAGATAATTGTGATTCTGCTGGATATAGACATCCCCTAAGACTCTGAACCACAAAGAGTTCTTATAACGGTTCTTTTATATGTAAAGGTCGTTATAAAAATAAAGCCTTAATAAATCGGTTCTTAATAAGTCGGTTCTTAATAGACAAGCATGCTCCATCTTAGATCGCGTCATCACTTACCATCAGGTGAGACTGCGGTCAAATGCTTGATCTATCATTATAAAAAAAAAAAAGCCTCTTTTTAGAGGCGAAAAAATTCGATTTCCAGGTTCGATTCCCGGCAGGGTCAACTTTGAAAAATTAACTTTTCAAATTTAGCTGGATTTGGAAAGTAGTGGCAGGGCACACTGCGTTTTTCGCAGTCCTTTGGGCAGCCCGTCTGGCGGCAGTGACCACCTACAGAAGACCACCGTGAAATAACAGCACGTGTGCTGTTGTGTTTCGGTGAGTGAGTAAGGGATGCCAGAGCCCATTTCCTTATCCACTCCTAATCCCTCATCCTTAATCCTACTGTAGTCGGCAACGCACTTGCAGCAGCTTTGGCGTTGCTTGTGTTATAGGCGACGGTAGCCACCTACCATCAAGTGGACCGTCAGCCTGTTATAAAAAGTTTTTATGCAAGAAGGTAACCTCATGGTAGGTGGCTACTGTAGCCTATTAAAACAAGCAACATCATTATGTGCTGCATATGCGCTGCCGATCTTAGTGGAATAAAGGATAAGGAACTCGGGCTTCTGTGGGTAGCAGAGGTCCAGAGGGTTTTCCTAAATTATGACTGCGAAATTGCATTCGTTGCGTAATTGTCCTCATTTATTAACAGCTGTTGGTGTTTCAAATCAGATGCTAGAATAGGTCCTATAAGATACGACCATAGATGGTGACTTTGCTACGATAACTTTGCAAAGATATTTTCTATCCCGACAATTCTTCTTCTTTTTGGCAATAGTCTCATCATGTATTGTTAAATATTTTGCCCTTATCACGTTTCCTATTTTAATAACATTATAAATGCGAAAATTTGTATATTTGTATCTTTTTTACTCAATCACGCAAAAACGGCTGAATAAATTTGGATGAAATTTTGTACATATATAATTTATTACGTGGATTAACATGAGATACTTTTTATCCTGAAAAAATATTAGGTCTATGTGGGATTTTCAAAATACGAACTAAAATGCGTATGAAGTCTCGAGCACAGCTAGTTGAAAATAATTGTTTTCAACGTCAAGTCAGTTTGTCGAATGTCTCTCGATCCTTTACTATACCAATATTTTTTTTTTAAATTTAAAACTTAAAATTTTATTTATGAGATGCCATTTCCAATAAGTTTCCGTTTCAATGGAAATCTTTAAATAGAATCGTTATTGTCACACAACAGTACCGGACGAACAAGTAATTTACAGCTCGTGTAACCATTTTAAGCGTATGCAACTGCATGCGATAGGAAATTCGCTAGACATTGGAATGCACAGATATAGTGTAGATCAGATAAAACGTGGCACAGTGTCAAAGAGTTTAAAGCGTAAATAAACGAGCGGTTTAACCGCAGCGTTCCAAAATTTAACTCAATCTTATAATCACTACTTTAAAAAATGCATACATAATTCTTTTGTACTCGTACGTGTGAACTCCTCCGATTTTGATGATTTTTTTTTTGTTTATGTTTGAGCAGGTCGATGCATGATTTAGGTTCACAAACAGATGCGGTATACGGCGCTATGTTCGGGATAAAAACCCAATAAGACAACATGTTAACAATATACTCGGTACCGAATATATTTAATTTTTTTGCATTGAAATTTTCTAGATCAAACTAAAATTATGTTTAATACTATCATGACTCGCCATGGAACGTTCTAGAAAAGCGTTCTCGTCTGTCAACAATTCTCGAAAGTTCCACCCTAGAATAGAAGTCACGCCACTTTCCGGTTATTGTCAAAGGAAATTGATCCTTATGTACACAACATAGAGTTCACATTCAACAAAAATAGCGTTCCCGAACTTTCAATGACCTTGTTTACAATACGTGTTTACAATACTTGTTTACTTTTATTTGTTTATTGTTTGTTTGTAGTAAATTCGAGATAGATCTAGACGTTTGACGGCGAATATAAATAGGACAGTGGCAAGGTGGCGGGACAGTTCGACTCTGCGATTCGAAAGCGATACTTCGGAACTTACCTGCGACTCATTAACGGAATCATTGACGACTTTTGGCAAGTTTAACGGTTTTATCGAACAAGTTTAGACCTCTTGGAAGTTATCTTGGTTTGTGGTAATAAATAGTTGATTTTCGCCCTTACACGGCAATTTGACTCACCCCACACGTAACAATACAATATAGAATCTACAAAAATTCTGTGAACGATTGTGTTTCCGTTCGTGTTGTCCGAGGATGTTTCAAGGAAAAATCAGATGGAAAGCGATAAATATTACGATAGTTTAATATGTACAACAAACTGGTAAAATAACGTAAGATACACCGATTGGCACTTGACATAATTGTCAATTATATAAAATAAAACAAACCGTTCCTAAGCAACGGTCCGTAGAGCAGATCTCAGATTAGGTCATTGACATAAGATATGAGGTTGCATATCTTAACAAATTCAATAAATAAATCACTTCATGCGAACAATAATTTTGTATTATATTTCTAAATACATATATGTTATATAGTAATATAATAAATATATTCTATGTAATAAATAATATTTATTTATATTGGTAATAAAAGTAAAATTTACTTATACTAATCAGAACAGAATTAACAGTTTTTTCTAAAACCTTATAAATGTCTACCAGAACTATCAAGTGGTTAGTGGCGTTTATAAAATGCAGCGTTCGAAACGCTCGCCTGAACTGGCCTCACGATGCGGCACGAGCCTCGCATGTAAAGCGGGCGGCGATTGAGTCAACGCGCGCTCCTTAGAATGCTGAGGGGTTTGAACGATTCATCTTTATTGACTTACATGCTTTACAACACGCTATCCGGTTCGACACAATGGCCTGACGAAACATTGTATGGATTATTTCTTGTTAGTTATTATTTATTGCTTTTTAGTAACAGCATTTGCCTTATTATGAGTTCGTAGAGCATAAAGTTTATTTTTTTACTTCAATACCTGCCTGGTTGAGGTTCCGTTAGGCTTGAGAATAAAAGATTCGTATTACTCTGTCGTCTCTTGGCCTCGACTCGAGACGCTATTGGCTCGTGGAGTCTAAGCGTGGTTGGACATACCAAAAACATCTTGATCGATAAAATTCTCAAAGAATTGAAGGGGATGGGCGGTTTTTAAGTTGGTAATAAGTTTGACTATTGCCAGTATTCTATATATTTTGTCTCATGTATCTTTTGCTTTCATAACTTTTATTAATCTTAAGTTTTTTTTTTTTTTAACTACAGGTCCACAAAACTGGTATACAATTCCATATACAAGTAAGATGATAGTAATATACAAAATGACATTTACGTCGGAATGCAACAAGTAGACACAACATACAAAATAAACTCATACGAGAGAAAATAAAAAATAAAAAATAAAATAGATACATGGTTAAAAAATGATTTCCTGGCCAAGACCACAGAACCACAGAATAAATATGCCATTATAAGAAGAGCACATCCGTTAGAGTGGACTATGTTGACCGATAGAGTGGACTATGTTAAAATAAAAAAAAAATGTACAGTGTAAAAAATTGTAGTCTGTACATTAAATATTTTTGAAAAACAATTTGAACACGTTGAACTTATGCTACCGAGGTTAAAAAATAGTTTTTGAATTTTTGCCTGTTAAATCTGTTTGTCTTGCGTTTGTGCACGCTAATCTTAGAAACGGCTTAACCGATTTGAATGCGGTTTTCACTGATGTATTGTAGCAAACTTCCTGTAACATTTGTTTCATTCCAATCGGTTTACAAACAAAAAAGTTACACGCTATACCGAATGCCACGCGAGTACGAAGTTGCGGGCTCAGCTAATAATCATTTATAAATCAGTTGTTGCAGTTTTATTGTTATATGAAACTGATTGTTCGAATTTAAATAAGTTACTGACCTTATTGCATTCCTATACATTTAATGTTGCATGATTTTCTTATGATACTAAAGTTTACCTAAAATATTTCAGTTAATTTTTGTCAGTTGTTGGCAGATTTTGCGTCGGTTGAGAAAGAAAATTGAAGTACTGGGAGCGATAAATGAGAGGAAGCAGCAATATTTCGGGCACGTAATGAGAGGCAAATTGTACCATATGCTTCAACTAATGATGCAAGGAAACATACAGGGCAAATGTTGCAGAGACAGGAGAAAGATGTCCTAGTTAAATAATTGAAAATAATGCCTTAGTATGAGCACTCGCTCCCTCTTTCGTGCACCAGCTTTCAAGGTTAAAATAGCCAAGGCGCCTTAAGGCGACGCCAGCCCCTAATGATAAAAAAATCCACTTATTTGTAACCGTTTTCCTTTTAAATTATCATAATAATTAAAATTTAAAAAATACTCAAATCATCTGCAGGATATATGAAAGGGGATCATCATAATTATTTTTTAAATTATATTTAATCTGTTATATAAAAATGAATCCCCATTTCCCTTGGTCACGGCATCACGCGCGAACGGGTAGATCGATTTTGATTCGGTTTTCACTAATGAAAAGAGGGAATGTTTTAGGGTATATAAAAATTGCACGCTGGGCGAAGCCGGGGGCGGGTCGCTAGTTATATATAAAAAAATACTAATTTGCGGTCTAATATCGATGTTGTAACCGTGCGATTTGCTTAATAATCAATATTTTAAATAGCTAATTCTTTAGATTAATTTTAAGATCCATTATCTGAAGGCTCATCAAAAGAAAAAAATTAATTATACTTTATTTAATTTTTAAATAGATATTTTCGAGATTTGCAAGTAGCGACTAACCCTCAGCAGTCCCGTCAATTGAGTGCGGGACGAGTTTAGCGGCTGGAGTCGTCTTAAGTGAGGCAGCATAAACTTTCAACCAGTTTTATACATTCGGATTTTAGGAGCTGTCTGGGTTTTTTTAAAGTACAGGCCAGGAAGATGGCAATCCAAGAGGCTGACAGTCCACTTGATGGTAGATGCTGTCGCCTATTAAGACAAGCAATGACATAGGGGTTGAAAGTGCATTTGTAAAATTATATATTCATCTTAAGATGAAGTCCACGCAAACGAAGTCATGAGCATTGGCTAGTAAGAGATAAAGTTATGGAGGAATAGGTCCCTAATTACCTCAACAAAACAATAGACATGCTTTTTCACATTGGGTTTCTCTAAATGGGTGCTAACTGACATCAGAAGAGCTTCCATATGCAGTATATATCATGACCATTAAACTAAGAGAACATTCAAATAACTTTTGAATCTTCAACTGGTCTTTAACCATGATAGGATAACGAGTCTTTTATCAGGGTCAGCAACACACGTGAATCCTCCTGGTTTTATTTGTTTACATTTTACAATGGTCAAACTACAAGTCAACGTAAAGTATCTGGGGATGTACCTGGATAGGCGACTCACATGGAGAAAACATGTTGTCACAAAAAGGAATGAGATTAATATGAGATACAAAGAATTGTACTGGTTATTGGGCAGAAACTCTAAACTATCTATTGACAACAAGATATTAATCTACAAGACTGTTCTACAACCTATTTGGACATATGGCATTCAGCTTTGGGGTTCTGCCTGTGACTCAAACATCTCATAATCCAAAGGGTACAGAACAATATCCTGAAACAGATATCCAACGCGCCGTGGTTTATAAAGAACTCGGAAGTGCATGAATACCTGGGTATGCCAACAGTGAAGGAAGAGATAAGGACCAGCTCTGAAAAATATAAATGCAGATTGGAAAGACATCCGAACAAGCTGGCTTGCCAGTTAACAATAAATGACTGCATAAACAGACTCAAAAGGCGTAGAATCCTACAACTAGTGGGACTGTAAATGGGCATCCTGACATATAGTGTGGTGTGCCTGATGGGGCACATCTCTTACCTGCCATAATCTTTCAATACATTTGCTCATGGTCGATAGACTGATTGCAAAATATAAAAATTACAAAAAAAAAAAAAACTACAAGTCACATATACTTAAACCGACCTTTATCGTAAAAAATATACATTAAATTAAAATTATTGTTAAATAATTTCATTATTTTGTTTTATTTTTTTCTAGAATGCTTTTTGTTTTTCGTGTAGTCGATTTAATACTTTAACTGCAATAATATATCTACTCGTAAATTAATATAATAATATCTTATACTTTGATTTTAAAATCTATTTTCAGATTGGTCTGATGATCTTTATTTAAAAACTAGCGACCCGCTCCCGGCTTTAAACTGATGCATTTTTTTCTGTCAATTATAAACACAAACCTTCCTCGTTTCTACGCTCTTTTCATTAGTAGAAACCGCATCAAAATATGTTAAGTGGTTTAGAAGTAGTTATCAGAGTTACAGAAAGAAGCGGATAGTGACTTTATTTTATAATATAGAAAAAAGTCATATAAAATACATATATGCGCCTACAAATTTTCGAATAGCAGTCATTAACCATAAACACGTGACCACTTCTGACATGTCATAAAATCATTATAAACAGATGTTGGGGGCCGGAGTGTGCATGATTTACGATTCCCTACTCTGTATCTTATCGTGGTGGCAATAAAACCTAGGTTACAACGGCCGTGTTCCAATTACTTAACATATAAAATTGTGTTTGAGTGAGATTGATTAGAGAAACATTTTAACCGTTTTTAATATTTCCGATGTGTCGATCTCCTGTGAAATCCTGAAAGTGATTTTTTTGTGAAGACAATTTTTATTTGCAGTTCCGCAGTCATAAACTGAGCAGTTGCCTTTTTTTTAAATATAGATGGGTTTGCTCTTGACCAGCATCTATCCATGTAGGAAGGATGAGGCCGAAGATGGAGCGAGCTCACCCAGAAGATGCCTATTCACTCGAACCTTGAAAAGATTTGGGTTATATGAGCTCGGAAATACAGACGGCGGCAGGGAGTTCCAATCCTTAGCAGTGTGCATCACAAAAGATGTTTTAAAGCGAATTAGAAGGATTTCGATAAGGTGAGGATGGTAACCAGCCGTACGTCTGCATGTCCGATAGAAGAAAGGGGAAAGCGGTATGATCTCATGCAGCTCTCGAGCACACTCTCCGAAGTACATCTTATAGAATACACACAGACAGGCAACTTTGCGTCTATGTGCCAGGCTCTGCAGCTTAGTTCTTATTAGTGTAAAAAATTGCCTGCCAGCACTAAGCCTTCATAACCTAAATGCTAAATAAGTGATGCCAGAGCCTAATCCCCTTCACGTAGTCCATTATACTTTATTCTCAAGTGTGTACTCATTAGTGATGTATAGCAATATAAGCATTATATATGTAGTGGCAGGGCACACTGCGTTTTCGCAGTTATTTGGGCAGCCCGTCTGGCGGCAGTAACCACCCCCTTAAAGAAGACCACCGCGAAATAACAGCACGTGTGCTGTTGTGTTTCGGTGAGTGAGTAAGGGATGTCAGAGCCCATTTCCCTATCCCCTCCCAATCCGTTATCCTTAATCCCACTGTAGTCGGCAGCGCACTTGCAGCAGCTTTGGCGTTGTTTATGTTATAGGCGACGGTAACCACCTTCCATCAAGTGGACCGTCAGCCTGTCTGCCGATCTTAACATTAAAAAAAAATAAACAGCAAGCACGACATAGTCTAGTTATTCTGAACAAAATTTTAAAATTAATATTAAATTTCATGGTTTTCTTACTATTTAAAGTGCTATTTTATACATGAATACTTATTTATAATCAATAATCATAGCAATAGATATCGAGACTCAGTGTTGGATAAGGTGATAAATACGTACAATACAAGGGCAATGTCTTTGGGAAAATATCTAGTTCCTAGGGTTGATAATTTTATGGTGATAGAACTATGAAGAAGCGGTTGCCATACATGCTAAATAATTTGCCCGAAGACATTGTCCAAGACGGAAATGAAACATTCTTTAAAAATAAATTAATTAAATATTATCTAAATTCATCAATTTCATTAATAAGATTTAGGTTAGTTATTTTATTTTTCATAACTTAATCCCATAGTCAAACTGCTTTCCAGTTTTATGGGATATTAGCTTAATAATTGAGCCTTTCGATCGGTACAGTAAAATTACAGGTATTTTTTCTCATTCGATTCCTGGTTCTGACAGGCGATTATTTAAAAAAATATTTGAATGCAGTTCGTTTGTTTTTAAAATAAAAATGAAGTCTTCTTTCAGTAAAATTTTATATCTATAGTATTTGGGGTACTTTTCCTCCATGCGGCAAAGTCGTGGGACGCTCGGTATATATATCAAGTTAAGATCGTCAGACAAGCTGACGGTCCACTTGATGGTAGGTGGCTATCGTCGCAAGCAACACTAGAGGTGCTGCAATTGCGCTGCCGACCGTATTAGAATTAAGGATAAGGGATTAGGAAGGGATAGGTAAATGGGCTGTAGCATCCCTTACTCACTCACTGAAACACAACAGCACGCATACTGTTATTTCACCGTCAATTTGTATGCTATGGGTGGTTACTGCCGCCAGCCGGGCTGCCCAAATGGCAATGAAACGTAGTGTGCCCTGTCACTATTATTGTAGCGCTAAATGACATTTTTTTGCTTTGTTTCTTATCAATAAAGAAACAAGAAAAAATATGTAATACTTAATTCGTTTGATAAGAGTGTGTCATTAAAATGTCAAGTCCAGTGTGTGTCGACGCAGGGTGTAGCTAATTTGTATCGGTGAACCATGTACCCGAAACTTTGGACCAATTAAAACAAACGTTACACGATAGATTAGTCAATTTGTGTGTGGTCTAAGTATTAAGAGTTTAGAGGTAAGTAACTTCCTAAAGCGATTTTTGCGTATACTAGGTGAATCAAATATAAACGAGACTTTTGGACCTGCGCGCGCAATAGTGATGGAAGAACGTTCCGCTGTTATTGGCTGTTAGGTTGGTTTGTCAGGAGTAGGGGAAGCACGTGACTCATCATCATAGACTCGCTCAGTGTCCATCGTTACGATGTCCGAGCAGGAGGTACCTCCCTCTATTGCGCAACGTATTGTTATCAAGTTTTTAGCTGCAGAAGGTGTAAAACCGGCCGAAATCTTGAGAAGATTGACTGCACAGTTCGGGGAAGAGACGCTGTCGCGAGCTAGAGTGTTTGCTTGGCATAAACAGTTCGCGGAGGGCCGCGAACGTGTTGAAAATGAGAGCCATGACCGCAGACCTCGCACCAGCATTACAGCGGGCAACATCGACAGTGTTCGTCATCTTGTTGAAGGTGATAGGCGTCTAACAACTTCGGATATTGCAATTAAGGTTGGAGTAAGTTATGGGAGCACGTACTCTATACTCACAGAGGAGCTAGGGTATCGCAAGGTGTGTGCCAGGTGGGTTCCTCGCCTTCTCACAGTTGACCAGAAACTGAATCGTTTTCAAGTGTGTGAGCGTCTTCTTGCACGATTTCGGGAAGAAGGAGACCCATTTCTTTCTCACATTGTCACCTGTGATGAAACGTGGGTGCATCACTACACCCCTGAGTCGAAACAAGCGAGTATGCAGTGGAGGAAGAAAGGAGAAACCGGACCAGTGAAAGCCAAGTCACGATTATCGGCTGGCAAGGTTTTGGCTACCGTTTTTTTTGACCAGCGTGGCCTGCTGCACCTTGATTTTTTGCATGAGCGCAGAACAATTAATGCGGCATACTACTGCAAACTTTTGACTGAGGTCAGACTTGCATATCGCCGCAAAAGACGAGACCTTCCGATGAGAAAAGTGATTCTCCTCCATGACAATGCTCGCCCCCATACAGCAGCCCTGACCGTACAAAAATTGGAGCAACTGGGTTGGGAGACACTGGAACACCCTCCATACAGTCCAGACCTGTCTCCCTGCGACTTCCATGTCTTTGGTCCTCTCAAGGAAGCTTTGGGAGGGCAAAAATTCCACAGCGATAATGAAGTTGAAGCATATGTGCGCAATTGGCTACAAACACGATCTGACTCTTTTTACCTGGGAGGAATTAAAAAATTACCTATACGCTGGGAAAAATGTGTTTCTAAATCAGGAGATTATATAGAAAAATAAACTATGATTGTTTGTGCGTTTAAAATCAAAATAAATATTTTAAAAAATAAGTCTCGTTTATATTTGATTCACCCTCGTATTATATAGTAATGTTTATATTAATTTACTAAATTGTAAAATCATAGCGCAAATATTAAACTAATTTCAAATTTATGTTACTAATATGTAACAATGATCTATTTTCGGAAAAAATCTTTAAAATATTATAAAATAATTATACGTAAAATTATTATTCCAACGAAAATATGTATTTATTGTATTTTCCCCAGAGGCGTTATTTGTAATCAGCGACCGTCATCAACCAACGAGTAAGAACTGACATACATTAAAAAAATAATTTAATATTTTTCTATTTATTATTATTATTTTTTTCTTTAAATAGGTTACATACATCCATTATTTAAAGACTAAATTATGTGTCATATATCATATACAATGAGGACTAAAGAACAATATTTTCATTATAAAGTTAACTGAATAAAGAAAAAAAAAAGAATATTATGTAGTGATAAACAATAAAAAAACTGTTTTTTAAAAATTAATTCCCTAATTTTCTTTTTGTATCAGGTTAAACTATTTGAGAATATGTCGATATCGTTTAGTTAGAACCTTTTATAGTGATATTTGAAACTATGGAGGAAGGAATTCTTAGCATGATATTTTGTAGTCATTACAGTATTTTGTAAACGTTGTCGATGATAGGAAGTATACTCTCCAACACCAAGTTACCAACTTGAATTAACAAGTTTACTTAAAATTAAAACTCTTCGTTTACTGTAAGCAGACTTTACAAGTTAAGATTGTCTACAGGTTAAAATTTCACGAGGCACCGGAAACAATAGAACTCTCCCGCTGTCGCTAATGACTTAGGACAATTCCTAAGTTATGCACGGTCCGAGTGAAGGGTCCGATATTAACGAGGTACACGTGTCCCGCCATAGTTTGCCCGTAATTAACTGTTCGCACGTCAGTTGCATTGTACAGTTGCTGCTGAGAGCTTTCGTGAGCTTCTGTGATTCGTACCGTGCACTATTTATTGCGGAAGAAATTTTGATTGAAAGAATACTTTGAATATGCCTCATAAGCTGTAATTGTTATTTAAAATTAAAACTAGAGTCATAAACACATGTCTCTTACCTTGCCCTGACATATGCGTGCCAGACATGGAAGTATATACCACAAAAAAAAAGAAAAAAATCATAACGTGCCAACGGGAACTAGATCGCTGATGCTTAAAATAAAGAAAATCCAAAAAATGAGAAACACCAAAATAAGAAACATATCAAAAGCCACTCATGCTCTTAATAGGCATGATGACGGTATTAAAGAATCAAAGAATTAATGGTTTTGGAGAAAAATATATCTTGAAAGGAGTCAAAAAAATTACTCATTTTTTGTATTAAAATTGAGATTAATAAGATTTTCAATAAAATAGAAGTATAAATAACTGCAATCGGCCATGTTAACTGAAACACCAATCAGAGCGAATGACGTCACGCCCAGGTAA
The DNA here is from genome assembly GCA_910589475.2 of Bembecia ichneumoniformis. Lineage (NCBI taxonomy): Eukaryota > Metazoa > Arthropoda > Insecta > Lepidoptera > Sesiidae > Bembecia > Bembecia ichneumoniformis. The sequence continues at coordinate 18,702,362 of OU342525.1, read as the reverse complement.
GTGCCATCGTGTTGCTTGACTTTGCTTTGACAGAATGAAAAATCTGATGAGATGTCGGTGACGTCACGGTTCATCAGACGCGACGCCATGACACCTAAGAGCGTTTTCGTGCGTAATTCAAAATAGATTTAAAAACATTCAATAATTTGCGTTGAAATTTAGTTTTTTGCTGAAATATTATTTTTTTCGGATATGGTAGACGTGTATCTACATTATGGAAGGGAATTTCAAAATCTGTCATCATGCCTATTATGCCTATAAACTGAAATGGAGACGGGCAGAGCATGATTACCAGACGAGCGACGGACCATAAGAGTAACATTGTGGAAAGGTTCAAAAGGGAAACGCTACAGAGGAAGACCGTACAAGAGATGGGAAGACGATGTAATCGAGACGGCTGGTCCGTGCTGGATGCAAGCAGCCCAAGATAGAGACAATTGGTTTTCCTTGGAGGGGGCCTTCACCTAGGGAGGGGAAATATAATAATTCGAATTCATAAGTATACCACACTAATATAGGTTTAATAATAGTGATTATGTATTTAATTTTCCCAAGAAATAAAAGGTTTTTTTATTTTTATTTTTATTTTATTTATTTACAGCGAATGTAGTTGGATAACATTAATTAATTGTGGATAATTATGTGTTTTTAAGGCAACCAAAAGTTAAAATTACGATTACGATCGCCAACCTCTATTAGGAGATGGCACTTCAAGAATAGGGAATATGCATATTTATTTTTTATTTTTTATACGATATATTATATCGTTATATAACGGTAAAAAAAATTCAGCACTGAAAAACAAAAAATTAGTAATAAAACAAACAGCTATGGGCACTTTAAAACACGCCCTTTTGGCGCGCTTGTCGTGACGTCACAGTATACGATATTAATCAAATCGGCTGACAGGCTGACGGTCCACTTGATGGTAGGTGGCTACCGTCGCCTATAACACAAGCAACGCCTAAGCTACTGCAAGTGCGCTGCCGACTACAATAGGATTAGAGATAAGGGATTAGGAGGGGATACGGATATGGACTCTGGCATCCCTTACTCACTCACCGAAACACAACAGAACACGTGCTGTTATTTCACGGTGGTCTTCTGTATAGTTATAAATACAACTAAAAAAAGGATACAAAAGTTTCAAGTTTGTATCGTTTTAAATGTAAAATGCAATAATTTTATTCATAAGTATTTATTCAAATCTAGTCCTTAACTCCGTCAATATAGAGAGCAAAATTGAGTTAGAATAACTTGCCGTGTATCTCCTATACAGTGTTACGTAATGCAATATCATGCAAATATGAAGCACATATAAACCTTCTGAAGGACGCTGCGTACCTTTGTTCCTTTGTGAAAACTTTCATAACTTCACAAAATTTCCAATAAAAGAACCTTTGCAACAAAAAGGAGCACATATGTATTCACTATCTACATACTATATGTATATTTTATTTCTGTCATATAATAAAGTAGTGAATATTTATTAATTCTGTTAAATTATGTTAGAGCGTCATTACAAAAGTTATGTAGTCAATTATTCTAATTACAATCCTAATGATATACGTAATATAAATCCGAAAGTTTATGGTTAACCGAACGGGTTATTACACAGACAGTTTATTAGCTGGGTTAATATACAGGATACTATTTATCCTGGATGTGTTAGGTTCCTGTGGGATTTTCAAAAAACTAACTACAGCGCGTAAGAAGTCGCGGGCACATATAATCTATATATATATATATATATATAAAAAATGAATCCCCATTTCCCTTGGTCACGGCATCACGCGTGAACGGGTAGACCGATTTTAATTCGGTTTTCACTGATGGAAAGAGGGATAAACGGGGAATATATATATAAAAATTTCCCTATCTACTCCTAATCCCTTATCCTTAATCCTACTGTAGTCGGCAGCGCACTTGCAGCAGTTTAGGCGTTGCTTGTGTTAGGCGACGGTAGTCACCTACCATCAAGTGGACCGTCAGCCTGTCTGCCGACCTTAACATAAAAAAAAAACCAAAAAAAAAACACCGGGTAGCTAGTACGATATAATCTGTAGTTGCTATTACTATTACACTATTAGTGTTTTCTATGTCAGATTGTTTTGTTGGTTTCTTTTAATCAATAAACAATACATTTTCCATTTATCGGCATGAAATCCTATTCCGCAGTCATAATGCATTCGTGCCGTTACCATAACAACGGCATCACCCGACCTACCCCATCGGGGAAAAATCTAATAAAAACAAAGGTTTCCATGGAACTACACATTTAATTTCGCCCTTAACGCATACAACTTACGGTCTAGATTTGAAGTAATCCCTTTTGAATGATTTACTTAAACTAAACGAGTGCATATAAGCAATTCCTCCCTATGGCTTATTTTGTAATACAATACTTTTGTTGTTCAAACAGAAACAAGGCGATGACATTCATTCGTTTACTTACGGACTCGCTATCTTAATAAATGGTATTTCTATTTTATTTTCAACTAGCCGAGCCCGCAACTTCGTACGCGGGTATTCGGAATAAAGCCTAACATTTTTGTTTATATACCGATAGGAATGAAACAAACTCTAAATATTACCCGAAGCTTGCTACAATACATCAGTGAAAACCGCATTCAAATCGGTTAAGCCGTTTCTGAGATTAGCGTGCACAAACGCACAGACAAACAACCAAAAATTCTAAAAACTATTTTTTGACCAAGTATACAACGTGTACAAATTGTTTTTTTTTTTTAATAGAAATAAAATAAAATAAATTTTTTTTTACAATTAGGTAGGTACTATTCGTAAAAAAAATATTATCAAGAGCAAGTTCAAATTAACCATGTACCTACTGGACAAATGTTCAAAATATGTCAATATTAGACAAATATTCAAAAACTGTAACAAATATTGAGTCAAAAAAAAAAACAATATCAAATGTTAACATTGTAGTCAAACGAAATCAATTAATTTTTTTTTTGACCTCGGTAACATAAGTATATGTATAAATTGTTTAAAAAAAACAGACACGGTTCGTTTACGATTTTATTATAGGTATAGATATAGATTGTAACAAACGCATAGTTCAAATTTTGTCTATAATGTTGTATATAGTTTTCTAATCTACTTTAGTTACTAAAACTCTACCCATTAGACCAAAATGTAGTCCAATTTGATTGTCCACGCCACACAACAGCGTGTTATTTTATGCGTGTAGTGCGAAATTTCAGCGCAGCAAATTCCAAATAGTAGTTACATTTTGTTCAATCAACGCACGCTTCATGCGTCGCCTACCGGACCGTCTCCAATTACCGCCAACTAATTTGCATTTAGTTGGGCTGCCTAGTTCTGTACTGTATGTATACCTGTGATAATAACAGTAAAATCTTTTAGCATTTTAATATTTCGATCCGAAACACAACAGCACACGTGCTGTTATTTCACGGTGGTCTTCTTTAAAGGGGTGGTTACTGCCGCCAGTCGGGCTGCCCAAATGACTGCGAAAAGCAGTGTGCCCTGCCACTACTAATTACACTGCTAGAGTTTTTAATAACACAAATTTTGTATTTTTATCTTAGAAAAATAGGTATGTACGTGGGCGAAGACAAGGGCAAAAGATATTAAGTATTTACATGTCTATATATAAAAATGAATCCCTATTTCCCTTGGTCACGGCATCACGCGTGAACGGGTAGACCGATTTTAATTCGGTTTTCACTAATGTAAAGAGGGATAAACGGGGGATTTGTATATATATACAATTTGTATATATATACAAATTGTATCCCGGGCGAAGCCGAGGGCGGGACACTAGTACTTTATATTTTAATTATACTTAAACAATAGTCAGTAGAAAGTTGTTAATAACTTTCTTATAAATTGGTTAAATTGTGTTTTAACCAAAAATTTATATGGGTAAGATAATGATGTCATTCGGAAATACTTGCTGAATTGTATAAAGTAGGATACAGTAAGTGATAGGTATCAGATTAGGAGTTACCAATCTGACGCTCCACTTGATGGTAAGTGGCTGGTAACACTGACTATTGCCGAGTTCAATTAGTACCATTAGATACCTCTGTAAATTGCAAGTATCTAATGGTACTTAGGTACCTAATGGTACTACCTAATGGTAAATTTAAATGGTTTTAAATTTAAAACCAAAAGCGAAAGCCATAAACTAGGATTTTGTCCTGTCATCTCAATTATCGATTAAACCTAGTGGTACGACCATAAATCGTCCGATGACACCCTAACCGTGAAGAAAGATTTTCTGCCCAAATAAGCAATATTCGAGTTTGTCCAAACACTTGTGAAGCAATAACTTGCACGTGTCGCCTCATATCTCAATTTGATCGCCACTTATTGCCCTTCAAACTGGAGTTAGATAAATTTAAATTGAACCTTACGCGGTCACGATAAGGTCGATATTTCTAATGACAGATCGATTTAGAGTTATTTGATTTTGGAAGGATCTGGTAGATGAATTAATATCCGATAAGAGAGACAAGTAAACGTTTGGTAGTACATAATACGGATTAGTTTGCAAAGTAATAATAAATAAGGATTAAAAGTGCATAAAATCTAAAATCGTATTTTTTAAAAATTATAACCGTAGGTAGATATGCTGAGAGTAATAGGGGATCGGACAATAATCAGATTAAAATCTAAAATGTACTTAGAAACAAAATATATAATTTTTTACGATTATTTATCGAATAATAATTTAATATAATTCATTTAAATATTTTTAAATGAAGAAATAAAATTTTATTATTTACAAAATTTTTAATCGATACTGAAACACCAATCGCTGTGCGTGACGTCATTTGTGGGCAATCATTGTCTTATGCCAATGCAGCTGTTTTGTTATGATATGACCACAAATGACGTTACGCGCTCTCAGATGAACTATCGTGGCGTTTTGGCGGCATTTTCAAACAAACAATATTAAAACATGATTTTGAGTACCTAAAAGGCTATAAATAAATAAAATAGTATTTTTTATGGGAATAAATATCCATGAAGATTAATTTAAAACACTTTCTGAAAATTTGTCCGATCCCCTATTATACTTCTCTAACTGCGAAGACGAGGCATATTCTTCTACTTTGCAAATTTTTATTTTTATTTATATTTAGCTATTAGTTTTACACGAACACATGTATGAAATCAAATAAAGTGCATGGTCTTTCATTCGACACCTTACTTTAAGTAAATCGCTTCAGTAGTTATGTAGAAATACCGCTTAAAGAATGGGCCGGCCCGCCATCTTTCTACGTCACAGCTCCCCCCTCCATACACCTAGGAAGTGACTACCGCACTTTTTGTATTCAGGAAAACATACCAAACAAGTACATACCAGTGGAAATGAACTTTATGTCTATTGGGGACTAGTCTATTAGGTTACCAAAAGGACTTTTTGGGATTTATAATTTTTGTGTGAGAAATGGTGGCAGGTAGCCCCACGATTTAATGGTCTTAATCATACGTGTAGCCACTTTGGTACGCAGTCATTTGGGTAGCCCGTCAGGCGGCAGGAACTACCAAACGACTTAAAGAAGACTACCATGAAAATACAACTTACATGAAATTAGATTTACCTATTTCTTTCTAATCCCTTATCCTTAATCCTACTAAGGTCGGCAGCGCCCTGCAGCACAAATGGCTTGGCTTGTATCAATAGGCGACGGTAGCCACCTACCATCAGGTGACGGTCCACGTCATAAAAGAAATCTACATGCAACAAGCAGCGCCATCTATTATTGTACTGTGAATAGTATATAGTTTGTCTATGCTCTGGTTATTGAATAAATTAGTCTGTTACTGGTATTCATACAAATAGAACGTCCTTTTATTAAAAATCTGCCTATACGAAGAAGTCACAGTCACAGCATTTTGTGTAGTATGTATGACCTTGCCCAATGAGACGACAGTCATGTCCTTTAGGTAAGTCTCTAAACAAATATTAAAAAAAATTGTTTAAAAAAGAAACTAAATGTCAAGTTATTTTATACAGACTTCCACACTACAAAGTAAATAAATAGGGTGAAGATTGTCATTTTCTATCCGCGTTGCTATTTCTAACCTTCATCCTGGTTTGACTTTTCCTGGCTGCTAGCTCATTGGTAGAATCAGGGTCGAGTGTATCCTACCATGCAACTACCTATGACCAATTCACCTATAGGATAAATGTTTTTTACTCTGTGCTGACAAAGAACCAGAATCTGCTGAAATGTCAAGTTATTTTATAGAAATTTTTCAAATATAACTTCGGCGAAAAATGAAAATTTTTCTACCCGTAATAAGACATGAAAAATGACACTTATCGGTCGATAGACGTTAGCAAGTCATCATATTGCCAGACCATTAATCAAGTTTCGGGATCCAAAGAATTCAACGGATATTTCAAAGTATATGGCTTCATTCATTTTTCTGCGAGTTTCATATAATAATATTTTATATGGATTTATACTAACTAACTAGAAAAAGCTTTATGTTGAAACATTAACATTAGCTTTACGGTATTTCACTGCGAGGCAGCTCCTGGACTTATACAAAGCACAGGTCCGGTCTTGCATGGAGTACTGCTGTCACCTCTGGGATGGGTCTGCCCGTTACCAACTGGCCGCACTGGACTCGATTGAAAGGCGAGCAAAGAACCTTATTGGCAGCGACACCCTTGTGGATTCCCAACTTCAAAGCCTGCAGCATCGCCGAAAAGTAGCGTGCCTATCGATTTTCTATCGTCTACACTATGGAGAGTGTGCATCTATGTTGTACGATTTAATCCAACCGGAACCGTTCCACTTGCGGACCAGTAGACGTGGGCAGGGGTTTCATCCCTTCGTGGTCGATGTACCTCGATCACGAACAAAGCGTTTCAGTTCCACCTTCCTTGTTCGAACTGCTAAGGAGTGGAACTCATTGCCTGCGTCTGTGTTCCCACAGAACTACAACCTCGGGGTCTTCAAAACTAGGGTGAATGGGCATTTACTAGGTAAGCGTGGTCCACCTTCGGCCACATCTGCACCTCACATCAGGTGAGATAGTGGTCAAGCGCTACCTCGATTTCATAAAAAAAAAAAAAAAAAAAAAAAACAAGAAAAAAGTGGTCATTCTTTTATCGAAAATGTGATATGATACTAGTGCCTTGTAATTTATTATTAATTAGCTTCTTACGCGTGCTATTTGGAATAACGCGTAACTTTTTTTGTTTGTAAACAGATTGGAATTAAATATACACTAAATATTACCGGAAACTTGTTACAATATATCTGTGGAAACCACATGAAAATCGATTAAGCCTTTTCTGAGATTAGCGTGCACAAAGGCAGAATAGGCAAACAAAGATTTTATCATAGATTATATTCACCAGCCTAGGCTGAATCCTACTTAATATGGTTGATCATATAGATCTGAGGTCAACTTACATTGGAAATTTTCAAAATCATCTAAACTGTCCATTTTTAATTTTATATAAACTTGCAATCATCATCATTTTACAGATGATAATATATAGTTAACTAAAGTTTCAGCCAATTCAAACGAATTATTTTTAGTTTTATATTTTGTTTTTATACCGATTGGGATGAAACAAAGACTAAATATTACGGGAAGCATGCTATAATAGATCAGTGAAAACGTAATTCAAACCGGTTAAGCCGTTTTTGAGATTAGTTTGCACAAACTCACAATCAAACAGACAAACACACAAAAATTCTAAAAACTATTTTTTTGACCTCGACAACATAAGTCCAACGTGTATGGATTGTTTTTTTTTTTTTTTTTTTTTTAATATTTAATCTAAAGACACGGCTCGTTTAAGATTTTATTATAATATATGTATAGACGTATGAAAATGTATCTTATATACATGAAAAAATACATACATAAATGTATACATAAAAAAATGTATAATTTATTTATTTATTTATTTATTTAATAAATGTAATAATAAATGTATACATGAAAAAAGAATAAACAAATTAGACTAAAAACCATAAAGTGACTTTTAAGAAGTAAACTCTTATAATATGTATGTAGTCTTTAATTATAAAAAGCTCTTGTAAACTTTCAAGAGAAAAACGTTCAGCGACAGTCAAGTACCTAGTGCTTGTTAATCAGTAAATTAACTTACACAAAGTTAAATATAAAAATTTATAAAATAATATAGTCTTTTTAAGAACATTGCAATGTCTTTCAGTGATAATTCAACGGTTTTTATACAAACAACCTGTTTTATTAATTTAGCATTCGTGATTTTGGTATTAACCATTATCCAGGCCGCGAAGAAAAAATGTCGCTAGAAATGTTTTATGTTTTCACCTCTAAAAATGTCTTATTCTAAAAAAAAATTGAAAAAGGACATCACATTGCCTGTCTAGCTTCTTTAAGACATATAAAATTTAAATATATAAAAAAATATTAAATAGTAAAAAAGTAAATAAAATAGTAAAATGTATGAGCTGAAATTCGACTTTCACAATAATATATGGGAGGTGTATATTATATAATATATACGAATCCAATACAACAACGGTTTTAGGATGCTGTAGGGGTTGTCTCGTTTTTGTAATGCAAGGGTTTCATGCAATTATCAGAAAGAAAACAGCGTCAACAGCATCTTAAAAACTGCTGCTGAAAGATATATTTTTTTAATTTTTAAACATTTTGTGAATGTTCTAATATAATATAAGTTATTCGGCATTGAACATTGTGTAAATTTAATAACTAACAATGGATCATTTTATCTGAAAAATAAATAAAATATAGCCTTAGCCTGTTTAAGGGTTAGGTAAGACTAGATCAATTTGATAGAGTACCTATGTTTAAAGAAGATATTACTTTGAACTCTGAGCCTTTGGAATAATAGTCTTTACGATGTTTTGCGTTACCAACTCAGTAGTGTTTTACATCGGTCTTTTTGACCGACATAAAAGGTTTTTTTTTTTTTCGGTCTTTTTTATTGGCCTCAGCTGTCTAATTTCCATTCACTGCTCAGCTAAGAAAAAATGTAATTTTTTGACGGCCCGTTGGATGAGTGGCAAGAATTCTTGCCTAACGTCTCAGGGGCCCCGGGTTCGATTCCCGGCGGGGTCAAGTTTGGAAATTTTAATGTAATTTTCAAAATTGACTCTGGTCTGGATTTGAAAAGTAGTGGTAGGGCACACTGCGTTTCGCAGTCATTTGGGCAGCCCGCCTGGCGGCAGTGACCACCCCCTTACAGAAGACCACCGTGAAATAACAGCATATACGTGCTGTTGTGTTTCGGTGAGTGAGTAAGGGATGCCAGAGCCCATTTCCTTATCCCCTCCTAATCCCTTATCCTTAATCCTACTGTAGTCGGCAGCGCACTTGCAGCACCTGTAGCGTTGCTTGTGTTATAGGCGACCGTAGCCACCTACCATCAAGTGGACCGTCAGCCTGTCTGTCGACATAACATAAAAAAAAACGAAATATTCCTGCAGTGTTATTAAAAGGTGGGTACTGTAGTTATTCCTAGTGAATACTCCCACAAACAAACAAGGGTGTTCTCATCTGAGTTACAAGAATAGTAAGTGATTCAACTGAAGTAAATGCCACCATATACAAGTCAGCTCACGGCCCATTGGACGAAACGGTCTTTGAGTCCACGCGCAGCTTGAGACAGTAATGAACTGCGAAATTGTGTACAAAGGATGGGTGTAACGTGGCATTACATTCACTTCCTTGAAACGACTATTTATTGGCATTTTTGCTCCGGAATTCTCAGAGTTCGGTGAACTTAGACAGATTGCAGAGGAAAACTAAACGAGACGAATCTACATTTATGCTTTTTAGTTTATTTTGGTCTTGTAAAAGCAGTGTCATTGTTTTAAGGACATAAATGAGATCCAAAAACAGTAACTTCTTACAGCGATTAAGAAAAATCTTGTATGGAAACCTGATTTGCTTACAATCATTAAATACATGATAATAATTGCCTATGCGCACTGTAGTCTATGGCAGCGTTGCCAACTACACTGTAATAGTGGTAGAAACACTGTATTTCTATAAATTTTACCACCTACTGTAGAAACACTGTAATTTTGAATCCTTTAATATGGCAACATCATTACAAAAAGTTAGGGGATTTTTTTTATAATATGATCACCGACGTAGCAAAATTGTACACTATAATACGACCTTATAGTTTTAATTAGTGTTTAAAAAGATTTTTTTTTTAATTCTACAAATATCCAAATTAGATTTTAATTCGATCAAAACTTAAACTTATTTGTTTTTTGTTATTGTAATATCGTTTATATAAAAACTAAGAAAAGATTATTAAACTTGTAAATATAAGTATTTAATTAGGTTAGATTTATACATACTAAATTATATTTTTTTAATTTATGTATTGTAAAAAAAAATTAAAAAACGAAATAAATATGTGAATAATAATAATAATATTTATTAGTACAACTTACATAGACTCATTATTATTTTTAAACTATCTAAATAATTTATTACACAAATGTTTATTCATTAAATTAATTTAAAGTTAAATTAGAAAAGAAATTTATTATTGATAAAATCAATTAAAAGAAATCTTCTGAGTTCTTTGAACACAAATGTATATAAAAATGAAGAAAATATTGTTACTTTGTCCGATTCCGATTAAATAAAGCATTAAGATTATATTTTTTTAAATGTGATTTGCTCTTTTTTTAACACTGTAATTTTACCACTATTTTACAGAGAGGTGCTACACATTTTCTGTAGATCTACTGTATTTTTGATAAGGGAACACTGTAATTACGTTTTGAAAGTTGGCAACACTAGTCTATGGACAGTGTGATCTCGCATATGGTTGAGACGTGATTAGCGGCCAACAAGAAAATACAACAGTTAATCAATTATCCCTACACCAGATCGAAAACGTAATAGACCTAATGATAATCCCTTATCATTAATCCTACAAAGATCGGCAGCGCACTTGTAGCATCTGCGGCGTTGGTTGTCTTGTAGGCGATAGCACAAGCGACGCAGCCAGTCCAGTAGACCGTCAGCCTGTCTGAAGATATTTATATAAAAAAATTATTATTATTCACACATATAATAAAATCGTAAACCAGCCGTGTCTGTACATTAAATATTTTTTCACAAAACAATTTATACATGTTCTATCTGCTTATGTTACCGAGGTCAAAAAAATAGGTTAAGAATTTTTGTCTCTTTATCTGTGCGTTTATCCTGTGCACGTTAATCTCAGAAACGGCTAAACCGATTTGAATGCGGTTTTCACTGATATATTGTAGCAAATTTCTAGTAAAATTTAGTGTTTGCTTCATTCCAATCGGTTCACGAACAAAAAAATTACGCGCTTACCGAATACCACGCGTACGAAGTTGCGGGCTCAGCTAATCTTAACTAACTCAATAGTTTTTTTTTTGTAGAAATGAGATATTTTTTGTAGAACAGTAATTTTTTTGTAGTCTTGGTTCCCAATTTTGACAAAGTAAAATTTATTTGGTGAATTGACTAATTTATTTGAAGGAGTGTCATTGTAATAAAAATTGTGACATAAACGATCTTGTCTTGTTACAAGTTTTTAAATATATCAATTTTGAATGCATGAAAGCCAGATTTTCAATTTTATGAAAGTCAAAAGAGAATTAAACGGTATATAATAAATGTATATAAAAAACGCATTTGGTAGAGGTAAGGCACACTGAATTCCACAGTCGTTAAATTAGGCAGCCCGTCTGGGGGCGGTGACCACCCCTTTACAGAAAACCAACGTAAAATATCTGTATGTTATTGTGTATAATAATATTATGTTATTGTGTTTCGGTGCAGTTACCCTATGCCCCTAATCCTTCATGCTTAATCAAGCTAAAATTTCGAGTGCACTTGCTGCACCTGACGACGATAGTCACCTCCCATCAAGTGGGCCGTCAATCTGCTTGGCGTTCGTTACATGAAAAAAAATCGGAAATTTAAAATGAAAACCAGAGTAATCGGCTTTGTAACGGTTTATTTCCGTTGTCATAAAGTAAAATGGCAATCTCATCGAACTGTCGTAAGGCACGCCTCCCCTATTTTCCTCTTGCAAAATTCGTTTCACCCATAAAATTGAGTTAGCCGACCGCTTAATACATTTGCCAAACACCGCACGGGTTGACATGGTTTTTGTTTTATAAAGCTCAGTTCTTTACTATGTCACATTTTTATTTAACTTCAAGTGGAAAAATCTCTCTCATAATACATTTTTTTAATATTCATATCGGCAGACAGGCTGATGGTCCACTTGATGGTAGGTGACTGCCGTCGCCTATAACACAAGCAACGCCACAGCTGCTGTAAGTGCGCTGCTGACTACAGTAGGATTAAGGATAGGGGATTTGGAAGGGTTAGAGATCCCTTACTCACTCACCGAAACACAACAGCACACAAGCTGTTATTTCACGGCGGTCTTCTGTAAGGGGATGGTTACTGCCGCCAGACCAGATGCCCAAATGACTGCGAAACGCAGTGTGCTAGCCAAACTTGAAAATTTTATTTTTCAAAGTTGACCCTGCCGGAAATCGAACCCGGGAACCCTAGAACAGAGCGTTAAGGCAATCCCTAACCATTTAAGCAGCCAAAGAGTTCCATTTTCAAATGTAGTATATACTTTTTAAATATTATGTATGTGAGTGGCCAGTTACGGGAATTTATAGTGCAATAATATGTAGTATTTCATTCGTTTTCGAACATTGCTAAACACTTAGGAAATGTAGATTTCCTTATAATGTTATACATTGCCGTTAAAGTAAGGATCATTATATCCACTCACAGCTGCAGGCCTAAAAGGTAATTTGAACCTGCGACTGCCATTTCAGCGGCCAAGAATTTGGCTCACAGAGCCGTCACTGAATTCAGACTTTATAAAAATAAAATCTCTATATATAAAAATGAATCCCTATTTCCCTTGGTCACGGCATCACGCGTGAACGGGTAGACTGATTTTAATTCGGTTTTCACTAATGGAAAGAGGGATAAACGGGGAATGTTTATATATATAAAAATTTCATCCCGGGCGAAGCCGGGGGCGGGTCGCTGTCGCTAGTTAGTAATAAATTTATGATCGTTCAACGGTCATCTGAAGTCAAAGATTCGAGAAAAATTAGTAAATCTATACAAGTAATATTATAAAGAGAAAAGATTTGTATGTATGTATTTTTGTATGTTTGTAATGAATAAACTCAAAAACTACTAGACCGATTTTTAAAAAAAAATCACCTGTAGAAAGCTACATTAACAGCGAGTTATATTTTATAAAGAGACGCGGACGGCGTGAAACAGCTAGTGTGTAATATTTATAAACAGTTCGTTGTGAATGACAGCGTCTACTACGTAGGTAACATTGATCGCATCGTCAAAGTTTAGCGGACTAAAAGCTATTTCGAAGTCAAGCCTCAGGTAACGCTAAAGATCTTACAAGCAAATCTACCTTTCTGGCAGGACGCCAAAAACGAATGCGTCTTTACAAAATGACTTTAGCAAGTAGGTCATGCCGCAATGTAGATAAACCTACAAAAACTCACAAAAAATAATAATATTAACATTATACAAAAATATATAATATTTATCTTTATTGATTTCTTTCAATCTTTAATTATGATTGTTCAAATGAAAATGTCAAGTAAGTATTTAAATAAAACATATTTATTCAATTTTTTGTTTATTAAAAACTTTAAGTGTCCGGTACTGGGGGACTCCCCTTGCCGGTTTGCTTTGATTAAAGTGTTGCGTAACAAGCAAAGTATTATCATTCACCATCCCTTCGGAAAGCAGGCGCTCAGTGATACTAAAGTGTCATGTAAATACCTATTGCCGCTGGCAATAGGTTACACAGTGGCCTACCTATTCAATTCATGTAATATTTTATGCGAGTTATTTTTCGTTGTAAAATACCTAGTCGGTACAACCAAAGTTTTATTGAACCTCTTTTCTTCTGCCTAAAATTTATATTAAATTATCTGTATTAATTAAATAGAAAATATGAATTAATTTTAGCTTTAACTTGATCACATTTATACCTACTTAAAGCTTGCCATAAAGTTAAAAGCGTTATGTAGTGGCGGAAAGGAGAAACTACAAGATTTAAATTTAAGTAATATTTGAAATGTAAATTTGGAAATGGGTCACATTAAATATGGGAGTAGCAAATACTCGTAAATATTAATGGGAGGGTTAGATTTGGTTTTAGCATTTCTGTTATAATAAATACTGTGCTAGGTATTAAAATTAACAAATACCAGTTATGTGAAAAAGGTAAAATGAGTTACTGGATAGTCTCCTTTTTGGGGAACGATAGCATCATGTAAAATGTGCAGATCTTGTAATGTGCAGGTCGCAAAATGTACAGATCTTGTAATGTGCAGGTCTAAAAATGTGCAGATCTTGTAATGTGCAGGTCACAAAATGTACAGATCTTGTAATGTGCAGGTCTAAAAATGTGCAGATCTTGTAATGTGCAGGTCGCAAAATGTACAGATCTTGTAATGTGCAGGTCTAAAAATATGCAGATTTGTAATGTGTCAGGTCGCAAAATCTGCAGATCTTGTAATGTGCAGGTCGCAAAATGTACAGATCTTGTAATGTGCAGGTCTAAAAATGTGCAGATCTTGTAATGTGCAGGTCGCAAAATGTACAGATCTTGTAATGTGCAGGTCTAAAAATATGCAGATTTGTAATGTGTCAGGTCGCAAAATCTGCAGATCTTGTAATGTGCAGGTCGCAAAATGTACAGATCTTGTAATGTGCAGGTCTAAAAATATGCAGATTTGTAATGTGTCAGGTCGCAAAATCTGCAGATCTTGTAATGTGCAGGTTGGATTTTACAGTTCCCTGAAAGCGTAAACGAAAGCGCATCAATGCTCCTGTCGATTTTTTTTTGTAAATTAAGCACAAAAACCTTCCTCCTTTGTCGCTCTTCCCATTGGTGAAAACCTTATCAAAATCCATTGGGTGGTTTAGATGAAGTTAATGGAGAAACAGACAGAAACGGACAAAGATTTATATAATATACAAGCGACCAGCTCCTGACTTCGCACGGATTTAATTCTTTTCTGAAAATTTTATACACTAACCTTCCTCGTTTATTGGTCTTTCAATTAGTGAAAACCAAATCAAAATCAGATAACCGGTTTTCGAGTTACCAGGGCACATACATACAGTCATAGATTTTTATTTATAAAGATTGATTGGGCTTTGGCATCTCCTCTTACTCACGCACCGATAATAATTATAATAAAATAACTTGAAATTAAGTAGTTCTTTTAATAATTGACTATACATTGTAAAATTAGATTTAAGTTTATTTGCAAATATTTTTAAGTTAGTATTGGTATGTCATATAGAGCGAATGTTTATTACTAACACATATATGATCTATTAATATTATTATTAATAATATTAATAGATATTAATATTATTATGTCTTAGTCGACTTGTTGGTGACCGTTCTCAAAGAAAATCTCCAAATATCTTGACACCATTGATTCCTTAATACAAGAAAGCTGTCCAGCGTATTGAAGCGTTATTAGAAATGCTATATGGAATTATGATTTTAACAGCATTAACTGTCTATGCACAAAATAGTAATTAATAAACCGTTGTGTAACTGGACGATCTCGTTCGATATCGTTTAATTGAATCAGTAATTAGCAATATGGCCTTACAAACATCGTGGACCAAATATCGACAATCGGAACAATCAGCAATTGCATAAATCAACTTATTTGCAATTTGTCTGTGTGTCCCTTAACACGTGACAAATTATTTGGGTTTGAGAATTGTTATTAAAATACTGATTGTCACTTTTTCTCAGCAGAATAGCTGACACTACATTCGATTATAGGTATTCAGGATGTGAATAACTATAGGATGTAGAATATCTTTTTATTGTCCCACTAGACCCGGCGAACTTCGTACCGCCTCAAATCCGTTATATTCAAAACGTAAGAGATTTTTTTTTAATGAATATTTCAGATTTTTTTATATTTATTCTGATATTCGGGGAGGAGACAAATTTAACAATTCAAAGATAAAATCGTTTCAGCGGTTCTGGAGTTATAAATGGTGTAACTGTCACAAATTTCCTTTTTATATATAGGTACAAACCACGGAGCATATACAAAGAGGAGATGGCCTAAACAACTGTGCACTGATTCTAAACTAGGTCCTGACGTCATTTTTTGTGGGCGTGGTCTTGGTCAGTCTGCTGTCGGCACTGGTCACGGTGTGGCGGCGCTTGTTTGTTGTAGACTACAGTCAATTTTCATTGGCAATTTAAGATAATTGGGCGGGGTCTAACTTCCTCCTTGCCCCGCGCAGTAGTCACGCGCTGCTCTATAGAAAAATTCAATAACAACATCTCCTCTTTGTATATGCTCCGTGGTACAAACGCCATGTCCGTTTTTAATTTATTAATTTATCAATAAATGTCATTCAAGTTATAACGCACACACCTTTTTGGGGCCTCTAATATTAAGAAAGATAAACAACGCCAGAGTGAAGCATATATGCTGCAAATTTAGTACAGGATAAGCGTAGGTACATGTGCGTTAGGCGGCTAGGTCCCGGCGACCAGACAGACAGACAGACAAACTCTTTATTACTCACACAACATAAAGAAAAATAACAAATAAATACTACAAATAAGTGAGTACAGGCGGCCTTATCGCTAAGAGCGATCTCTTCCAGACAACCTTGTGGCAGAGGAGAAAACAAGAAAGAGAGAAAGAGGTAGAGTGACAGACCAGGTGACTTTTGGAGGCCAAAAATTCTCAGATAACTTCACGAGTTGATTTTTTATTGACCTCGAGGAACTCCTCGAGGTGTTCCGTGCTTGTGAATTTATGCGGAAGAAGAAAAAGAAAAATAGACGAAAAAAATATTAGGTGCACCCATTTGTTGTGTAAGGCAATCAAAAGGATTGTATACTTACTACAGACATGAAAAATTATGGCTGTTATTTAATCGATCAGCAAAAAAAAGACTAACCTAACCTAACAATTAATGATTGATCAGCCAAGATACCTATTTGGGCAGCAAGTACTAGGTCAGCCAAAAAAAAGTTGCTGACCTAATGTATATTTTGCTGATCAAAATATTTATTCCTAAAAATTATGTCAAGGAGCACATTTTACCAGCTACTAGATGGAATCACCCGAACTTGGTAGCTTCTGGGTAAGCTCGCTCCATCGTCGGCCTCATCCTTCCTACATGGATAGATGCTGGCCAAGAGCAAACCCATCTTTAATAAAAATAAATAAAAAAAAGCTGTCTCGGTCGAACTTGTTTCCGATTTTAAAATCTACGAACTATATAACGCCGCTCCTTAGCCGCCTATAATGTGCGTGTACGCTAAGAGATAGGGACAAAGAGGGGTCACTAAGGGGAATGAGTCCTGGCATCTCTCAAGTATCATCAAATTGACCGTCAGCCTGTCTGGCCACCCTCACATAAAAAAATAAATAATAAAATCTTATTTGTTTATAGACTTGAATATGTATATTTTTTAGTTATAGAAATAAAGCAACAAAAAAAATAATAGAATGAAACCTTTGGAAAACACTCGTACTGATCAAACTGTGAATCACTGGTCTCACACAAGGCTCGCTTAAGAGTCGAAAAATGAATAACAATCTTTTCTTTTCTTTTCTTTTCTTGAAAATACTAACTTTTCTTTGAATGTGTTATATTCAAAGAAATGTCTTCAAACAAAAATCTATAATCTATTGCGTGTTTATGTCTATATGCATATACATATTTATAAAATTAAATGTTTTACTACACATGTTATAAAACATACATATTTTATAGTAATTATAATTTTATAATTTATTAATTAATTTAAAACATTTTTTAGTTATAAAAGAAAAAACAAATTATTTTTTTATTTTTATTTATTTATTATTTATTAATACAATAGTGTTTCATTTGACTTAACATTGGTGTAAACAAAAACTCATTAGAGTTTTACCGTACACCATGTGCCGATTACAGAAAATTTAAATAAACCTTCAGTTGACGCCCAACGTACACTTCAGACTCCTCAATTACTTTAAGATACTTTAAGACTTTAATATATTATTTTGTGTCATATTCTGAATTGAAATATCTTACAATAATAATTAGTATTACTTTTTTATAACTATTTTTGTATTGTTTTATCTGTAGTTTATATTTATCTGTAGTTATCTGTAGTTATATTTATCTGTAGTTAATTGTAAATAGTATTGTAATAGTAATAAAAAGGTAATGGTAGAATGAAACATTTGGAAACTGTGAATCACAGGACGCACAGAACGCTCGCTTAACAGTGGAAAAATGAAAAACAATTCCAATTTGGAACGTCAACCGTTTGAATTTGGAACCGACGAGTGACGCGACGAGGCGTGCGGCTTCGCTGAGCCGTCCTCAGAGCCACATAGCTACACGGGAGACAATGTATTCGGACATTGCGAAATATATATACTTCGGATATCATTCATGTCTCCTTTATTTTGTACCAACCATCCTTGCGATTTTACTTGTTTAGTATTTCTTTATGAAAAAAATTGCGATACGAGAAAAATATTAAGTATAAAGAATTTAAGGAAGGGAAATTGTTTCTGGCATCCCTTACTCACTAACCGAAACACAGTGGACTTCGCTATGGAGGTGGTTACTGGTGCCAGACGGGCTGCCCAAATTACTGCAAAAAGCAATGGTCCTGCCAGTAATCACTGAGAGTGCTAAGGGAAGCATCCGTCCTATGGGCTCGTCAAGACTTCAATAGAAATGGAACACTAATAAATCCCTTTTCAACCAATTTTCAACCAACATATTATTGTTAAAATATTTTTTTTTTAAACAATAATACTCTATAACTCATTCTGGTAACTGACGCCAGAAAGTCTGGCGATAGTTGCCATCCCCTTAAGTACAATTAAAGCCTGAATGAATCAAGGACGCCAGAGTTCCTTTTTATATCCCCTAAGCCCCCTATCCTTACTAAGATCGATAACGCAATTGCAGCACGTACGTCGTTGCTTGTATTAATAGGCAACGGTAGCCATTTACCATCAAGTATACCGTCGGCGTGCCGATCGACCGTTACATAAAAAATAATTACACGTATTTCCTTCAGGGAATTGTGTCTTCGTGTGTATTTTACGTGACCACTGGGTATTATATATTTATTTTGTATTTTTATATAACAACTAGCAACTCGCCGCCGGCTCCACACGAATTTTTAAGAAACTTTTTAGCGGATACTTACTTTTTGAAATAAGCGTACGTTTAAAATTTCAGCTTTATAGACTTAGTAGCTTTGGCTGTGAAAAGCAATTTTAACCATTATTAGATTAGCTCATAGATACACGTGTGTATCCACAGCAGAGATGAGCGTAGTCACGCTTGGCAGGCAGGAATGCGTGAACTGCATTCATCTGTCGCCAACGATGGTCCCAAGCCGTTAGCTGCAATGATTGAGAACATTTTTTTTTCTTTCTACATATAATTATAAACTTTTATTAAAGAAAAGAAACTAAATTTAAGGGCTTCACTGAGGCAAATGAATTTACAATAGAACTCGCTGGCGGCGGATCCAATTCAACAGGCTTAGAAATGGTGTTTTTTTGTTTTTACCATTAGAACAATTCACAAAATAAAATTTTTTATTAATACAATTTTTTAATCTGATATTAACTTATTAATAGGTACAGGATTCATATGCGTGCAATAAGCCGTTTTAGAGAGAATTTTCAATAAAAGTCAAATTCTTCTTGTTTTCTAACTTTTTTTGTGGAGTTTCTATTACTTTAACGAAAATTCTAATTAATACAATTGGTTCTTCACATGTTTAAGTATAATATATATTTTTTTCAAAGCAATTGTCTTGTCCATTTCTTGTAACATTTTCATTAAACAATGAATATTTTGAGTATTTAGGGTTTGTCTCCCCCTTAGTGTATTTTTGAACGTGACCGACTTATGCTTGTGATCTATCTAGTTTTTCCTTCCTGATGTCTAGTATATAAATATTTACTTGCTGACGAAATATTTTTTTTTTAATTTTTGTAATTTCAGACAGTTTTGGACATATAAATGAAAACCTAATTGAAATCGACTTTGTGTACAATAGTAACTGAAATGGATATCATTCCATATTCGAAACTTTAATTTATTCTGTTTGTATTATTCATTTGGTGTGTGCACGAGGCAAATAATTAACTTTTAAATTTGTATTACTGCGATAAAAGGGGTGAAATATAACGTTTTTATTTATGTTAGGGCTCGGTCGTTAATCTATATTACGTAGACACATTAGCATATTAAAGTTATTTAAGTTATTTTATAAAATATAAGATATAAATATAAACCTTATACTTACATAGTATAAATTTAAGTCGCTGCCCGCGTCTGTCTGTATGTTTCATTATTTGTAGTTACTCCCGGATAATGTAGCTTTTTATAGATGAAATAGATGGGTTTGCTCTTGACCAGCATCTATCCATGTAGGAAGGATGAGGCCGAAGATGGAGCGAGCTCACCCAGAAGATGCCTATTCACTCGAACCTTGAAAAGATTTGGGTTATATGAGCTCGGAAATACAGACGCCGGCAGGGAGTTCCAATCCTTAGCAGTGCGCATCACAAAAGATGTTTTAAAGCGCTTGGTCCGAATTAGAGGGATTTCGACAAGGTGAGGAATAGATTTTAAAATAGGTTCAGCAGTTTTTGTATTTATCCATTGCAAACAAACACATAAATATACACGCAAAGATGTAAACAAGCACTAGCAAGTCGTCCCGGCTGCACTCGGGTGCAATCGAGTTAAAGGCAAATTTCACCTACTTCAATATATGTAGGTATGTATTTAAATTTCCAAGGTGACTATGGTTTAAGCAACGTCATTTAATGATGAAATTATTTTATATGTAATATGTAAAGGTTAGCAGACAGGCTGACAAGGCATATAATTCTGTACTTGAGCTACCAGTTTTTGCATCGGCTTGTTTCTTCTTATTTTTTCATTGTTATCTAATTTTTGGCTTGTGCAATCGACTTTTCAAATTTGGCTCTGGTCTGGATTTGGAAAGTAGTGGCAGGGCACCATGCGTTTCGCAGTCATTTGGGCAGCCCGTCTGGCGGCAGTAACCACCCCCTTACAAAAGACCACCGTGAAATAACAGCACGCGTGTGCTGTTGTGTTTCGGTGAGTGAGTAAGGGATACCAGAGCCCATTTTCCTATGCCCTCCTAATCCTTTATCCTTAATCCTACTGTAGTCGGCAGTGCACGCAGCAGCTTAGGCGTTGCTTGTGTCGCACCACAACCATAAACTTAGGCGACGGTAGCCACCTACCATCAAGTGGACCGTCAGCCTGTCTGCCGACATTAACATAAATAAAAAAAAAAGCAATGTTTTCCCCCCAGGACACTAATTCGATTTATGTATAAATTTAATCATCTTTAATAATTAATAAAATAAATGATTAAATATTTTTGTAATTATGTTACATCAACATGTAGACTACATTTGGAAATAATGAATTTTCCGCGTCGATCGTTAACTAATACACGTGATTATTAGAACTATGTAAGGATCAACTTACATCTAAGTTTTTTTATACATTAAACTTTTAAAAATAAGTTTAAGTTAAAATTGTAAGTTCACACTCTTATGTGTCATGAAATCAAGTAGTATATATGCTGGTCTCACTCATATCCTCACAAAGCAGGTCAGGGACATGGCAACGTTATCCTGGGTCGCCTATGGTGCCTCATAGGCAAGCGGAGTAGTATAATGTCTCTTAGAAAGGTGTCATTATACAAAGGAAGGCTAGCGTTGGCTTCTCCCACGCCGCTCCCTCCCGTATCCGATTGAATTGTTTTTTGTTTTTAGATTTTTTATTAAAAATCAGTCCTTGATTTTTGATTGAAAGGTAACCATGTAATTTTCTCTACCCTAGATTAATTAAGACTTGAAAGCGTAAAAAACAAATTCACGTTTACATTTATAGGACACTATGTGAAATCATTCACAGGATACCCCGCGTTGAAAAAAAAAAAAAAAAAAAATGGAAGAATTTCCAACAGACCTGGGCCATCATCCCGGAAACCCACAACTCATATGGATACCGGCCGAGAAAACCTACATTCTACTATTAAAATAAAATAACGCCTGACTAAATATATAAGCAGAGTAACGCTTAACTTCTTAATTGCAGTTACTTATAGCTTTGCCAGGCGTTAGATGATCCCTCGGAAACAATATTTTTTTTCTGGATGAAAGGTATCCTGCATCCCTGATAACGTGTAAGCAAAATTTTATGATGATCGGCTTAGTGGTTTAGGCGTGAAAAGGTAACAGACAGACAGTTACTTTCACATTTATAATATTATAGTATAGATTACAATTTTTTTAAATAATATAATGATTCTTATTTTTATTTTTTTTATTTTTTTTTATGTTAAGGTCGGCAGACAGGCTGACGGTCCACTTGATGGTAGGTGGCTACCGTCGCCTATAACACAAGCAACGCCACAGCTGCTGCAAGTGCGCTGCCGACTACAGTAGGATTGGATAAGGGATTAGAAGGGGGGATAAGGGATTTTTATCTATAATTATTTCTCAGATTATCGACACACACCCCTAGAAAGATTTTTAGCAATAGAAACTCGTTTTGCATTACTTAGTAACATTTTATCGATCAAAATGGAACACGGATGGCTTGATAGAAACTATAAAAAGAAAATAAAACAGCATTAGGTGTGCGTTGAGACCATTTCCAATTGAGTCCGCAAAGCTGGCTTCCATTCTGCACCATTAGCCATCACCTGCGGACAGATTAACTTGCCGTTTCAGCTATTGATCCGAGAAATATCGCCATTCATGCACAATTTTATTGTTCTTTGATTTATGTTGCCAGGGAACGGAAGAAAGAACTCTGATTTATGATTCTTAGCTAGTCTCTACCCGCGGTTTCGCCGAAAGAACCTCGAAGAAGCCACTTGGCTACTTTTTGTAGCGAAAAAAAAATTAAATTGAGTTAAAATGAGTAGGAAAGTTTGTACGGAGAACCAACTAATTATAAATAATTTAATTAATGATTTATTTAGTAAGGACATTGTTGGATGCTTGGAAAAAAGTAGGCTACTGAAGGTACTAATTCCAAACAGACGAAGCCGCGGACACTCAATCAGGCGAAAACTGTTTACTGTTAACCGTTCACACACTGCGTTAACAATCATAAACTGGGCAGCCCGCTTGGCGGCAGTAACCACCGCCTTACAGAAGACAACGGTGAGATTACAGTGTCGTTATTTCAGTGATTGAGTAAGGATGTCAGAGCCACCATATCCCCATCCTTAATCCCATAGCGTAGACAAAATAATACAACGCCCACGGCTTTACTTGTCTTAATAAGCTATGATGTCCACCTACCTCAATCGGACTATCATCTTGGCTGTTTTAGTTTTAAAGTTTTGATCGAAGCCTCGGCCAAGAACTAGTTAATTTGTTAAGTGGATGAGTGGTTAGGGTGCTTGCATTAACGCTCTGTTCTAGGGTTCCCGGGTTCGATTCCCGGCGGGGTCAACTTTGAAAAATGGACTTTTCAAATTTGGCTCTGGTCTGGAGCTGGAAAGTAGTGGCAGGGCACACTGCGTTTCGCAGTCATTTTGGGCAGCCCGTCTGGCGGCAGTAACCACCCTCTTACAGAAGACCACCGTGAAATAACAGCACGTGTGCTGTTGTGTTTCGGTGAGTGAGTAAGGGATGCCAGAGCCCATTTCCCTATCCCCTCCTAATCCCTTATCCTTAATCCTAGTGTAGTCGGCAGCGCACTTGCAGCGGCTGTGGCGTTACTTGTGTTATAGGCGACGGTAGCCACCTACCATCAAGTGGACCGTCAGCCTGTCTACCGATCTTAACATAAAAAAAACTATGAAGTATATTAAACAGTATGTATAGAGTTAATTGACTGTTATAGTCTGTTCGTTCATAGTGAATAGCTTTGTTGAAACAAACCTCCTTCTCTCTTCGTAATTTTACAGGCTACTTTGATCCCTCGACACAGATATTAAGGGAGAGGTCGCTTTACACATCATTACCTACTTGACACGTCAGCAAAAACTTAACTAATCGCCGCGCGAAATACTCGGGGGTTACCTTTTTACCCTAAACTAGGAGTCAGCAAAAAGGTGAGATTGTAATTAAAAGCCTTTGTATTACGCATATTCAAAGTTTTCATAGAGGAATGTAAAATATTATCATTTTATGATTATTAATTACCGATTTCGTAGTTGTTTTGTTTGATGTAACCTTTGTAACTAGGATATTTAAAAAAAAAATTGATGCCCCAATATTAATTGTCTTGAAGAGTTTACTAACGACCCTCCCCCAGATGCAATTTTTTTCTGTAAATTATTAACACAAACATCTGTGGCGTCGGTGGCGCAGTGGTAAAGACGCAGCCTATCATGTCGAGAGATTCGAGTTTGTTCAAGTCATGCCATGTACCAATCAATTTTTTCAAAAAACTTAAGTGTATTTGCAGACTGCTCTCAAACGGTGAAGGAAAACATCGCGAGGAAACCTGCATACGCCAAAGAAGAAATCCTAAGGGGCATGTGAAATCCACCAATCCGCCCTGAGCCAGTGTGTGATGGACAAGGGCATAGTCCATATGCCCTTGTTCAGAGGGTAGGTCTGTGTCTTTGCAGTGGGGACATATAATAGGCTGATGATGATGATATACACAAACGTTTCTCGTTTGTCGCTCTTAGCCATAAATGAAAACCGTTGTGTGGTTTAGAAGAAGTTTGGGGAAAAACAGATAGAATCGGACAGCGACTTTTTTTAATTTAATCAAGGTAGCCACTAATTAATTAAACCACTATCTCACCTGATGTGAGGTGTTACCACGTTTACCCAGTAAATGGCCATTTACCCTGGTTTTGAAGACCCCGAGGTTGTAGTTCTGTGGGAACACAAATGCAGGCAATGAGTTCCACTCATTAGCAGTCCGAACAAGGTGGAACTGAAACGTTTTGTGCGTGATCGAGGAACATTGACCACGAAGGAATGAAACTCTCGCCCACGCCTAGTTGTCCGCAAGTGGAACGGTAATGTATATATATTTTATAATATACATACATATGTACCTATATAAAAACCTTTATACCTTTATTACAGCTACAGTAGAGTACAGTCCATATATATATATATATATTGCTAATGGACTGTACTGTAGCTGTAATAAAGGTATAAAGGTTTTTATATATATACCTAATGCTAGTAAAAATACGGCTACATAAATCCATGGCGTGTAATATTTAAATACATTGTAATTAAAAAAGTGCAAAGTATTGAAAAAAAAAAAGCAGAGCGCCTACGAACAAAACCATAAAGAGCAATCGCACTTGTAATCTTAAAAAGAGCGTTTTTAATCATACAGAACTCTTTTCTCTGACAGCAGTGAAATATTAAAGTAAAACAAAACCCCTGCCAACCCCCGCAACAGGATGTCATACGATGGTTTTGTTTTCATCCCCTAACGTGTAATTACTTGCCACTTTTAAAGTACTGCTTAACAGATCCGTTAGAAATGCTTCAACAAAGAGGTAAGTACTCAAGTCTTATTCGCTTGTACTATATATTTTTCCTTTTTTTATTGTGGGCTCTGTCACTTCTTTTGATATCCCATTTTGCCTTTATCAACTTACTAGGTATACCTAGTACTAGATATATATTTTTAAAAAGATACTTATACCAAGATACTACTAGATAACATGAAGCGAAAACTCCGGGTCTCTTTTTCTATAATTTGTTTGAGAAACGATTTTTTTATAGAACCTTTGAGGAACGTTTGAGTTATCACTAGAAAAAATTTGAAAAATATTTTTCACTGTCGGATTTCGACCAATGGACGAAGGGTCATGAATAATTTATTAAAATGATTAAAACTAGCAACCTGCCCTAGGTTACTTACGGATACCACTTTTTTCTGGAAATTATATACGCAAACCGTTATCGCTGTTTTATTAAAATCGCTTCAAAATCCGTAGAAGAAAAAGAGCCGTAGTTAGCGTAGAAACAATTAAAACACAGAACAAAAAATAGCAGCGACTTTATTTTATAATATCTATACCAATATTATAAAGCTTCTTGAAGAGTTTGTTTGTTTGTTTGAATGCGCTAATCTCAGGAACTACTAGTTCGAATTGAAAAATTCTTTTTGGTTTGAATAGTCCATTTATCGAGGAAGGCTATAGGCTATATAACCACACGCTACGATAAATAGTATTATATATAAACAGTGTCCAGTACCGCGCGCCCCATGCGCACGCCGCCGCCGTATGGGCCGCAGCGAAGCGTGGCCGAGTTCAGCTAGTTTAAAATATATTGTGGCATAGAAATATAATAACGAAAAAAAATCGCAAGATGTTTACGTCTACTCCTGTCAGAATAAATGCAAATGTCTACGGTTCGTAGAGCCCAAAATAAACAAACACACAACTCTGCTGCCAGATTTGTTAAGCCAACTAAACCATTAAATATGAATATTAGACTTTTCTACTAAAACAAAAGACTCAAATGTTTTCGCGTACCGTCTTCTGTTAACTTTCTAACCTTGAGGGTCCTCTTCGTATCTGAAAGAGGTATTACGCGCCACTGTTCGTTCGCCTTCAGACTATTCAAAAGGTCTTCAGTGCTAATATTGTCCCAAATCTCAAACGGCCGCCATTCGACGCCGGTCCACATAAATCGAAACTAAAATCACGGTTTCTTTGTCTCGCGACACGGATACAAAGTCTCCAAACACTAAACCGTTACAAAAGTCTCACAAAATCCGTATACTATTCACTTTCAACAATTAAAATTCTTCCCGATAAAGAAACACTCGCTTCATGTTCATCTTCAATTTCGTCATCTTGGTTTTTCTTTTCAACTGGCCACAGACTACCGCAACCGCGTTGACATATATGTTCGCCATTCAGTGGCATTGAATATATTAACGGCTAAGAGTGATAAGACCGAACACAAGGCAAAGCAGAGAAAGTGCTTATGATGATAGCGTTATCCACATTGGCTCTTTCTACTTATACGAGTAAGATAAAAACATATACACCTTTGATTCATCTCAATATATTTAAAATAACTTTATGTAGTAACAATATTCAAATTTTTGAAATCTATATTTTTATTAAAAAGTAATAAGAGATTTTAAATTGCTAACACTTTTAAAATGTCTAATTCCAAGTCTAATTCACGTACATGTATAAATTTAAAAAAAAAAAATTATAATTTAACGAAACTATTTTTTAAAACCAAATTCTCCTTAGACTACTATGCTATTCAAAAGTTATCATCCTACAATGGAGCTTACCACAGTAAGATAAGGTTGAAATTGTTTCGATAACGTGTTCAGATTCATCGTAACCTTTGTAACTTTAACTGAAACTGAAACAAATTGCAGCTCATTTAGCGTTCACAAAAGGCTTTCAGATGAAAGTGCGTCGTATGTCTCAAAGGCACTTTGCAGTTGCAACGTCTAACAGTCTCTAAGAAATTTCAACTTGTTGATATAATTTAGCCCGTCTGGCGGCAATCACCACCCCTTCACTGAACACCGACGTAAAATAACAGCACATATGCTTATGATTTATTCAAATAAGGTTGACAGCGCAGTTTCCAACGCATAGTTGCTATTGTTTACAGGCCGTGGTAAGCGCATACCATCAAGTAGACCGTCAAACAAACCTGTTAATAATGAAATTGCGAAGCTCTAACCCTTTATTTTTCACGTTCACCGATCTACGTGAATGTTTCACGTATTTTTTTTTGACTATTTTTTTGACCTCGGTAACTAAAGAACAACGCATACAAATTAATTATTTTGAAAAATCTCAGGGCTAGTTTACGATTTTATTATATGTATTGATATAGATTATTCTATGTGTGTTTACAATATGCTAAGCGAAATCCAAATTTGTAACTTAGCAGAGAAAATAACTTTTAGCAGTCTGCTAGAGTACAGCAAACTGGTAAATGACCGAAAATAAAGTAAGTATTAAACTTTTTATCGGGCCCCGATGAGACACAAGGGTTGTTGGAAAAATTTCCACCGAAGAAACGAAACGGAACATCTGTTGCGGACACACCGAACCGAAATTCTGAACAAATTTATTCTGTCCCAGAAAGAGTAAATTACAAGAAATATTGTCAACGCCAACTGCTCACGGAAAAGTTGCCGACAGGAGGGAATAAAGGAAACAAATTGGTATTTTCTTGAGGAAGTATGTTTATGTCGTAGACAAACCTTGAAAACGGTGGCTTTACAAGGTTACAGTTTTTTTTTTTAAATATTATTATACATCATCATAATAATTTGTTATCGAAGCACATTACACGTTCCTCTAGCCAGAACAAATTATATGAAAAAATCCCACTTTAAAAAGTTGCCTGTTCATGTGGACTTATTTTGTACCAGTATTTCGAGCATTATAAACACTGGAACCACCATACCTATATCGACGAGCCTGTTGGATGAGTGATTAGGGTGCTTGCCTTAATGCTCTGTTCTAGGGTTTCCGGGTGCGATTCCTGGCTGAGTCAACTTTGAAAAATGAACTTTTCAAATTTGGCTCTGGTCTGGATTTGGAAAGTAGTGGCAGGGCACACTGCGTTTTTCGCAGTCATTTGGGCAGTAACCACCCCCGTACAGAAGGCCACCGTGAAATAACAGCACGTGTGCTGTTGCGTTTCGGTGAGTGAGTAAGGGATGCCAGATGCAGACTTGCAGACCCGTCAGAAGCAGCCTGGATTCACCGTGGATCCGAGGCCCTTTCAGATCAATTACATTAAGTATGTACAATTGCTCATTTGAGGTGTCTAGTTATTTTAAATTCGTGTGTATATCGTAAGTAGTGGGTAATATGCATTAACTTTTATATACATATTCAATACTAGCTGAGCCTGCAACTTCGTACGCGTAGTATTCGGTAACTTTTTAGGGTTCCGTACGTCCGAATAAAAAAACGGAACCCCTGAAAGGATCCCTCGTGTGTCCGACCATTCCCCCCCCCCCCTCTCCGAAACTACTGAACCAAAAATTTTGAAAAAAATATACAGAAATTAGTTTTCTACTTATAGATTATAGGAAAACCTATAGAAGTCCATGATATTAAAATAACATGTTAAATCACTCAATATTGTGCGGATAGGTAACATCGTACGAAACCCTCTTCACGCGAGTTCAACTCGCACTTGATGTTTTTTTTGTTTGTAAATTGATTGGAATGAAACAAACACTAAATGTTATAGGAAGCTTGCTACAAAACAACAGTGGAAACCGAATTCAAATCGTTAAGTTGTTTTTTAGATTAGGGTGTGCACAGGCAAACAGACAAAAAATCTAAAAACTCTTTTTTTGACCTCGGTAACATACATAAGTACAACGTGTACAAATTGGTTTTTTTTTAAATATTTAATGTACGGCTCCTTTACAAATTTTATTATATTATATATAGATTTATGAAATAGTTACAAGTGAAGATTTGTTGTTGGCATATAAATTCTGGCTTCGCACGGAGTAATAATTTTCAAAAGATGTTATAAAATAAACCTATGTTCCAAATTTAAGCTTTCTAGACTTTGTAGTTTGGCTGTGCGGATAGTCAGTCAGAACAAAAAAATTCACAGAAGTATAGATTTACTTCTATGCATTTTATCCAATTTGTATTTATTGTAAAATCTTCTTAAATACGACCAATAAATATTTTGTTAAATAATTTTGTATAAGATCAATTTACCCCAATATTATATTGGAATGTCTCAGTAATATGCATTCGCACTTTGATGATCAATCTATTTTCGATCTTCGGACTACAAAATTCATATGCATAAAATCTGCAGGTACTAATTTTAACACAAATTATATTTCCTTTAATAATGTGGCATTTAAACCTACAATTACGATCAGAAATTCACCTCGAATGCTATTCTCGCATAAATATTTTAGTAGGCGGACATTATTTCCGAGGAAGGGAGGTATTACGGTAATTAGGGGGAATCCCCCGCAGAATTATTGGTGTCTAGCGTTGTATATGTCAAGTAAAATGTCTTAGTAATATTCTCATTTGTTTCCGATGGAATCTTTAGTATACATAATCGATTTTCATTACCAGGCACTTCAAAGTTAACCAATAAAGGCAATTAACTTTTCGAAGGTAAATAAGTTGTAGTCAGAGTAAGCTACTTAAGCGTCTGCAAAAACAACCTTCCGAATTTACATTGCATAAAAAAAACAAGAAATGTTACTTATAAGAATATTTATTTTTTAAACATTTTTGAGTTTATTCGTGGAAAACGGCAATTTTGTATGGAGGGGGGGGGGGTAAAGGGCGGAGATGGGGGGGGTGAGTAACCTATGTTACTCGCTGATAAGGTAGCTTTCTATGTGTGAAAGAATTTTTAAAATCGGTCCAGTAGTCTTTGAGTTTATTCATTATATAATAATAATATAATAATAATAAAGCCTTTTATTCGGACAACAGATATACAATTAAGTTTCTTAAACTAATGCACTGTTATAATAGTAGTTTATTCATTACAAACATACAAAAATACATACAAATCTTTTCTTTTTATAATATTAATATTAGTATAGACTAGTATAGATAGGAAAGATACTGAATATTTTGTATTTACCTTCTTATATATAGTTTTAATTTTTCCAAATCTCTTTGTAAATGAAATTGAAAACCTTTACTCTCTTAATATTGATACTTAGTACATACTTATATAGCAAGTTATCATCTTAAAGATGGTCTCGGAAACACAATAGTCTCTTTGTGCGACTTCACTTTAACAAGAGAGTCCTATCGGAGGCCCTCACTCGCTTTTACACTTTGTGAAACTTTAGCTTTCTTCGAAGAAATTACTGGATGATAAAAGGGAAAGAAAGAATCACTGGCGAAGGAATAGATGCTATTGGGCCAATTTATTGAAAATATTGTAACTTAACGATTACTGTTATATAGATGTAATATAAAACATATATTTTTGGAGTGTGCTTAAACTTGTTATCACTTATTACTTACAAGCTGGTGCTAGTTTTGAAAAATAAAAAACTTAAACAAGTGCGAGTTGAACTCGCGTGAAGAGGGCTCCGTACGATATTACC
The DNA here is from genome assembly GCA_910589475.2 of Bembecia ichneumoniformis. Lineage (NCBI taxonomy): Eukaryota > Metazoa > Arthropoda > Insecta > Lepidoptera > Sesiidae > Bembecia > Bembecia ichneumoniformis. Next base: position 18,671,174 of record OU342525.1, on the reverse strand, counting down.
CATTACCGCACAATATTGAGTGATTTACCATGTTATTTTAATATCATGTACTTCTTATAGGTGTACCTATAAAATCTGTAAGTAGAAAACTATATTCTGTATTTTTTTCAAAATTTTAGGTTCAGTAGTTTCGGAGATAAGGGGGGGGGGGGGGAATAGACGGACAGACGGACACACGAGTGATCTTATAAGGGTTCTGTTTTTTTTTTCGGACGTACGGAACCCTAAAAAATAACGCCGGATTAAAATATATGAGCAATGTAACGCCTAACATCTATATTGCAGTTATAGCTTTGCCAAGGTTGGATGATCCCTAGGGAACAGTGCTTTTTTTCTAGATTAAAGGTATCTTATGTCCTTTCCTGCATCCGTGACAACGTGTATGCAAAATTTCATGATGTTCGGTTCAGCGGTTTAGGCGTGAAAAGGTAACAGACAGAGTTACTTTCACATTTATAATATTAGTATAGATAAAATAAAAACAAATAAAAATAAAATAAGCCTTTAATCACTGATAAGTTACTTACACAGTTACAGTTTCCATGATGTGCTACTATATTATAATGAAGTTATTTTGTTTTGTTATACTATATTATTTTGTAAGTCTTTTTTTTTTAAATATATAATATACCTATTTATTTAATTGTATTTAAATTTATATTTGTATGTATTTTGTGATTCATGTTTGGATCAGACATCTGCAACCTTATCAGGTTGTCCGAAGACATAGGCCTCCTCCAGATCATGCCACCTGCTGCGGTCAAGTGCCAGCTGTCTCCATCTTTTGGGAAGATCATCATCCCATCTTCTCAGCTGCCTTCCCTTTTTCTTTTTCCTTCTCTTGGATACCATTCCACCACTCTCTTGGTCCACTTATCCACACTTTCTCTCATTATGTGACCTGTCCAGCGCCATTTCAGCTGCCTTATTTTTAGTATAGCCTTAATATTAGTATAGTATGGAGTTACAGTAGTTTCACACAGAGGGACAGTGGTGATAGGGCACATTGTTGCTTGGTGACAATGTTTAATATTAAAAAAAAAATTAAAATATTTTTAGAACTTTATATTGTTATTTGTAACACCAAAACCTTTTACTAACACCAAAATGATAATAATAAGATTAGTAATTTCATAACTAATTGAACCCTTCGGAGAAATTTTCATATAAATTACTCCAGTATTATTCGAAAGTTATATTGCTGGATTTATTAATTAGAATTCAGTTTGCGAAGACAGTGAAACTGTATAAATTGTAAAAGTTTTACAGTAAGCTACTATGAAAAATTCAATTTGAATTCAAAAGAAGGAAACTACCCTCATAAAACAAAACCTCAGTAAAGGACCGATAAACTATCCGGAAGAAGTTTAATTAAATTTTGTATTGTCTTTAATTTGGTGGATTAAAATAAAAGCGTTAAGCGATTTTACTAGTCATGCTCTGAACTCTGTAAACTGCAGTATGCAATTTAAATACAGTTCTCTTTCTTACTAAAAAAAATAGTATAATATACAATTTAACTATGAAACAAATTTCGTTGGATGTAAAATTATATACAAGTACAAAACATATTAGTATCTCTAATATGTTAAAGAATTTTATAATAAGAAACATTAATTTCTTTAATATTATTATAGTTTACAAACAATTAAACACAAATATTTGCATGCCCTTGGCGGGTAGAACATACTTTGTACTGTAACTGCTGTATACAAATTAAAATCCTGTAAACATGTGTTCGCGCAAATAAAGATTTATTTTATTTTTATTTTAATGTGAGTCCAGATTATATAACCAAATAGTATGTTATATTACCATGTATATAACTGTGTTATATAGGATGCTTATGTGTAGACGATAATGTGTTAATAAAACAAAGTTATAGAACATTTACACATTAATCACGTCATCACAAATGATCGGAGAGAGACTATTATAGACATATTAGATAACATAATATACATAGACGTGATAGATACTCTTACAAATTATACCACTACAAAAATGATATCGCAATTCTTTGAAAAGTTAAAGCAAACTCTTTGGCTTCCATTCGCCTTAGCAAAGTTTTAAGGCGTTAAAATTAAAATTATCATTTTCGTTTATGGATAAAATTAATTATCGTTTCATTACATTTGACTAAGTAGAAAAAAACTTTATATTTTAAAGCAATCCATGACGAACAGCAAGCTCCGATAAGTCGAGTGGTTAAGGGTTAGCTCTCTGAAGGTCTGTCTAGGTTTCGATTCCTAGAAAGGTGAATTATGGACTGTACATCATTTTCCAACTTCCTCAATTTGCATACGATGGGAATTTAATAATTATCTTTAAAACTACTTTTTAAATATTGCATATTCTTCTATCGGACATGCAGACGTACGGCTGGTTACCATCCTCACCTTGTCGATATCCCTCTAATTCGGACCAAGCGCTTTAAAACATCTTTTGTGATGCGCACTGCTAAGGATTGGAACTCCCTACCGGCGTCTGTATTTCCGAGCTCATATGACCGAAATCTTTTCAAGGTTGGAGTGAATAGGCATCTTCTGGGTGAGCTCGCTCCATCTTCGGCCTCATCCTTCCTACATGGATAGATGCTGGTCAAGAGCAAACCCATCTATAATAAAAAAAATATGTAAAAGTAAGGAAAGTTAGTGGTCAACAAATGAAAGATATTTAACTTGTTTTATTTTCCATTTATTTTATTTTACTTTGGAACGACTCATTAAATGATAGCTGCGCCTGAGTCACGGCCCTATAATATAAACAAATGCAATAGGAATAAACAGTGTTGATTTGACCGCTCCAAAAGATGTTCGCTGCTACCCTGATAGGAAAAGCAAGCTCATGGGAATGGGCATAGAGATGGTTCTGTAATGAGTGCCGCCTAACGGTAACGCCCTTTTTCAAATTATTAGAAACTAACTTATGCCCGTGACTTCGTCCGCGCCCCTTTTTCTTAGGTGTTAAAGTATTTATCAATCTCTTATTATCAATCTTTATTACTCCCTAGCTGTACTCGGCCACGCTTCGCTGCGGCCCATACGGCGACGCGGCGGCGTGCGCGTGAGGTGCGTGGTACTGGACACTGCTTATACATATATAATACTATTGATCGTAACGGGATGTTATATAGCCTACAGCCTTCCTCGATAAATGGACTATTCAACACAAAAGGAAATTTTCAATTCGAACCAGTAGTTCCTGAGATTAGCGCGTTCAAACAAACAAACAAACAAACTCTTTAGCTTATTGTATATTAGTACAGATTTTTAACAGCTATTGATTTTTTTTTATAAATGATCCCTCGGGAACAGTACTTTTTTCTGGATGAAAGGTATCGTATGTCATTTTCTGCACCCCTGATGATGTATGCTAAATGCATGCAAAATGCATATTATACTAACGAACCGCTTCCGGGTTCGCACAGGTACAATTTTTTTCTACAACTTATATATAAGTAATGTTACCTTTTACTTATATATAAAGTTTTTTTAACTTACTCTTTTCGTTTAATGCTCTTTGCAATAGTGAAAACCGCATCAAAATCCATTGCATGGTTCAGGAGGAGTTAGAGAACATAATATACCTACTTACCTACGCCGGCAGCGATTTCTATCTATATATGTCTATACCTATAATAGTATCTGAAACGAGTTGTAGTACAATGTGTACATTGTACTTATGTTACAATTATGTAGGTGAAAAGAATTGTTTTTAGATTTTTTGTCTGTTTGTGCACGCTAATACTCGAAATGATTTAACCGATTTAAATTCGGTTTTCACTGATGTATTGCAGTAAGCTTCCACTAACATTTAGTATTCTTTTTATTTCAATCAGTTTACAAACAAAAAAGTTACGCGCTATACTGCAACGAGTACGAAGTTGCGGGCTCAGCTAGTTTATACTGTGTTAAGGATATAAAACCAATTAAGTTCTCACACTTCATAAGCACCTCAATCCTATTTATGGAATCAATTGCACCTGAATATTCTATATCCAGAATATTCTAGGAACAAATGTGCTCGAACAGTAATATTCCCACACAAGTGCCAATTCTAGTTGTCCGTTGTCTTTATTATAATAGTCGCAATTACAATTGCTGATATACGTTACGTACTCGTGTATTCTAAAAGCATATAATTAATATTTTTCTGGAATAAAATTAATATTAATATTAAGTCAAAGTTAGAAATGTAAAAGAAATTTTGGTGAGTCTTTTGTTTTGGTAGCAAAGTATAGTATTAAAATTTAATTGTTGATTTGGCCTAACATATTTGGTAGCAGAGTTGTGTGTTTGTTTATTTTGAGCTCTACGAATCGTAGAGATTTACATTTATTCCGACAGAAGTAGACGCAAACATATTTCAATGATATTTTCATCATTGAAAATGATGCTTACTTCTTTTGCAGCAGCAACGCACAGGGTACCAGATAGATCATCATATAGAGGAGAGCCCTGTGTGAAACAGTTATCGATCATTAAATAGGTTTCAAAGAGCAGCAGCAAAGGTCCTTATGGTCAATTTACATTTTTGGGTATAAATTAAATTTTCATAAATATACTGAAAATATTTATCTGTTCATAATAACGTATAACGTAACAGTTAAATATTTAACTCCTTGATTTTTTCTCGGATGGAAGACTGCAGACCTCGTTGGTAGATGACTCTAATGGCCCTTTTTTGTAATGTCTGCAGCGTTACCCCAAAGAAGAATCCCATAAGGATATGGAAATTATACTCCATATCCTTATGGAATAATTGAAATAGAAATTTCTAGCTGTATCGGCATCTGTTAAATTATTGGTAAATATTGGTAAAAAAACGTGATGTACACAATATAGGTACTAGGTTTAAAAATGATTTAGATTTACATAGGACGCGACTCCACAAGATAAGTAATTCTTTTATGGGTCAGTGTATACGGTTTTATAATAAACTGCCTGAGATGATCAGAATCTTTTCTATAAATAAATTTAAAGGTGTCATTAAAACCAAACTCCTCTCGAAAGACTATAAGGTCAGTGATTATTTAAGCGACAATGAAGCCTGGATTCGGAGCTCATACTATGTTTAGTATTGTATATACATGTACTTTAAGTATTAAGTGTACAATTGTTATTATAATTATAATTGTTGTAATTTTTATATTTTAAAGATGACAAAAAGAATTGTCAACTTGGCTTTTTTCCGAAACCCTGGTAAATTTAAATGACAATCATAAGAGTTTCTTGGGGAAACCTAATTAATAAATAAATATTTTGATTTTGTTAGGCGTCAATCTGTTTGTCGCAATTTTTCTCTTGGATCGCTTCGGTGTGTATGGGGGAAAGTTGCGTCTCGCCGAGACCTACATTTTGGTGGGCTGGATGCTATGGTTTGCACCATCAATCTTGGAGATTTTGATTTTTGTTTGTTTTTCGGAATTTTGTTTCGAAAAATTTTCATCGTTTTTTGTTGTTTTTCCCCTACAGTCTGAAAGGGCCCTTTTCAGGGCTACTGTAGAATTGTTGTTTGTTGTTCTCTGTTGAAGATTGTTGTTGTTGTTAAAGTTTTTCTATTTTAGCTTTAAGTGTTAAATTTGTTGCCGTTTCGTTGTTTCTTAACGGATTTTGTTGCGGATTGCTCTGTATGAAGCCATTCCCAAGGCTCTACAGGGTGGTCCACAGCAATTGTTGTTAATAACTTTTGTTTCCTTATTATTGTTGTTTTTCCGAATTTCTAAGAAAATTGTTGGTTTCTTGTCGATAAGTCGGCAAATTCTGTTGCTTTGTCCCCCCTCTGGTAGGGGTGGACTCCCCAACGAACTCGGAGGTGGATAGGGCGATCAACTGGCCAATGTCTGACTCAACGGAGGCCAGTGGGTCTGGCCCCAAGGAGAAGAGCGAAGAAGTCAAACTGCTTTACTCTAAAGTTTTGACACGCTCGGTGGCGCGTAAGCGCGCAGGAGTGAAGGAGGCACCTGCTATAGATATGACAGGACCTGCTTCCTCCAGCAAGTTCTTTACGGCGGTATCGGGGTCCGAGGCTGAGGAGTATGTGGAGCCTGCTGTGCCGCATAAATTCAAAAAGAAAGAGAACAAAAGCCGCGGGGGAAAAACATTCGGCCATGATGTTGGGATGTCCCAAGCTCGGCGCGAACTGAGAGAAGTAGGCTCGGACTCTGATACCGACTCCGTAAATTCCATCACGACCTACCTCTCGGCTAAATCCTCAGGAGGATCAGGTGAAGAGTTGAGACAGCAGGCGGAGGCCAAAGCCTCAATAATACTTGAGGTTGCCCGCAAGTCGGGCAACTTCAAAGGTACCTGCCAACGCGACTTAAAGGAGGCTACCCATTCCCTCCTAAGTGTGGTTGACGCTGCCATAGCCCGTAAGTCGACGAAGGAAATACGACGACTACGGGCGGACAATCTGCGCCTCCGTGGCCAAGTGGATGCACTTTCCGAGGAGGTATCGGCGCTCCGTAGGGCCTTCTCCGAAAGGACCCTACCGGAGAAAACCCCGGCCGTTCAGCAGGCCGAAGAACAGGGACCGACAGTGGCTGATTCCCAATCACTGTCCAGGGCCGAATTCTTGCAGGCCTTTTCGGCCCTCCAGGCGGAGATAACAGCCCATGTGGGAGGGGTGATCAACGCCCATCTTGATGGGCTGGAGATTGATGGGAGACTGCTCCCGGCACGTCGTCTCCGTCCACCCCTAGAGGCGGACAAACATCACGGACGACGGGGAACTGCCCGTCAGTGCACAACTGGCTCCACTCTCGCCCCCCCATCTAATTTGCCAAGGGAAGCGAGGATGAAAAGAACGACCCAGGCTACAAAGATTCCGGAGCCGACTCCTGGCCCATCAAGGGAGCCCCGGGAATCCGCGGAAAGCTGGACGGAATTGGTGAGGCGCAAGAAACGTGTCCCTGCTACTTCAGCCACACTTGCCGTCCAGACCCCCAAAAAGGGTGACAAGGCGCCGAAACTCCCTAAGGAGCCGAAACCCTTGGCTGTCGTGGTGGCCCTTAAACCGGAGGCGGTTGAAAAGGGCGCCACCTATAAGGAGGCCATCGAGAAGGCCAAGGCCTCGGTTTCCCTGGAGGCCCTGGGGATTGGAGCGCCTAAGTTCCGCACAGGGGTTACGGGGGCTCGAATTCTCGAGCTCCCCAAGGAGACCACCGCCGCGCAAGCGGAAACTTTGGCAGCAAAAATTGGTGAAGTACTGGGTGACTCGGCGAAGGTCACACGCCCCACCAAATCGGTCGACATCCGAGTCAACGGTCTCGACGATTCGGTGTCAGCCGAGGAGCTCAAGGCAGCTCTGGCCCTAGCCACGGGCTGCTCTCCCGGGCTCTTAAGGGTGGGCAAAGTCCACCCTGGACTCAGAGGTGTGGGCTCGGCCTTCGCCTCCTGCCCCATTGAGGCAGCAAAAAAGCTAGCAGCGGTCGGCCGCCTAACGGTGGGATGGAGCTCCGCCTCCATACGTCTCATTGAGCAGCGACCGATGCGCTGCTACAGGTGCATGGGACTTGGTCACCCAGTGGCCCGGTGCCCATCCAACAGGGACGTAGCACTTTGTGCTACCGCTGCGGTCAGGATGGACACTCCGCCAACGCTTGCGAGGCGGCTTTTAAATACGCCGTATGCGCCGACGCTGGTCTCCCGGCCAATCATCGCATGGGGGGTATGAAATGCTCCCCCCCAGCTGCTAGGGGCCGAATTCCAACGGCCCGACCGGGTGAAAAAGGGGTCACCACTGTAACCAGGGAGGAGCCGATGGACACCGCCAATGCCCGGTAGGCCCATCGCTAAAATCCTCCAGGCGAACATCAACCACTCTGCCGGGGCACAGGACCTGCTGTGTCAGTCCATGGCGGAGTGGGAGATCCAACTGGCGGTGGTGGCGGAGCCGTATTATGTTCCCCAAAACCCCCATTGGTTAGGGGCGCTGGACGACTCCGCTGCGATTGCGACGAGGCCTGGCGGTGTAGCTCCTCCCCTCTCCCTAAGGGAGAGAGGTCGGGGATTTGTGGCAGCAAACTGGGGGAGAATGGTGGTCGTGTCGACCTACTTCTCCCCTAACCGCGGTCAGGCGGACTTTGAGACTTTGAGGCCGCGGTGGAGGGTGTGGTGAGGCGCGCGGCCCCACTCCCAGTTTTGGTGGCGGGGGACCTAAACGCTAAATCCAAAGCGTGGGGGTCCCCTAATACGGACGTGAGGGGGGGTATTCTGGAGTCTTGGGCTTTGGGCCTGGGGCTCCAGGTACTCAACTGTGGTACCTCTCCCACGTGCGTACGGTGGCAAGGCACGTCCATAGTTGACGTATCCTTTGCCACCGCCGCCCTTGCTGCCCAAATCCGGGGCTGGCGGGTGGAGGAAGAGGTGGAGACCCTATCGGACCACCTCTATGTCCGATACGAGGTCTCCTCGCTGGCCCATAGGGCGCCACAGCGTCGGGATTCCACGGCAAGTGTCGCCTTTCCCAGGTGGGCACTTGCCAAGCTCCGCCCGGATGTGGCGGAGGAGGCAGCGATGGTGAGGGACTGGTCGTCTCTCCCCCCTCACCTCGCGGGGGATCCTGACGGCATGGCAGAGCACTTTGCTGAAGACCTGAGGGTCGTCTGCAATGCCTCCATGCCGCTGTGGCGCCCTCCCCCGAAGTGGAGGAGGGTGTACTGGTGGGCGCAGGAGATCGCCTCCCTGCGCTCAGCCTGTCTGGCGGCCAGGCGCGCCCTCCTCCGTTGCCGGAGAAGACGCTCCAGGAGGACGCCTGACGAAGAGGTCCTCCTTCGTCAGGCGTACAGGAAGGCTCACAACGCCCTGCAGGAAGGCATCTGCAGGGCCAAAGAAGAGGCCCACGAGCGCTTGCTGGCCCTCCTGGACGCCGACCCCTGGGGTCGTCCGTATAGGGCTGTGAGGGGGAAATTCTCGTCCAACTCCCCCTCTACGGCCAACCTTGACCCGGAGCTGCTGGAAAAGGTCATGGGGTCGCTCTTCCCGACCCCTGGCCAATTCGAGCCCCCTCCAATGGTGGCTCCGGAACCACTTCCGGAGCTCGAAATGGTGGGCCCTCCCGTCTCCGACCTAGAGTTTGTGGCGGTGAGGGAGCGGATCCGGGGAAAGCGGACGGCTCCAGGACCGGATGGAGTTCCGGCGAAGGCCCTAGCCATAGCGCTAGGGCCTATGGAGGAGAGGTTCCGGGCGATAATGGATGCCTGTATCGCTCGGGGTAAGTTCCCGGCGAGGTGGAAGGTGGGGCGTCTCTGCCTCCTGCGCAAAGAGGGTCGCCCTGCCGACTCGCCGGCGGGGTACCGACCGGTGGTCCTGCTCGACGATTCCGGCAAGGCTATGGAAAGGATCATAGCACGCCGGATAGTCGAGCATCTAGAGACAACGGGGCCGAATCTGGATGATCGCCAGTTCGGCTTCCGAGCCGGTCGGTCCACGATGGACGCGGTGGGCCTCCTCAAAAGATGGACCGAGGGGGCCACCGGAAGAGGGGAGGCTGTTGTTGCGGTGTCACTCGACATTCGCAACGCGTTCAACAGCCTCCCTCATGAGTGCATAAGGGCGGCACTAGAATTCCACAGGGTGCCGCCCTACCTCCGCGCCCTTGTCAGCGACTACCTTGGTGGGCGGGTAGTGCTATATGAGGGCGCGGACGGACAGGTCCATCGCCGGCCAGTGGCGGTAGGTGTACCCCAGGGGGCTGTTTTAGGCCCATTATTGTGGAACCTGGGGTACAACTGGGTCCTGCGAGGCAACCTACTTCCAAAGATGGAGGTTGTCTGCTTTGCCGACGACACCTTGGTCACGGCAAGAGCACAGACGTGGGAGGACGCAGAGCGGTTAGCGTCGGTAGGCACCTCCTTGGTGGTCCGGCGCATCCACCTGCTAGGATTGGAGGTGGCCCTAGACAAAACTAGGGCCATGGGTTTCCATCCCCCACGCCGCAGGATCCCTCCGGGGCTCCGAGTCCGAGTGGAGGGGGTCTGGATCACGGTCGGGATGCACATCAAGTATCTCGGCCTAACACTGGACCCCCGCTGGAGTTTCGAGGAGCATTTCAAGCTCCTGGCTCCACGGCTGACGAAAGCCGCAGCCGCACTCGGACGACTCCTCCCAAACTTGGGAGGACCGAATTCGGCGTGTCGTCGACTTTACCACGGGGTGGTAAGGTCGATGGCACTATATGGAGCCCCGGTGTGGGCGGAGTGCCTCACTCCTAGCACCCGGGCCCTTTTGCGGAGGCCGCAAAGGGTCATGGCGATCCGGGCAGTGCGGGCCTATCGCACTGTCAGCCACGGGGCCGCCTGCGTGCTAGCGGGCGTCCTACCGTGGGATGTCGATGCCCTGGTTCTGTCCCAGGTGCATCGGCATCGGGTCGCCGCAAGGGCCCAAGGAGAAAGACCCGTCGCCGAGGATGTGCGACGGGTCCGTGCAGAGGCGCAAGAGAAGGCCATGCACGACTGGGGAGAGGCACTCCTCAACCCTACCGCCGGCCATCGGACGATCTCGGCGATCCGTCCGGTATTGGAGGAGTGGGTAAGGCGCCAACAAGGTGGCCTTACCTACCGTATGGTGCAGATTATGACCGGACACGGGTGCTTCGGTCATTATCTGCACTATATAAAAAGGGAGGAGTCGCCGCAGTGCCATCACTGCGGCGATCCTGATGATACGGCCGAGCATACACTTCAGGTGTGCTCGGCCTGGAGATCCCAGCGCCAGGAGCTGAGGGCGGCGCTTGGTTGTGGACGGATCACACTGTCAAGCATGGTCGAAGCCATGCTTGATAGTGTGACAAACTGGAAAGCGGCTGCTTCCTTCTGTGAACACGTAATGTTGCAGAAGGAGGCAGCTGAGAGGGAGCGAGAGAAAGAGGCCGGTCTCGCCTCCCTCAGACGCAGGCGGCTGGGCAGGAGAAGGCGGGCATACCAAGCTCGTTTTCAAATGCCCTAGGGGACCTGCACACATGGGTGGCGAGCTATGTATGCCTGCACAAGGTCCCCCCCCGTCTGGGGATTGCCTGGGTGTCTCCGGGCAATCCCCCATTGGAGTAAGCCTAGTCAGCAATGACTAGGCTGCCCTGGGGTGGATCGGAGTTGTTGCCTCGGCAGAACCCGGTCCACCCCGCTCAAAGGGCAAGGAGACACCGGGGAGTTTTAGTGGGTAGGACCAGTCCATTGACTGGGTGAGTCCCTCATATCCCTACCGTCTAGCCAGCGGTAGGGAATCCGTAAATGGATTTCTCCTCGCAAAAAAAAAAAAAAAAAAAAAAAAAAAAAAAAAAAAAAAAAGGCGTCAATCTGTTTAACGGCATAAGCCGCAGAGATAAGCCTTTTACTTAGTTTTATCAATATGGCAGGAGACCCCACCCGTTGGTAATTTCAAATCTGCAGTAACACCTAAAACGCTGTCTATTTCACAGGTTCCAATTTTTACTACCAAAATCACGCTCGTTCCAATTTCTTTAACATAAGGGGTACTGAATTTAACAAGTTTAGTTTTCTTAGCACTGAGAAGATTATTTATACTTAATCGATGTATTATGTCACAAAATGCATTATTTATTTCCTTATAGCGCTCGAGTTGTCTTTGTATGAAGCCTGATAGAGTCATAAGACATCATATTATGGTGGTCAGTCATATCTGTGGTCAGTAGCTTTGGTTTCTTTAATTTTGAGTTCACAATTTTTTATTTACATTGTCAATACGTGGTAATATGGTGGTGCATTATGTTGCCTTCTAAAATTACAGCAGCATCTGCTATGCCTCAGTGTGTATAGGTATTTAAATATTTAAAGAAGTTTTAGCAGATCAAGCGACATTTGATATCTATGAATCACATTTGATATCTTACAAAGTGACAAACAAATATCGAAATATCCTCAGGAAATGTCATTTATCTCACCATGATCTGTGACTGAAGTCTTTTTAGTTTATACTCGTACATACAAAATACAAATATAATATTTACATACGAGTAAGGCAATATATAATGTCAAGAAATTGTGTTTCTCACCTCAGGATGTGTGGTCTCGCCGCTCCTTTAACTTTGACTTCATACTTTGTTTGCTTTACATCAAACTTATAAAGCACCTAGGGCTCAAGCTGAGCTTAAGTTACACCACTTTAGACTTTGTTTAAGCATAAGTGATTGAACTCAACAGAACCACAATCATTCGTTATCTCTATATATAAAAATGAATCCCTATTTCCCTTGGTCACGGCATCACGCGTGAACGGGTGGACAGATTTTAATTCGGTTTTCACTAATGGAAAGAGGGATAAACGGGGAATGTTCTTTTATATAAAAATTGCATTCCGGGCGAAGCCGGGGGCGGAAAGCTAGTTATTTATAATGATCAATATAGCTAAATTTATTATTCAATATTTCTTCTTCCTTAATGCGAGAAGTATGAAATCTTAAGAGATATTTCCTTAACGCTGTACTCGGGATACACCTTACCTTTATTTTTGTAATGTTATACTATTGATTGAATTAATAAAATATACAACATTTAAAGTATTAGTTCAATCAATAAAACTATGTGGTAAATATTCAAGTTAGTTCTACGGTTGAATCAAACTATATAGAACAACATGGAGTTCCACTTGCGGACCACTAGACGTGGGCAGGGGTTTCATCCCTTCGTGGTCAATGTATCTCGATCACGAACAAAGCATTTCAGTTCCACCTTCCTTGTTCGGACTGCTAAGGAGTGGAACTCATTGCCTGCGTCTGTGTTCCCACAGAACTACAACCTCGGGGTCTTCAAAACTAGGGTAAATGGGCATTTACTAGGTAAGCGTGGTCCACCTTCGGCCGCATCTGCACCTCACATCAGGTGAGATAGTGGTCAAGCGCTACCTTGATTTAATAAAAAAAAAAAAAAAAAAACATGGAGTAGACCTAGAAACAGAGGTGACAGAAACCTCATCCAGCGTTCCTTATCTACAAGAGTCAAGTATTGAGCATTTTACTCATATTGTCAGGAAGTTATTTACTCTGGTGCCCCAACTACTAGCTACCAGAGTCTTGCTCCCCTACCTATCCGCACAATATTTACCATGTTATTTTAATATCATGGACTTCTTATAGGTTTTCCTATAATCTATAAGAAGAAAACTTTTTTTTCAAAATTTTAGGTTCAGTAGTTTCGGAGATAAGGGGGGATGGTCGGACAGACGGACACACGAGTGATTCTATAAGGGTTCCTTTTTTTTATTCGGACGTACGTAACCCTAAAAAGGTAATAAACTCTGTTGTCTAACCTACATGTTATGTAAGTATTTATGCATTTATAAAGTAAATAATTACTAGACAAACACGTCAGTAATTTATGCTAATGAACGTTATTGGTTGTCAGCGTAGAAATAAAAGCGGGATCGAACTCCTATAACCGTAAACAAACCTTATATAATAATCGATTCTAATCACATAGTAACGGTGTTGATATTATTAAATTTCTACGTCGTGTCTTACGAAATTACACTCGTATATAAATTATTACATCGAACGAAAGTATTGAATTTTGAATGGTTTGTAGGGAATTTCCGCAACGGCGCGGCGCGACACGGCAAACTAGGAGGGACCTGTGGCGTTGCTTGTGTTTATACGACGGTAGCCACTTACCATCAAGTGGACCGTTATTAGCCTGTCCTTAACATAAAAAAGCAAGTCGTATAAGACAAATTATACGAGACAAAGTATTCGTTACTCAGTCATAACAACATCGACGTAATATCCAACTAGACTTCTAGTATAGGGAGAACGCGTTCAGACAACACATTAGAGAAATAGATATTATATAGTAGAATGTAGGTTTTCTCGGCCGGTATCCATATGAGTTGTGGGTTTCCGGGATGATGGCCCAGGTCTGTTGAAAATTCTTCCAAACGTTTCGTCAACAACTGCGGTTGACATCCTCAGTGGTGTAGTCCGTGTTAAGGCTACACAACATTTGGTATCCGGCACTACGCAAGAATAATAATAATGAAAGAAAGAGAGGGCATTATAACCCCTCTCCTAGTGACCACACCCCACCAATTCAACCACGGGGTGGGGATATAAATTTAAAAATTTAAATACAGACACATTCCAGTCGACAAATCAGTCGACTAACTGAGCACATTCTCACCGGGCTTACCGCAAGCCCTCGTCCGACAGGCACCGGTGCCGTCTTCTTCGATGTGGCGAAGGCCTTCGATAAGGTGTGGCATGCCGGGTTGATATACAAGCTATATCAACTCGGTCTGCCGGAGGGCCTCGTACTTATAGTACGGGACTTTCTAGCCGATCGAAGCTTTCGCTACAGAGTTGAAGGCACTCTCTCCTCCCCCCGCCCCCTACGGGCAGGCGTTCCTCAGGGTTCAGTTCTCTCACCAACCCTCTACTCCTTATACACCAACGACATACCACGCACGGAGGGGGTCGAGTTGTCTCTCTTCGCAGACGACACGGCCCTCTACTTCTCCACCCGACACCGAGGCTTCTTAACTCGAATGCTTCAAACCGCCGTGACCGCTCTCGGCGATTGGTTTCAGAAATGGAGAATTGAGGTGAATCCCGAGAAAAGCGCAGCAATGTTCTTTTCGCGCGGGAATCTACTTCAAACTCCTCGCGCTCAGAATGCCCTACAAATTGATCGAGCTTCACTCGGTCAAATCTCACTCCAGGGCCGCGTTATCCCTTGGGTCCATCAAACCAAATACCTCGGTGTTACCCTCGACCGAAGACTTACCTTCGGTCCTCACATAAAGCGTGTCAGGGACAGGGCAGCGTTCGTCCTGGGTCGCCTGACGTGCCTCATAGGCAGGCGGAGTACAATGGCCCTTAGAGATAAGGTGACATTGTACAAAGTCTGCGTCAGACCGATCATGACGTACGCTAGCGTTGTCTTTGCGCACGCTGCTCCCACCCATATCCAATCCCTTCAAGTCATTCAGAACCGATTCCTGCGGAGAGCTGTGGGCGCCCCATGGTACATCCGCAACGTCGACCTCCACCACGACCTCAACCTTCCCTCCATTGTCAAGTGCATCAAGGACTTCGCCTTGAAGTACTACGACAAACTCCCTCGCCATCCTAATCCGCTAGTGGTCAGTTCTCTCATTTACACTCCTGACACTAGCGATACTCTTTCTCGTTTCAGAAGACGACGTCGACACATCCTACTGGACCAGGATGACCCCATCACAGCAGCAAACGCGGCGTTTGCTGGTGATGACAACGACGTGCAGCTGCCCCGACATCGTGAAAGAAGAGGAAGACCGCCGCGCCGCTTCTCACCTCCGAGGCGCGACCAGGACACGGCGCCTGCGAGGGACCTCCCGGCCCGGGGACCACTTGTACCGGCCACGGCCAACGCCGTGGTCGTCGCAAGTGGCCCTACAGGGCTAGCCGGTCCCTCATAGCTTAAGCTTTAGATAAGTTTTTATTTGTAAGGGCCGGGCGCTTCTCGCCCCCCCGACGCCCGGTGACGGTTCCAAAGTCCCCTACGGACTAGAACCACACCCATTTCGAGGTGAGTTTTAGTGCGGTAAGAGTCCCACATAACCTCTATGGGCATTTGCATTGCATGCGGCATTTGAGCATAAGGTATCTTTTGAAGATTTCTCTCCTCGGGAAAAAAAAAAAAAAAAAGACAAATCAGTCTCGCTCGAGAAGTCGAAAAGTGCAGAAGTGAAGTGCAGTGATGTGATGTACTTTTTCTTCTAATACGGACTACACCACTGAGGATGTCAACCGCAGTTGTTGACGAAACGTTTGGAAGAATTTCCAACAGACCTGGGCCATCATCCCGGAAACCCACAACTCATATAGATATTATATAATTCCACGCCCGGTAATGTTCGACCAATAGAAGTTACTATGGGCAGTAACGACAATAGAATTTCGTCGTGACCTTGATCGGACCAGTTGGCGTTCAGTACCCCGCGCCCGCGCACCTCAGTTAGTTGCCAGAAAAGTTTGCATTGTGAATAAATAGGTATTCGCCGTCTACTTGGATATTACGTCGATGCATAAAAACATAAAATTATATAACTGTTATTAATTCGTGATGGTTTACTGTAAGGGGGTGGTGACTGCAGCCAGATGTTCTATATAATTTGTGATTGAGGAATGAAGTCTTTCGCTACAAAATTTTTATGTAGATGACAAAATACCACGAGAGAGTCGATATTTCTCTTGGACGTAAAGATTTACAAAAAGTTTGTTCAATAAAACAATTGTATTGTTCCTCCCAGTCCATCCCCTGAGGAGAGAATACCTATATCATCCAAATAAAACAAAAAGCGAAAATTCTCGCAAAATCAGCTCACGTTACAAACGATCTCAAACTGAAAGAAACTAATTCAATCATACTAGTTGTATGTTATCCCTTGGGAGGGAAAGTTTGAAGGGTCGACCGCGCCATTTCTATTACATTTATAGATATTATTTAAAAAAAAAACCTTTTCCGAATTATTTATGCACAAAATTATAAAAAAAATACCCTGAAAAATTATATAAAATTCACTTTTTAAAAGATTTTTTTTTTATTTCTTATTTTTGCACACACCGTTTGTAATTAGTAATTGTAAACTTTCTTTTTAAATTATTTATGTATACATATTTTAAGTTAAATATATGTTTGTGAAGTTTATAACCATTTATTTTCAATTTTTTAATACATTTCATATCTTTCATCGTCATCGACACCACCCGAGAAGCGTCCACTGCTCAGTCCTTAGGCCTTGATTGAGCTCTACCAGACATAAGTACCGAGGTTAAAAAATAGTTTTTAGAATTTTTGTCCGTTTGTCGGTTTGTCTGTTTTTGCACGCTAATACGATGAACAGATTTGAATGCCGTTTTTCATTCCAATTGGTTTACAAACAAAAAAGTTAGGCGTTATACCGAATACCACGCGTACGAAGTTGCGGGCTCAGCTAGTAATCAAAGTATCTAGCTGTTGCTCGCAATTTCGTCCGCGTCTCTTTATAAAATACTATGTTACTCGCTGATAATGTAGCTTTCTATGGATGAAAGAATTTTTAAAATCGGTCCAGTACTTTTTGAGTTTATTAACATACATACATTACACCGAGTTTATTAACAACAAACATACATACATATCTTTTCTCTTTATAACATTAGTATAGATATAGACTAGTATAGATTTATATAATTATAACGCAACTAAAATAATTTAAGTCTTTTAGGATATAATTTTTATTTTTGTCTAATCTTGAACCTGAAGAAATACGGCTACCTCTTCCAGCTGGGGTACTTCCAGGCTACTCCTGTTGTATATTTTTCTAACCCACAGATACCAGAGCGCCCTGAAAAAGGTATGTAATATGCATCTATTGACATAGTACTTTTTATTTCTGACTAGCGACCCGCCCCCGGCTTCGCCCGGGATGCAATTTTTATATATAAGAACATTCCCCGTTTATCCCTCTTTCCATTAGTGAAAACCGATATAGAATCGGTCTACCCGTTCACGCGTGATGCCGTGACCAAGGGAAATAGGGATTCGTTTTTATATAGAGAGAAGATTTAATTTTCAGTATAAAACATTGTAAATAAGTAATGTGATCAAAATTTGATTTAATTAGACGTCTTGTAAACTAAAGGTTGGAATAGATTAGTTTCAAATCGAAAATTGTAAACAATGGTTTATTTAAACTGAAAATTAATTTGAAGATTCAATTAAGTACGTAGACAATTCCGCAGATATTTTTTTTTAAGAAAGCGTCACGATATTCACCTAGTATTTCCGTCGGGTGAAAATATCCGGGTCAATTGCTTGGAGCCCGGTGAGTAAATAAATTAACCGCTATCGGATATCCGAACTTTCGTCCGCAGTTGTTTGGGATGGCTGACGATGCAAGGTCTTATCGGAAGGGTTGGAATTGTATTTAGCTTTCAATATATTATGTATTTACACAAAAGGTATTTTGTGAATAGAAGTTCTAAGAAAGAAATTAATTGTACATTATCTTTTTCTTAAAGCGTTAGTTTTTAGACTAATTTCATTGAATAGTATTGACTTTTAAATATAAGTACCTCATTGAAATGTTTTAAATGTTTAAAATAAACTTACAATAAATATAAAACTACACTGATATCTGTTTCTCTATTCTATCGTTGTTCTAATCTATAATTGTTTAATGTTTTAAAAAATTGTTTTTCTTATCTAACTTTTCATGTAATATCCTAAACGTGAAAGTTTATGAAAGTTTAATGGAAAATTGGTTTCTCAGTCATGCGTAAACCGCCATTATACTTGTCACGCAGATAGATAGATCATTGTCTTGAATTGTGTCTATTTGACCATTTTATTCCGGTTATGAGTTCTCCATAGCTAACTTGATGGGTTAGCTAGTTTCCATAGATAACTGTTTAATAATGTTATTTTAATACAAAGATTTTCAATTGTATAGATGGGACAAGACGAAAGAATCCGTAATGTGACATTTAGAAACACGTGGTACAAAATCGCTCCCAATTTTATCTTTATATATTTTATATATACTACTCAAAACAAAATAAGAGCCACTAGTTTATTTACATTTAAGTGCACTTTAGTAAACTGAAAGTAACTGATAAGTAGCATTATATTGATATTACGAACTCTTTGGTGTTTGATCTCTTTTATGCTTCCTAATTTGGAAAATATTGGCCATCGTTTTAAGAAAAAAAATAATTGGAAGTTATTCTTATGTTTTTCTTCGATTGTCTTCTTAACTTGTTTCGGTTATTTTAGGAAAAAAGTTTTACTTTTTCAATTTTAATTGATTCATTTATCATCTCGCGTTAATCATGCCACCAGTACGAAGGCACATGGATACAATTACAGCAACCAGAGCCATAACTATGATTCAAGAAGGACGTTCTCAGCGTTACGTGGGTTTGCAGTTAGGTTTTTCTCGAAGAGCTGTCCAAAATGTATGGAATCGCTTCCAAGAGACCGGCAGTGTTGCCAGGAGACCCGGTTCAGGTAGAGTTCGTGTAACAACGGCGCACGAGGATCGGTACATCCAACTAAGTGCTCGTCGTGATCGTACAGTAACGGCCCGTAAGTTACAACACCACCTACGGCTGACAACGGGTACCCGTGTCAGTGATCAAACTATACCTAATCGATTGCACGAAGACCAGCAAATGTCAAGAAGTCGAGTTGTTCGAATTCCTCTGACTAGGGTTCAACGTGCAAACCGTTTAAGATTCTGCCGTTAGTATTTGAACTGGGGGATTAATTAGTGGGGCAAGGTGCTTTTTACAGACGAGTGCAAAGTAAAATTTTTTAATGATGATCGGCGTGTTAGGGTGTGGAGACGACGCGGCGAGCGTTTTTCGGAGTTCTGCATCCACGAAGTTGACCGTTTCGGTGGTCCCAACGTAATGGTTTGGGGTGGGATTAGTTTACACGGTAAAACCGAGCTCACCATTATAAATGCGGGTACCGTAACTGCATAACGTTACATCGAAGACGTCATCAGGCCTCAAGTGATCCCATTTGCACAGCGAGTGGGGCCTGGATTCATCCTGATGCAAGACAATGCCCGTGCACACACAGCTCGATCGACCCAAACTGTCCTAGAAGGGTCTCATATTGAGGTATTACCATGGCCAGCTAACAGTCCGGATTTAAATCCAATCGAGCAATTGTGGGACCAATTGAAACGAAGGGTTAGAGAGAATGAGCAAGGGGTCTACAACCAACAGCAGCTGATTGACGCTTTAAAACGTGTCTGGGAGGAGATTCCAAATGAAAACGTGAGGAATTTGATCCAGAGTATGCATACGAAGCTTCAGGAGTGTATTGCTAAGAGAGGAGGACATACTCGTTACTAAAAAGACGAAACAAAAGTGACAAGAACAGTATTTTGTCTTTTTCCGGTGATTTCTTTTGTTCATGTTTTTCATTCAAAATGGCCAATTTCATTATGAACTTTAAAAAAACAGTTCATGATCATTATTTTAAACAATTGTTAGCCTATATTATAACCAATAACATTATTTTGTAGTTACATAAATTAAACAATTTAATGTCTTTATTGTTTTCATGGTACGGAAAAAAATCTTAGTGGCCCTTATTTTGTTTTGAGTAGTATATTTTATTTTTTGTTTTAATAGGATTTTATTTCTAAACTTTTCATTAAATGGCGCTAGTTGAGACCTGGACAACAGCTAGCATATTATTGAAAATTATCAAATTTTAGCAAATGATTGGCAATACTTTTAATACAGTTAAATACATATTATCGTTGCTTTTATATAATAATAATATAGTCTCTTATATCCCGAAACTCCTTATTCCATATAAAATGTTACTCCTTTATATATATACTCATATATGTTTTTGTATATAATATGTCCCGGAGTTCGGTGTGCCTCCTGGCAAAGGTCTCCGCGAACGATTTCCACTGTTCTTTATCCCTTGCAACTTTTCGCCAGTTGTATCCTACTGTCAATTTGAGTTCACCCTCCCATCTTTTGCGTTTTCGACCATTTCGTTTTCCGTTCCTATGGTACCATTCATTCGATATTTTGCTCCATTTATCATGATAAATCGTTGCTTTTAATTAACTTTAAATATTTTAAACTTACGGGAAGCTTGCTACAACACATCAGTGAAAACAGCATTCAAATCGTTTAAACCGTTTTTGAGATTAGCATGCACAAGAGCACAAACCCGACAAACAGAATAAAAATTCTAAAAAATATTTTTTTGACACTACTAACATACATAAGTGTATATTTTTTTTTTAATTTTTTTTTTTTTGAAAAAATATTTAATATACATACACGGCTCGTTTAATATATGTAATATATGTATAGATTAGCTAGACCATGACACTCGGTTTCGCCCGGATGTAATTAGGGGAGTTCGGAGTAAACCTACTAATTATTTAAAGAATTTTTCAAATAGATGAAGTTGTTTTCAGTTTGTATTTCACAAAATTTTCCCTCTCTTTATGATATTTATTAGAGACATATTTTTTTCTATTAAAGTTTCATTTAAGAAAGTAAATTATTTTTCGATGTGTGCTTGTTAAGCTTTTAGCATTTCCGCTTTCCATTGTTACATGGTAGGGATGAATGAAGGTACGTACGTATACCTACAACGTAACTATTCATTTCCCTCGAGAGAAGGGAACAAGAAAATTCAATCAAGCATTCATTCAATTAGTTGGGTGATTGGCGTGAAGGCGGAAAAAAGGGGATGAAACAATTATTTCCAGCATTAAGATTATTGTGTAACTCGAATCCACCGCACTAAAACTCACCTCGAATCCATTGAAGATCAAAGTTAGTAACAAAGTTCAGAACATTCAGAACATACATGTAAAATTTCTAAAAAATTAAAATAAATTCTTATCGAATAGCACCAAATTTAGGTCAATTCTTTTTTATTTTTTACCAGATAGCAATACATATTCTAGGAGGAAGAACTGACAAGAAACTTCATACTTCATCAGTTTGCTGTACAAGTACACAACAATAATTGTATTTTACATAATAATACAGCTCATGAGTTAAATTACCATATTTTTTGTTTTGCTACTTTATAAATTTTTAGAGGCTTGAATATTTTGACTGAGGAGTTTCACCATTTTGGCTACTTGGTTGACACTGCGCAGCATACTCTGGCTGACTGTCCCGAATCTGCAAAGCAGTGTATCAATCTGTCTCGCGTCGTAGGCACCGATCTCTGGCTGCTGGAAGTCGTGAAATAGATAACCTTACATGGCAGGCGATGCTCGCATTTTCTAAGCACGTTACGTTGCGCAAGAAACGGCGGAGAGGCAGCGGGAAGAGGATCAGGTCTCGATTCGCCAGAAGAAGCTTGGGCGGCAGGCGGGTGGTTTACGTCCGCCATTATCCTCCTTGACTGGAACCTGGATGGTAGTCTTAGGGGAGACTACCGCCTGTCCTGAGGTCCTCCGAGGTGGCTGCCTTACCTCCACTTTCGGGCACACCGAGGTTATGACAGGAAGCGTAACCCTCCCCGCGCTGAGCAGCCATGGTGGGTAACGGATGTCTACAGCCGCGCTAGGAAGTCGTTGGGTCCGGCAACGTCCCTTATCCTGCCAGGTACCCATGAGGATTTCCCAACGTATAAAAAAAGTTGGGACCTTATTATAGAAGCGTATGCATTGACATACAAAAGATATAGATTCTCATAAGCATTGCTTTTTATATATTCATAACAAAGCGATCAAATTTTATAATGTAACTTTCTTTTCGAAAATCTATTTTAATTGTTGATTACGTATCTAAAACTAGCTAAATAGCGTGGACTTCGTCTTGAAAAAAGAAAATGAAATTTTTACACAGAATTTTTTTTATTATTAAAGATGGGTTTGCTCTTGACCAGCATCTATCCATGTAGGAAGGGTGAGGCCGACGATGGAGCGAGCTCACCCAGAAGATGTCTATTCACTCGAACCTTGGAAAGATTTGGGTTATATGAGCTCGGAAATACATACGCCGGCAGGGAGTTCCAATCCTTAGTAGTGCGCATTATAAGAGATGTTTTAAAGAGCTTGGTCCGAATTAGAGGGATTTCGACAAGGTGAGGATGGTAACCAGCCGTATGTCTGCAATTCTGCATGTCCGATAGAAGAAACGTTACAAAGAAACGTTTATAGAAGCTGAGATTCTTATTGAGCTGCTTATAACCCAAAATTGCAACTTATAAATATGCTCTCAAATATTTTTTAAATAAACATACTTAGTATTTTGAACATCGTACACTATCGAAAAGTTTTCCACATATTAAACAATTTTCGTAACTACTGCAGTATCATTTACTTTCGCGAAGTTAATTAAAACTTTGGAACTAGCACAAAAAGAATTTCCAGGCGGGCAACAAAGGCCTTATAAATTCGCGTTAAGCCCGGGTACAGTTAGGGTAATCATTTAATTAGGTGCCGCTGCGAAGTCAAAGAGTTATTCGGATTAGGTTGGCTTACAGTTTGTTCGTTCTGATCTGCTAACTTTATTTATTTGAGACAACTTTTTCTCTGTCTTTTGTGTAACTTATTAGCAGTTTTTTTTTATTAGCTTTCACTTTATCTTCTGTAATATATAGTTATGTTACAACCAGCAACGTCCGCACTCCATTTTCTTAGTTATTTCATTTTTAGATGATTCTTTTCTGTAGGTATGATATCTTCAGAAAAGAATCATCTAAATGTTAGGCTGTCAGGTTGGACATTCTATGAGAACCTGACAATTTCATGATGGTTGGTTGAGTAATTAAGGCTGTAACAAACAATCAAATTTTCTTATTGATTTCGCATTTAAAAAGCATTTATAATGGTTAGGATTGTAAAAAGTAGATGGTTTTTTACGGATTTGGATGGAACTTGGCACACAGATAGATCATGTATCGGATGAACATATTTACAATACTATACAAAGGATTGGTTTTCATATATTATTTTAAATCATTTAGACATAAAACAGCTAACATATAACAGCTAATGAAAGATTAATAACTTTTCTATATGGATTACTAATGAAATATAATATATTTAATTTAATATTTAATTTTTAAGTTGTTTTTTTTTTATTATTATTATTATTTTTATTTATTTAGGTACTTATTTTGTATTATTGCTTTTTCTTTTATTTTTGTATTGGATCTTTATGTTATTATTATTTTAGTGTTTTATATTGTTTATTACTGTCACTTTTATTTTGTTAAGTTGTGTTTGCATCGTGAAAGGCACAATCATTGTAGAGTTTTCTTCTAAATTACTGATATTATTTTTTATGTTAGATTGTGTGCTGTTTTGCAAACCAAATAAAGAAAAAAAATAAAAAAATAAACAGTCTATGGAGTATAAGTACTCCACAGAAGTATAATAATGAAATTTGTTTGAGAGTTGACACAACTAACTGAAAATATGCAGGTTAAGCGTGAAAAAGTTCTATCAGTAAAAGGACTAATATTTCCTGCAATATCTGCGGCTCATTAATACTTTCGGTTGTATCAATTGGAATGAAATGTTCGATGTCCCGACCTTGAATTAACCATTAGGAGATCATGTCTCCTAATGGTTAATGGTTAATGTGACCTATGAACACAGGCACAGTCAGTGTGGATGTAAGTGTGCTGTTAATTTTGGCAAGATGCAGTACAAAGAGAGGGATCGGGGAACGGGCTCTAGCATCCCATACTCACTTAGAGACTCACAATAGCACACCTGCTGTTACGATGTTTTTCTGTGACGGGCTGGTTACTGCCGTCATACGGGATGCCTAGTTTTTATCTGTCTTGCCACCACAAAACGTGCAATCCTTTAATCGATTTTTGAGGTTCCTATCCTATAATGATACTATCTTATTATTACTATCATATTATTTATGTTATGTATACGCAAACTTTTTAATGTAATACAAAAAACTCACAAATCATACGAATTAAAATATCTCAGTGACACTTGGACGTCGTAATGCTATCACCGCTTCGGAATTAGAAATGTTACAAAACATGACTACAGAAACTTTTCAGTGTAAGAATAGCAGGACAGTCACCACCAAATACAATTATGATGGTAATTATTATGAATACCGTTGGCAGGCTGTTGAAAGTTCACTTGGTGATAGATGGCTACCATCTCTTATTGTAAAGGCGGATGCAGCTGGTTATCCTTGAAGTACCTTTTACAGTATATATACGTACTATTGTAGCCATATTGTAGCGAGTCATAAACATCTTTGTGAAGTTGTTCCAAAGTTTGAATGTACGCAGGATAAACTTTTTCCATCCGTACGCAGCGGCAATTTATCCAAATAATACAGATGGAACTCAGCGTCCATGGCGGATTGAATAAATTTAAAAGAAATCAAATAATAAAAGGAAATAAAAATTACGAAATAATAGTGACAGCGCCCACTGCGTTTCACGATCACAAATTGAGAAGACCTCCGTGAAATAATAGCATATTATTATGTGCTCTTGTGTTTCATTGAGCGAGTAAGACATGATAAAGCCTTATCCTTTAACCTACTAAGGCCATAAGCGCACAATCAGTACCTATATGCGTTATATAGAGGGAAAGGGTGGGAGGAGATGTATCTGTCGGTGGCGTGAAAATAAGTTACCTGAGATATGCGGACGACACCGCACTCTTTGTGTCACCAAAAAGAGAGCTCGCCGACCTTTTCGCAGAGTGGAGTACGAAAGTGGACTGGTTGGGCACTCTGTTATCAAAGCAAAAACAAAAATAATGCTAATTAACAGAACCGGTCAACTTTCTAGGACTGGTGAACTCTCTGACCTAGAATTCGTCAGTCAGTTTTTTTTATCTTGGATCGTTACTGTCTTACCGGGGGAGGGGGGAGGGGTGAAATGGAAATCAAAAGAAGGACTCAAATAGCCGAAGCGGTAATGAGCAAAATATATCACGTATGTGGTAAGATAGAAAAATCTCCAATATCAGCAAGATGAGACTAGTCCAGACATAGATCTTCTCAATATTTCTCTACGGTTCAGAATCGTGGACTATTCGAGCAAAGGATAGGAGGAAAATAGACGCCTTCGAGATGTAGTGTTGGAAAAAGATGCTTCGCATACCATGGACAGCTAGGAGGACCAATGCATCTGTCCTGGAAGAATTAAGCGTGAAGACCAGACTCTCAGCGATATGTTACTAAAAAATCTCAGTTAATTTGGTCACATTGTCCGTCGTCCGCCAGAAGACCTCGATAAACTAGTTATTATGCGCAAGGTCAAATGAAAGAGACCTCGCGGTCGATCACCTGGCCGTTGGTGTGACCAAGTAACTGCTCTTACTGGTCTTCCCGTAACAATTGCCCTGAGAGAGCTGAAGACCGGATAGAGGGGAGGCGTGGAGTTACGAATGTCTTAAGGGACACGACCTTCAGTACTGAAGAATGCGACTGAAAAGAAAAAGATGGCGTTGCTGGTGTTATTAGGTCATCTTTATATAAAATCTACAACAAATTTATTATCAAAAAACTTTCTGCTATATTAAAATTATAAGAAATTCCGCATAGAGAAAAATAGAATGCAAAGTGGCTTAGTACAGCCTCATAATTAACCTCTTAGGTAAAAAGTTCTACATTTGCATGTTAACTAATTTACCGGATCTTAAGAGAAAGAAAACGGGAAATAGTAGAATGTAGGTTTTCTCGGCCGGTATCCATATGAGTTGTGGGTTTCCGGGATGATGGCCCAGGTCTGTTGGAAATTCTTCCAAACGTTTCGT
This sequence comes from Bembecia ichneumoniformis, assembly GCA_910589475.2. Taxonomy (NCBI): domain Eukaryota; kingdom Metazoa; phylum Arthropoda; class Insecta; order Lepidoptera; family Sesiidae; genus Bembecia; species Bembecia ichneumoniformis. Next base: position 18,644,940 of record OU342525.1, on the reverse strand, counting down.
CAACAACTGCGGTTGACATCCTCAGTGGTGTAGTCCGTGTTAGAAGAAAAAGTACATCACATCACTGCACTTCACTTCTGCACTTTTCGACTTTTCACTTTTCGAGACAGTCTCGCTCGAGAAGAATTTCCAACAGACCTAGGCCATCATCCCGGAAACCCACAACTCATACAAAGAAAACGGGAATTTAGTTTTTTATGCGGCACGAGTTGAATTGTTACAGATATTTTTCCATCTCTTACCTGCAGAGAAACGAAAACACTTGAAAATGTAATCGCTCGAAAACATAACCACATCTCATCTTAATCCAACATTTTGCATAGCCTCAACGAGGCGTACTCCTTTCGTATGAAAAAACACACGCTTGCTAGATATTGTATCGGAATCTTTCAACATTTAGAAACACCAGAACAAGCGAAAAGCTTCTCTAAACGCTATTCATTAAAGTTCACTGTAACGCAACCTTAAAATTTGTCGGTTTCCAAATACGCTGTATTCGATGAATAGGAAATTAGATCACATTGGAATGGCGGTAGAGGCGAGTATATAATAGAAGTCATGTTTTTGTACAAATTCAAAGCAGAATTTCATATTTTTTTCCTTTATCGAAATCCTCTTTTGTTTTCACAAATGAATGAACAAATGCTTGGTTCATAACAAATGGAATACTTGTTTATCTTTTAATGTCGATTGAATTTTAGAATTTCCATTTTTTTTTTTTTTGTTGTATTTTATTTTGTTTTGAAGATGTTCCATCAAAGTGTGTGTTTATTGAGAGAAGGCCGTTCTCATTTACTTTATTAATAGCTTTAACTTTATTTAATTTATTTAAAGGAACAGGAATTAATGACAGTTTGATGAGTGGTTAGGGTGCTTGCCTTAACGCTCTGTTCTAGGGTTCCCGGGTTCGATTCCCGGTAGGGTCAACTTTGAAAAATCAACTTTTCAAATTTGGCTCTGGTCTGGATTTGGAAAGTAGTGGCAGGGCACACTGCGTTTCGCAGTCATTTGGGCAGCCCGTCTGGCGGCAGTAACCACCCCCTTACAGAAGACCACCGTGAAATAACAGTAATATTTCGCCTTTTGATAAGAAGGCCTTCGTAGCTTTCACATACCTACTGTTATATTTTTGTAATAATAAATGAAAAATAAAAAAACTATTGCAAACCCAAGCGATACACGTTGTCCTTGGTTACAGAAAAGGAAAGTAAGGTAGTATTACCTAGAGACGCGGTCGAACTCGCGGGCAAAAGCTAGTATAATTTTAATGTTTTGAAGTAAAAGTGTTAAATGTTTGTGATCCAATCCACACTATGATTTAATGTTTATTTAAACTTTTTTTTTTATGTTTGGATCGGCAGACAAGCTGATGACGGTCCACTTGATGGTAAGTGGCTAACGTCGCCTATATAACAAGCAACGCCAAAGCTGCTGCAAGTGCGCTGCCGACTGCAGTAGGATTAAGGATAAGAGATTAGGAGTGGATAGGGAAATGGGCTCATATAAAATTCGAAAAAACTAACCTATTATTACAATATGAATCAAATAGCCCATTTAATATTCTTTTTAAGTAGTTTCAATATTGAAAGGAAGCAAATTTAAATGCAGTATACAACATTCTTTCCTACCTGCCCAGTCAACTGTGTATTCCCCTTAAAATAAGAACGAAATATATTTTTATCTCTTTCCCTGATCCCAACCAATAGAGAAGATTAATATTTCGCATTGAGTCGCTTCTTGTTTTATTGGCAATATACAAAATATAAGGCAGGAATGGAAAGAATAAATGCATTTTTGTATTTTTAAAAATCAATAACAACACATTTCACGTTCTTACTTCATGTTATCCCAATATATTCCATAACTGTTCATAACTGTTATTAATCCAACCGGAACCGTTCCACTTGCGGACCACTAGGCGTGGGCGAGGGTTTCATCCCTTCGTGGTCGATGTTCCTCGATCACGCACGAAGCGTTTCAGTTCCACCTTCCTTGGTCGGACTGCTAAGGAGTGGAACTCATTGCCTGCGTCTGTGTTCCCACAGGACTACAACGTCGGGGTCTTCAAAAACAGCGTAAATAGGCATTTATTGGGTACGCGTGGTCCACCTTCGGCCGCATCTACACCTCACATCACACATCAGGTGAGGTGATCAGCGCTACCTTGATTGAATAAAAAAAAATTAAAAAAAACTGTGTTTCTATTATTTTTGTAATTCTATTTATTTTTTTGAGAATGAGTAGCAGACAAGCTAATGGTACAGTTGATGGTTTGCTACTGACATCTATTAAACAGAAGTAGTCGCTTTTGCTTTTAGATGTTTTTGTGCTAGTGACTCAGATAGGATAAAGAGAAAGATTCAGGATGAGAATAAGAGAAATGGATTCCTATGCCATAAAAAATCTAACTGTTAATTCACAGTAGTCTTCAGTACTGATATCTCATCATGTTTTTTTTTCATATTAAAAGCAAATTTTATACGTAGTCCTAATAGTAGCCTAATACAGTATACGGGTATGTGTTGAACCTAACACGTAAGATCAAGTACAATTTATAATATTTAATTCTTTAGTCATTGACTAAATTTTGAAATTGCATGGTTGATGCAAATGACAATAAATGAAGGTGTTATACTGTTAATTGGTTTGATAAACATTTGCAATTAACCACGTGTAAAACACATGTCACAAGCGACGCCTGTCTAGAGTTCTAATTCATTCGAATCCACCACCCGAGGAATTCGAAAGCTGTTGCAGCCCTATTCTGAATTAAGGACTAGTAACTTAGACAAGAAAAATTTAAGTCAATTTTTTTTGTTGTTTTAGACATGCCTAAAGCATGAATGACTATATTTTTAAAGCACTTTAAGCAACCTTCTTATTTTTCTTATTGGTAACGCCAAATTGTTTAACTCTGACTGAAAACAATTTACTATGGTACGTCCCGTCTCTCACTTTCCTTATATCTATGAACATGCACCTGCTGTCACCGCGAGTAGTCGCTCGCTAGTGGCTACTGTAGAAAAGAATGACAGTCTTAACAAAAACGTCGTACCGACAAAGTAGATCACACACACCACGCAAATCTGCAATTCATGATTTGATTTTACAACCCACAAATAATCCAAGCATTGTGCTTTTCTAATAATCAACAAACGATCGCGCCTTCCTCGAGTGCGATCGAAGGGGTGCAGTGTGCTGGAATATATCTGGACTAGTATGTGACGGGCCTGCCTCTGTCGTCGCTTGGAAGACCTAGGACCAGCCAGTGATCTACGAGGTTGGTGGTAGCATTAAGATTTCTCCCGTTTCCTCGCCCCCTTTAATTGCACATACCATCGTTAAAAATACAATTCACTTTTTACCATCGAAGATCTTCGATAACATATTTAGCGTGATCACTTATTATTGAAAAAATGTGTACAAGATACTCATGTACACATTTTTTCATGTGTAAATTTTTTAATTAAGTCACACTGCACTTAATTATACAAGTATGATCCATTAGTACACTATGAATCCTACATCCAATAACGGGCTTCTTTCTTAGAAGCCCGTTACATGAAAAGTAAAATAAATTTTATTTGTGACGAAAAACAATTTTAGTATTTTATAAATTTTACAGAGTGAACAAAGAAATACACAGATAAGATATTTGCGATTTTTTTTTTGAGACGTAATGAAACCGAACCGTTTTTGAAGAGATTGATAACTGATGATGAAAAGTGGATCACGTACGACAAGAACGTGCCTAAAAGGTCGATCAGGCTTCACAGACTGTGCCAAAACCCGGGTTGACTCGCAATAAGGTGATGCTGTGTGTATGGTGGGATTGGAAGGGCATCGTTCATTATGTGCTTTTACCGCCGGGCAGAACCATCGATTCGGATCTGTATTGCCAACAACTGATGAGATTAAGGCAAGAAGATGAGAGAAAGCGGCCGGAATTGATCAACAGAAAGAGTGTGGTTTTTCATCATGACACGCTAGACCACACAAATCTTTATAGCCACTCAGCAAAAAGTAAGAAAGGTGTTAATGCAGGTATCCCTGACCTTGCACCTTCAGATTTCACATGTTTCGGTCTCTTTAGAATTCTTTAGGCAGTGTCAGGTTAACATCAAGAGGACTGCCAAAACTACTTGTCGCGTTTTTTTGAACAGAAGTCCCAAAATTTCTACAGCAATGGAATAAGTCACTACCTACACATTGATAAAAAGTCATCGAACAAAATGACAGACATATACTGTAATTAAATATAAATAAACTTTGAAAAAAAAAAGTCTTAAGTTTTCATATGAAATGCGAAGAAACTTTTTCCTCGACGATATAATGTTTAAGTTTTCTTTAAAAGTATACTTATGATGTGATAATACCAACAATTAGTCTGATCCCAAATTAAATACTATAAAGCCAGGCTTGCACATTGATAATCATTAACATGGAAACCATAACTTTGTTTCTTTAAGTAATGGTCTACGTTGATGGCCAGTAATTTAATCCGAAAACTTAACGACTCATTATTAAATATTGCAAAAGCTTGTTAAATTTTATTATTATTATTATATTTTTTTTATTATAGATGGGTTTGCTCTTGACCAGCATCTATCCAAGTAGGAAGGATGATTTAATTGTACTGTATAATTAACGAGACAGAAACTATCCTGATTTGTAGATTCAATAAAGAATTCCTAAACACTTAATAAATACCTATTAATTACATTTAATGCAACTCCGAAACCGGAATAAGACTTCAGGCGGATGCTGAGCGAAATGCAGCAATTACCTCAAGAGCCATGTCACACATCCTGCTAACACTCCTGTAGCTTAGTGATGTGAATCACTTCTTAACTCATGTGTTTATCTTAAATTTTTAATGCTAAAATAATGCTAATTTCTATGTTAAAATGTTTTTTTAATGTTTAGCTTTTCTGTGTATGTATGATTATAATTATTATTAACTACCTGTTATACAACGTCTGCTGGACATGTTTTTCTTCCCATCCAGTATTTTCACGTAATATATACTTTACTAGTATTATAAAGCTGAAGAGTTTGTTTGTTTGTTTGAACGCGCTAATCTCAGGAACTACTGGTTCGAATTGAAAAATTATTTTTGTTTTGAATTGTCCATTTATCGAGGAAGGCTATAGGCTATATAACATTACGCTACGACAAATAGCATATAGAAGCGTGGCCGAGTTCAGCTAGTATTTAATATGGGTCAGATTTTTTTAAATGTATAGGTTGTCAGGAAGGCTGTTGGCCACGTGATCTTAGATCGCTACAGTTATGATTACAAACATAATATGACAAAGCTGCTGCAAGTGTGATGCCGATCCTAGTTGGATAAAACAAAAGAAAAAGGGGGGAATAGGGACGAAAGCTTTGGTATCCCTTACTCACAGAAATACATCACCATACAAGCTCTTATATCACGTTTTTACTTTGTAAGAGGGTGGCTACTGCACCCAGACTGGCTAGTCCCATTTATTAATGCTAAACGCAGTGTGCCGCCCTACTAAGGTACCAGCTACTAAGCCACAAATAAAGTAGTCAACGATAACTTTTCTTTTCCAACGGATTTCGGTTCCACTGGCTAGGCTTAGTGACTGACACTTCAGCTTGTCCGTAATTCCACTTACACGTATTGACACGTAGCTGATCACTTCCACGGGTGATGTCGGCAATTTTAATTCTTCTGCGAATTTTCGAAATCTGAATGTGAAGTTCGTGTATAAAGAAGTTTTCTACGCTATTTACTATAGTTGGCTTTTATCTGAGGATCACTAGTCTTCCAGGACACACGGATTTCCTTGCAATCCTTGAATCCTAGTTAAAGCAAATAATAATTATTTTTAATCCACATATGAAGTTGAAAGACACTCAGAAGTGCGGATTCTACTTGTATGTCTGTCGTTCTGGTAGCAGATCTTTTAACCTACTGGACTTTCTCTCTTTTATGATATTTTTCTGTTTTGCTACTTTCAGGCATATAATCATGATTGACAACTGCTATTCAAATAATTGTTATATGAACAAACCGACAGATCATAGTGTGAATTATAGTTATAATTTAAATATTTTATATCTTCATAAATGTCATGGAAAAAGCATTGTTGTAATGGACAGCCCTTTTGTTTTAGCCATTAAAAGGGATGTTAAATCTAATACGATTTAACATGATTAATCTAATACTAGTGACCCGTCCCCGGCTTCGCCCGGGGTGCACTTTTTATATAGATGAACATTCCCCGTTTATCCCTCTTTCCATTAGTGAAAACCGAATTAAAATCGGTCTACCCGTTCACGCGTGATGCCGTGACCAAGGGAAACGGGGATTCATTTTTATATAAATAGAAAAGATATAAAATTGTCGTGTCACAGTGTTTGTAACAAAACTCCTCCGAAACGGCTGGACCGATTTTTATGTTTTTTTTTTATATTTGGTAGGTATGAGAATAGGTCTTAAAGTATTTTTCACCCTCCTATCCCCACCCCCCATCTTTTAATCACAATTTTAGTATTTTTGTATGAACAATATCCAAATATGTAGTTTAACCGTAGTTGATTGACGTGAAGTATCGCGTCACTTTGACATATGGTTTGAAAATAAAATTGGACCCTATAGGTGGCGCGACAAACGGGTTACAGAATTATTTTCGGGTTCAGCAGGACAACGTCTGCTGGCTCAGCTAGTTTATAATAAATTTGAACATAAGTGGTTCCATGTTCCACATCATAACATACCCAGAGAAGCAGTCGAATAAACGCTAATACAAATGAAGGATATATGATGATTTATTAGAATTATTTCGTAAACTTAAATTCTTCTACCAAAATGTAAGAGGATTGAGAACAAAAACAAGCATATTTTATAAAAATCTTTTGTTACATGATTATGATGTAATTTGTATAACCGAGACATGGCTGCTTCCCGGAATTTCTGATAGTGAGCTGTTTGATTCTAGATATAACGTTTTTAGATGTGACAGAAATTACAGTAGTCGGGGAGATACACAGGGTGGTGGAGTTCTAATTGCCGTACGTAGTGACCTAACGGTCTCCGGGTCTCTTGTTGTACCGAATCTTAATTCAGTTGCGGAAATACTATCTATCGCGGTGTTCCTTGGCAGTATTTCATATAATATTTATTATTGCTATTTCCCACAGTGTAAAAACCAAAAAGAAGCATTAATTGCGTTTTATGAGTATATTTCAGATATGGCTTTGAAGTGTTCTGATGATTGTTTTGTGATTTTTGGTGATTTTAATATTCTCGGAGCAATGTGGTCCGGCACTGATGGGAGTTCACATGCAACTCTAATGGGTAACTTTAATTTAGACACCGTGAATGAATTATCAAGTTTTTTATCTTTTAATTCATTGCAACAATATAACACATGTGAAAATATAAACTCCCGCATTTTTGATTTGGTTATGGCTGATGTCGTTTGCCACGTGTCAACAGCATTGGAGCCTCTTGTGCCTGGGGACTCACACCATCCGACTTTATGTTGTGACGTCTCTGTTCAAATGCAGCAGCCTCTAAGTCAACATCTAATGAAAGTTAAATTATCCGGGAGAAACTAAAATTTCACCGCAAATGGAAAAGTTATGGCAATGTCGCTGATTTTAATACCTTCAAATTACTAAGAGCGAGACAAAAGCTAGTTCAAGACAAATGTTTCAGTAGTTTTATAGCTAAGGCTGAGGAAAATATTCATTTAAATAGTAAACACTTTTGGTCTTATGTTAAATCTAAAAGGTTAGGACATAACGACTTCCCAAATTCAATGTATAACGGTAGCCAAATTTCTGCTAATGGAGAGGTAATATCTGAACTGTTTAATGAACACTTCAGTTCAGTTTTTGAAAATGTCAATCTTGATGGGACTGTGCGTTTGGATTGTGGCAGTCTGGAAAACTCTGTCAATCTACATTCTGTCGAGTTAAGTTTGGTCTTGATTGTATTTGAATTGTGTTGATGTAAGCAAGGGCGCGGGACCTGATGGGATCCCGCCACTTTTTCTGTACCTCTGCCGTTATCAGCTTGCTAAGCCTCTGTTAATCTTATTTAGCCATTCTCTGGAGAAAGGTATCATGCCGGTTGTGTAGAAACAGTCACATATTATGCCAATTTTTAAATCCGGCGACAAGCGCGACATTACCAATTATAGACCTATATATAAATTAAGTACCATACCTAAGCTTTTTGAGAAAATAGTGTACGATGCAATTTATCCTGCTATCAGACCCTTAATTATGACACAGAACCACGGCTTTGTAACCAATAGGTCAACTGAGACTAATCTCTGTGAGTATCTTGATTTTGTATACAGGGCGTTGGATTCCGGATATCAGGTGGATGCTATATACACCGATTATTCAAAATATGTCACTCTGCTCTTATAGTTAAATTGTGTGAAGTTGGTATACATGGGGATCTTCTGCGCTGGATTACATCTTACCTTAGAGAAAGAAGCCAAGCTGTAACGATTAAAGGCTTCTGTTCAACATTTTTACCTGTAGCCTCTGGGGTGCCTCAGGCTGTTATTGTTTAATATTTATATTAATGATGTGTTCTCAATGTTTCACAGTTCACAAATACTTCTTTCTGCAGATGACACGAAAATTTTCAAAATCATTAAAACTGAGCATGATTGTCAATTGTTACAACAACATCTGGATCGATTATTCTTGTATTGTCAAACTAATTTCCTGCAACTTAATATCAATAAATGTTATATTATCACATTCGGTAGGAAAAAGAAAAGAATTCTATTTGACTACAAAATAAATAATTTACAAATCAGCAGGGTAACTGAGTTGCGTGACTTAGGTGTCCAGTTAGATGATAAATTAATGTTTAAATCTCATATAGTTAATATTACGGACAGGGCATATAGGATGCTTGGTTTTGTGTTGCGAACGACTGTTGACTTCATGAGGCCTTCTACCTTGGCTCTGTTATATAATTCTTTGGTTCGATCAAATTCGATCAATTATGCCTCAACCGTCTGGAATCCTTTAGTATAAGATCTACATAGAATCACAATAGATTCACAATAGATTTGTTAAGCATTTAATATATAGATCAGGTAATGATTTAGTTAATTTGAGACCATGGTCTATTGTTTCTCTTCAAAGTCGTCGTTCCCTTAGAGATCAAATGTTCCTCTACAAATTGTTGAGTGATTCTGTCGATTCAATGTTGCTCCTTAGTAAGATTAATTTTAAATGTCAAAGGATTAGTGCTAGAAACAGGACTCTATTTAGTGTTCCATTTGTGAAGTCTAACTACATGGCCAATAACTTCATATCACGTGCTTGTAATTCATATAATGGTGAATTTTCCCATATTGATTTATTTAATCTGAAGCGTGCACAGTATCGGAGAGCGATTCTGGAAAGTCTATGTAATGCTTAATTTCTAAGTTTGTTTTGAACTTCATTTTTATTAAATTAAAGGTTGACTTTGTAATATTGTTATGTACTAAATAATTGTGGAAACTTTATTGGTATTTGTGCCATTTTTTTCATTTTAGTTATAAGTATTATAGTCTGTATGTTTCCCTTAAAAATAAAATAAATAAATAAAATTGGTGAATGAGCACAAGCGTCCCTTATTCAAGCCCCTTATTAAAAGGTAAAGAGGTTAAGAGGTTTTCTGTTTTCAACAAAGTTAAATAATTACTATCTAATGTCGATATAAGCTAGGGACAACACTAGTATTTTCATAGAGAAGCCGTCTCAGTGTAAGTCCGTTCTCAATTCTCAATATGAGTGCGGTCTAATGACCCGATGCGGTACATCAATACCATGTGAGTGAACATTTTCGTAGACTATTTGCCACCGGTGCGTCAAACAAAGTAAACTTCTAAAGTTAAAACATAGTTTCATGAACTCCTGAAAATTAAATATTTTACATATTATATACTCTCGGCATCAGATGCGCAGAAGTTTATGGTTCTTACCATATCATGGAGGTATTTCAATAATCTATTTAATAACAATCTGTTTTTGGCTCCAATGAAGACATTTAGAGCTAAACACATTAATAATACCTCATTTTATAACCCCCTCGTCAGGATGTGTCGACATTACAACGATCTCCTCCCTAAGCACAGCAGTAAAGTGAATATATTCGTAAATAGCTTAAATAAATTCAAATAGAACATCATGGCCATAGTAACTGCGCATGACGTTGCACCGCAATAGCGTGTCATTAGAAAAATTAGATTTTGTGTCTTAATTAATCTTAATTCATAATATTTCATTGCACTGTGTACATTGCAATGTCTATTTTTACTGTAGCCTTGTAGGGACGCGCTTTCATCTTAAAGTATTTTTTTATAAAATACAGCTAAGCTTGTCTTTGGATGAAAGCGCGTATCTCTTCTGTTATTAAATTAATAACAGAAGCGCAAATTAGCAACAACTTAAGAACTTAATAAAAATTAAGTTATTGCTAAGGGTTAAGCTATCCGAGTACAAATTTTATCCCGTGGACGCGCGAACTTTCTAACCAAAGCGAAATATGGTTATTAGTCGTATAATGATTATTTGCCTGTGAAACATTTTGGGATCGCTTATCCTTAACTATATGTACAATTTACAGTATGCCGTTTGTTTAACGGCGTCTAACCATCCCGTTACAGAAGGCCACCCTGAAATAACATTATATACGTATGCTGTTGTGGTACGGTGAGTGAGTATTAACCCTTTGTATGCCGGAACGTGGATCCACGTTATCAATAAATCATGTTAGAACCCCCATGACTCCTTCTGGGAGAACAATTAGGTCAGTCAGAGTCAGTAGTTAGCTGTATATATCATGGGAAATGACACTTGAAATGATAAATTTAAGCGCTGGCAGACAAGGTAATTCGGCTTCCGGCATACAAGTGGTTAAGGGATGAAAAGTCTGTTCAATTATCCCCCTTTATCTCTTATCTTTTATCATATCATGGCTGTACTTGCAGCTCTTATACCGTTACTTGTGTTAAAAGGTGATGGTAGCCACCGACCATAAAGTGGACCTTCAGCCTTACTGCTGGTTTTAACATAAAAGTGGTTCTATGCTAAGTTCTAACGTATTGAATAAAATTACAAACTAATTATATTTAATGTAATTGATATTCTTTGAAAATAGTAAAAATTTTGTCCTATACATTAAAGAAATTATTAATTTCAATTAATAACCACACAAAATTTGTTGACGTTTAAAAATAATACTGGCCAGTTGTAATGCATCACAGATTCCTGTAAATATGTCTATTTAATTGTACAATATTTTACGATTTATAGTTTTTTTTATGTCCACAACCCTTTAAAATTATCGTTGAATAATTAAAACAGCTGTTCTAGAAATAAATAAAAATTGCTTGCCATTAAAACGAAAATTGCCTTAAAACTCGTTACAGTGCCTTAGGCGAGTGTCACACAACAAAATGGTCTTTTATCGTGATTGATGCCGCTTGTCGGCGACCAGCCACAAAGCATGCAAATTTATGCAAAAACTTCACCAATTTTCAAATGCTCGTTTCAAGGGAAAATATAACCTGTAGCTATACAAATAAGGGTGTTGACGCAGCAAATGTTATTTAGTACGATTGTAATCTAAATGCTACCGTCGGTTGCGTTAATGTTAACGTTAACCATGCTAAACAGCTCGTTTTTAATTCTTGTGGGATTCGTTTTTAATCTACTATTCATCGCTGACAGTTCGAAGTGCCCTCTGGACAAAATATGTGTACAATCTTCAAATCACTCCTTATTTCTTTTTGTTGGTGGTCTAAGTTAAAAATCGAGAAAAATCAGGGTGGTATACTTTAATTATTACCAGGTGATGAACAGTTTTAATACATACAGTAAAATATCGTTTCTTAAAAGTCGGTGATGATTTACTTGATGATTGTCTATTGAGACAACAACATAGTTGTTGCAAGAGCGCTGCTTAAGTAGGATTAAGGTAAGTGTAAGTGATTATCGAAACGCAATAACATAGGTTACTGGTATTTCACAGTGGTAAGGCTTCTCAATGCTAGTTGGAGTGAGGGGCATAGAACATTCAGGAAGAAGAGGTAATGTTTACCAATAGAGGGTGACCACGCACCTTTAAACAAGTGCAAAAGGAAATTGGTCTTTACGGTTACGACATAGGGTTCATATTCCAGAAACTGAAGCACCATTCTAGAAGCGATAGAATAATCGATGCTCGATGTAAGTTCGAGTACTTTCTACGAGTATCCAGACTGTCTTTGCACGAATATAAAAAAGGACATGGGCGCTTGAGGAGCAATGTGTTACGGTATGTGATACGGAAGCAACAGTTGAGAGTTTTTGTGAAGACATCTGTGATAATGAGTTAGCGACACATTGAAGACATTAGCGAGTTTAACGGTCTAATCGAGAAGCCTTGTGATATTTGGAATAAATATTGGTCCGCAATAATAAATCGACTCCTTTCACCCTTACACGAAATTTTTACTCAACCCGCACGTAAAATATAATAATTTCGTACACAGTAAGATTTAAAACAAAACGAATATAAATCATTTGTATGAAAATAATGTTGTTTTAATAATGGTAGCAAAAGTGTAAATCGAACTAGTAAAATATTATAATGATTACAATATGTCCTCTAGCATTTACTCCTTGTAAAGCGTTCATTGCTTTCAGTTGGTTCCCAAGAAATTGTGGTCTAAGTAATAAACTTCTTTTGATAAAATGCCAATATTTTACTTCGAGGATGGTCCTAAAAAATTATTATTTCAATAGTTTTGAAATGACGTTCTAATTCCTTTGTTCTTTCGTTAATGGTCTACCTACGTTGATGGCGTGAGATATTTTATACCAATCACGTTTGAAATAATAAACATCACGAAAATTTATTGTATTTAAAACTTATTATTAAGGATTATACTGAGTTAGGTATTATTTTCAAAGGTCAAATTTTAAAGAAGATATATTTTTTGTTTACCTAATATCGATATTTATTAAAAAATAAGTATTATGATTTCCTTAAACGGGATATTGAAGAAAAATTTTCAGGAAAATGTAAATGGTACATGAAAAAACGGGACAAGTGCGAGTTGAACTCGCGTGAAGAGGGTTCCGTACGATGTTATCTATCCGCACAATATTAAGTGATTTACCATGTTATTTTAATATCATGGACTCCTTATAGGTTTTCCTATAATCTACAAGTAGAAAACTAATTCCTATATTTTTTTCAAAATTTTAGGTTCAGTAGTTTCGGAGATAAGGGGGGGGGGAATGGTCGGACAGACAGACACACGAGTGATCCTATAAGGGTTCCCTTTTTTTCAAATAAATAATAAATAATTATTTAATAATAAGTATTATACGTTTAGTGTCAGGACAGAAACATTGTGAAAATAAAATAAAAATTTCAACTAAATACAAATCATTGCTACGATACGTAGTTACCTAACGATGCGACGTTTGGTAACTTATTGTAGTACCGTAACAAACACTGCAACTACCACCAGAAACTGATTGTACCAACTGCCATATGTGATAAGCGTTGAATATCTTTTAATTACTGTAAGTCTTTCCGCAGCCGCTCCTAACATGTGTTTTAACTTAACCAAAGTGGACCAAGTCCACAAATGGATGGAGTCCATTTAATCTCCTGGTATTAATTGCACCACCTTTCTATACGCTGCAGTCCCGACCATTTATTGGACGGAAGATTTATCGTCACCACACCATCGACAATTGCTTGGACATTGCATTTTTATATTGGAACTCGAATACCTACTTCGTTTTCGTATAGTTAATTTTATCGGCTACCAAATGTGTAGGCGGGCGTTTAAATTAAAACTCATTTGAGAAAGTTAAATATTGAGAAGTTATTTATTGAAATCTTTTTATTTATAGCAGATGGTTAACTGAACTCTTTGGATAAAATTAATTAAAATAAAATAAAATGTAATAATTGTGTGTCAAATTGGCACAATACTTTTGAACATACCTTGTAGCTATCTCATACAGTAAACAGCTCATTTCAAGAGACCATAGTGAAATTATACATTGAGATTCTAGCAGCTTAATTCTGGCAGCTTGTAGCAGCTTAATTCTAGCAGCTTTCTAGTGATTTCTAAAATATTCACCTAGCCCAAACTTGGCATACCGTCAGCCGCCCGTAACCCCCTTATTATCGTAATTACTATCGTAATAGCATGAGTGCTGTTGTATTTCGAGGTGAGTGTAAGGGCCTTTGCACACTACGTCTTTTAAACGAGCTATTTTATGCGTATATTAGCAGATTGTTTGCGTTTGTATCGCTACAATCGCAAATGAAATGCACTTCAAACGCGTGTTTGTGTGCAAACGCAAATGGGTGCACACAAACAGTCAGGGATAGGGTACCCAATATTTTCTTCAACCAATTTTTGTTTTGGTTCTAATAACAGGAGCAAGGCTAGCATAAGTAGTGTTGTCTCTAGCACGCCATCCTAATACATTGTAGTCTTAATTTATAAAAATGATGGCTGTATCGCTACAAACGCGCGCTTAAAGCGCATTCATGTCGACGTATCTGCGCTTTAGTAGCGATACAAAGGCGAGGATCGTGTGATCGTCCTGATTGCGTTCAACTCGCATTGTCACCTCGTTTAAAAAACGACGTGTGTAAAGGCCCCTTTACAATTAATAATAATAATAATAATAAAGCCTTTATTTTTCCTTAACTTACAAAAAAGTGAATATAATAAAATATATTTAGGGGTTAAATTATCAAATTTAATTAGTTAAGGCCCCTTGCGGGTATAGGCCTCCTCCAACAGCTTCCAGGTTTTTCTAGTCTTTGTTTTGTCCATCCAGTCGCTTCCAGCTTGATTTTTAATCTCGTCAACCCAGCGTTCCTTGGGGCGTCCTCTGGTCCTCTTACCTTTTGGCCCTGGCCATTTCGTGACTAATTGTGTCCATCTTCCGTCTGTAAGTCTTCCCACATGACCAGCCCACAACCACTTTAGTCGTTTCATATGTTGAAGAGCGTCTATCACATCTGTTTTTTCTCTTATTTTGTTGATTTAATTTTATCTTTTAGCCTTATGCTCAAGACACTCCTTTCCATAGCACGTTGGGTCTTTTCTATTTTGTCTCTCGCATGTTTGTTAAATATCCAGGTTTGGGATCCGTAAGACATACAGGGTAGTAAACAACCATCCATAACTTTCTTTTTCAGTTTCAAGGGTAATTTAGATTTCATTATTTCTTTTAAACTCCAAAACTTGTTCCAGGTCATATTTATTCTTCTTTCTATCTCCTCATTATTTCTAGAACTATGAAATGAGATTAATTTACCCAGGTAAATATAACTCTCAACATATTCTATTATTTGTATGTTGTTTATTAGTATAGGCGTTTGTGCAGCATTTCTCATTACTTTTGTTTTTGATATATTTAGTTGCAGTCCTTTACAATTACCAGCGTTTCAAATACAAAATTAATTAAGAAGAAACTAAAGGATTTTTTGGTAGGGAAAGCATATTATGCTCTGGATGAGTTTTTAAATGACACGCTCTAAGATAATGTTCTGATGCATTAGGTATAAATTTAGTTAGTTTTATTGTGACATTGTGATGGTAATTTTGATTTTAATGTTGTAATGGTATTGACATTGTATTGGTAATTTTGTGTTATTGGATTGTTGGATTTTGTTATAATTGCTTTGAATTGTTGGATGATGTTCAATATTATCATTAATATTAGTTTTGTACGCCATTCAGGCAGACCATACATGGTGCCAAGAGGATTTTAAGTTTCATCAAGTGTATATTACCTGTGGTCACAAAATAAATAATTGAATTGAATTGAATTGATATATATTATATTATTACCATATATAGCGTTATACGAGTATAGTACCTAATTGATTTGAAACGGCCAAGGTTTATTTAATTAAAATTTCTAAAAATATAATTAAAAAATATTATGATTAAAAGATAGCAGCTATCTTTCGTTACGTTATCGAGAACAATTAGTTTTCACCGTTTTCGTTATCAAAATTGTTTTGTATTTTTAAAATATGTCCTCTCTCGTTCGAAGGAATTTTATCAAGCGCTTCGAATAAGAAACGTCATAGAATAAATTACGTCAATTTCCTTAATATTACATACATTTAAAACATGGTTTTACTAACACCATACACTTCTCACGGTCATTACGGAGCGTCGAGTAATTGGAGACATATGGTTGCAGGAACATTGAACTACCGTAACTATACTAGACTAGCTGTGCCTTCGACTTTGTACGCGCTCTAGTTCTTTTTTTTTTAAATCCCACAGGAACCTAAAAAAAAATCCAGTATAAAAAGTATCCTATATGTTAATCTAGGTAATAAAGTATATGTGTGTCACAAACAAACAGACAAGAATCCTAAAGACTATTTTTTTTGACCTCGTTAACATAAGTACAACGTGTACAAATTGTTTTTTTTTTTTTTAATATTAAATGTACAGACATTTATTACATAATATAGAAAAGATTGTAATTTAATTAAAGCAATTATGTAAATCTTATGAATAAAAATAAAATAATACATATCTCTATATAAAAAAATGAATCCCCATTTCCCTTGGTCACGGCATCACGCGTGAACGGGTAGACCGATTTTAATTCGGTTTTCACTAATGGAAAGAGGGATAAACGGGGAATGTTCATATATATAAAAATTGCACCCCGGGCGAAGCCACCGTGAAATAATTGTACAATACGTGTGCTGTTGTGTTTCGGTGAGTGAGTAAGGGGTGCCAGAGCCCATTTTCCCTATCCCCTCCTAATCCCTTATCCTTAATCCTACTGTATTCGGTAGCACACTTGCAGCAGCTTTGGCGTCGTTTGTGTTATAGGCGACGGTAGCCACACTACCATCAAGTGGGCCGTCAGCCTGTCTGCCGATCCTAAAATAATAATAAAAAATCGTATCAAATGACGTTTCTTGTAATTATTATTTTCTAGTTCCATGTTTAACACCGGGGAGTCTAATTACGGAAGAAATATCCCCTAAAATATAATTATTAAAGAATCGTACACACGTGTGACACCGCGTAAATTATGATTTATGAATGGGTCACTTTTTCTATGCATCTCTCTCTTGTTTAATTGGGAAGGAATTAGGGTTTTTTTAATTTGTTTTTATTTATCTTCTGCCCGACAGTTTATTGCTTTAGTTAGTAATTTAAATTAATGTTTAAAGACGACGGAAATTTTTTGTTATTTTAGCTTTATCAATGAGTTCAATCAAATTTTGTGGTCATCTCAAATATCATGTAACCAAACCTTAGTAACTTTTTAATGACAGTTACACAGAAATCCACTCGTTCGTTGAAAGCACAAAAATAAACCAAATATACCTAGATCTAAATGACCCGTATGAAAAATTCACACTTATTTACCTTACCGTTCGCTTTACAGTATGGGTCTATATGGGTCGGGCGCGACAAAAATTAATCCATTTAAAATACATGCAAAATGCGACCCTAAAATAAATTTCCATTTTGCGTAGCTATAATTATTTAGTCATCGGGGTGTGTTACATTCTTTATACGAATTTCAAGAATTTACAAATCGGATTGCTAGAAATGCCTTCAAATGTACGTTACGTTCACAAAAGCAAGCAAGCACACCTGTTTTATTTAATTACTAGCGGCCCGTCCCGGCTTCGCATGGGTGGACATTTATTCATAGGTAAAATTCATAGGAAACCAGTTTCATAAATAAAATTCAAAAACTATCGCAATTTTAAACTAAAAACTTCACAAAGAATTTGTAGTGGTTGAGCACAGTGCGTTTGGCGACAGTAACCGCCCTCTAATAGGTATACCTACAGAGAAATAACAGCCGGTGTGCTGTTGTGTTTCGGTGAGTGCTTAATAGATGCCATATCCCATTTTTCTAACCCCTCCTAATCATTTATCCTATATCGTACTAAGATCGGCATCTTAGTATCGTACTAAGATGGAGGATCTATGGCGTCGCTTGCTATAATAGGCGACGGTAGCATCTTGTAATCAAGTGGAGAGAAAGGACGAGAGATAGGTCCTTTCACTTTTATTATAGTAGAGGAGCTTTTATTGGTTCAAAATTTTTCTCATTGTACGAAATAATTAGAAGCGGGAAGTAAACGTCTCTTTCAAAGCCTTAAACAATTCTGATTTTATCGACGCAGCATCTCAAAACTGATAAGTAAGTGTTGGATGCGATATAAACGGCTCCATCCACGCCTTCATAATCTCATCTCAATCTATTTCCGTATCTGATAGCGTATCTAAGCTGTTATCGATTGATTTAATCAGATCAACACCATCAACGCTCGTTTGCTTATCTGACTATGATATTAGAAACAGCATTCTAATTGATAGTTAAGATTAACTAGACACTGGAAATTCCTATGATTAAATATATCTATCCGCTGCAGCGCAATCAATAGGTATATTAGGTAGAATTTTAATCATTAGATGTTTAACTGACCTATGTGCTATCGTAAATTTCGTGATAACTATTTTTTACTATATATATGTGTGTTATAAAAATTAATAGCGAAGGAAAGCAGTCTCGATAATAATTTCCTATAATATTTGGCCTAAGTTTTCACAATTTCAAATGTTTTAAACAGAGATTGGTATTATTAAATGTATGTTATGTATTTCACTTCAAAAAGTAGGTACATATGCAAAGGTCTTAGTTTGAAATAAAATATGCAACAGTCTTAGCACATATTTAAACGTCACTATTTAATAACCTGCTATTATAGTAATAATTAGAACTAACCTATTTTTATATCCTAACTAAAATTATAAAAATGCGAAAGTGATTTTATAATTGTTCACGCCTTGTCTATTCAAGCGATCATCATGAAATTTTGCATACACTTTGTCAGGGATAGGGTACCTTTCACCGTTTCCCGAGGGATCATCAGAAATATCAAAAAAATTGTGGCGGAGACATAGTCAACAGTCATGGGCCAAAAATGCGTTGTCTAACAATGGACAGTCATAAAATATAGCGTTGCCTAGCAACGGATAATCAAAATGTCATAAAATGTAGCGTTGCCTAGCGTTGTCTAGCAACCTAAGAAAGAGATACGCGGACGAAGTTGCGGACACCAGCTAATATTGCATACTATTGTTAGAATTGTATAAATAAAATCATAAAATATGGCTATGTTTTTAATATTAAAGCCCAATAGCTAAAAAGCTGTCGGAAACGAGTGAAAATAGAATTAAGGCGATCTCAGTCAATCAAAGATCCGAAATCCAATACTTCCAAGGACTCTTATTATATTCCGGTTTAAATAAACGGACAAAACAAAATGGGCCCCTTGAAATTTGAAACTCATCCTCTTTATAGAAATGCAAAATAAAAAGACTTGCTTGAGAACCAGAATAGTCAATAGTCACTTCATATTGTGTTTACTGAGTAAACCGTATGAGGTTCCGTGGTATCAAGTTACTCTCCGACTATTCGACGTTAATATTTATTTGTTAATATTGCCTTGCGGTATCCAATGACGGTTTAGATGCTGAATCTGAAACTAAAGGCAATGTAAAAAGAGAAATGGATGCCGAACCCGTACAAGTTGTAGACGCGCTTGTTAATGAGTCGTGCGGAGTGGTAGACGGAGATGGGATTGCGTATCCCGCAGGAGCGTGGTTGCAAGTTGAGTGAACTACACTAACCTAAATTGTCCTCAATGCAGCTATTGTCTTAGAGCGATGGGAAAATTCTCTCGAGTTTTTGTAGTCATCTAGGCAAACAAAACGTAACATGATGTGAACGGGTGTGATAAGATTAATAAGAATTACATATTTTAAAAGCTATTCAAAGGAAACTCTTTAAAGAACAGTTACTAAGTATTCATAATCCCATCAGCGTTTGTTCGAGCAAAAGCTAGTCTGTAAACTACCAGATTTTGCCCGTTAAGGCGACTGCGCCCATTTTTGTTAGCTGTTAAAACATTTATTGAATTTTAATGGTAAGATCCCTCGTTAATCGCACTTTGGACTCTAGACGAAAGATAATCTAGGTTCTTTTCTGTATTACTGACAACAAAGATTTTCAACTGTATGGATCGGGCAAGACGAAATAATCCGTAATGTGACATTTAGAACCACGTGGTACAAAATCGCTCAGTCCATCGAGCTATTTAGCTACGTCATGGCCATCCTGTTTACGGCGATCAGGATCAATATTTTCGTAGGAAAAATTTCTCTAATGCCCTCTCTATACTTTTTATATATTTAATCTTTTTGACTGACAACAAGTAGGCAAATTTTGATGACACATAATAGCGTAACAAACAAACAAACATTCTTTCGCATGTACAATATTAGTTAGGACTAATTAGCCTTTTAAGCTTGAAGCAATCATACATATTTACAAAATTACACGAAATTATTATCGTGAATGAATGTCGTGATAAGTGTTTTTATATAGATATTAAAACTTATTCCATCTCATTAACAACTTTCCTTACTAATTGACTGGGGTTGCCAGATGTCCGATTTTCGACCGGACAGTACGATTTTCCTCAAGTTTGTCCGGTTAAAAAAATCTTGATAAACAGGACAATAGAAAGTCCGGTTATAATAAAAATTCTTGTAATATCTGGCGCTTGTGTCGACGAATGTCAAGGTTAATATGTGGTGCAAATTTTTAAACAATGAAGCAGCACCAAATTTATTGAAAATTTGTAGAAAGAATCTTTAGCGTCATGAAAAATCTATGGATAGACGAAAGAAATCGTCTCGCCGTAAACTCTGCAAAAAATGAATTGTGCTTTTTTTTTAATATAAATGCTAGTTGGACTGAATTTAAAAATGCCATTTTTTTTTTGTTTTTTGTTTTTTTTTTTTTTATGTTATGTCGACAGACAGGCTGACGGTCCACTTGATGGTAGCTGGCTACCGTCGCCTATAACACAAGCAACGCTACAGGTGCTGCAAGTGCGCTGCCGACTACATTAGGATTAAGGATAAGGGATTAGGAGGGGATAAGGAGATGGGCTCTGATATCCCTTACTCACTCACCGAAACACAACAGCACGTATATGCTGTTATTTCACGGTGGTCTTCTGTAAGGGGGTGGTCACTGCCGCCAGGCGGGCTGCCCAAATGACTGCGAAACGCAGTGTGCCCTACCACTACTTTTCAAATCCAGACCAGAGTCAATTTTGAAAAAAAATTCCAAACTTGACCCCGCCGGGAATCGAACCCGGGGCCCCTGAGACGTTAGGCAAGCATCCTTGCCACTCATCCATTTCAGGCAATAAGCCTTTGTTAAAAGCAGTGTCATCGAATGCTAAATTATATAAAACAATAAATTGGCTCCAACTTTAAGATTTTTTGTGGTGTTATCGTTTATTATTTTTTATTTTTATCTTTTTTTTATGTAAAGATCGGCAGACAGGCTTACGGTCCACTGCATGGTAGGTGACTACCGTCGCCTATAGCACAAACAACGCCAAAGCTGCTGCAAGGGCGCTGCCGAATACAGTAGGATTAAGGATAAGGGATTAGGGGGGATAGAGAAATGGACTCTGGCATCCCTAACTGTCCTAACAGCACACGTGCTGTTATTTCACGGTGATCTTCTGTAAGGGGATGGTTATTGCCGCCAGACGGGCTGCTCAAATGATTGCGAAACGTAGTGTGCCCTGCCACTACTTTCCAGATCCGGACCAAAGCCAATTGCAAAGTTCATTTTTTAAACTTGACCCTGCCGGGAATCGAACCCGGGAACCCTAGAGGCAAACACCCTAACCACTCATCCAACTGGCTCGTCGTTTATCAACACAAATGGCAATCCTACTATTGACACTCTTAACATCTGATAACTTTCGCATTAAATAGCATAGTTTTTTTTTAAGTGTTCGGGTATAAAATCATTTTTTTGCATTTTTTGTTCAAAGAATGCCATTGTTTACATCTAAAATTTAGGACGTATTTCTTTAGTAAAAAGTTTATAAAGCTTCAAAAGTTTATAAAGTTTTGTCACAGTTTATAAAGCTTCCCAATAATAATAGTAATATAAATAATTTTAAAAAACATTGTCGTATATTTTTCAATTATACAAAATTCAAATTCATGTTACACTTTCAACATGCAACACGCCGATGATTCGGCAACTGAAGTCTTTGAAACTGTAAAAGCTGTGAAAATAATAAAAGACCGTGTAGTGTCAGACGTCATGTATGGCGCCGTTCGCTCTTGGAACATTGGCACAGCTCCAAAAACTTGTGGCAATAGTGTCCTTTTATTTTCACCGTCACCGTAGGTGGTGAACGGACTGATTATGAGCATTTGTGCGGAATTACATTCATACCGCAATAATGTTACCTATTCATATTATATATTTTACTTTTTATTATTTAAAATCAGGGGAATATTTTCATGTTACTAAACAGAGATATTAACTACACATCAAATTTAGTAATCTTTATGTGGATCCTCTGCTGAAGCTCGCAATAAAATATTGCTATTTTTGTCACAACGTAAAATGGGGAATGACAAGTTCGTCATTCGTTTAATCTTGAAGTGCTGTGTATGGTCATTTCGTTTCGTCTATTATATTGCATGATTGCAGTATCTGTAATTTAGGTACCTTTAAGTTTTTAACAAAGTAATTGACTTTTTAACATAATTAGGGCCAATTTGATAGTAGCTCATCCAAGTTTTACTTAAAATCTTATGTACATACTAGGGAAAGGAAGTGTTGGAAAAGGGCGCTGGATGTAATCGAAATAAATTTATTTTATTATAATTTATTATGTAATAGATAATAAATATATTATAAAATAACATAGAAATATTATAAATACAAACTTAATTTAAAAAGAGAAACATAATTGTATGTCTTAATTATTTATTTATTTAATTGCCTGTATTTTTGTATGTTTTGTGTTTTGACGAGGAATACTATAATATAGTAAATATAGGAATAAGGGAATACTATAATATAGGAATACTATATTTATATATATTTTTTATAATAAAGTATATTGTGATAACATTTTTTTTTGAGAAACGTATGTTCTTTGGTTCAAGTTTACATTTAAAATAAATTGAATGGTAATTTCGTAAAATTGGTCGCCCATCGCATTCAATACAGGATGAATGTTTTGTATGTATTCTAGTTAGTGTTTTTGGTAGAAACTAGAATGAAATGTTAAAAATACTTATTTTATCCGATACACAATAACACCACCGTTTAAAATGGACTGAATAAGTTAAAAGTACAAGTTAAAAAAGTAAAGTTATTTTAAAGTTTTATTTAATATAATTACCATCATGGAATAATACAAATCTCTACATTTGTATGGAATACATTAAATTATGACTTTGATTTTTGTTTTTAAATTGAAATATGTGGTAATTTAAAGAAAGAATTCAAAGAGGCGTATAATTGATGCCAGATGCGACGTTAAGTTCCGTCACACGCCAATTAGGGGTGATATAATAATAATTCGTTGGAAAAACGTAAGTAACCGCACGTGGGATGATTTGTGTGCGGTTGGAAGTCCAAATTATTTATATTAATTGGTTTCAGTTAAAGGAACTCTCTAATAAAACACGTACCTAATCTAGACAATCTTTGTCAAATATTTGGTCTTATGGTTCTTTATTCCAATTCTTAATACATTTAATGATTTCTAATTCTATGAAATATACCATGAAAGAAGATCATCAATACCGCACATACTGTAAGGAATGCCGGTAGCATACCGAGATGTCATTCAACATTCTGGGGCAATGGCTTATCTCTTTTATAATTCTTTTTTATGTCCAAGTACTAAACTTCAGCGTTTGATTGTATTTTAATAGTTTTTTTTTATGTTAAGATCGACAGACAGGCTGACGATCCACTTGACGATCCACGTGACGTGGCTACCGTCGCCTATAACACAAGCAACGCCAAAGCTGCTGCAAGTGCGCTGTTGACTACAGTAGTGTTAAGGATAAGGGATTGGGAGGGCATAGGGAAATGGGCGTCCCTTACTCACTCACCGAAACACAACAGCACACGTGCTGTTATTTCACGGAGGTCTGTAGGGGGGTGGTCCAATTAGAGTTCAATGAATTGAACTCTAGTTCTTTGGAAAGAAATGCCAATTTTCTTTGTATTGTATTACATATTTGGTTTTTGATGCATTTGACATTGAAGGTCCCTCCATTCAACCTTCCGTTATTACATTCATCAAAATAACTCATACCTTAACAGGCTTAAGCATATGGATTTCGGGTTCTGACAATCTTAATCGCACACTGGAATACAACACTACAAGTGTCCTGATGTTATTTCACGATAGGGTATGTAAGATGTTGAAGAATGTATGAAGAACGCAGTGTACCTACAATAGCAACAGAATTCCACCTTCATGGACCTTCATTTCAGTTTTATTTTTTTTAATGTATTAGTCTCCAATGAACTGTTCTTTCTGAGGCCCTCTTTTTATACTTAGTCACTGTTCGAGAAGCCTGCTGAACATCAATTCTATGAATAAGGGAGAACACGTCACGCTGCGTCTGCCCTGTCTAAGAGGGTCGATTACCCCCGCTTATAACTTGCGTCTAACTGTTAATATGACTTGACATATGCCTCTCAGATTGTATCACAAAGTGTATCCGAGCGGAGATCAGTTTGAGATAGTATTATTAAATTATTTTGTGTCCGAGATATTTGGATGGTATTTTTAGATAGTGCACCAAATTGGGCAGTGGGTCCTGTTATATTAATTGAAATAAATTACAGGTTCATGCTAATTTACGAGCGGGTTTAAGAAGAATTTTTATTTCTATATGTGTAATATTCCTTTTAATTTTTAACCTTATATAAATAATGCTTATGGTGCATTTTCCTTATAGTTTATCAAACGTTTTGTTTGTTTTTTATTTTCGCTCACATATACCCTCAATAAATAACTAAATAACTCTAATTATTTATAAAATACTATTTATTACTGTTATTCTCTTTCCCATTGAACATGATGAGCAAAATATCTGTATTTTTGTAATAAATATCATGGATTCATAAAAAAATTGGACAGAGTTTCTCTGTAACAACTACGGCGTTTGGGCTCGTATTAGTCATCACAGAGAGATATGACTTATTTAGTAGTTTTGTTGCGGTTATAGTTTGACAAACAATTTGACACATTGGCCCGTAAAATATGTC
The DNA here is from genome assembly GCA_910589475.2 of Bembecia ichneumoniformis. Lineage (NCBI taxonomy): Eukaryota > Metazoa > Arthropoda > Insecta > Lepidoptera > Sesiidae > Bembecia > Bembecia ichneumoniformis. The sequence continues at coordinate 18,619,734 of OU342525.1, read as the reverse complement.
GGCGGCAGTTCGTAACGTGCCTAGGCAGATCGTTATATAGGCGTATTTCATGAACTTTCTGCTTAATACCCAGCCAATTCATAAAATGGCTAATTAAAATTCAGGCAGATTGATCAAAGAAGGACGTTTGACGATTTAGTCGAAAGAACTTCAAACGATTTGACTGATTTGACTGATTTGACTGATTCAAAAGATACCTTAAGAACAAATGCCGCCGACACATACATACATTAAAAATTAGCTGAGCCCGCAACCTTCGTACGCGTGGTATTTGGTATAGCACGTATAACTTTTTTGTTTATAAACCGATTGGAATGAAACAAACACAAAATGTTACGGGAAGCTTGCTACAATACATCAGTGAAAACCGCATTCAAATCTGTTAAGCCGTTTCAGAGATTAACGTGCAAAACGCACAAACAGACAAAAATTCTAAAAACTATTTATTTATTTTTTAATAACATTAAAAAAAATATTTATTTTTTAATATACAACGTGTATAAATGTTTTTTTTTTAATCTTTAATGTACAGACACGGCTCGTTTACGATTTCTTTGTATGAATAGATTTAACATTATTTAACCTTCGATTAAATAATGTAGTACCTATAATAATTAATAATGATTAAATAATTTACCTCGTACAATGCAATGTAGTATATATTTATATGTATATTGTGTATATGTATATATCTATATTATGTATATGTAAGTATTTAAATTTTTAGTTTAATTTCGCAAGTGGTGTTCACTTATAAATGTTGTACACATTTATCATAAACTATTTTAGATTATTAAGTACTTACTGTAATTATAATAATGTAGTCAACGTAAGTGAGCCAAATAAATAAATAAATAAATTATATACGTTCTATATTCGCGATAAAAAAAATCTCATCCAAAATTCCTCAGTGTCTTAGAATAAAAATTTTGGCATATGGCAATAAAACGTGATCTATGGGCCCCGTATGAAAGTTCAACGTAGCTCAACGAGCTATGGAGAGGCTCTCGAGGTTACAGTGCGAGATCGAATCGGGAATGAGGAGAATCTTAGACGAACGAATGTTACCGACATAACCCGGAGGATTAGTAAGTTGAAACGGCAAAAGGCGGGACATATCGACGGCTGCTGGTGCCGGAAGATTCTCCGAACTCCGCAAGGTTCTCCACGATCCAGGCTGATTCTGATCAGTCCTTTTGGAGAATTAACAGCATATACGTTCTGTTGTGTTTCGGTGAGTGAGTAAGGGATGCCAGAGCCCATTTCCTTATCCCCTCCTAATCCCTTATCCAATCCTACTGTAGTCTGCAGCGCACTTGCAGCAGCTCTGGCGTTGCTTGTGCTATAGGCGACGGTAGTCACCTACCATCAAGTGGACCGTCAGCCTGTCTGTCGACCTTAACATTTTAGTAGGTACTGCCTTCATTGTGCATTTGTAATAAGAGACACAATCCAATTAAAAGTTGACTATTTACGGTTCCGTTCCATCAACATATAATACGGTGATAGTCATTAAGTATTCAATTAAGTAAAACGCATCGTTTGTTTACACTCCACTCGCAGTGCGGTGCCCATATTTGCCAACATTTGAATTCTGATGTGTTGGGCGCACATTGCACACACGTTTAGGTCTGATTGTGCTACTTGCTAATGTAGAAATCAAATTAAATCAACAATATTGACAACAATGTTACTGTTAGTAATCTATACATATAGAATCGTAAACGGGCCGTGTCTGTACAATAAATATTTTTTCAAAAAAACCATTCATCCATTTATAACATTGTTAGGATTAGGATACAAAAAAGCTAAATTTATGGTGAAATCGATGACATGAAAAATCCAAAAGTTATTCAAATATACTCATAGTAGCAGGTCCAACCGGGATATATACCTGCGTCCGCAGCTTTGGCAACCAACATTCTGTCTAATGAGCTATCCCAGTGTCTTTTATATTTAATTGTTTCATTTTATGTTTTTTTTTTACGATGGGAGAAATCTTCAAAAGATACCTGCCGCATGCAATGCAGATGCGCATAGAGGTTATGTGGGATTTTTACCCACTAAAACACTCCTCGAGATGGTTGTGGTTCTAGTTGATTGAGGACTTTGGAACTGTCACCTGTCGTCGGGCATTTTATGCATATAATTTATAATTTATATAATTTATATATAATGCATTTAATAATTTATATACTTAAATTAATTTAATAATTCATATTATTTATATATATAATGCATATAATTTAGTAGGCATACAGAGTCCGGAGCAGTTTATACTTAATGAAAACAGAAAAAAAAATTGAAGTTAATTAAAAATTGTAAAACGTGATACTTTAAAATATTGCGTATGATTGGAAAACGATATGAATGCGAACAGGTATACCGAATAGCAATTACCTAAAAACGGTGGAGCCATTCAATTTGGGGCCCGAGGCGAGTGGGGTTACCTATACTTCTGGTCATGCATACTAGTAATCGGCAGATTGAATGTCCATTATATACGGGCAAAGGTCTCGGCGTTATGGAATCCTATTACTGTCAGAATATTCGTTAGGTCAGAATACTCTTTTAAGAAAAAACATTTTATGAAACTTTAGTTTTTTTCTGTGAAATCTACATATTTGCGCGTCAGACGATTCTTAAATTTTGTTTATCGTTCCATTGATTTCACTGAATTCGTTGATCTGTCAATGAATTATATTAAATTGTCTTTATCTACTACTAGCTGTTGCATGCGACTTCGTCCGCGTCTCTATATAAAATATTATTCGTGGAAAACGGCAATTTTGTATGGAGTAAGGGGGGGGGGGGGGTAAAAGGGAGGTGGGGGAGGGTGAGTAGCCTATGTTACTCGCTGATAATGTAGCTTTATATAGGTGATTCTTTTTTTAATCGGTCCAGTAGTCTACGCATAGCTCGTCTTACGTTTACAATATATTACAATTTACAATTTAAAGTACCCGTAATTACTAAGGTATATAAACTGTAATGAGACACCAAATATTGGTTGAATCGTTCTTTAAATATCACAAAATTTAAGGAATTGTTTTATGTATAGTGTTACTCTTAAAAAAATTAACCCAACGATAAGATCACCATACTTTCCTAACTTAAGGCAGGTATTTTAAGTTATTTTATCTAATAGGATCATGAAATCATCTATATTGACATACAATTATTTACTTTTACTTGGTTAGTAAATTAATAAATGGTTTGCAAGTAGAATCATGTGTAGTTGCAAGTAGAATCATTTAAAGAAAAGCATGAAATTTAGACTGGCAATATATACTTAGGCGTAAAATTATAATTTTATAAGTTGGTGAATTTATAAGTTTTGTATCATTCGGAGTCGAGACACTCGGTCCGTGGGGCCCTGCAGCAATGAGCCTCTTCAAAGACATCTCGAAGAGGCTTATTGATGCGACGGGAGACCGAAGAGCTGGCACTTTCCTCGGCCAACGTATTAGTTTGGCCATTCAACGAGGAAATGCTGCCAGCGTACTTGGTACAATGCCGCAGGGTCCATTCTTATATTATTAGTTTTTAATCAATTTAATAATAATTTATTTTTAGATTAGATAATTTTAGTTTTTAGTATTTAAATTTAAATAAAAATGACCAATAAAGTTACTCTGAAAACCTACTAAGAGTAACAAAACTAATATCATAAAAATAGTTGGAATGATATATCTCTACTAGCAAGGCGGAAATTATTTAAAGCGATTAGTGTAGGTAAATAGAAATTTTGTATGCTATGCTAAATTTTTCAGAGATGTTGTATTTTGATCACGATCTCTTCGCTATGCAAGTGCTGTTACCTAGCCTCTACACTGACTGCCAATTAGTGCACTTGCAGTGCCCACGTGACTGCTCACAATTGCAGCTTTTGTTTATGGAGAATTCTCTATTCAATTTTTTATTACCATATTTGTAATACTAAAAAATTGTTAGATTTTGCATTGTTTTGTGACTTGTGTATGCAGTTTCTCTGAGATTCTATTGATCTTCAATAACAGTAATAAGTATAGTTACCTGTATGAACGTTTTGATTGTATTGAATAAACGCCTAATATATAATACGTTTACATATTATATTAGATTAGTGTAAAATTTTGCTGAAATTTATTTATTGACGCATACTGTAGTGCAATGCTTTTATGAGTCTGTCAAAATTGTCTGTTTCATCGTCTATTTGTAATGTCAAAATAACTACTTTTTACTAAATGTAAATCAAAGTATATACGATATATACCCCCTGTATATACGATATTTATAACAAAAAACTAATTTTTAAAATGTTCGTCTGTCTATCTGGTTGTTCTGGCTAATCTCCAAAACGGCTGAATCGAATTTGACGGGACTTTCACAGTAAAAATATCTGATACTATAAGAAGTAACTTAGGCTACTTTTTTAGGGTTCCGTACGTCCAAATAAAAAAAAGGGAACTCTTATAGGATCACCCTGTGTATGTCTGTCCGTCCGTAACAGTCAATTATCTCGGAATCTACTACACCGATTAAGTTGACATTTGGTACAGATATCAATTTCTGTGACCCAAACGCAGAGGTGTGACGTGAATAGATGAAATCTGTATATGGGAGGTCATTTTTGGGGGGAAGGTGGAAAATTAAAAAAAATAATTGGAAAACTGCATCGTGTGACATATCAAATGGAAGGTCTTGTTGTGAAGATCTTAAATATATATTTTTTGTAATTTTAAAATAAGTAGTTTCCAAGTTATTCAAGAAAATAGACGAAAATTGACCATTCCCCCCTTCTCTCCGAAACTACTGAACCTAAAATTTTGAAAAAAAAAATACAGAAATTAGTTTTCTACTTATAGATTATAGGAAAACCCATAAGAAGTCCATGATATTAAAATAACTTGGTAAATCACTCAATATTGTGCGGATAGGTAACATCGTACGGAACCCTCTTCACGCGAGTTCAACTCGCACTTGATGTTTTATTTTATAAAAAATGTCCTGTATTGCGCGCGCGCTCATGCGTATGCCGCAGTGAAGTGGCCAGGTTCTACTAGCAAATTAATAAAATTATGAACTGTCAGCATCAGACATTACAAATTTGTTCAAGTACTCAAACAACAGTATCTACGCATATAGAACACCAATCGGTCTTTGTGCCTCATATTCTGCACTCCATAATCAATACAGCCTGTCAAAAATATTTAAGCAGTCATCTGTCATTTATAAATTATATGAAAATATTAAAAATGGGGCAAACAGCATTAAATATTGAAAAAATATTATTAATATATATTTTATTACAAACAATAAATGAGAAAGATTATTCCGACTTTCCAATGGTCTTATGTATTTGGAAATATGTATGGGTTGAAAATAATAATACCTGTTATTTAATGAACCAGTATATTTATAAAAACCAAAAATAAAATATCTACATAAAGTGATTAATATATTAAATTATTTGTATCGATTTTGATAAAAAGCCCTCATGCTGTAGATGCTCTCTTTGTCCAGCATAAATGAAATCAAAACAAAAATACTAGTAGGGTAAGTTTAATAAGGAGGAATTAGTATTCCGGTCCGGGATCCCTCCCTGAGAACATCAAGATGCAAAGCTTGGACAACAATAACGTCCGTTCAATTTACTTATAGCAAAACGGTCCAGATGCCTATCTTACACTCGGAGGATTAATTGGAATTGCAAATGACCCAGCAGCGAGCCTTCGGGATCCTACCAGTTGACTTAGCATCAAAATGTTTACTGAAAACAATCCTTTTAAAGATTAAAACGGGAATTGAGACACAAGGGTTAATATTTATAGAAAATTTTCCTCGATTCAACCTGACTTAAAGCCTTATCGCAGCGAGAAATCGTTTCTGGTGTAAGTTAATATTTTACTGCTTATTATTTTTGAGTTTCTCCTTTCGGCCTTGTTCGTTGAGTCGAGAAATTGAGTTTTTAAATGCTTCAAATATTTTACTTTTCATATTCCATTATTATTATTTTTAAGTCGTCTTTCACTTCTTTATATATTAAGCCGGGGAAAAGCGTTTTCGCGTAAACTTGTAATAAAATCTCTTTGGCTGTACTATTTGTATCTGGTTGGTTTTGATGACATTGTTGTGGTAGGGCACACTGCGTTTCGCAGTCATTTGGGCAGCCCGCCTGGCGGCAGTAACCACCACCTCACAGAATACCACCGTGAAATAACAGCATATACGTGCTGTTGTGTTTCGGTGAGTGAGTAAGGGATGCCAGAGCCCATTTCCTTATCCCCTCCTAATCCCTTATCCAATCCTACTGTAGTCGGCAGCGCACTTGCAGCAGCTGTGGCGTTGCTTGTGTTATAGGCGACGGTAGTCACCTACCATCAAGTGGACCGTCAGACTGTCTGTCGACCTTAACATAAAAAAAAAGTTACTTTGCAAAAAAGAAACAAATTAGTAAAATGTTGTTTCCAGCTATTTTTCATTTGTTTTTATTTCTGTCAAAATGAGTTAATGTAATGAAGGAATTCGATACATTTTAAAATTTTATTACAAAAAAGGAAAAAATGCAACTCAAGCCGCAAAAAAATTGTGACGTTTATAGACCTATTGCAGTGTCAGTAAGAGTAGCACAAAGTTGGTTTAAGCGTTTTCAATCCGGAAATTTTTTTGTCAAATTACAACATAATTTTTGCCCAATTTGAAAAAAACTAGGTACACAAAAAAGCTCGATATTTGGGTGCCACTCGAGCTCACTGAAGAACTTATGAATCGTGTACTCATTTGCGATTCTTTACTGAGACGTAATGAAATCGAGCCGTTTTTGAAGATGTTGACAACTGGTGATGAAAAGTGGATTAGATACGACAAGAACGTGCGAAAAAGGTCGTGGTCAAAGGTCGATCAGGCTTTACAGACTGTGCCAAAACCCGGGTTAACTCACAATGAGGTGATGTTGCGTGTATCGTGGGATTGAAAGGGCATAGTTCATTATAAGCTTTTACCGCCGCGCCGGGCAGAACCATCGATTCGGATCTCTACTGCCAACAACTGATGAGATTAAAGCAAGAAGTTGAGACAAAGCGGCCGATTATTAGAAAAGGTGTGGTCCTTCATCACGACAACGCTAGACCACACACATCTTTAGCCACTCAGCACAAATTAAGAGAGTTTGGCCGGGAGGTGTCAATGCATCCACCATATAGCCCTGATCTTGCACCTTCAGATTTCCACCTGTTTCGATCTCTTCAGAATTCTTTAGGCAGTGTTAGGTTAACAGGTCTGCGTCTGCGTAACAAAAAAGTTACGCGCAATACCGAATACCACGCGTACGAAGTTGCGAGCTCAGCTAGTATAAAATAGAATTGATTACAATTAGTTTAATGGATTTGTTGTAAATATTTCTTTCTGTCTGACCTGAACTTATTTTTTCTGAAACTGTCCTTTTGTTCTAAAAAATTCTTGACCAGTTTGAAATGCTTTATCGTCTCATAGTAAATCTGATAGACAAACCGACTAAAGAACTTTATTTGAAAATATCTTTATTTGAGAAATTATTGAAAAGCTTCATCTTCTACCTATATACTTGAAATTATCGGTACCTATTCAGATGAATATAAACACTTATTCAAGTCAATATCATGTTTGCTCTTACCAAATTTGCTTAATTGGACATTCATTAGCTTTGTTAAAAGAATATTGAGCAGTTCTTCTTAAGAGGTTTAATATTTATTCTCAAAACACGTTCGTCCTTACTGAGTCTAAATGCAACCATAGTTTGCGAGACAAGGCGTGGCGCGGCGTCTAACTGCCAACACGAGTTTGTTCAGCTCTCGAGTCTCAGATATTCAATATTTGCAAATACGCTGTACATATAATGTGTCTGTGTAATGTCATTTGAGTTTGTTGATTTAAAATTTAAACAGGGACCGAGTCTGCAAACGGTTAATAAAAATTACAATATATATGAGTACTAAGGAAGTTGCTTTTCCTTTGCGTCTCTTTTTAATTTCAGAAAAATTAGTTTTCATTCGCCCCCATATTGAAAGTGTCTGGGCTTTCTCAGTTCTCTGAATTTGGAAATGGAAACAAACTGTTCTGATTGATCTTAGTTGTTCCGAGTTTTGCTACCAAATTGTTTATATAACACATTGTCTTTGTCAAACCAAAATCTGCTATGTGCAAAAAGTATACTTTTGAGATATTGACAAATAAAATTTTACTGAAAAATTATACATTTAAATTTATTTAAAAAAAAATTTAATTTGAAACTTACGGTTTTTATACATAAACTTATTTGTCTTTTTTATGTTAAGATCGTCAGACAGACTGACGGTCCACTTGGTGGTAGGTGGTTACCATCGCCTATAACACAAGCAACGCCAAAGGTGCTTCAAGTGCGCTGCCGACTACAGTAGGATTAAGGATCAAGGATTGGGAAGGGAAAACACAACAGCACACGTGCTGTTATTTCATGGTGGTCTACTGTAAGGGTGTAGTTACTGCCGCCAGACGGGCTGCCCATATAACTGCGAAAACTTGCTACTACTTTCCAAATCCACATCAGAACTAAATAAAAAAAGTTCATTTTCGAAATTGAGCCTTAATGGAAAAGTATACAAATCGCAGAATTAGCGCAGAAGCAAACAGAAACGTACATTACAGCGACTTTATTTTATAATATAACTAGCTGTTGCACATGATTCCGTCCGCGTCCCTTTATAAAATATTAAAAATTTATTCATTACAAACATACATACAAATCTTTTCTATTTATAATATTAGTATAAATGTAGAATATAGATGCCAGCCGTTCGAAATATATTTAAAACAATTTAAATGAAAGTTTTAAAAGATAAACAACTCCCCAAACATGAAACATTTGTTTGTTTTAGAAGCAAGCAATATTTGCAGACATCTTAGTCCGAGACGTTTATGCGAAACTTTAGTGAAGCGAAACAATTCAGCAATAATATGGAAGACAGTTCCCGCTTCCGATGTTTAGTGGAAGAGAATTAATGTTTGGTTAAGGACAGGAGTGAAAGAGAACTGTTTGTTGGTTTTCTATTATTGCACACGTAGCTATACTCGTAGATGGGGAATGCAATCTTGTTTCTATTTGTATAGTCATACGAGGTTCGTAAATAGAAGTCAATTTATGTATTATATAAGCAGACATAGACCAACGCTAGACTGTAGACGGAGGTTTTGTTCTTGGTGGAAACTTACATTTTAGAAAGAAAGAAAGAAAGCAACTTTTATTCCTCTAATACAAACAATATATGAACAAATAATAATTACAAACAAAACAAACAAATATAATTATAAACAAGTAACGAGAGGAAAAGGAACCCTGGCTCAGTATACAGTTGTTGTGCAGACCACAACACTGATATTCAAAGAAAAAAAAAACCTTTACGCGGGACAATACAGAACACGATTATACAATCAATCGCTGAAATTATCGCAATTTTCTTAAAAACTACTGAAGGATTTCACCAGCTAGTTATCTATATGGAAAATTCACTGTAAATATGCAATAGCACACGAGAATGTAAAACAAATGGACCGGCCGCCCCCATAAACAGTTTGTTTAATCGTGACTAATATTATAAATATTGTTACGTGTGGGGTGAGTCAATCTGCCGTGTAAGGGCGAAAATCAACTATTTATTTCCACAAACCAAGATTACTTCCAAAAGTGCTAAACGAAAGGTCCGATACAAACGTTAAACTTGCCAAGAGTCGTCAATGATTCCCTTATGAGTCGCTGGTTAACTGTCGCAGGTAAGTTCCGAAGTATCGCTTTCGAATCGCAGAATCGAACTGTCTTGCTAGCTCGCCACTTCGCCTATTTATATCCGCTGCCAATCGTCTAGATCTTTCTTGAATTTAGTACAAACAAATACAAGTAGGTAAACAAAAAAAGTAAACAAGTAACACGTATTGTAAACAAGGTCATTGAAGGTTCGGGAACGCTATCTCTGTTGAATGTGAACTCTATGTTGTGTGCATAAGGACCAATTTCCCTTGACAATAACCGGAGAGTGGGGCGACTTCTATTCTAGAGTGGAACTTTCGGGAACTTTTAGCAGATGGCAACGCTTTTCTAGAACGTTCCATGGTGAGTCATAACAATATGAAAAAATACGTTTGTCTGTCCGTGTGAGAACTGGAATTATCCTCGTGCAATATGATATAGCGTTTACTATTTAATATTAAGTTCTTCCAATAACTTCTGGCAAAAAATGGTCGTGTACCAATCACTATTCACGGTACGTCGATAATCCAAAGCAATAGTAGCTGCGTGTTCAGTTTCATTATAAAAAAATCATCTAGTTAGAGGCATTTTGCACGAGCGACTTTGGTTGGTTTCGGCTCAATTTGAAAGATTGCTGCTTTGTTTTGGGATTGTAGCAATAAATCCATGTTTCCTCACATGTTATTGTGTCCTACACGAAATTTAACTCCTCTTCTTGAATCTGGGGTGTGACCCGGTCCGTTTTTCGAGGCTCAGTCAAGTTGTGTGGGATCCACAGAACGCACAGCTTTTTCACACCCAAATATTTGTGCAGGATTGATTGTATTTGACTCATACCTATGTCTAAGGATTCCCCAACCCGATTTGTCCTCGCGGGGAATTAGACTGCAACCCTCCACCAATTATAAAAATAGACCAAGATACAAAACCTACCCTGAAAATTTGCACTTATAACGTAAGAACACTTGCATCGAAAGAACGATTTCTTGAATTAACTAATGCTTTAAAATTTATTAATTGGGACATTCTAGGTCTCGCAGAAATCCGTAGAATGGGGTGTAGCATCGAAGAGTACAGCGATCTTATTTTTTGCTTCATCGGTGAAACTAAAGGACTACATGGAGTGGGATTTCTTATAAAGAAAAAATACAAGAACAACATTACTAACTTTATGGGAATCTCTGAAAGAGTAGCGCTTTTACAAGTAAAATTCGAATGCTTCTCCTTATCTATAATTCAAGCATATTCACCTACCGAAAGTTCAACAGAAGAAGACATTGACAAATTTTACAAAGACATTGAATATGCTCATACCATGGCTGAAGGAAAGGTTATAGTAATGGGAGATTTTAACGCCAAAATAGGTAGCCCAAAAACTGACTATTATCCAGTAATGGGAAAATATGGTTACGGAGTGTGCAATGAAAGAGGTGAACGGCTTTTAAGCTTTGCTTACCAACATAAATTGTCAATAATGAACTCTTTTTTCAAAAAGAAAGAGAGTCGCAGGTGGACATGGTTATCACCCAATCAAAACACTAAAAACGAAATAGATTATATAATGATAAATCACCACAAACTTATAACTAATATTGAGGTACTTAACAAATTCAAATTCCCTTCCGACCACAGATTGATGAGAGCAACACTACTTTTAAATCATCCAATAAAGAGCAGAAAAACCTACACAACACTACCTTATACTCCCAAGACAGAAGCAGAAATTAAAAGTTACATCAAAAACCTACGAGCATACACAGAAAATATCGAAACAGACGGTATTGACATCCAAACATACTACAGTATCCTAGAAAAAGGCATAACAGAGAGCCTAAAATGCAAAAATATTACATATCCTCACCAACATAATATTTTCTCTAAAGACACCGTCCAACTTATAGGAAGGCGCACGGAACTACTACACGCAAAGAATAAAACGAAAGAAATGAAAGAAGAACTTAGTAGACTATACAAACAGACTAATAGATCAATCCGAAAGGACTATACCAATCACAGATATGAGATTATTTCAAGAAACATCAATAATTTTAGAAGCGCCAAAAGAGCCTATAAGGAATTAACTACACACAAATCATGGATTCAAAAACTCGAACACAACTCACGGGAAACAAAATCAAGAAAAGATGTAATAAAACATGCAACAAACTTCTACAAAAATCTATACAGGAAACAAAATAACACTGACATAGAATTGGAAACAACTCACACGAACACGACAGACTGCATTAGACCAATTGATGACTCCGAGATTTACGAACATATAAAAAAGCTAAAAAGTGAAAAGAGTCCCGGACCAGATGGACTATGCAACGAAGTCCTCAAAATAGGAGCACCTATCTTAACTCACCATTTTACGAAATTATTTAATATGATACTAGACGTAGAAAAAGTACCAAAAGAATGGTGTACATCGGACATAATTTTGCTCTTCAAAAAAGGAAGCCCCTTGGATATAGGGAATTATAGACCTATAAGCCTGCTAGCAAGTACATACAAATTATTCTCATCCATAATTCTAAAGAGAATATCTGACGACATTGATAAACAACAACCCAAAGAACAAGCGGGATTCAGATCAGGTTTTAGCACAATGGACCACATACAGACTCTAGAACAAATCATAGAAAAATACAGATAATACAATAGACCCCTGTATGTGGCCTTCATCGACTACAGCAAAGCTTTCGACACCATTAGTCATTGCTCAATCTGGAACGCACTGCAACAATCAAATATCCACTACAAATACATTAACATCTTAAAATATATTTATACACAAAGTACAAGCAGAGTAAAATTAGAAACAAGAGGTGATGAAATAAACATAGAACGAGGAGTAAGGCAGGGAGACCCTCTATCTCCGAAGCTGTTTATAGCAGTACTTGAAAATATTTTTCAAAAACTAGACTGGAAAAAAAAGGGAATATACATAAATGGACATTATTTAAACCATTTGAGGTTCGCTGATGATATTGTCATAATGGCCGAAACTGCCAAAGATCTAGAGGATATGATGAGATCACTTGACTGCGAAAGCTCAAAAATTGGCTTAGAAATGAATGCAAACAAAACTAAGATTTTAACCAACAATCGCGAACGCCCAATTGTGATAAAAAATAACAATATAGAATACGTCAATGACTATGTCTACTTAGGAAAACAAATTTCATTCAAAACGTCGAGTAACGAAGAAGAAGTAACAAGAAGAATTAACGCAACTTGGAGAAAATTCTGGGCATTAAAAGAAATCCTAAAAGGGAAGTACAGCTTACACATGAAAAAGACAGTATATGACACATGTTTGTTACCCTGCTTGTTGTATGGTTGCCAAACTTGGGTATTTACAAGCAAAGTAAAACAGAGAATCAAATGCAGCCAAACATCAATGGAAAGAAGCATGTTGAAAATTAGAAGAATACAAAAAATTAAGAGCGAAAGCATTCGTCAAAAAACTAAACTCACCGATGCTCTGAGGCACGCACTCCTATTAAAGTGGAGATGGGCCGGACATATCTCACGCTACACAGACAGGCGATGGACCATTGAAGCTACACGATGGAAAGGACCAGAGGGGAAAAGGAATGTTGGTAGACAAATAAAACGGTGGACTGATGAGATAACATATATAGCAGGAAACGACTGGATAAACTCAGGCAAGGACAGAGAGTCGTGGAAGAGGATGGAGGAGGCCTTTACCCAAACAGGGGTCCATATTTTATAATACTTTAAACTACAACATATAAACATTGTAAAAATATGGAATAAACGGCTTTATTATTATTATTATTATTATTATGTCTAAGGATGCCCGAATCTCATGGTAGGCCATGCGCCTGTCTGTTTCAATCATACGGTGCACAGCATCGATGTTTTTGTTGTTAACAACGGTGGACGGGCGAGCATCACGAATTTCGTCACTGAGATTGACACGACCGCGTTTGAATTCTCTAAATCAACTATAAATAGTCGTCTTGCATTGTACCTCATTGAGCAGCTGAAGCAGTTTGAAGCTGAACGAAGCTCAGCTGAACTGTTAAATTACACTTAAAATCGTAGAAATTCATACTACGAAAATTTGCAATAGTTAAATCCATGTTGATGTAAACATGGAATTTTTAGAATGACGTCACAATTTAAAACAACTGCCAGTTAGATAAAACAAACAGTATTCTATAGTCAAAAGTTCCATTTTCAAATCTTGTAAGTAAATACTTTTAAAATATTGTTCATGTAAGTGGCCAGTTCCGGATAAATATATTTTGCCCCACGTAGACCTTGCATATTGACTGTATACTTGTAATTCCATTTGCAGTCTTTTTTACAATAACACAACCTGACCCAGCAGACGTTAACCTGCCAGATCCCGAAAATAATTCCGTAACCCGATTGTGGCACCACCTATCGGGTAACTTCACGTCAATGAACGACGATTAAATTATTTGAATATTCTTCATACAAAAATACTAAAATCGCGATTAAAAAATGGGGGGTGGGGGTAGGAGCGTGAAAAATACTTAACAACCTCATACCTACCAAATATACAAAAAAAATCATAAAAATTCATCCAACCGTTTCAGAGGAGTTTTGTTACAAACACTGTGACACGAGAATTTTATATACACACAACATATTTACCATGTTTTTATTATGACAGTCCAACCTCATACCTCTAAAAAGCAGTACTCACACATTCAAACTCAAACGTATATGACATAGCAGTGTACTTATATGCTAATAGAGAATGATATTGGCATATTCCGTCTCTTAATAAATAATGACATCGAGCCCGACGGTTACATGTAAAATGCAGCACAAAATGGCGAAAGCTTTCAACAATCGATACGACTTGTCTTTTGAAAGCTCTTGTTGCGAACTCGCTCATTTTTCCTTATCGCAACGAATGAATTATGCATTTTTTAAATATGAAAAAGTATTGCCTGGATGATTTATATAATGTGCCTGATCAGGACTTTATATTCCAACTGACAAATAGGAACCACGAATAACTGAATAACCATTGAGGACATGAGGTATTGAGGCATCGCGAGGCACGAAGGAGGCGAATTTAACCCTTTCTCTGCCACTCTACCACTTTCTCTCTAACAGAGTGATTCTGTCAAGAAAAAGCTACCCAGAGGCGTGATAAAAACAAATTAGATAAATACTTAAGAGCTCAGATGCAGATGTAGAATCAAGATAAACTTATCAAAATATTCACATTGTTGAAAGAGGTTATTAATGTTTTAAGTTTTACTTACATAAATAAGTTTTACTTGCTATTTACCTTGTAATAGGCGGATTGTCTATCTCCGTCGCAAATTACACATACACGTGTGTGATATTCCCCGAAAATTAATGCTAATGTACCTCTTCATGGATAAACATAATAAATATTGATCCATAGACAAACTGCTTTCCAGTTTTATGGGACATTGTAAATATTTTTCTAATTATTTCATATAATAATAAATAAATAAATAAAATAACATTTCATACATAACACATAGATTGTAATTATTTTTATAAAAATATTCCAAATAAAAGAATATGTTAAAAATTAAGAATGCTGAACTACCGTGACTTAGGTTAGGAATTTAAATAAATTGTAACCTTAACAAACCCTTATACTACCGGCACAAATGGAATATTGGCAAGGCACAACCTCATAAAAACCTTTGCAATTTTGTGTTTCGTTGAGTGTGCATCCCGTTGGCATTTCCTGGCGTATTATCCTGTGTTAATAGCCACTAACTCCTCTTTAAGTAGTCATCAGTTTTCTTATCGACTTTTACAGAAAAGGACTATAAGATTGTCTGCCAATTTAGTTCTAACTAGATCGATCTTCGATCCTTCGATCTTAGAAAAAAAACATCATACTGTATTTTTTTTTTGTTTATGAAACAATTTTATCTTTTCTTTTTTTGTTTGTTAGCTAGTCAGCTATTTGCATTATTTAGTAGCAATAGAAAATAGAATAAAAAAAAATTTTAAAGTTATTTTTTTCAAGCATAATCGAACTTAAACCTGTAGGCGAATACTAGTATTGATTCAAGAATTTATTATTACTATATAAAAAAAGAGATCATAAATTGATAAAACTAATGAAAAAAATATTTTAAATTATTTATACAATACGCAAAGAGATCAAAGAATAAGATATAAACAAAATCGAGATATTGTTTAAAAAATATGCAACATGTAATAGTTTATTGAATTGTTGTATTAATATTATTAGAAGTTGAGAACTAGTCTAAATGTATTCGTAAACGAGGCCACCAATAACTTGTAAAGACGCGAATGAAACTGTGTACCATAAAACCTAAAGCAATGTCTTTATAGTCCAACAAGACAGTGTAATCCGAAACTTATTTGTCTCGTACAAGTTTCGCGCAGCGGGTGTTTCCATATTAGATTATCATTTTAAATGTTGAGCATGTTCTCAATGAGAACTTCTTATGGAAGACCCTTGAAGATACTTGACTGCATACAGACTGACGACCAGTAGACCTGCCTGCTGTTTCAGTAGTCGCCTCAGATATTTTTTTGTGTCTGGGTTTTTATCAGTGTATCAGTCGTCGAGCACCAAAATTTCTAGCTCTGCTTAGTGTGGGGCTAGATGGGACTTTGTGTAGAGGGGCAAGGCTAGGGTTACCATATCCCAGGATTTGTCCTGAGATCTCAGAATTTTTTACACTCATCCAGGATTACGGCCGAATTTTGGAAATCTCGGAATTTTTAGTTTCTGTTAATTTACATCTATATAATCATTAATATTCTTCAACGCCTCCGTGCGTACAGTGTTACGGAAAAATAATCGAACAGCTTAACTACTACAGATTCGATATCAATATGAAGATTTTAGCAGTCGAACTGACTGAGCGAGCGAGCGCGGCGAGGGGTTGGGTGCAAGCGAGCCCATCTGACATCCGCGACTCGTGAGCATGATCCACGAGAAAACCAGTCCATAAATTTAATAATACTATAACTTTTTTAATTGTTAATCACGTTTGAGAAAAAAATAATCTGAAATCGCTTCAAATTCTCAGGATTTTTGAAGGAAATCAGGCTTTTTCTCCGGACTTTTAAAATTTTCATCTGGTAACCCTAGGCAAGGCCCCGGCTACCTATGGTTTAGGGCTGCACAGTGAAGAAACTCCTCACAATAAGTGTCTTGTGAAGAAGTACCGCCTTCAGAATCTGCCACATAGAGAAATAAATATTTTATATAAAAAAAAAATGTCATTTGTTATGGAAAATTGATCTCTTACTCTTCATATTTCTGGGATTCGTTTAAATTTTCAATATTAATATTAATCAAATTCCTATTAATACTCTTTATGTGCACATAAGTAAATATTTATAAAAACATTTTCTAAATAAAACTTTAATATTAATTAAAGTAGTGGCAGGGCACACTGCGTTTTCGCAGCCATTTGGGCAGCCCGTCTGGCGGCAGTAACCACCCCCTTACAGAAGACAGACCCCGTGAAATAACAGCAGGTGTGCTGTTGTGTTTCGGTGAGTGAGTAAGGGATGTCAGAGTCCATTTCCCTATCCACTCCTAATCCCTTATCCTTAATCCTACTGCAGTCGGCAGCGCACTTGCAGCAGCTTTGGCGTTGCTTGTGTTATAGGCGACGGTAGCCACCTACCATCAAGTGGACCGTCTGCCTGTCTGCCGACCTTAACATAAAAAAAAACAATGAGAATATAAAATTCACTTCTTCAACATGATTTTTGCTATATTTTTAAATATATATATATATATAAAATTCTCAATTTCCATAATTCAAAAGCACACATTTGTGAAAGCATTGTAGAAGGTCCAAACGAGGTCCTTATTTTCGAAGTAAAGTCCTATATTTACAATGTTTATGAATTCCTGGTGGCCAGTCTCCTGACACTAAGTCCTTATTACTGATCTCAATAAAGGATCCCAGATCGGTACAGTACAACTCAATCAACAATATCTGATTACGTGGACAGGGGAACACAATCACGAATCAATCTCAACTTACAAACTTTTGGCGTTTCATTAATTTGTATAATAATGTAATATTATGCATTTTTATATATTATATATAAATATTATATAATTTATTATACATTGACATGTATAATAAATTAATTTGATATTTAAAAAAAAATGAGTGTGTAACTTGAGCCAATAAATGCTATTATTATTATAATATTTATATTATTACTAAAATTTATTAAATTACCTAAGTATCTGAATTCTTTCTTGGGGTTTAATCAAAAGAAGTGACAGTTCAGTTATACATTCGATATTATATGTGGAAAAGAAATATGTCCTAGACAATTAATCTTCAAAAACAAGGGACGTAACATATATTATACATAACATATACATATATTATTTAGTAAAGTAACTAAATAGAAATTTAATCGACTTTAACTAAATAGGTAAATAGGACTATTATTATCATACATTTATTCATTTCTTTTCTTAATTCTAAATTTTTTACAATATATATATATATAATATTATAAAAAACTTAAAATTATATATCTTATCCACTAGTAGCGGGGCAAGGCCCAAGCTACCGGTGGTTGTTTATTATTGTTCAATCAGTTTAGCTGACTTGTTACATCTGGTCCATGTTTGTAATGGAATTCACATTTTTCTTTGAATATTAAGCAAAACATGTTTTATTGTTTGTGTCCCTAGTCTTCAAGTGGACAGTAAAATCTACTTACTGTACAGTTGTTAATGCGTAACATTGTATGTACTCTATGGAATGACGCATGTGCCGCATATGTTACGGAACATGGAACCTTGGAAATTGAGTAAAATATTAGTAGAGAAACTTGCAAAAATAAAGTTTTATTAATCGTTATATAAAAGCATAGACATTTACCAAGTTTTCTTAAAAGAAATAGTCTGAATCGCCCGGGGAAAAGTATAACGACCGGAGGACTTACTTTAAATTGACTGTGTACTTGTGAGTTCGTACGATCTGACTTACTTATAGTGCGACATTTATTTACTAACATCACGTGCCCTCTCTTTTTTATGGCTTTGAAGAATTCATTGGCAATATAAATAAAAACATGAAATTAATTTTCTCTCCGCTACCAGTTTGAGAATCGTGCCGTTTCGCTAGGATCATTACAGTCGCCCACAGAGCAGCCTTCTCAAGGTAGTTAGAGCGAAATGTCTTCTTTAAGGGAAACAAGATATAGGCCTTTATTGGCTGCCTCGTGTTTTTGTTTTCGCTTGCACTTCGTAGGCGTGAGGTAGTGGTATTGCTATTTATTGCGTCATTAAATAAAAAGAGGTATTATTATGATATCATGTTTCTTGTACGTAAACATTTTAGTGATATTATGGGATGATAATAATTTTAGAAATTACAACCGAGGTGATATTTTAATTTTGTGTAAAGTTTCGATTCGATTGGGACATTATAATATATTTTTACGATATAACTTTAAACAACATTCTTAAAATTAAAAATAAAGTTAACAACTGTTACCTTAACTAACTACTTTAAATAAAGTTTAAGTTTAGTTTAAAAAAGTTTAAGTAAAAGTTAGGTTAAAAAAAGTTATTAAAATAAAGTTTAACTTTATTTTAACTACTACTTTAAAATAATGGTGTCTGCTGTGTATATATGCACCTATGTGTGTTTCCGAGTATTGGGACGCATGTGACTGCTTTACAACATTTACTCAATCTTTATATTGCTTAGGTACATATTTTTGTAAGGCGTTGAATTTTTTATTTACATTTACATTTTTTTATATGAAGAATGACCTATGTTCTTTTCTATATACGCATTCAACCGCATTCAAATCGGTTAAGCCGTTTCAGAGATTAGCGTGCACAAACGTACAGATAGATAAACAGACAAAAATTCTAAAAACATTTTTTGACCTCGGTAACATGTATAAATTGTATTTTTTTTACGATTTTTTTTATTATAATAATAATTATTTACAGATATGTAAAGCTTCCAGCCTCAGTTGAACCCTACTTAATATGATTGATCATGTAGATCTGAGGTCAACTTACATTGGAAATTTAAAATCCACCTAAACTCTGTCCACCTAAACCATTTTTAACCTTTATATAAACATTCAATCGTCATCATTTTACAAATCATGATATATAGACAGTTAACTAAAGTTTCAGTCAATTCAACCAAAGAGTTATTTTATTGCATTTATATCGAAAAAATGTTGATTCTTTAAATTTACATAACTTTTTTATTTGTAAACCGATTGGAATGAAATAATGAAACACTAAATGTTACGGGAAGCTTGCTATACTACATCAGTGAAAATCGTATTGAAATCGATTGAGCCGTTTCTGAGATTAGCGTGCACAAACGCACAAACAAAAAGACAAACAGACAAAAATTCTAAAAAAATATTTTTTTGACTTCGATAACATAAGTACGATGTGGATATATTTTTTAAATATTTAATGTACACATACGGCTCGTTTACGATTTTATTATATTTTATGTAAGTATATATATATATATATATATATATATTTTAAAATTTACAGATAGTTTACACATATGAATAGTTTTTCGGTGACCTTTACACTAAGCATAGCTTGTATTGTAAATACAAGCTATGCTTTAATAAGATATAAAATTTTAGAATTAAAAATAGTCATTAAAAGAAAAGGAGATTTGAGTCTGTCTATGTGTCTGTATGTATGTATCTGTGTGTGTGTGTGTGTGTGTGCGCCAGCAAAATCCTGTTTCAGATAGTAAGTTAGTGTTGTGACTTATTGGATGCCTTTCAGTAAAGTTCCGAGAAGCCAATTCCGAACAATAGGTTTGATGCTCTTGGTATTTTTGTCTTTTATATCACAATGCCGGTTTGTTTTGTATAGATTTATTTATTTTAGAGATGCCACCAGCACATCATATATACTTAAGTTACACAACACATCATTAACACATTATGATATCTGTTATATGAACCAATTATAGACATCCACAACACTCGCAACGAATGATTTCATGCACTAAATTAAATCTAACATATAAAACTCTCATGTCACAGTGTTTGTAAGAAAACTCCTCCGAAACGGCTGGAACGATTTTTATGATTTTTTTTTTTTTGTATATTCGGTAGGTATGATTATAGGTCGAAAAGTATTTTTCACCCTCCTACCCCCACTCCCCATTTATTAATAGCGGTTTTAGTATTTTTTTTTTATCAAGAATATTCAAATAGAATATTCATTGACGTGAAGTGACGCGTCATTTGAAAATAAAATTTTTACAATAGGGTTACGGAATTATTTTCGGGTTCTGGCAGGACAACGTCTGCTGGGTCAGCTAGTATTTTTATATTTACAAATTTAAAAAAAAAACTGCCTTCTTGCTACTTCTTGTCGCAATTTCTTGTAGTTGGTTAATTTGTTTATCTTGAGCTCTATAATAAATCTTAAGTGAGAGGCTAAAACAGCTTCTAAACTTGAATACAGTAATCCTTAATATATCACTATCATTTCTCATAACTTCTGCAATATTTCTGTAATGAAATTACAAAACAATTAATGAATTAAACATTTATCTAAGTTGCGTTTAGCATGCTGTTAATTTATTAGCATTAGCAACTTATAAATATTTTATTGTATCAATATTTATTGTACAATAAATATTGAGACAAAGGCAAGAAATATACAATAAAATCGGCGGGTTTATCAACAATGTAAAATAATATTTCACGCATTGGCCGCATTCCGACCACCGATTGCGGCCAATCGGATAAACGGTTAATCAATTTGCAAATAACACCGGCCCCAAATGTAAACGGCGTTTCAACTGCTGATTACAATATTAAAATTATAGTAAAAGGATTTTATAATGTCCGCAATTGATAGGAGTTAGCGGAAATTACTTGTTTTTAATCATATCGAAACTAACTACTAAACTAGGCGGACTAGTTTTCTAGTACAGTCGGGGCACGAAAACTTCGTCAGTTTTCAAATTAATTCCTTTATAAAGTCGTAGACTCTTAGTACCTTTTGAAACTAAAGCACTAAGCATACAACTGACAGACGTTTGAAATGAAATTTTGGCAGGACTGATAACTGTCCTGGACTGATGTACCATCGAAGGCGCCTTCCTGCTAGCCTACCGTGGTCTTCACTGATATAACTGCTCTTCGTGTATCTCCAATTTCTTCAATTAACGAACATTGGACGACAGCCAGGGTGTCTTTCCCCTAAGATAAGTCGTAGAAATTCGATGTGATTCCTGTGATCCAAATTAATTAAATTTTATTATATTCCTAACAAACAAGGGCATAGAACCTCGCCTTGACAGAGAGTAACTTAATTTTTTTCTTTTGCTCTACCATTTCTTTATTGTATTTATTTTATTCAAGTTTTATTTTTGTTTTCATTTTTATTAGTTAAAACACTGGCCGCTTAAATTGCTTATTTTATATTAATTGAGTTCCCCTTATATTATTAACAAGGGGAATCGTCACAACTATAAAATTCTACGCCTTACCAAAATATATGAGCAATAAATATTGAATGAAATGTTTTAAAACCTAAGAAAAAGGGGCGCATATGAATTCGCGGGTAAAAACTAGTAGAACGATGTTTTAATTACTCGGAAAAACAAATCGTGTATCACAGTGCTTTAATAACTATCCCCTTATCCCCTTATCCTTAATCCTACTGTAGTCGGCAGCGCACTTGCAGCACCTGTAGCATTGCTTGTGTTATAGGCGACGGTAGCCACCTACCATCAAGTGGACCGTCAGCCTGTCTGTCGACATAACATAAAAAAAAAACATATATCTTTGGAATTATATTACAAAATAATATAGTATGTAAAAAAAATTACAAACGCATAAAAAGCTCTATCTCTTATGAATTGATTCTTAGTACGGCCAGTTTATTACAAGAACTACTGTTTTTTATCGAATTGCTATAACTCGTGCCGGTATTGATTATAATTTCAAATCTTGTATCTATTCCACTGTACCTTATGTTTGAATTATGCCTTTTATAATAAATTGTACTTGGATGGAGATTTTCTATGTAAAGGTCGGCAGGCAGGCTGTCAGTCTACTCGAGGGTAGACCTATTGTCACTAACAACGTTATAGGTGCTACGTGTCCATTTTTGACCTTATTGGATAAATAATGGAATTAAAATGATGTCCCCTAAAGGACTATGGCATCCGTTACTTTCTCACCGAAACACAACGGCACACACTGTTTTTTATGGTGGGCTACTGTAAGTAAGTGGTGGTCACTGGCGCCAGACGGGACTGCGAAAGAAGTGCATCCTGCCATTACTAAATATGAATGATGAGAAGTATAAATACATATTATATGTTTCATGTTTTTAATTAGACTATTGCACTGAGTGCCTCTTATTTCAAAATGACCTATTAGACATAGTAGGTCTTTTTGTAGTCGTAAATTTGTGAATAAATCTGTCTGCACAACTAGCCCCTTAAAAAACTTGCAAAGATCCATAATTGGACAATACACGTTTTTTTATGTTAAGATCGGCAGACAGGCTGACGGTCCACTTGATGATAGGATGGCTACCGTCGCCTATAACACAAGCAACGCCACAGCTGCTGCAAATGCGCTGCCGACAATAGGATTAAGGATAAGGGATTGGATATGGTAATGGGCTCTGGCATCCTTTACTCCCTCACCGAAAAACAAGCATACATGCTGTTATTGTTAAGATATTAGTAGTCTGTGGCTATCTGCCAAAGACATGCAAGCAATGTCAATGATGTACAATCATATTGCGTCATCTTATAATGTAAAAAAGAATGAAGAATGATCTTATAATAAAAGATTTTTGTCTTCATCACAGTTTATTATTAATATGAGTAATAATATAAAAAACATAATAGTTATTTCACGGCAGTTTTCTTTACAGGGGGTGGTTACTGCCGCCAGACGGTTTGCTTAAATGACCCCTGTGCCACTACTTTCCAGGTCCAGACCAGAACCAAATATGAAAACAGGAAAACGAATGTTTTCGTCACACATCACATCCAAAAATAAAACTTCATTTTAATTGAAAAATTTCAATAAAATAATATGTTTTAATATAAATTACGAAATAGGCACCAATTACCTCTTAGATTAGAAGCGTCATCGGCTTGTATCCTCACAATGTTGCTGAGTCTTAATTTTCTACTAATTTTTGACCCAAAGTTATAACAAAATTTAATAACAATGTACCTTAAAGAGTTTAACTGACAATTTATCAGTTATTCAGTTATTTGTCAAAGGGGTCCCATTATCATAACTCTGTTTTGCTATTACGATTATCTGTACAGCTGCTACAGATCTAAATTTCTTTAAACACCGTCAGGTAATCTAGCCAGCAGCTGTTCTGACATTCCCAATGCTAGTTAACTAGTTAACTGACAGCGTACCACCTACATAGAATCAGATATCGCATAACCAACCCGGTAGCTGCCTGAGATTATAAAATAGTGGAGATAAATGTGTATGTATGACAAAACAGGATGTTATATCTTATCACGGCTCACGATATCATGTAAGACGATACAGGAGTAATTACGAGTAACGATAATAAATGCGATGATTGCAGAGAGTTGAAATGACGAACATGCATCATTCTTCAAAGTACTACAGATATATATTATTCAATCTCAGACTCCCAATAATTCGTCAACGTGAAAACAACAGTGTTGATGCTTATTTAAAGTTAGAAATAAGAAGTAGTAAGTGATCTCCGTAAAGCCTTTTTCCTTGTTCCTAACTGTCTTTGTCCATATATGGACAATATTTCTTTTCCAACTATTCGCCTTTATACACTAGCTGAACTCGGCCACGCTTCGCTGTGGCCCAAATGGTGGAGTGCGCGTGTAGCGCGCGGTACTGGACACTGCTTATATATAAAACTATTGATCGTAGCGTAATGTTATATAGCCTATAGCCTTCTTCGATAAATGGACTATTCAATACAAAAAGAATTTTTCAATTCGAACCAGTCGTTCCTGAGATTAGCGCGTTCAAACAAACAAACAAACTCTTCAGCTTAATATGTTAGTAAAGTATAGATAATAGCCTAGAAAGTAAGCATTAAGTTTTGGAGCATTAATAATGCCGTAACTCGAAGGTAATCTACCGTAGTCATCACCTAGGATGGAGAGGCCTTGTAATATACATACATCAGCAAGTCTGCAATTTCAAATAAATACTTACGCAATTTCGAGTTAATTAAGCGCTGGCCTATTATCGCGTTAATATCGTTCACGTAAATAAGCACCGTGTAATTTAGCGTTGTAACACAGACATAATCGGTGTAATTAAAGTAAATCTCTACTGGTTATCTGGTTGCGGTGTTATGAGCAATTTGTTTCGCCTCCTTTGAAATACTTTAACTTATAAGTTAAATGACAGTTTAACACGCACATTAACTTGATTTGACATTGTGGCAATTAATATTCTTTTTACAAATTTATTTTTGATTAGTTATTTTTAAACCTGCTATTTAATATCTCAATAATTTATTATCATAATACGATTATTATTATATGCAAACTTAAGGCAATAACTTCATGTTAACGCCAATTATATCAATTCAAATCAATTGATAGTAGTTCGCTGTTCGCTGTGTGTACTGTCTCACTCCCACCATATTCCTATTCGTATGTCTGTCACTACCGCGAGCCATGCGATCGGCCATATTATGAAAACGCAGTCAATCTAAGAAAAACATCGCAACAATAACACACATAGACTCATCCGCCAATCTCGACCCGCGAGATTTGAATTTATTTCATCCCCTAATGTTATCAGGCAATTGTTCTTGTAGTTTATCTATTTGGTCACGCTTCCCGCTCCGTATTAGTGTAATCATTGAAGTGGTGAAGTACTGGAGCTTCTGGATTCTCTATGTGACGGGCTCATTGCAATCTTCGCCGCCGGAGAACCAAGGGCTTGGTGATTCACGAGGTAGGTGACAGATTTTACAGTGCATCAGTAAAATGCAGTGCAGTGCATTTTACAGTTTTGCTTGACGTGATCACTTCATTTAGATCTTCTTATAACATTTACGAAGGTTATCTTATTGTTTGTATTAAACATTTTTTTTTAATGTAAAGATATCCACTAGGTTGACGATCCACTTCAGACGGACCCACTCAGACGCCGAATAGTCGGCCGACGTCGCCGCGCATACGCCACGACGACCGTCGCGTAATAACTTCAGAGCGCCAGAATGGGGCATCTGGCGTCCTGAAAATACCAAACACTGATGCGCGGCTATCACAGGGGTTCCAGTGGGCAGCCGCAACCAACGTTAAGGCGAGAAAGCGCCAAGAGATGGGTTCGCTCACGGACACAGCGGTATGAGGGATTTGAGGACACGGCCTAGCTGTAACCTCGATCCCACACACCACAGCTGGTGGAACCCGGAGGGGTTTAGTGGGTATTTCCGGTGTAACTCACCGGGTGAGTCCCACACTCCCCCCTCGTCGAGACGTAGGTTGACGATCCACTTATTGATGGTAGGTGGCTACAATTGCCTATAACACAGACACTGCCAAAAGGATACAATTGATTTGTTGTTCCTGATAATATACGTATGGCTGTCTATACGTATTCCATTATATTCGAAGTAGGCCATAATTATTTAAGAAAGCTAACTTCAATTTAAACTAATGTCAACACAGTACAGGTAACACCTATGTGTTTATTCACGAAGGCGTTATCTGAAAACAACATACACATTCTTATTGTAAAGCGATTCAATATTCAATATATCGTAACGAGGTACAGGTAATGGGTGGAGTTCAATTCATTCAATCTACATGCGTTGTGGGATTTACATCTATGGGGCTTTGTTGAATTGAAATCGTCCATGGCGTTTTAGAGACAAGTATTTTATTATTTGCATTAAGTTTTATGTCACGAGAATCAATCAATTTACTTATATATACAAAATGAGACACAAGCTTTCCGGAAGTTAATTCTGCCAAATGCCAAAATGAAATGCTGTTTGAATAAAAAATATTCGAATATGCTTTACAAATTAAAAGTGTATTAAATCGATTCTGATCCATCTCTCAGACAGGGTAAGAGAATTGTTTTAATTGTTCTGTTCTAGGGTTCCCGGGTTCGATTCCCGGCAGGGTCAACTTTGAAAAATTAACTTTTCAAATTTGGCTCTGGTCTGGATTTGGAAAGTAGTGGCAGGGCACACTGCGTTTTCGCAGCCATTTGGGCAGCCCGTCTGGCGGCAGTAACCACCCCCTTACAGAAGACCACCGTGAAATAACAGCACGTGTGCTGTTGTGTTTCGGTGAGTGAGTAAGGGATGCCAGAGCCCATTTCCCTATCCACTCCTAATCCCTTATCATTAATCCTACTGTAGTCGGCAGCGCACTTGCAGCAGCTTTGGCGTTGCTTGTGTTATAGGCGACAGTAGCCACCTACCATCAAGTGGATGGTCTGCCTGTCTGCCGACCTTAACATAAAAAAAAAATAGATTCTAACAAGCAAATAGTATACGTTTTGAGTTATTTTAATAAGACGAAAAACAATGACGAAATATAGGTAACATTAAAAGAATTAAAAATGGCGTTTATCTACTTCTCAAAATGAAACTCGTAAATGCAAACAGATTGACCAGGGTTTTAAGTAGTGAAGTAAACTTAAGACAAAGAACGTCATAGAAACTACATATCTGCTTCCCGTCAATATTAATACAAATATCAATTAAATTCTGTTGGTATAGCTGAAAAAATTATATGTTGAATCCTTGTATATTTCGTATAGCTATAACTTAGCAAAGACTATATCAAAGCAGGTGTTGAATTTAACAAACAGGGATCTCGGTTTCCCATTAATAAGGGCATTTATTAATCAAATTAATAATCAACTTTGGCACTTCTATCGAGTCCAAAGCCCAAACAGCGGCCAAAAAGCTGGGCATCCTAAATAGGGTGAAGCGATGCTTCACACCTGGACAGCTCTTCTCTTTGTACAAGGCGCAAGTCCGATCTTTCATGAAGTATTGCTGTCACCTTTGAGATGGCAAAACACCAACTTGCCGCACTCGACTCGGTCGAACGCAGAGCTAGGAGGCTCGTTGGCGGCGACTAATAAGATTAAGCTGCACATAGACGCAAAATTGCCTGTCTGTGTGTATTCTATAAGATGTACTTTGGAAAGTGTGCTCGGTGGCTTCATGAGATCATCCGCCTTCCCCTTTCTTCTATCCTCACCTTGTCGAAATCCCTCTAATTCGGACCAAGCGCTTTATAATGCGCACTGTTAAGGATTGGAACTCCCTGCCAGCGTCTGTATGTCTGACCAAGAACAAACGACGACCACGTTGACGACCTCGTTAGATGAGTGGTCGTGAAATAACAGCACGTGTGCTGTTGTGTTTCGGTGAGTGAGTAAGGGATGTCAGAGCCCATTTCCCTAAGCCTTCCCAATTCCTCATCCTTAATCCTACTGGTATAATCGTAGCGCACTTTCAGCACCTGTGGCATCAGCCTGTCTGCCGACCTTAATATTTAAAAAATCTTTAAAAAAAAGTAAGTATCTCTATTTCCTTGTAAATCTCATAAATGCAAATCAAGTAGGTACATTCTTTTACCACAACTGTAAATAATGAAAATTGTCAACAGAATAACTTAAGAAAGTTACACACAGGTCGAATTTCCACAAACGATTTTTTAAAAATGCTTTGGAAAAATGGAAGTATTGAAAATGCTCACTTATAAATTCAAAAACTTTGGGAATTCCAATTCGTTTGGGAAAAGAAAAATCGCGGCAAACCGTCGGCTACTTGGATAGGCGTGAATTTTTTATAGGTTAGAATTCTGTACCTCCCCTTATGAAAACACCACCCAGCTCGGGAAAATACTAGTAAACGTTCGAGAATTCTAAGCGGAACCTAATAATGGATGAGGTATTTTAATTATTACATTTCTAGTTTGTTTGATTAATAAATTATTTTATGTTAATTTTTATGATCCTCTTTAGCTCTGTTTTAATAGGGCCGGCTCATTGCGTTCAGCGGTCATATACTATAACCCAATCTCTTACAGAAGACCATCTTGAAATAACAGCACATGTGCTGCAGCGCTTTGTTGGGGGAGAAAGAAATGCCAAAGACCTCCGATCCCGATCCCTCCGATCCCTTCTTGATCCTTACTTTAGGTGGTTGTATTGTCATAATTTGTTTACTGATTTTCATTTATTTAAATATTTTAAATAATCCAAGCTGCTTCTGACCGGTGATTTTGGAAAATTATAGGTCAGGCAGTGGACTTCCTACGGTCCTGAGGGGATGATGCTGATGCTGATGAAATAAAATAACGGAATTAAAAATTTGGATAAATTAGAAGTCTTTTGTTGTAATTAATATTTACTCGTATATATTTATAGTAACGTTTGTGATTTAGGTTTTTAATTTTAATCTGAAATAATTACTGTCATTAATAACATATTTTGTATTTTAAATCTTATTTTATTTTTACAATATACTTACTACTTTTTATAATCTAAGGATAATATTTCGCGATTTTTTTTTCTGCAAATGATATACACAAACCTTCGTTGTTTATCGCCCTTTTCCATTAGTGAAAACCGTATATTAGCATTAAAACGATCTTCTGTTTTGGATTGAGGTTTTTATTAAATTTATAAAACGGTTATTAAAATAATTTGGTTATAATTTTACTCTAGTGTGTTGAGCTCGACTATTTTATTTTTCTTCGCATAAGACTGTGCCCGACAAGTATATATGAAAACATCTTAAAGTACCATGTATAAAGTAAATTTAAAGAGGTGTTTAAATCCCAGATAATAACTGTCCCAGAAATAATTCTCCATTTCCACCCTACATCTTTGACGCCGTTCACCTGTTACTTCTCACAAGTTCATTGTACAAACGCAAAGTAGACTGCAGCCCAAAGTAACCAATAGGAAACCGTAGCTTCAGGCCTTTAATTCCAGTGGAAGTGATGTTTTATTATGCGTTATCGGTCCTATTGAAATAGTATTATGTCTTTTATTTGTAGTTTTGATTCAAATAACAGGGAATTGTTACTATTTCTTTTTTGAGTAATTATGTGATACCTACCTAAAAAATTTAAATCAATATTACATATCATTTATAACCCACTAATTTTTATTTATTTATTTACATTTCAGATAACATGATCCATTTTTAGTTGTTATTTAATTTACATATGTACAATGCCGAAAAACTTATTATATTAAAATATTCATAAAATGTTTAAAAATCGCAGAGTTATCTGTCAACAATGGTTTTTAAGATGCTGTTGGCGCTAGCTCGTATCCTCTCTAGCAACGACGCTGTTTTCTTCCTAATAGTTGCATGAAACCCGTCAGTTCTTGCTTCGGCAAACATTTGAGAGGCACTAAAAAAACGAGGTAATCCCATCAGCGTCCTAAAACCCTTGTTGTATTGGATTCGCAGGACGTTGATGGCTTTCTTGATGTACTTGGTCCGCAGATTACTATAATGAAATTTTGCATGTATTTATTACATAATTCTGCTGATGGTATGCTTATCACCTGCATTAGGAGAGAATAGTCCAACATACTAGCTTACTGCGGATTAACAATGTCTTCGCCAGTCTTGTTGGTCATGCATTTTGCCCAATCGAGTTTAACAAGTCATAATAGTGTATATATATCTCACCAGAGTAAGTATAGCTTATTTAATTAGTATGTATTTTTTTAAATAATATATTTATCGAATTTAATAATACGTAGGTATATTAATTATCATATTAAATCTGCTCTAAGCTAAACTAAGGTATATTCATATGCCAACAACCCCACTGCATACAAAATAAAAAAGGCAACTCAAAATTGATGAAAAAATATTTTAGAGTAAACTTTTAACTCAGTCTCAATAAGGAAAATAAAAATCAAATTTCACAAAAGTGAATCTCAATCACAAAAAAATTTCACAAAAAAAATCTGTTGTTTGTTTGTTTGTTTCTTCTGAATATATAACAAAAAGAATTTATGTTTTTTTTTTGTTTCAGCATGTAGTAGTAAAAATATGACAGAATAAATAATGATTGGCTATCCTCACTTAATTATTCTTCAAAATTTTGATTACGAAAAAAGATTTCACTTTATCTTTTTCTTTGTTATATACATATACAACTAACTGGGACACGCGGATTCACCCGCCTCGGCTTTTACGCCAGAAGCCGAGACGTGATTGTAAAATTAGATAGTCTATATAAGAATTGGGGTATCAAAATATGTTTATATATTTGTTTGTTTGTAATTATTATTTGTTCATATAGTGTTTATTAGAGGAATAAAAGATGCTTTCTTTCTTTCTTTCTTTCTTTCAAAAAATGCAAAAAAAATCTTTAATATTCGACTGGTAAAAACAAACTCTAATAAGAACTAATAAGAACTAAGCTGCAGAGCCTGGCATATAGACGCAAAATTGCCTGTCTGTTTGCATTCTATAAGATGTACTTCAGAGAGTATGCTCGAGAACTGCATGAGATCATACCGCCTTCCCCTTTCTTCTATCGGACATGCAGACGTAGTGCTGGTTACCATCTTCACCTTGTCGAAATCCCTCTAATTCGGATGAAGTGCTTTAAAACATATTTTATAATGCGCACTGCTAAGGATTGGAACTCTGCCGGCGTCTGTATTTCCAAGCTCATACAACCTAAATCTTTTCAAGGTTTGAGTGAATAGCTTCTGGGTAAGCTCGCTCCATCGTCAGCCTCATCCTTCCTACATGGATAGATGTTGGTCAAGAGCAAACTTTATTATTAATATTAGTATAAATTTTTCCATAGGTATGTACTCGTATGTCACTGAATTCCTTGAAAAAGGCTGAATCGATTTTGATAAAAAAAATTTTGAATGGGCCCTTGAATGGTTTAGTTTCATAGTTGGATCCGGTGGGTGGCGCTGCGATCGGTGATTTTTAAAAAAAACGTTAGATGAAATCTCTAGTCAGTTTTTTTTAAAATTAAATGTTTCTAAGCCAATATATAACTTAGACATATTTGGCATATATTTGGGCAGTTCGTAGTTTACCTAATTTATTTATTTTATTTATAATTTTAACAATTTAAAAAGAAAACTAAATATACATTAATATAATGATAGCATTAAAAACCACCTAGGTTTAACCGTTTGCTATCATAATGCTTTAAATTATTATTAAAATATTAAAAGATTTAACATCTAATTATGTACAATTAATTACAATGTTGATATAATCAAATACAATTTAAAAAATATTTCTTTAATTTAACTTTAATATTTTTAGTGTTTATGCTGTTACACAGATCTGAAGGTAGGCTATTGATAAGGCGCGGGACAATATAGGCGGTAGTCCATTCCCCGTATATATTATTGGCACGCTGTGTACATAACCGCTTCTTTGAAATTGCCCTAGTGCATACAGGGTGTTCCATCACTCTCTTTAAGGATTCATTAAAATATTGTTCTTTCAGTAGTGAAAAAGCAAATTGAGTGTTTATTGGTAATATGTTACAGTGCTTAAAAAGATCGTTTTCATCTCCGTAACATATATTTTTTAATTTAGGTGAGACTAATGTTCTTAGAATTTTTACCTGTATTTTGTAATTCACTAGTAGGTTTTATTTATATTTTTTATAATATTTAGATATTTGTTGTATAACCTCTATAACGATTTTTGCTTTCTTTTCAATACAATATGCTTTAACTTGATATATCCAATAAGTAAATTAACTTAACATCACAACACTTTGCGTTGCGTGGCGAACTCTCAAGATAAAAATGTTGAATGCCAATGGAATATTACTCTTAATTAGTTACATTAAGGTCCATCGCGATCTTAAAGTAGCGATTCTCATTGCGTGCCTCGTAATGCATCATCAATCATACGCCGTGGCACATCAATAGAGAGCAAATACTCTGTAACTGGTTCCCAACTACAAAGCGATTTTAATCCAGATAGATTTATAAGCTGAGTAATTTATAGTGGGGCTCGCTCGTTGCATTGAAATATGTGCTGTCTTGCCGCGACAAATTTCTGATTTTCAATTCCTAGGACTGCTATTTGTATGTACCTTTGGAAAGCTATATAGAATAGATTTACAACTTCCCTTACTAGTTGTACGTTGGATAACAAAGGCTTTGTTCGCCTCCATAATTGTCTTAGTTAATTAAAAACGTTTGCAGATTGTTATCTTACGTTAGCGTTCATTATCTCGGAGAGCCTGCACCTCGCGGTTTCTACTTTCTATTTCACCGCCGAGCTTTTTACCTGTCCTTTCAAAAAATAATTAATTTCAAATATAAAAGTTCACTAAGTAAGTAAGTATTTAAAGTTAATTAAAGATTTAATATGTCGGATAAGACTCATTGAATTTTCATTCAAGAAACACCAATGCATATCCTGTGCGAGTGTGGCCCCCTGATGCACAAGCGCAGTCACATCCTAGGAAGCCACACAATGGCTTGTGAAGATGTGAAGAATGCCTCTATCAAAAAAGTACTACAGTTTCTTAACGTGGTAGGTATAGATAGAGAGCTTTTAGTGCACGTGGCGATCACAATATTCCAGCAATGGACGAAGTGATACTGGTACTCTAGCAGACAGAAATAGCCACAAAGACAAGAATAAAGAATAATTCATTGAATTTTATATAGGCTATTTGTTACCTTAGTTCGAAGTACAAATATAACAAAAAAAATGTTTCCTAACTTTACTATGTAAGTAAACTTAAGTAATAAAACAGAGAATTTTTTTAAAGCTATTTCCCTAATAAATGTTGCATTTGTTTGTTGGTTTGTAGCAGAATTAGGCAGCTTCCACAATGGTTTAACTACCTATCTATACAGAACCCCTTTCCCTATTCCCTCCTAATCCCTTATCCTTAATCCTACTGTAGTCGGCAGCGCACTTGCAGCAGCTTTGGCGTTGCTTGTGTTATAGGCGACGGTCGCCTCCTACCATCAAGTGGACCGTCAGCCTGTCTACCGATCTTAATATAAAAAAAAACAGGTAAAGATAAAGCATTTCACTATCTTTTTCGGCTCATTTTGCTAACGGGTTATCTTTTAGAAGCTATGTCTAGCTTTAGATTATTAATAGAAGATAAAATATGGGGCATTCGTGAATTTTCATGCGGTTTTCACAGCAAAGTTTAGCCTAGTGCTGTAGGCATTTATATTTTTCATCGAAATCGAATTATAGGATCGGGAAGAAAGAAAATAACTTTAAATTCGCCCTTTGTTACTTTTATTGGAAATTCGAAAGTAATAATGTTTGTATACACAAATGTAACCTATTCACTCAGACCGACAAAAACTATAGACAGAGCCCTTACGAACAAAAACGTTTTAAAAAATGAAGCCGATTCGCTGAAGATATGTGCATAACCCTATTTGTCGTATAGTGGCCATGTGTTTGTGTATGCAATTAAAAATGTTATCCACTAACAACTTTTACCACAATTAATTATTATAATACTTATTCAACAAAAAATATAGTCAGTATCAACTATTCGCGTCAGACTAGAGAGCGGCCGTCACCCTATTCCAGAATCGTCTTCCTATTACCTGCCTCACTTAGGAGTGTGTATTGTTCCTTCTAAAGTTTTTGTCGGTCTGAGCCTATTCATCCGCAAGGAATTCGATTAGATCGAGTTTATTCGGGAACTCTTTAATATTGCGAGATAACGAGTAGCCTAATGAGAATCTCAGCTTCCATAAAAAACCAAACAATTATTACACACAAATTAAACAGTAACAGAAAAAGGAAAGCACTGATATTCCGTAGGAACCTTTAGTTCAACACACACACGCTCATGCATACACTCACCAAAACAATGATTAAATAACACAGCCGTTTACAACAATAATAACAACCTGACAATAAAACCCGATTATGAAATAAATAAGTGATATTTGTTTCAAAATCACAGTATTCTATTACGTACCAGATTTGTTTAAATAATATTAAGGGTGAGGCAGACTGACGGCCCGCTTGATGGTAAGTGGCTACCGTCGCCTAATGACACAAGCAACACCCTTACACGTGTGCTCCAGGAATTTGTTTACTGCTCGCTTGAAGAAGCCTATATTGCAGTTAGATGGAAACACCTTTGAAGGCAGATTTTTCCAAAGTTCGCGTGGGATAAAGTTTCTACTCATCCGTATACTGTGCGCATTGGTACCTTATCCAAGTTATTCGGATAAGCTTCGCATATATGGCGCGCAGTGCGGTGGTAAAAGTTTGACATAGGCATTATTTGGTTGTACAGCCGGTAGAACACACAAAGAGAGGCTACATATCTTCTTAAAATAATAGGTTCTAATCGTTGCTGTATAAGCAATTCGTCGCTGCAAGGTGTCAAATGGATCTAGCTGGTACTAGGCGCGCCAGCCCCTAGGTGAGAGCAGTACTCCATTTGGGGCGTAATTTGGGCCTTATAAATAATAAGGCGCTGTTCCTGTGTGAATTACAGCTTTGCTCAGTTCTATACGCCAATTTGGAGAAGCCTTTTCTTCCAGATGACACCTAAATTCGACCCTGGTCGAAATGTACCCAACACACCAAGGATACCAATGCTCTTAGATATTTCAAGGGGGGTTACATCATTTATTTACTGTAAAAAGCTTTAAGCAGAATATCTAGATTAAATATCTTTAATTTATATAGCGACGCGACCCCGGCTTAGCACGGGATCCATTTTTTCTGCAAATTATATACACAACCAGTGAAAATCCTACCAAAATCTATTCAGATCAGACCAGAACATTTTTTTTTTCTAAATTTAAACGATTCATCTCTTAAAGAAAACTTAGTTCAAACATTGACGCCAGAACTGTGTAAGTTTTGATCTTGATTACCATCGTAATAATTGCAAATTAATCATCTTTATTGTACGCGTCGTTTTAATTTTTTACGCCCCAATATCCATCAATGTTTTCGCTTACATCATTGTCTTAGCAGATAAGGTTCCCCTCTCAATCTTCCTTAGCGGACTTTAATTCCGTAAGTAGGCTGGCGTCATCGCCGTAATGGCACCTACATCAAAACCGATACAAGCTTATTGTTATAGCTGTCCCACACCAACCCGATTGTTCAGTCACTGGTGCGAGCGAGAGGCTCATCAGCCACGTGCACAGTTCCCAGATTAAAATTGATTGTGTGGACGTTGCCTCTATCTGCGGGACGCGGAGCGATTGATTCTTCATCAATCTTTATTCGCGGTGTTTATAGCTTTTTTCTTATTTCGGCGAAAGTCGTTAAATGAGCGTCACGACCCAGTGTTTTGTTTTTTAAAGGTTTTTTGTTTTATCTACACTTGTCCGATTTAATTAATCCGTCCAGCGGAAAGCGAAACGAATAACACGTCTTTATTTTAATCTCTTTTTGATTTCTTAACTAATTAGTCGCTCTACAAGAACAAGCTAATTATACTGTTTTTTTAATACCGAGAATTTTACATTTTATAGAAACAGAGATGTTCAGAGTAAAATGGTATAATTTTTACACTTATGGCCACTTACTATTTTGATAAAGAGGAGATAGAGAAATATGCTCTGAGTTCCCTTAATACACTCATCGATCTACAACAGGAGCTTATTCTATGTTTACTGCTGCCAGTCGGACTGCTCAGTTTATGTCTGCCTAAACATGCATTCTTGCTTCTTTCTTTCTTTTCTTGAATATTTTATTTATTTATTTATTTACATTATTTTAGCGACGCCCTCAGCACATACATATACTTAGATTATACAACATATTATCTTTGACAAATTATTGAATATATAATATAAATGGTATGAAAACAATATCATGGCATTCTTATTAGTAACTGAGTCATATATTTAGAAACGCTTCAAATACCGACACTAAAACCTTTTGACAAAAGCTTTGACGATGATAATTAGAACTGCTCAAAACACCAGCAAGTATGCACAAGTTCTTCTATCGGACATGCAGACGTATGGCTGGTTACCATCCTCACCTTGTCGAAATCCCTCTAATTCGGACCAAGCGCTTTAAAACATCTTTTGTGATGCGCACTGTTAAGGATTGGAACTCCCTGCCGGCGTCTGTATTTCCGAGCTCATACAACCCAAATCTTTTCAAGGTTCGAGTGAATAGGCATCTTCTGGGTGAGCTCGCTCCATCGTCGACCTCATCCTTCCTACATGGATAGATGCTGGTCAAGAGTAAACCCATCTTTAATTTAAAAAAAAATCTAATTGAAGGTAGGACACATTTAAAATGGAGGAATGAATCATTTAACCCATTCTTTCCCTGGGTCAGTAGTTATGTACTAGATTGTAGACTAATTGAATCGCACTTGAACCTCGTGGTATGTGACTTGTTAAGGGAAACGAGGAATCTGGTGCTGGGGCATAAAATACAATGTAGTTGTTCAGCGTGGCGATAAATTCACTAACTAAACTTTGTCTTACGTATATCAGTTTACGTAAAGAGGCCACCGGGTGGAATCGAGCACGCTATCACACTGAGATTGCACTTTACGATCCTCATAAATTTCAAAAAGCTAAACGGACTTTGTAAATATTTACCTTACGGACAGGTTTTCTAAGATTGGATTCTACTTAATAAATTGTACGACTATGTCCAAGCGCCGTCGCCGTCGGATTCTAAAGACCATAATATACTAAGCCTATTAGTCAAGTACTTATTATTATCCCATTGAACTTCTTTTTTAATGGTGTATAATTTTGTAAAAGCTTTCAATTTGATTATTTATTTATTTATTTATAAACAAATAGTGTCATTATATGAAATAGCCAGTAATGCCTTAAATCCTTGATAACGTTTTTTTAGGGTTTTTAGGGATCACTCGTATGTCCGTCTGTCCAACCATCCCCCCCCTTATCTCTGAAACTACTGAACCTAAAGTTATGAAAAACAATACAGAAATTAGTTTCCTACTTATAGATTATAGGAAAACCTATAAGAAGTCCATGATATTAAAATAACGTGGTAAATCACTCAATATTGTGCGGATAGGTAACATCGTACGGAACCCTCTTCACTCGGGTTCAACTCGCACTTGTCCCGTTTTTTTTTATATATTGTAACGGGATGCAATCAGGCTGACGGTCCATTTGGTGGTAGAAGTTAACGTCGCATAAGGGTCCAAACAACACCAAGGCGGATTTGTTTACGGCTTGTTTGAATAGTCTAGGTATATAAGTTGTCACATTCAAAAGGAAGATTGTTCTAAAGTTCCAGAATAAAGTTTTTACTCATCCGGACTGTGCATAGTAGGACCTTATCCAAGCAAAGCACGGAGTACGGTGGCATAAATTCGGGGTAGGCATTAATTGGAACAACTCATCAGAACATTCACTACTATGGAACCGGTAGAACACACAAAGAGAAGCTACATATCTTCTTAAACATAGACGCAGAGCTTAAGCTGCAGAGCCTGGCACATAGACGCAAAGTTGCCTGTCTGTGTGTATTCTATAAGATGTACTTCGGAGAGTGTGCTCGAGCTGCATGAGATCATACCGCCTTCCTCTTTCTTCTATCGGACATGCAGACGTATGGCTGGTTACCATCCTCACCTTGTCGAAATCCCTCTAATTCGGACCAAGCGCTTTAAAACATATTTTGTGATGCGCCCTGCTAAGGATTGGAACTCCCTGCCGGCGTCTGTATTTCCGAGCTCATATTACCCAAATCTTTTCAAAGTTCGAGTGAATAGGCATCTTCTGGGTGAGCTTGCTCTATCGTCGGCCTCATCCTTCCTACATGGATAGATGCTGGTCAAGAGCAAACTCATCTTTAATAATAAAAAAAAAACACAAAAGAGTTTTAACTGTTGTTGAGTGAGCATTGGATCGTCAACAATTCAAACAAGTCAAAGCTGTAGTGCTAGATCAAAAGGATCTAGCTGGTATTTTGGCGCGCTAGCCCAGAGGTGAGAGTGATGAGGAATGAAGAGATTCGTTGAAGTAGCAGTGGACAGGGTACGTAGTAAGGAGAGCCGACCGACGCTGGGGCCGGAAGGTTCTCGAGTGGTGGCCACGGACCAGCAAGCGCAGCGTAGGACGCCCACCCACAAGGTAGACAAACGATCTGATAAGGGCCGCGGGTCTAAGGTTGATCCGGGCTGCTTTTAAACGATCTTATGGCCAGCATTGGACAATTGGACATCTACGTCTACCTAACATGATGGACTATTGTCCATCATGTTAGGTAGATGTTAGGTAGAATCTATTATTTCCATGGAGAGTCTTCCGTAAAATAATATATTAATATAATATTGACGAGCCCGTTGGATGAATGGTTAAGGTGCTCTGCGCTCTGTTCTACGGTTTTCGGGTTCGATTCCCGGCAGAGTCAATTTTGAAAATGAACTTTTAAAATTTGGCTCTGGTCTGGATCTGGAAAGTAGTGGCAGGGCACACTGCGTTTCGTAATCATTTGGGCAGCCCGTCTGGCGGTAGTAACCACCCCCTTACAAAATACTACCGTGAAATAACAGCACGAATGCTGTCGTGTTTCGGTGAGTGAGTAAGGGATGCCGGAGCCCGTTTTCCTATCCAATCCCTTATCCTTAATCCTACTGTAGTCGGTAGCGCACTAGCAGCAGCTGCGGCGTTGTTTTTGTTATAGCCGACGTTAGCCACCTACTATCAAGTAGACCCTTAGCCTGTCTGCCGATCTTAACGTTAAAAAAATATTATACCATATATTGTTGTATTAATACATATATAATATTCTATTTAACATTACTACGGTTTGCAAGTATATATTAAGATATTTATGAATCGCCTTCACAAAAACTACTACCTTTTGCCTGCGATTTCGTTCGCGAATTCATAAATTATAATCTATATGTTATCTACGATTACTATAAAATTTCTTACATGAAAGAGTTAGAAACGTCCAAACAAGCGTACCCACTCATAAACTTTTTT
This sequence comes from Bembecia ichneumoniformis, assembly GCA_910589475.2. NCBI lineage: Eukaryota > Metazoa > Arthropoda > Insecta > Lepidoptera > Sesiidae > Bembecia > Bembecia ichneumoniformis. The sequence continues at coordinate 18,580,019 of OU342525.1, read as the reverse complement.
TTATAGAATGTATATATACAATTATATTCTCGGAATAGAAAGAAAATATACTATACATCACGCCTTTAACTATCTTACTGTGATAGATACTTATACCTACATTTTCGGACTACAATAAAAGTTAAAAAATTTACGGACACCCTGCAATAAAAGTACAATACTTTAATTTAATTGTAACGTGAAATTAAATTAAATTCGTTCCAAAAATAAATCTAAACGATTTAAGTTACAACGACAAAGGACATTTATAACTTTAAAACTCTTATTTTATCTTGACTCGAAGTTAATACTTTCGAGTTAATGACGGACACAAATAAATCGTCAAATTAAGCCTCCCGAACTTTATGATCTCTGTTGAAGTGTCCGACGCCTCCAGAATTGTCGTTAATTAGACAACAGGTTTACGATGTTCCCGAAGTTATGGACTCTGGAACAGCAACAACGGCTTACGGAATCTTTGACAGATATATTTAGATCACCATCTGTCGCTTGCATTTGAAGAATTCTAATGAGGAGCTGGGTGACAGCTAATACGGCTTATTTTGTTTTTTTGATTATTATAAGTAGAATCAATAGTGAATATTATTGCTAAAATTATTTATCTAATAGTTTTAGTAAACGAGATCCTCGATTGGAATTTCTTTTTTGGAATTTTTATATTTTTTAAAATTACTATAATAAATTTCCCAATACGTTTGGTATATTTTTTGAATATGTATTTTACTGAACATAAGACATTAAATTGGGATGTTATTTTTCTATTCATATTATCACGCATAATCAGTAAAATTTATTATGCAAAATTATGACCTTTAATATGTAAAAAAAATACAATAGATCAACTGAAAACTCACACGCAAAGTTTTATTCGAGTTCGAGTTGTGCAGGGTTTCCCAACCTTTATTTCGCCGAGCCTTCCCAAACCAAAAACAGTATTTTCATGAAAACCACCCCCTAAAAAGTGTGTTCAGCATAAATAAGAAAAAATTTTTTTATATTAACTATTTATATATTTATTGAAATTCAAATAAATAATTTTATTTATTCGAATTTCAAGTAGGTACAATACAGTTACAACATATTTATTTATTTATTAAGCATCAAATTACTCCCCCCTGACATTTCTTTACGCGCCCCTAGGTTGGGAAGTCCTACTCTAGAGACCAAGATATATGAGAACGATGATAGCGTTCAAGTTCGATGATAAATTTCAAGATATACCTTCCGATCTTAAATATTGATTTAGACATATAATATTTATTTTCATTTATAAAGGTTTACCTATATCGAATTCATTACGTATCCTTATTTTCTTTTCGCTTTCCCACAGGGAAAAGTCGTCGCGACGTTTTTTAGTCAAAGCTTTTCTCGCTAAATGGAAAACAGAAACATATTTGTTTAACCAATATAGGTCTCTACTTGCATTTACTTACTACGAAATGTAAACATTTAGAACGAAACAAGTTAATTTCAAACGTTTAGCAATATGTTGAAAAGGTTTTCTTATGCTTATTTTGCACCGCTTGTGACATAGTAGGAAGCATTGCATACAACAAAATGTCACCGTACAACTAGTACCGATTCCAGAGAATTCCACTGTGCGAGCAGAACAGTGATGCATTAAGGTGAAATTGAGATTTTTTTGGAATAGTTAATACTGTAGATGACGACAGTGTAAAATCAAGAAAAAATTAATTTAAAACAATTTACTAGCTGAGCTTTTTAATTAATATTTTTTTATTACAATTAATAATTTATTTTCATCATAATATAATAAAAATTAAATTAAATAGATTCACATTTCTCCATCTTCCTATTTCTCTCTATACACTCACCGTGCACTCACCCAATGATTTTGTTTCTTTGAAAAAGTATTTCACTTATAGCTTGTACTGTTTTAACCAAAGATGTTGTATTAGTCTGTACCTATAGATGGATCACAAATGCAGCAATATTTTATTCTTTCTAACACCTTCAAATTGTCATAAGATTGAAAGAGACATACATATATAATCTGTCGGGTCGAAGTCGAGTGACTGTCTCCATTTTGACTATACAATGCAAGCTAAAGTTATAGCGTATAATAGTGCTGTGCATTTTTATTGATAACTAGATATCGTTGATATAGATTTTAAATATATGACGGATAAAAAGTATGGCTAAATGCGTTTCGGTGTACTGTTTGGTTATTCAATATAAATAAAATGTGGGTGCGTACTGGTACTCGCCGCATTGCTAATCGGTTGTATGAGATTGTATGCAACCTCTCGCATTTATTTCACCAAAATATTTCAAAAGAATAGTTATTTTTTGAGTAGAAATATTTAGAATCCATCCTTAAGGGGTAGAACGGGAGTAGGTTTTTATTACGAGAGAAAAAAAACTCGATAATCTTAAAGTTTTATTTTTAGAAACGATATCACAGATTGGATAATCTGTGATATCGTTTCATTTTAATCTGTGATATCGTTCATCTGTGATTCGTCAACATTTTAATTTTAAGACTTTGTTGACGCTTGGGTATCCACGTATTTATTAGTAAGTTTTCTTTTTCTGGGTAATTTCTGAAAAGAAAGAGTTTTTGGTTATTAATGATTCAAAAGATTTTCATAATTTTCATAGATTGAAGCATAACTTCTTTATAACTTATAGATATTACTTACTGGTTTACACGATGGTGGTAATTTTGGGAATATTGTCGGCACTGCATACGAGCGTAGAATTTTACGCTGATATCCTTGGCGAAAGCAAGAATCTTCAAAGTTCATCGAGCATATTCTTGTATATTGCGAAGCTCTCCAATCGTCGGCTTTTCTTACATTTTTTGTCCACATTTTTTTTTAAATCGATGTCGGTGGGAAATCTGTTATAAATTGATAAAAATTACTTTCAACCTGCAGTGTCTAGAAATTGTCAACACTCTACTAAAAATAAATTAGTTATCGATATCGATAAACTTATCAAGATCAGACTACAGCACTATAAAGCAAGACAAATGTCAAATATTCCGATTAACTTTGGTTTTTGTAAATTTTAGTTATAAACACCAGCTTTTCTTTAAATAAATCAACCTTAGAGCTGTGTATGCATGTACAATGATTCATTTTTAGTAAATAATTATAAAAATTTGTTTACAAAACACCAAAATTAATGAGTGCGAGCTGTGCGACTTACCGGTGAAATGATATGTTTCCATTATTCTCCTTCAAAACACCCACTCTACTTGGACAAACGGGAACAGTACAAGCCATTCTTGGCAAGCAACAGATTTATGAAATCACACTTTCAGATTTTTAAGTATTTTAAATCACATAAAGCTAAACGCGCTTGTTAACCAGCATGATATAAACAAATATGACGTTGCCTTTTTTATGGTGCGCAGCGTTTTAAGACGTCATATTCGGCTATTGTTATCTCTTTTTAACATACGACATGCAGCCATTAGAAAGACGGGTATCGAGTATCGAAGGAATCTTCAATTTTTATTGTTCCATCTATACACTAATACAATTATCTTTGGTTTTAACGTATGAAAATACGTTCTGTGTAATAAGCGCAGACAACTCCATCTAGTAGAAACAATCTCTGGTCTGTGAAGAAATATACATCTTAAATGTCGACGTTTTTATCAAAGATGTTGTATAATACAATTATCTTTGGTTTTTATATAATGCAGATATTTTATGTCATTGTCATGGTGACGGCCGAGTAGACACTCAAGGTTCGGCGGAGTTTAATTTTTGGAGTCTTTATTACCTTTCCAGCCGCTGGCCCCTGGCTAGCATTAAGTAAGTAACAAAAATGTCGGTCTCAAGATGGCAAAACCCTGATTCAACACACAAAAAAAGTTTTTAATGATACAATGCTGACAAAAAAGTAAAACACAAGAGGGCAGTCGACAAAATCCGTCGAGGACAAAATCCCACTTCATCCGAAAGGAGACTTGGTGTCCGATTGACGTCGTCGTGCTACAGGCGCGAGTCCAGCAAGTGACTTGATCCTGCGGTCGGCTTTATCACCTCGTGCGATGGCCAATCTCCAAATGCTGACAAATGACGTGGACAGCCTGGACAGAGCCTTGGTATCCCTAAGGAGTCGTACAACAGGCGCTAGTTCAGCGGTTCGCTTCCTGTATAGGTTACCAATTTAATTGTGCGATAACCTGCCGAGCACCACTCCAGACGGCAACGTCGACGGGAGTGTGACCTCAGCCTACCCTGACGCTGCGGAGGACTGTGAGACCCTTTAGTGATTGAATTTGACTTACACGTAGACATCGTCTTCAAGGCATATGTGAATAGTGTGTTATTATGATTAAAGTGTTGTTGTGACAAGTACAGTGTTTTCATTTACCTTGGGATAGTAGGCACCCAGGGATAATTAGAGTCTCATGTAATACGACAGAGTAGTCGGTGGTAACTTCACGGTTACACTGTGTGTTTTTAAATAAGATTACGTATTCATAGCTGTGTTCCGAAACATTCCATCAACTTTGCCGTCAACCTGCCTGCCATCCTTTTTAATATTAAAAAACATTGACTAACTAAATAAATGATATAATTTTATTACTTTTTTATGTAAAACACCTCTTTACTCAACTTACAGAACCAAATGGACTTTCCGTTGATTGACGTTTTTAATTATCGAACCCTGTTTTTGGAGCCGATTTGTTTTTAAAATATACACAGAACTTTTTAATGGGTGTCGAGAGTTAAAATCGATCGTCCCAGTTTCGAAGACAATTTTGGAGAACACGTTCGAGGCTGTATATTTTTAATTTGTTTATTTATTGAATAAACAAATTAACGCGTTATGGTTTCTGGGACAAATTAAACAAATTACCCGTGTAATTTTTCATTTTTATTTGTTTAAATATTTAAATCTTATCAACTAGGATTAAAACAACTAAACAACTAGGTTCTTTATGGCCGGTCGTAGATTGTAATCTGGTAAAAAATCGGCGACGAGATCTCGGAAACTGTGTGAGGGGTTTGTGGCATGTCATAGAGGGTCATCGGGGGTTATCACACTGCGACCTAAGACAAAGAAAAAAAGACCTAAGACCTAAGAAGAAGAAACGCGGATGAAGTCGCAACGCAGGAAGTTAGTTACAGGTTAGAAAGCTCCATTTGTATGAATGTTCTTCTAATAGTCATAGGACTAATTCTAATTTTGCATAGGATTAAATCTCGGTCTTCTAATAGTCAATTCTTTGACATTTGTCACCAGATCGTCGAAATGCACATTCTATGAGAAAGAACTGGTAATAAACGCCATAGTTGCTCAACATCAGTTTGCTATAGGTATAATAAGCAAACATCACCAGTCTAAAGATGCCCAATCAGTCAAAATTAAACATTATACATATTAAATAGACTTTTGTTTTACTACTCTTTTGTATTTTTACATAATTATCATTATACAATTTTGTATAATGATAATTATGTAAAAAATTATTAATGTTACTAAAATATTAATGTGACGTAAGCTCTTCGACGATAATAGTAATACTTTGGTTTTTAAAGATAAATGTGGGATGTATTTTGAATTATGCATTTGATAGGAAAGACTTTAAGATAGTAATTTTAGACTTAGTATATTTTTTACGGAATTGCAGTTCAGTCAGAAGATTAAAAAATTTGGAGCATCTACCTCAGACTTTTTTATTTTTTAGAAATTCCTAAAACTTATTGAAAAGATAATGGAAATATTCCTTCTTTTGTGGAAACGGCGTGTAAATAAATGATAACGGGAGTGAGTTTTTATTCGTAGCGTGATGTTATATAGCCTATAGCCTTCTTCGATAAATGGACTATCCAACACAAAAAGAATTTTTCAATTCGAACCAGTAGTTCCTGAGATTAGCGCGTTCAACCAAACAAACAAACAAACTCTACAGCTTTATAATATTAAGTATAGATTAATTCATTTCCATAGTTAAAATTAAAATGCTTGACTAGTTGAGGGTCTACATTGATTACAAAACACTTTTAACTCACGCCAACTTTTCAATCATTAACATAATACATAAGTAATTGTAGAATGTAGGTTTTCTCGGCCGGTATCCATATGAGTTGTGGGTTTCCGGGATGATGGCCCAGGTCTGTTGGAAATTCTTCCAAACGTTTCGTCAACAACTGCGGTTGACATCCTCAGTGGTGTAGTCCGTGTTAGAAGAAAAAGTACATCAAAAGTTTTTTTTACGAGGGGAGAAATCTTCAAAAGATACCTTATGAACCCATGCCGCATGCAATGCAAGTGTCCATAGAGGTTATGTGGGACTTTTACCGCACTAAAACTACCCTCGAGATGGGTGTGGTTCAGTCCATAGGGGACTTTGGAACCGTCACCGGGCGTCGGGGGGGCGAGAAGCGCCCGGCCCTTACAAATAAGAACTTAACTAAAGCTTAAGCTATGAGGGACCGGCTAGCCCTGGAGGGCCACTTGCGACGGCCACGGCGACAGCCGCGGCCGGTACAAGTGGTCCCCGGGCCGGGAGGTCCCTCGCAGGCGCTGCCAGGTCGCGCCTCGGAGGTGAGAAGGGGCGCGGCGGTCTTCCTCTTCTTTCACGATGTCGGGGCAGCTGCACGTCGTTGTCATCACCAGCAAACGCCGCGTTTGCTGCTGTGATGGGGTCATCCTGGTCCAGTAGGATGTGTCGAGGTCGTCTTCTGAAACGAGAAGGAGTATCGTTAGTGTCAGGAGTGTAAATGAGAGAACTGACCACTAGCGGATTAGGATGGCGAGGGAGTTTGTCGTAGTACTTCAAGGCGAAGTCCTTGATGCACTTGACGATGGAGGGAAGGTTAAGGTCGTGGTGGAGGTCGACGTTGCGGATGTACCATGGGGCGCCCACAGCTCTCCGCAGGAATCGGTTCTGAATGACTTGAAGGGATTGGATATGTGTGGGAGCAGCGTGCGCAAAGACAACGCTAGCGTACGTCATGATCGGTCTGACGCAGACTTTGTACAATGTCACCTTATCTCTAAGGGCCATTGTACTCCGCCTGCCTATGAGGCACGTCAGGCGACCCAGGACGAACGCTGCCCTGTCCCTGACACGCTTTATGTGAGGACCGAACGTGAGTCTTCGGTCGAGGGTAACACCGAGGTATTTGGTCTGATGGAGTCTCGCTCGAGAAGTCGAAAAGTGCAGAAGTGAAGTGCAGTGATGTGATGTACTTTTTCTTCTAACACGGACTACACCACTGAGGATGTCAACCGCAGTTGTTGACGAAACGTTTGGAAGAATTTCCAACGGACCTGGGCCATCATCCCGGAAACCCACAACTCAATTACATTAATTAAATAAAATCATAATTTATTTTAAAATCTTAATAACACAACTAAAATTAATAAATTAAGACAGAAAGCCTATTAATCTATCTGTTCGAATTCTTATTTGGAAGAGTAATATTGTCAGTATCATAAAACTTTTGTGACATGGGTCTTATAAGAAAGAAAATCTAAGAAACAAAGGATAAGTGTACGTCAATAAAGAAACCGTTTAAAATATTACTTGTAAAATAATGTGATAAATGAATTTAATCTCTTGCAATCAGTACAACTCCCACTCAATCCTTATTAGTTCAATGTGTAGGACGACTCGCCAATAAGGTGTTTAAAAGCCTTTAGGTATCACGACAGTTCCGTTCACTATCAAATTTCTTACTTTCTAGCAACGGACTTAAATATTAATTGATGTCATTTGACTACAATGTCAACATTTGATATTGTTTTTTTTTAACCCAATATTTGTTAAAGTTTGAAATAAATGAAAGAAGCTCTTGAATATTTGTCTAATATTGACATATTTTGAACATTTGTCCAGTAGGTACATGGTTAATTTGAACTTGCTCTTGATAATATTTTTTTTACGATTAGTACCTAATTTTAAAAAAATACTTTATTTTATTTCTATTCAAAAAAAAAAAAAAAAACAATTTGTACACGTTGTATACTTATGTTGCCTTGGTCAAAAAATAGTTTTTAGAATTTTTATCTGTTTATCTGTGCGTTTGTGCACGCCAATATCTGAAACAGCTTAACCAATTTGAATACAGTTTTTACTGATGTAATGTAGCAAGCTTAAAGCAAGCAAAAACATAACAGTTAGGCGCTATACCGAATACCACGAGTACGAAGTTGCGAGCTCAGCTAGTACCTATATATTTATTTATTTATTTATTTATTTATTTATTTATTTATTTATTTATTTATTTATTTACTTAGTTACAGTTATAATAATGCTATAAGCATTAGCAGTAGCAGTATAAGCGGCAGTAATCCAAATTTGGGGTATTATAACAGAAGACCCAGACATAAAAGTACGAGCTATTGATTTTAGTTGGTCGTGCAATGAATATCTTCACCGTGTCTTTTAACCTTTAGTTATTTCATCTCCCTTTACGATGGTTTTCAATACAAGCTAAATCTAATGAGCCCATTGGATGAGTGGTTAGGGTGCTTGCCTTAACGCTCTGTTCTAGGGTTCCCGGGTTCGATTCCCGGCAGGGTCAACTTTGAAAAATCAACTTTTCAAATTTGTCTCTGGTCTGGATCTGGAAAGTAGTGGCAGGCCACACTGCGTTTCGCAGTCATTTGGGCAGCCCGTCTAGCGGCAGTAACCACCCCCTTACAGAAGACCACCGTGAAATAACAGCACGTGTGCTGTTGTGTTTCGGTGAGTGAAGTAAGGGATGCTAGAGCCCATTTCCCTATCCCTTCTCAATCCCTTATCCTTAATCCTATTGTAGTCGGCAGCGCACCTGCAGCAGCTTTGGCGTTGCTTGTGTTATAGGCGTTGACCATCAAGTGGACCGCCAGCCTGCCAATTGTACTTTGTTGTAAAAAATAAAATGTGTTTGTAGTGGCAGGGCGGACTGTGTTTCGCAGTCATTTGGGCAGCCGGTCTGGCGGCAGTAACCACTACCTTATAGGAGACGACAGGGAAATAACAACATGTATGTGTCGGTGAGGGAGTAAGGAATATCAGAGCCCATTTCCTATCCCTTTCCAATCCCTTATCCTTAATCCTACTATGGTCGCTGCGTTCTCACTTGCAGCACCTATGGCGTTGCTTGTAGTATAGGCGACGGTAGCCACCTACCATCAAGTAAGCCATCAGCCTGTCCTGTCGAACCTAACTTTAAAAAAATTCTTCAAATTTAATGCCAGAAAAGGCCTTCCATTAAGGCTAGACACACTGCGCTTTGCAGTTTTAATTGGTTTCTGTCGCCCGTCAAAGTGAATCTTGAAATAAAATCACGGGTGTGCCCATGTCACTCCGTACTTGAGCGCCGCTGGCCTGCTGAACATGTCTGCACGCCGACGCCTCCATCTCGCTACTCTGCTGTTTGGGGTGATGCGGTATGAAACGCCGTCCTACCTATACAGGAAGATCCAATGGCCCAAACGCGTGCGCAGATTAAGGTCCACGGCTGTCGTGCCTGTTCACAGGACCGCGGCCTTCCGAGGAAGTTTCAGGTTTGCGGCGTCCAAGTGCTGGAATGATCTCCCTCCTCCTATCCAAGGAGCGCCTAGCAAGTATACCTTTAGACGAAAGCTAAGGGTTTATTTGTTGACGCTCCAAAATTCATAATTCATCCAGCATTTTTCACCGCATTAATACACCAACATTACATGTAAGTTTTAACGTTTACTGTAATTACCAAATTTATTATTGATTCCTTTAGAATTTCCTTATTATTTCCGCGCCTTTTCTCTGTCATTGAAGCAGTGCATTGTGTATAGATTGTATATGTATTTTGTTATAACTTTTTATATTATTTCTTGCCTATGTATTTTTCGATGTATTTACATGTCTACATGTATGTATGCATATATTTGTATGTTTTTATATATGTGTGTATGTGTGTGTATGTATATGTATAATTATGTATATAGTAATTTATAAAGTATGTTTGTATGGTGCTCAATGAGTCACATACGGTGCTGGCTGAAAATCAGCGCTGTAGGTGCTTGTCTAGCACCTCAGCACAATGCTGAGTCAGTATCCGATTCGCTGCCGCGAGGACACACACACGTTTTTTTTTTATTTTATTATTCTCTGTCCTGTTTTGTATATAATGTCCGTGTCTCGTGCAGTGAATAAAAGTCTTTCTTTCTTTCTTTCTTTCTGTTTCTGCATGTGGGTAAGGAATGCCACACTCGATTCTCCTTTTTATTATCAATTAAGCCTAGGTCACGGGGAAAGTCTCCCAGTCATGGCGGTTTGAGCATTGAGCACTTGATACATGCTGGAGGACATGTGCAGGACTTATACCTACCTACAAATATGATGAGAACGGTGGTTGTGAAAAATAAAACAGGCGACATTTGTGATAGCCATTATTACAGACCTATTTCTTTTGTTTCTATTTTAGAGAAGGTGTTTGACAGTTTGCTTAATCTTCAGCTCGATAAATATTTATGTATTCACGATAACCAGTTCGGCTTCAGAGCGGGGTATCGACAGAGACAGCCATCCTGTGTCTTAAGCAGATTGTCAAGTACTATACGGTAAGAGAAACGCCCATTTACGCTTGACCTGACGAAGGAGTTTGACCAGGGTCTTGATTCTATATGGCAATTATATGATTTCACGCTTTTGTCTTACCTTATCAAAACACGTTATGTCTTATCATAGCATTTATATATATGTAAGAGAATTACTTTTTAGCAGATGTCGTAACAATTTGTGAGGATATGACGTGCTTTCTGTTAAAATATGCATATCAAAATAATGTACTAACGCCATCTATATATTATTATCTTATTATTGTGAACTGTGTAGGGTATGTCATGTGTGTGTAGTAAATAAATCAGTCAGTCTTGTAAAAGCTACCATTGTGTTTATATTACTTTCGAAGTAAGTAAGGAATCGCGCTGAATCGCTAAGTGGCGTTAGTGAGTTAGTGCCCAGGGTGTGTTTTGATATTTTACGGCAGAAACTGAGCACAACTTCTATGGCATTCTCTCGTCTCTCTCCTATCCTTATCCTTGTTTTGTTGCGAATTTGCTTATATTTATAGGCGACAGTATAGGCACTTAAGACAGCGTCTATAAAAAAAAAAGATAATATATAATATGCTGAAAGTTAATCATTTCTAAGAACAATTTTAACGGCGACATTGAAAACGGAAATGTACATTCCATTGTACCGTTAGAGACAAATTGTTGTCTGAGAAAAAAAATCTATAACAGAACCATTCCCGTGTTTCATGCTAATACTCGTACACCGATGGCCAGGCGAACGGAAGGTCGGAGCTTGTTTTATTTAAATAACTCCAAACGACATATCTCACTTTACCCTCTCCATGCCTTGTTTTAATGCCTTCATACATATTTAGGAGTTTCGTAACCGTGACTCACGACGCGTATGACGTTTGAATTATCTTCACAATTATTTTTTGTGTCCAACTGCTTTATAAGTGACGGTGTAACTTTGAGTTTATGGAGAAACTACAAAAGTTTATGGTTTATATCAACATCAAAAACGTACATAACTACAATATTTTTTTTAGTAAAAAGAAAAATTTGGTAACTACTATCCTAATCTATAATTCTATACTAATTTTATAAAGAGAAAAGATTTGTATGTATGTTTGTAGTGAATAAACTCAAAAACTACTGGACTGGATTTTAAAAATTCTTTCCCCTATGATGACGAGATGATAAAGATGATAATTAATTAATAATTAGTAGTGGCAGGGCACACTGCGTTTTCGCAGTCATTTGGGCAGCCCGTCTGGCGGCAGTAACCACCCCCTTACAGAAGACCACCGTGAAATAACAGCACGTGTGCTGTTGTGTTTCGGTGAGTGAAGTAAGGGACGCTAGAGCCCATTTCCCTATCCCTTCTCAATCCCTTATCCTTAATCCTACTGTAGTCGGCAGCGCACTTGCAGCAGCTTTGGTGTTGCTTGTGTTATAGGTGACGGTAGCCACCTACCATCAAGTGCACCGTCAGCCTGTCTGCCGACCTTAACATAAAAAAAAGATAAACAATTTAGGCTACAATTTGAGTGAAATCCGTCCCCTTGATGACTGCGCATCTACTTAATGTACTTTGTTTCCCCAAACTACACTCACAGCTCTGATAAAGATTAAAAATGAGTACATAGTAATCTGTACGCATTAAAAGGACTCCCTTTTTCTTTGTCTGTATTTATGCGCTTTATCTTTCAAAGTTGTGAACGGATTTTGTCCTTATTTCCATAAACGAAAAGTAGAATTTCTGAGGATGTTTGTGTGTACTAATAAAATATTATATATTATCTGAGCCCTCAACTTCGTACTCGTGGTATTCGGTATAGCGCGTAACTTTTTTGTTTGTAAACCGATTGAAGTGAAACAAACACCTAATGTTATTTATTTATTTATTTATTTATTTATTTTATTTTTGGGAAATTTACAGGTACTAATATTACATAGTAATAATTCAATAGAAACATACACCAAATAAAAAATTTCCACTTATAGCATAAAAGAGTAAATACAATTACAACTAGCATTCATAGTAGGCAAGATACACTAAAATAATGGATTATAATTTACTGAAAGAATTTTTCGGTTAAAATATTTCTGGTATTAACTATAGAGGTAACGGTTACGGAACGCTTACGGGTTCCGTAACGCTTACGGGCTTAACTGGTTACGGGAAGCTTTCTGAAATAATTCAGTGAAAACCGCATTCAAATCGGTTAGGCCGTTTCTGAGATTATCGTGCATAAACGCACAGACAAACAGACAAAAATTCTAAGAAAAACTATTTTTTTTTACCTCGGTAACATAAGTATACAATGTGTGGAAATTGTTCTTTTCCTTTGAAAAAATCTTTAATGTACAGACACGGCTCGTTTACGATTTCATTATATAAATAGACGAGTTTTTGTCAAAGAAATCGACAAAAATTTGTTTGAAATGGTCATTTCTCGCGTAGAATAAATCAGTGTCTTAATATAAAAGTCTTGATATAGATAAGTTAAAACCAAATTTTTTTCCGAATATGGCCTTAAATAGATCTACAAAAAGCCCGACCGCGGGCGCATCTAGTTAATTTATATTGGCTAATCTTTAATTAACCTTGACCTAGGCACTGATTACTTTTTTCTATATAGGTAATTATGTCTGCTAAGATATTATTTCTATGTAGTTATTCTTATGCAATCTAGCATTTAAATCTCCAAAACAGTATTATAAATTTTAAATTTCATTGTGAGAATGAAGAGTCATAGAGATGATTTGACACGCATAATAATTCGTGTAATGAACAGCCCTAAGCTTTTGACGTGGAACGAATCGAACCATTTTTTCTCTATCCACCAAAACTCGACATCAAAGGAATCCGTGTGTTTCGGGACAAAAAATATGCTAGTAATAAGTTAGTAATTATTTGTGGAACTTTTTGTCACGCCTTCGAATGTCTCTCCATTGTAATTAACGCATTCGGCCAGTGGGTGGGTGAAATCGATGATGTTCGCATTTTTTTTTTCTGACCACTAATTTCGCAATGAAATACCACGTTCGAACGTTTCATATTGAATCCTATACCAACCTTTTATAAAAAGCTTAGTAATTTAAAACTATGGCTACTTATTTGGTCATTGCCAAACGATTTGACATAATTTTATATTTCAATTAATTTATACAGAAATCAATATAAAAGCAACCTTAGACTACTTAAGTAGTGGCAGGACACACTGTTTTTCGCAGTCATATGGGGAATCCGTCTGGAGGCAGTTAAACACCCTTACAGAAGATCATCATGAAATAACAGCATGTGTGCTGTGATGTTTCGGTTAGTGAGTAAAGGATGCCAGAAAACTTTTCCCTAACCCCTACCAATCCCTTATCCATAATCCTACAGTAGTCGGCAGAGCACTTGCAGCAGCTGTGGCGTTGCTTGTGTTATAGGCGACGGAAGCTACCTACCATCAAGAGGCCAATCAGCCTGTCTACCTACCTTAGCATAAAAAAATAAAACAAAAAAGCCTAACATGAAATAACAGCATGTAACTATGCTGTTGTGTTTCGGTGAATGAGTAAAGGATGCCAGAAAACATTTCCCTATCCCCTCCTAATCCCTTATCCTTAATCATACTCGTGTTGTGGACCGTCAGCCTGTACATAATTTTTTTACATATTATTACATAATTATATTTAAATTTACATATTTACGTAATATGTAAATATGTACGCAAAATTTATGTAATTTATTAATGTTAAAATATAAATCTATATGTATTATAACGACACATAATATACATATATTATATACTAGCTGAGCCCGCAACTTCGTACGCGTGGTATTCGGTATAGCGCGTAACTTTTTTGTTTGCAAACCGATTTTATTTTATTAAATCAAGGTAGCGCTTGACCACTATCTCACCTGATGTGAGGTGCAGATGCGGCCGAAGGTGGACCACGCTGACCTAGTAAATGCCCATTTACCCTGGTCTTGAAGACCCCGACGTTGTAGTCCTGTGGGAACACAGACGCAGGCAATGAGTTCCACTCCTCAGCAGTCCAAACAAGGAAGGTGGAACTGAAACGCTTCGTGCGTGATCGAGGAACATCGACCACGAAGGGTAGAAACCCTCGCCCACGCCTAGTGGTCCGCAAGTGGAACGGTTCCGGTTGGATTAATTCGATTCGAATGAAACAAACACTAAATGTTACGAGAAGCTTGCTGCAATACATGAGTGAAAACCGTATTCAAATCGGTTAAACCGTTTCTGAGATTAGCGTGCACAAACGCACAGACAAACCGACAAATAGACAAAAAATCTAATTTATTTGACCTCGGTAACATAAGTAGGTACAACGTGTACATATTGTTTTTTTTTTTTTTTTTTTAAATTTTAATGTACAGACAGCCTATGGCTCGTTTACTTACGATTTTATTATTTATATTTATTTATTTATTTTATTTTAGAGACGCCAACAGCGCATATACTTAGATCACACAACATATCATTGGCAAATTATAATAGCTGGTATATGGGCCAATTATAGGCATCCACAACATTCAAATGAACAATTACATGCGTTGTAACGTAGTATATTTATATTTATAGTTTCTTTTATATATTTAGCCATTTATTTATATTTACGTTGTATATTTTATTCATTTCATTACCTATTCAACCTTTTTTTTTGTTTATTTGTTCTATTTCTTTATTTTCTTAAACTAGTTTTTTTTATATACACATTTGAATCTCGACATTGTCATTACCTTTTCTTTTTTCTTCGATTTTCTGTCGGGACGGACATTGGTCTCTCAGAGCTGATGAGCCGGCCTCATATTTTTATTTTTGAAAGTTATTCTTTATATTATAATTTATCCTATTGTTTATATTATAAACAATAAATATATTTAGCCCCGTTTCTTTCCTTCGGGTATGTAATCTTATTAACACGTCATCTTATTTATGTTTTAATATTTTTTGTCTTTAATGTGCTAAATTATTGTATTTGTTCATTTAATGTTATAATCGAATCCCTTGATGTCTGGTTTTCTCATTTTAAGAATAAGAGTATCAATGTTTTTTTATTTATCTAGCTTTGCCTGACCAAGTAAATTAATATTATAATTATTGTCTCTGTAAATGGTCAGGTGATTGTTCCTTATGGTTTCGTTTGTTGGTTTTTCTTACTTTTCCTGATTGTTCCAGGGAGCAAATTTATGATTTACAAATTTGCCTTTTGCGAATTACAATATTGCTCTATTAATTGGAAGCAGCTTGCGGTGAAGATCTTCGCAACCATTACATATTACTTCAGAACACTAACGGAACTTAATAATTGCATATTTGGACTTTTGCGACCTTCCTGATCATAAGTTAAGTGTAATGGTGTTTTCTTATTGACTTCTGTATCTTCTGTATCTTCTGTATTTACTTCTGTATTTTCTTCTGTATTCTTCTGTATTTTTCTATGTTAAATCTTAAAAGTATAAAGTTCATTAACTAGGGGTTTTTGCCTTCGCCCTTTAGAGTCTCATTTAATTAATTCTTAATATATAATTCCTACCTATTTTTTGTGTTATTAAATTTTAATTATTATCAAATTTGTGTTTAATTTAGTAAGTAAACACTGGCGCCCAATCTATATTTTCTTTCGTTCAATTGCTAACACTTCCCATGTTTAGCTGGGCTGGGAAAGTGTGACAGCGTACATATAAATTAATAAAAATCAAATACCTACCATAGACATGAAAACCCTGGACCATATTATATACTAAGAATTATAAGAGAAAATTAAATTTAAATTACAATTATTTATTTTATTATAAACATATAATATAATTCGTACCAAATAATTTCAACTTTACCGGTATTCTTTAATAAATCCCAAAAGAAAAAGTAAAAATCATAGGCATATTTTGTGATGGTTATTAGGTATGAGAAGAGGATTCAATTTGTTTACAAAACCTTTGACTGTTGGAGGGACATCTTTCAATAAAAATAGGAAATTAAATTTCAATCTCCCAACAAATATACCATGCATATTGTATATTGCTGACATCCCACACGACGAGACAAAGTGAGCCATACAAGTAACAAGCTTAGAGCGTTAAATTTTTAGGGATCGCAAACAAAAAAAAAAATTTAATAAAATGTTTTTTTCATCTGCCTGTTTAAGGGGCGGGTGAAAATATCAAATTAATTTATTCATTTAAATCTGAGGGCATTGTGTATGTAGAAACTTCCCTTTAATCCTCTTTTGACTTTCGTAAAATTGAAAATCTGGCTTTCACGTATTCAAAATTGATATATTTAAAAAGTTGTCACAAGACAAGATAATTTATGTCACAATTTTTTGTTAAAATGACACTAAATAAATTAATCAATTCACCAAATAAATTTTGCTTTGTCAAAATTGGGAACCAAGACTACAAAAAAACTACTGTTCTACAAAAAATATCTCATTTCTACAAAAAAACTATTGAATTACTATTGAAGACTAGCTGAGCCCGCAACTTCGTACGCGTTGTATTCAGTATAGCCCCCAACTTTTTTGTTTGTAAACCGATTGGAATGAAACAAACACTAAATGTTACGGGAAGCTTGCTGCGATACATCAGTGAAACCGCATTCAAATCGGTTTAGCCGTTTCTGAGATTAGCGTACGGAGAGATTACGCACAGACAAACTGACAAATAGACAAAAATTCTAAAAACTATTTATTTGACCTCGGTAACATAAGTAGGTACAACGTGTACATGTTGCTTTTTTGAAAAAATCTTTAATGTACAGAAACGGCTCGTTTACGATTTTATTATATATTTTTTTTATGTTATGTCGACAGACAGGCTGACGGTGCACTTGATGGTAGGTGGCTACCGTCGCCTATAACACAAGCAACGCTACAGGTGCTGCAAGTGCGCTGCCGACTACAGTAGGATTAAGGATAAGGGATTAGGAGGGGATAAGGAAATGGGCTCTGGCATCCCTTACTCACTCACCGAAACACAACAGCACGTATATGCTGTTATTTCACGGTGGTCTTCTGTAAGGGGGTGGTCACTGCCGCCAGGCGGGCTGCCCAAATGACTGCGAAACGCAGTGTGCCCTACCACTACTTTTCAAATCCAGACCAGAGTCAATTTTGAAAATTACATTAAAATTTCCAAACTTGACCCCGCCGGGAATCGAACCCGGGGCCCCTGAGACGTTAGGCAAGCATCCTTACCACTCATTCAACGGGCCGTCAAATTACGATTTACCTAATTTACATTTTATTTAACAAACCTATAGACCGCACAATCGACGGAAACTATGCAAGATAAGTTCTATAATATAAGTTAACGTATAAGTTTCTTGAAATTAACTTGTTATTGGATTTCTCGTGTGCCTTGTACCACTACAAGTAAATCCTTACAAGTCCACAATAATACATACCTATAAGGAATGAAAGTGGCTACGTTTATTGAAATTGTCCTCTTAAGGCGGACTTTTATTATTGTGTCCGTGATTAAGCAATAAAATATTATTCGATTTCATTAGCCTGGAACGTAGGTCGCAGTTATGACATTTTTACAACAATGTACTTGGGTACTTACGAGCGACATACTAAATTGAACAAAGACTTTGTATTTTACTCAGATAACCGATTCTTTCATTGCCTCCATTGATTGTATTTGAACGTTTGTGAAGCCGTTGAGATCATATTTAACACAAGCACGCATGAATGGTAGATCGGATTTGAATAAACCTGCTGTAATGCAGTAGAATTTTTTAAAACTGATTAATTATAAAGTTAATTAAAATCCTTGTACTGTATTGCATTAGGAATTAATAATACGCGTGGCGAAACCCTGCATATTCAGACCAGGGTCAACCCTGAAAAATTCAATTCCAAAGTTGGCCTTGCTGGATATTGAACCTGAGACCTCTGAATCAGCACGCTAAAGCAAGCATCTCAACACCGAGAACTTAACCAGCTTAGTAGCTAGCTTAGCTTAGCTTAGCTTGGCTTAGTACTCCGTGCATCTAAACTATTCGGACCTACTTTGCTACATAATACTTGTGTAAATTAATTTCATCTATCAACTCACATAAGAAATTATTACATGAGATTATACATGAGATAAATAAATAACAGGGTGCTAAAATTGTCAATTCCTGAAACTCACAACGCTTAATAAAACCTCATAGCCTCTGCCCACACGAATATTCTCACACGACCAGATTGGATAATCTCTTGGGAGTCTCACTTCACCACAAGGGAGTAAATAGAAGTTAAGTTGTATTTACTTCAAGTCTCAATTCAATATTGAATTAAACAGTTACGCGCGAATGCACAAACCAAATTTACAGACGCACCATACGAGCACACACATTCAAACAATAGCTGCAGTCCCGGCGAAGCCTTAACTCATTAATACATTAAACACACATTAAGATGTGATTTGGGGTGTTTTGGGACAACGGGTCGTATTTACACTAACCCCCTTAGACCGTCCTATATAAACATGCGGAATAATTTGATTCTATGGGGTCGTTTCGGGCGCTATTGCCTACATCGAGGGAAGCCGTAACAATATAATAACTGCACATAAATACAAGTGGGTTTTGATTAAGAACTATTTTGCAACATTAATCGATACGGTTGCAAAATTATTACTCCTGAAAGTTTCCATTGTTTAAAATAATTTTAGTAGTGTAATAGTATATTTTATTACAAGTGCGGAAAGGCTGTCATTGTAAAGAGTTCCGACAAATGTCTACCCGAGCCGAGGCGCAGCCGAAGGCGAGGGTTGACAGTCGGAACAAGTTGCAATGACGGTTCCGCACGTGTACTGAACGACTATTTTTAATACAGTTGCGAAAAAATGAAGCAATTTAATAAAACAAACAACTAAACTCGCAAAGAAAATTTCTGGAAAATGGCGCCAACCGTAGAATATAAGCAGAGAATTTTTTTTTGTTCTTCACCCATTCTGGTAGGCAAAGGAAACTATGCCCATACAGCCAAGTCTTCAGTAGAATTTTTTATTGATATGAAATGAAAATGAAATTTAATGAGATGAAATGAAATGAAACCTAACCTAACTCATTCAATCAAATCATTAAATCTGATATTGAAACAAATTAGTAGCTTCTTTTTAGAAATATACGTATTTTCATGAATCATAAAAACTTCTATGATTTTTTTTTAGTAAAAACTTCATGGTTGGTTTTTCTTTTTAATAGACATTATTTTGACAGTTGGGAAAGAGAACGCACGAGTTCGGGAAAGGTAAAAAAAAGCACGAGTGTGTAATAGCCCACATCCCGAACGCTATACGTCCCTGCAATACGCCACTTTTTGAGCAACTGTATTAAAAAATTATATAAATGCGAAAATGAGTTTGTTTGTTTGTTAGGTACTTTTCACGCATAAACTACTCAACCAATCATGCTGAAATTTTGCATAAACTTTGTTAGGGATAAAGAAATGGACATAGGGTACGTTTCATCCCGAAAAAGGATACTGTTTCCAAAGCATCATCAAAAATAAATATAAAAATCCAACGCCTGAAAACAATGTAGGTATGAGCAATAAAGATTGATTAAATTTTTGCTCATGTTTTTGTCAACTTGATTTTTTTTTAATTTTCAAGACTTATAAAAAAGGAAAGCCGACTTTTACAAAGAAAACCAATTTTTAATTTGTGTTTTATTGATAACTAGCTCTATCTCGCGGTTTCATCTGCCATTTAATTTAAATTATCAAAGGCATGCACGTATCGATTCTTCTCGGTAGACGGCCGCCCTTAATCTATGGCCCTGCTTTTTTTTGTTCGGCTTCTAAGGGTCATAACGTGATGATAAATAGTATATAATCTTCCTCAAGAATTGAGATATCAAATGTATTTTTTTTAATGCGCTGGTAAAGCCAGAGTCTAAACTTAATTTAAATAAAGTTTAATTCCATAAATTAAACTATAGCCACAAACTCTTTAGGTTTATTTTAGTTAGGTAAAGTGCATTACAAAATTCAATCTAAAAAAGCGAAATATAAATGTAATTCACATATCAATGTATCGCATTAATATCCTAGAATGCATTCATTAGTATGAGCCATTTCCACAAAGTAGGCGACATTTCAATAAAGTGGCTGGGTGACTTCCGTCACGTCCATCACGACACTGCGGTGGGTGCCGTCAAAGACTACGTAACCAGTAGAATTGACAGATAATCGTATCATTGTATAATACGAACGTATCCGTATAATAGTTTCATGCTGTCTTAGAAAATAATTTTCTGAAAAACGTGATGACAAATAGAAAAATATTTCGAAAATCCTTTCGAAGTATAGTTTTCCCTATTATTTTATAATCTAAAGTACGTCAGACAGGCTGAAGATCAAATTTAATTTTCTATATACAATCCCTATTTCCCTTGGTCACGGCATCACGCGTGAACGGGTAGACCGATTTTAATTCGGTTGTCACTAATGGAAAGAAGGATAAACGGAGAATGTTCTTATATACATATATAAAAATTTCAAGCCGGGCGAAGCCGGGAGTGGGTCGCTAGTGAGCAATAAAAATACTTTGATGTTTGAGGAGTTTTTTCTGTCTTTACATTTTGATAGTAACCTAAAATAACCTATTATAATTGGACAAGGGAAGGGGGGCGGACATTTTCATCTTTTAGAAAGGGGGGCGCGTAATGAATTAGTTAGGGAAACCCTGATTTAATGGTAGGTGGCTATCGTCTAATCGGCAATACATAAAATTAAATTAAGTCAATTTAGAGCTAGCACTTTCTGACGGCATGCCTCGTCACGTCGTCATGGCATCTCGCGGCATGCCTCGGCACCCGGTGACGGTTCCAAAGTCCCCTATGGACTGAACCACACCCATCTCGAGGGTAGTTTTAGTGCGGTAAAAGTCCCACATAACCTCTATGGACACTGCATAGCATGCGGCATGGGTTCATAAGGTATCTTTTGAAGATTTCTCCCCTCGTAAAAAAAAAAGCCTCGGCACGTTATGGCATCCCACAGCACGCAGCCGTGTAATGCCGGAAACAGACGTTCTCTTTCAATCAACTATTCAGAGGTTAGCAGTGCTCCGAAGTCAATAGGGGATCGGACAAATTTTCAGAAAGTGTTTTAAATTAATCTTCATGGATATTTATTCCCATAAAAAATACTATTTTATTTATTTATAGCCTTTTAGGTACTCAAAATCATGTTTTAATATTGTTTGTTTGAAAATGCCGCCAAAACGCCACGATCGTTCATCTGAGAGCGCGTAACGTCATTTGTGGTCATATCATAACAAAACAGCTGCATTGGCATAAGACAATGATTACCCACAAATGATGTCACGCACTGTGATTGGTGTTTCAGTATAGATTAAAAATATTGTCAATAATAAAATTTTATTTCTTCATTTAAAAATATTTAAATGAATTATATTAAATTATTATTCGATAAATAATCGTAAAAAATTATATATTTTCTTTCTAAGTACATTTACAGATTAATAGATTTTAATCTGATTACTGTCTGATCCCCTATTGTGTTGGTACAAAATTTTGTTACAATGATTGATTGGGATTTGGTGATGATTGCACTTGTTGCTGAAGAGGAAGAAAGTAAGTAAATACGGGATGCCAAGTCGAAGAAAATGCATGCCATTGCATGACGCGGAACGCTAGGCTTCTTGCAATTGACATAAAGGAGTGTGAGTGCTAAAATCATTGGAATAAGGTTAAAAATAATATGTTCAGAAAAAAATCCTTTGCCATGCCATACTGTGCTATCAGTCAGTGCCGGCTCTATTGTCCAAAATGCAATTACGAAAACACTTAAATTTTATTAACATTGGTAAACACAGCAATTTATTAATATATTTTTTTACAATTAATAGTGCTTTTTTTATTTATACGATAAAATAAATAAGCCATTTAATAAAGATTATAGATTTATTAGGGCTTGTCCCACCTACAACTATTTGCGTGTGCGCTTACTCAACTGATGTTCCGTGTCTACATTCTAAACATCACTGCGATATTGCAAACGAACCATACACTCGGCCCCTTTGAAGTTTTAAATCGGCGCGTGCTCACGGAAATACACGAATGTTCGTTTTTACATCTCTTCAAATTTCGAACATGCGTTCGGCGTTTTCTTTTTGAATTTCGAATACAATGACGCCATTAAATCATCTACAAATACACGCTTTTGAATTTTAAATTTGGTTTTTTTTATCTAGTCTCGTATAGTCGAAACGCCGCCTAGTGTCTTATTTAATAATATTGCATAAAATGGTATATCTTTCATTGTCATATTAATATCTAAAAAATGAACTTATTTTTTCAAGTGAAGATCGTCAGATTTGCTGACGATCAGTTTGATGGTAGATGGCTAATGTTCCCTATTAGCTCCATAGCTGCCGCAAGTGCAATGCCACACATGCTGATATTTCACGGTGGTCTTCTGTAAGGTGTGGCTAAGATTAACTTTATAGGCAAGCAGATTTTCTGACGGAAAGAAAAAATAAATACATAAGTAGAAGAATAAAGATGTAAATTTTGTGGCCAAGCCGGGATCAACAAAACAGCATAAGTGCTATTATTTTAGAGCCATTAAATCTATACATATAATAAAATCGTAACCGAGCCCTGTCTGTACGTTAAAGATTTTTTCAAAGAAACAATTTCAAGAACTTATGTTACAGGGTTCTTATGTTACACGTTATGTTACTTATGTTACTTATGTTACACGTTTTACTTATGTTACAGGGTTCAAAAATTTTTTTTTAAATTTTTGTCTGTTTGTCTGTACGTTTGTGCACGCTAATCTCAGAAAGGGCTTAACCGATTTGAATGCGATTTTTAGTTCCTGTAACATTTAGTGTTTGTTTCATTCCAATCGGTTTACAAACAAAAAAGCTTGCGGTCGCGCTCTCAGCTATTCAAAAATCTTATTCAATATCCAATATTCAATAAATTCTTTACATTTTGTACATTTTTAAAACTAGCCCTTTAAGGCTTACACACAAGCTCATAATACGTCTACAATCTTCGAATCGTTTTAGTTTGTAAATCAGTACTGTTATTGTGCTGGAGTTGTTGAACTTGTGTTCTAGGGTGTAAACGATATCTTCCCACCGTATACAAAACATCACGCCCCTGACGCAATCAATTGGGCAACTTCATTTACTTAATTGTTAAACAGAGGCGTTAATAGACGATGACAATGGTAATCTTAGTACCCCATGCGGGTCTCGTGTCATAAATCATAGAAAAAACTAATATATTAAACCAGTCCAAATTAAATAACTTAATGTTTTCGCACAAATATTTGATCAAATGTTTGACGTTTTTCGCAAAATGGACCTCTATTATTGTTTTTGCAAATTACAAAAATTCAAGCAAATATTAAACTGACCCCTAACATATTTGTTATTTAGTATTCAGTTAGTGTTTCTGCGTCCGTCTGTTTGTCTGCTAACTTGTTCTAAATCAATTCGCTTCTATTTCTCCGCTAACTTATTCTAAAACACCTAACTTTTTTGATACGGTTTTCAGGTTAGGTAGGTTTGTGAGGAACGAACGAGATAGGTTTGTGCACATGAGTTGCACAAAAGAATTGCATCCGTGCGGAGCCTGGGACGGGTTGATAGCAAAAATATTTGATCGGAATTTAGTTCAAGTAAACTTCAAAACCATAAAATGTTCTTAATGTCGCAAAGAATTTTTAATAACACACAAAGAAATTAACAAAATTAATATCTAATATAAAAAATTCTCGTGTCACAGTGTTTGTAACCAAAACTCCTCCGAAACTGCTGGACTGATTTTTATAGTTTTTTTTTGTATATTTGGTAGATATGAGAATAGATCGTAAAGTATTTTTCACCCTCCTACCCCCACCTCTCATTTTTTAATGGCGATTTTAGTATTTTTGTATGAAGAATATTCAAATAATTTAACCGTCGTCGTTCATTGACGTGAAGTGACGTGTCACTTTAACATATGGTTTGAAAATAAAATTTTCTCAACCGAGTTACGGAATTATTTTCGGTTTCTAGAAGGGCAACGTTTACTGGGTCAGCTAATAATATTATAAATGTGAAAGTAGTTCTGTCTGTCTGTCTGTTACCTTTTCATGCCTAAACCGTTGAACCGATCATCATGAAATTTTGCATTCACGTTGTCAGGGATTCAGGACAGGACATAGGGTACTTTTCATCTTATTAAACGCCTGGCAAAGCTATAACTGCAATAAAGATGTTAGGCGTTACATTGCTCATGTATTTAGTCAGACGTTATTTTCAGCTAGTTTATTTATAAGTAAACCATTTTCCAAATTTAAATGTTATTGTATAAAATTATATTACACTACCTGTTGTATGCGACTTCGTCCGCGTCTCTTTATAAAATATCACTCGCTTATAATGTAGCTTACCTACTATAGGTGAAAGAATTTTTAAAATCGTACAGTTAGTTTTTGAGTTTATTCATTAAAAACATACATACAAACAAATCTTTTCTCTTTAAAACATTAGTATAGATTTGATAGAAACAGTTTTTATAGCCGTATATAGAAGAAATATAAAAACATTTATAGGTACTTGCCTTACGGGGATTCGAACTTGCGTAATCTGTTATGGCAGCTAATATTCGAGCATTAGTCCACATCTGAAAAGACAGAATGATTATTTTATCAATATTTCCTTAACCCTTTGCCCTTTGCTACACATAAAGATATCATTAGCACAATAAAACCACTCAATTACTGTCACACTGTCATTTTGACATGTTTTTATTTTTTATCGATATATTTATTAAGGGATTCCGAGAACGGTGCTCGACAATTTAATGATTGATCGCGCGACAAACTCTTCAATATCAATAAAACGAAATGATCGATGTAACATAAATCGTTTAAATGATCTTAAATCTTTACATTATAATCAAAATAAATTAAGTTACGAAATTTTAATATGATACAAACTTTGAATGATTTCGGTGATGGTCACTTGAGGAAAATATTTGAAGAAATTGACAGAAATGGTAAGAATTTCTGTCATATAATTGTGCAGCCTTTCTATACAGTAAAGGTGCATCTAAATGCGTTTGGTGAGTAGCTAGGACTCATTCGCAGAGCCAGGTCTTATTACCATAAAGCCTGACCCAGCATCTTATCATAAAGAAAATCTTATCATAAAAAGGCAACCTGGTATGGTTAAGGCGACTCCAGCCGCAAAACTCGTCTTGTACTGAATTGACTGGACTGCTGAGGGGGAGTCGTTACTTGCAAATTTCGGAAATATCTATTTAAAAATTAAATTCAAATTTTTATTTTGATGAGCCTTCAGATAGTGGATCTTAAAATTTATCTTAAGAATTAGCTAAGTATTTAAAATATTGATTATTAAGCAAATCGCACGGTTACAACATCGATATTAGACCGCAAATTAGTAATTTTTTTATACATATAATTAAATATAATTTAAAAAATAATTATGATGATCCCCTTTCATTTATCCTGCAGATTGGTATTTTTTAAATTATAATTATTATGATAATTTAAAAGGAAAACAGTTACAAATAAGTGGTTTTTTTTTTATCATTAGGGGCTGGCGTCGCCTTAATCTGACATTATTACTAAATAATATAGAAATTTTGATATACTGAAATGGTGTGTGCCACAGCATTTAAAGCCCGCAAACAGAGTCACTATTTTTTTTACGGTATAGGCTGACGATAATATACCCCTATTAAAATAAGTGCTTTTAACGTTCAGACGGATCAAGTGACCTTGATGGGACAAAGCATAGGAATAAGAAATAATGTATAACTACTTTTGTTTATAGCAAAGTATAAGTATAAAGTGATGTAGTCCTTTTTTCGAATTAGATAATCTCTCTATTTTTAAATCTATGGTGTATTATACCTATGTGTTTACTTAGAACTATTTTTCTGTCTATCATATTTAAATCTCATTCACCCCTCAATCGATGGCAATTATTATTATTTATAAACATAAAAAAGAATAAAAAAAGGGAAAGAAACAACAAGTAATAGTACAAAAGGCGGCCTTATCGCTTTATAAGCGATTTCTTCCAGGCAACCTTACGGTAAGGAAAATCAAATATGAAAAATAAAACAATTTTGGTGGTAAAAATCATAGTAAGGTCATCATAAACTTACATTCTAATAAGTAAATACTAGTTACATAATTTGAATTTAACGATATATTGATATAATTTGACGAGCCCATTGGATGAGTGGTTAGGGTGCTTGCCTTAACACTCTGTTCTAGGGTTCCCGGGTTCGATTTCCGCAGGGTCAACTTTGAAAAATCAAGTTTTCAAATTTGGCTCTGGTCTGGATTTGGAAAATAGTGGCAGGGCACACTGCGTTTTCGCAGTCATTTGGGCAGCCCGTCAGGCGGCAGTAACCGCCCCCTTACAGAATACCACCGTGAAATAACAGCACGTGTGCTGTTGTGTTTCGGTGAGTGAGTAAGGGATGCCAGAGCCCATTTCCCTATCCCCTGCTAATCCCTTATCCTTAATCCTACTGCAGTCGGCAGCGGACTTGCAGCAGCTTTGGCGTTGCTTGTGTTATAGGCGACGGTAGCCACCTACCGTCAAGTGGACCGTCAGCCTGTCTGCCGACCTTAACATAAAAAAATAAAAAATAAATAAACCAATATTAATAACACAGATTAATAAGATAGATTAATAAATATAATATATTAGAAGATAAACCTACATATATAAATTAAACAAATAAAGTCGCCTTCAGTTTGACAGAAAATGTGTCTTGCGAGTACTATTTTTGCGAAGATATAGTAGAAGAAAATACAAATGATTTACATTTTTTATTCAAACCATTGCGTTTGAATAAAAAAAAATCATAAAGTTGATGACTAAGAACAATTCATAGAAAACTGGATAAAAGATAACGATATCGAATGCATCGTAAGTCTGTTAATAAACCGAGCTGCAGTACAACTGCTGGCGACTATATAATTGAAATGTCAGCCTCCAATGATCAATGTAGATTGTATTCAGGCTCCTGATTGAACTACGTTCGACTACTATATTCAATATGGTATCAATCGATATCATTCTGAATAATACAAATATGTATTAATAAAAAAGTGTGTGTGTCAGCTCCGACGTACGATTGTCTTTGACTATGCAATAGGAAAATAGGGTAAATAAACGCGCCATCTATTATACTACAATAGAATTAGGTGAAGCGGCGACATCTATCGCATTTAGGTAAAACTGCTTAGAAAAACATAACTCTTTTTTTTTTAATTAACGCTTGTATTAATTTTACTCCTCATAAAATTTCCATACCGGCGGTCTCATATGAAAATCGATTCTTAAGGAGTCCAAAAACTACAATTTAGTGAAAATTTTACAAAAAATAATGTTATTTTAAACAGTCAATGTGGTGTATTTATAACAATTAAATGAGATTTCAATCGTTTATAGGATGTAAAATACACAAAATAAAATTTTTAACCATTTTGAAAAAAAAAAACTGTAGTTTTAAAAGATAAACCTGTCTTACAAGTCACTAGGGCCATAGATAAAATACTACTTAACCAGTATAGATGGTCACTCACGTACATTGAATCCGTACCCTATCAAATTTCGCTTATATCTAGATGCCGCCTGTGTAGTTTGTCGCTTATTTGTTGTCATTAAAAATCCGCTAGAGTCGCTGCAGTCGACCATTCAGTCAATTCTCATGTACAAGAGATGGCACTACTAAAATTTATTTAAAATATAAAAAAGTGGGCACGAACAACGATAAAAGGGCCGTATGAACGGTATAGGTTCTGTTCTAAAAAATAGGGCAATAATATCATACATAAAAGTCACAGATTAATGATAAAAGTACCTCTCAGCAACGTCGCCCTCTAGTTATTACCACGATAATAAGGTACTATAACTGCGTGATTGAATTTGTTGGTTATAATTTTTAACAAAATACACATTAATGTTAAATTCGAGACTATTAGTGACATCTAGGGAGTGGAAATCCCAATATGAAATTGGCTTCAGATCGTTATATGGAGGTTGACCATCTATACTGGTTAAGTAGTATTTTATCTATGCTAGGGCCAATAACAAGATAAATTTCGTTCTAAGATAAATTTTAAGTATTGCTTGAAGTTTATTGTAAAGAAATTACCAAGGTTACAAATTAACTTATTTGAAAATTAAAATTAAAATGACAAAAAGGTACAATACATCTTGCCTTTTCGTAGCCTATCACTTAAGAGCTCTGAGATCAGTGGCTCTAGCATGAGTTCACGATACTACACTCGCTAGCGAGAGCGTAAAACATTTATATGGAAAATTGATAATTTGACATTGACAGTTCACGATTTCCCATACAAAAGTTTTACGTTCTCGCTAGCGAGTGTAGAATTGGTGTAGTATCGTAAACTCATACTAGAGCCTCTGTCCCGCATTTGAGATCTGACATCTGGGATTCATACATTAATTAGAACTGTGTGCAGAATGAAAATTTTCCATAAGTTGTTTCCAAACATAAAACGACTGTGTACTTAATCTTAAAATATAGTCCGAAAATTAATGTGTTTTTAATATTTATTCAAGTTACAATTTGTTACATATTGATTGGATGAAGTATTGAAAAGATATCATTATAGGCAACTTAAAAAAAAAACTAAAAACTTTCTATATTTCGTTGTTTTTATATATTATATTCATTTGAAAATAACGATAAGTTAAACTATTAAATCCAGTGAAAATATCGGAATGTGAGAGAAAAAGTACGTATATTTACCTTTTGATGTGATGAAATAGGCAATTTGTAATCTTGTAATAGGTAGGTAATTCCAGAATGAAGGTGGAATAAAAAGCACAAAGCTCACAAGAATGTTGTGAGCTTTTTATACATCACACTCGATTATCAATTTCTACAGTAATTCCGCGGTCGACAACTCCCGTATAATGTGATAAAAACTGAATAGTTTTTTTGTCAATTTCGCCCTCCTTAACCAGCTTATTATGGTATTACGAAAGCTATAACAGCATCAATGGTTATTTTTAAACCTTTTTTGAAAGTGCCTTTATGGTCACAACTGTAAAATTGGATACTGATTCTAAACGAGATTTTGGTTGTAATTGAATTTTTTTCTGCTTATAATGGTTACACTTTCTAATAATGTTAACAAATAAAATTACATTTTAAAGAAATCTTTCACCCATGGATAGTTTTTATAATTATTTTTTAATGGTGCCAAAGCACATTGCGTTATGAATGTGAAACAGTCATAACACTGTAGGTTACCTTATTCTTTATCCTACTGAGGTTGGCAGCACACTTGTTTGTACTACCTATGGTGTTGCTTAAGACAAGGACTATCATCAGACCGAACATAATTTTTACCAAAATGAACGCAACCTAATACCCTATGTTTAAGGTGCAATATTGCACAACGAATTTTTGTAATACCTCTCGGAAATAAGAGAACAGAATTAAAATTTGAAGGTTTTTCTTAAATGTTGTGTAAAATATGAAAAATGAAATAAAAGTAGGCGATTAAAACTTTAACACAGAACTTTAGTCAATTAATAAGCTTAAAAAATAATCTAGTTGTCTCTGAAAATATTTAGTATGTACTATGATGAAAAAGCTTTTTTTTTTCAGAAAATATATTTTTTTGTAAAAATGCCTCCGATTCAAACTTTTTAAAATATAGTTTATTATGCTCTGTATTTTTATTTAAGTTTCAATTTGACTCTAACAAGTAAAATTAGACGACGAAAATAAAGCTTTTCTACTAAGTCCTCGTCTTAAGTTAATAGGCTAGTAACCACCTATCATAAAGCGGATTGATTATTCCAAACAACACTCGAAACTCAAAACTAGGGTAAATGGGCATTTACTAGGTAAGACTGTATGTAGGTCTCTGTAATTAACATTATGTATACTGTTGTATTTCGATGAGTTGGTAAAGAGATGCCCTATCCTGTATCCTACTAAGGTTGGCAGCCCACTTGCACCATCTATGGCGTTGCTTGAGTTAATAGGCGACGGTGGCCAGTTAATAAGATCATGAAGTGGCTTAATTATTCCAAACAAAACAACACTCGAAACAAAGGAGGTGACAGACTGCAAGAAAACGCTTATTAACACAAATTTTATCGATTATTTAAACTCATTTTATGAAAAGGTCGAATCGTTAAAGAACTTGGATAGGATCACCAGATGGAAACACCGAAAATGAAGTCGACTCCGTAACCAGAACTAATATAAAAATACTGAACAAAGTAATCTTTCTTTCTGTCAGATCATAGACTTTTACTAGCATCTTAATAAATTCCAGTTGGATTTAAGTGTAGTGGCAGGGCACACTGCGTTTAGCAGACATTTGGGCAGCCCGTCTGGCGGCAGTAACCACCCCATTACAGAAGACCGCAGTGAAATAACTGCAAGTGTGCTGTTGTGTTTCGGTGAGTGCGTAAGGGATGCCAGAGCCCATTACCTTATCCCCTCCCAATCCCTTATCCTTAATCCTTGTGTTATAGGCAACAGTAGCCACCTACCATCAAGTGGACTGTCAGCCTGTCTGCCGGTGTTAACATAAAAAAATGTGAAATAAAAATTATATATTACTTTTATAAATATGTGTATAAATTTATAACATCTCCCTCTGATTAGAAATGTTCTGAATTTTATTAGTATTTAATAATGAAATATTTCATAAGTTCAATAAAATAAATGCTCTGCTGTAAAATGTTTTAGGAAGCGTAAAGAGCACGGTATTAGCTGTTTGAACTAACTATACTTTGAACAACTTAAATGGTATCGCCAACTCCTCGGTTCCAGACTCTTTTCAACGCGACGAAGCATTAAATAACTGGGATTTAAGGAACGCTATGCATGACCTATCTTAAATTTGCTATCCATTTTCTTTATTTAATATATTTATATGCACGTATGTGCATCATTTATTAGAAGTATTACAAAACATCAGTGTATCTACGTTATTTTCGTTTTAATGGTTGAAATTTGTATCATTTTATTATATATTTTACTGTGAAAATATCGTGTAATTTGGAAATGGGGTTTCAAAGATATTTAAGTTTGAAGGTATTAAATCCAATTGCCCCAAAAAATTTATAAGTTTTTTTAATTTATGAATATTATAATAATACTTTATTTGTCGAACCAGAGGTCCAATTTGAGCATTAGTTGGTACAGCTTTATTTATACTAGGTATATGTTAGTATCTACAAAACCTTAAACATTATCATCATTTACAAAATCTGGAATATTCACAGGAAATTACTGAAATTAAGAAAAAAAAAATTATTACCAAAATCTCCAAAGTGTAAGTTTAAATAAAAAAATGACCTGGTTTTGAACGAAGTCCTTTCCATTCCACCACATTGGTCCTTGACACATTTGTACTGTTATGTTTGACGGCCCGTTGGATGAGTGGTAAGAATGCTTGCCTAACGTCTCAGGGGCCCCGGGTTGGATTCCCGGCGGGGTCAAGTTTGGAAATTTTAATGTAATTTTCAAAATTGACTCTGGTCTGGAATTTGAAAAGTAGTGGTAGGGCACACTACGTTTCGCAGTCATTTGGACAGCCCGCCTGGCGGCAGTGACCACCCCCTTACAGAAGACCACCGTGAAATAACAGCATATACGTGCTGTTGTGTTTCGGTGAGTGAGTAAGGGATGCCAGAGCCCATTTCCTTATCCCCTCCTAATCCCTTATCCTTAATCCTACTGTAGTCGGCAGCGCACTTGCAGCACCTGTAGCGTTGCTTGTGTTATAGGCGACGGTAGCCACCTACCATCAAGCGGACCGTCAGCCTGTCTGTCGACATAACATATAAAAAAAAAGTTTCTAATACATCTTTTGTGATATATATTGTCTTTTATAAAACACTAACTCTATATTTGGACACTGTGCCTTTAGGGCGCTTACACACTGGCGAATTGCTAGCGAGTTCGAAGCGAAACGAACATCACGGGTTGAAAGCTAATGTTCAGTGGACATAGCATCGATGCCATGTTTTTCTTTGTCGTATAACAGCCCGCTCGCCCCACTTTACAAGGCGCACAGACTTATAAAACATAGCATACTATTATAGGGTAGCGTGTTATTAGAGGTTGTAACCCTACTAATATCTACTTCGTCGGCACATTCAACAATGTTCTACGGTTTACATACTAGTGGACCGTTGACGCAATAACCGACTTAAAATAATTTAGATTATAAATACAGTTATTAAATTAATTATTGATTTGTTCCATTGTAAACTAGGCTTAAATTTAAGAACAAATTTTTGTTTGACACCTCGCGTACTCTTTAACTTGTTCCTTCTTTCGCCTAGCTTCGCTTTTAACTCGCACACAATTCACCAGTGTGTTGAAACCCTTATTTCTGAGTTTATAAGAATAATTTCCAATATTAATAGGAACTATAATTTATTCTCTAACAATGTTTACTTTGTCTTATATACATATGTACAGTATTTGTACATATAAAGTGTTTAGTTTAATGTCATAGAGGGTTATCGGAGGTTACCATACCGCGACCTATCCCCATCCCGCCCATACATTTTCGAACAGAGATCTGTACCATCGGGAACAGAGATGTGTATGTGGCGGATAACCATTTCTTCCCGAGGTCCATTGGCCGAAATCGTCACCTCTACCCATCCCCCATACAAAAATTACCGTTTTTGAAAAGAATGGGGATATTCGTCAAACGGTGCGAGATATCCCGACGGTCACTATGGCGGGTTTCTATCATTCAATGAGATGCTTCCTGGGGGTCAAGCAGATTTTCGTGTTCTCCCCCTTCTCCACCCCTCCATACAAATAATAGGCATGATGACAGATTTTGAAATTCCCTTCTATAATGTAGATACACGTCTACCATATCCGAAAAAAAAACAATATTTCAGCAGAAAACTAAATTTCAACGCGAATTATTGAATGTTTTTTAAATCAATTTTGAATTACGCGCGAAAACGCTCTTAGGTGTCATGGCGTCGCGTCTGATGAAACGTGACGTCACAAGCCGACGCCTCATCAGATTTTTCATTCTGCCAAAGCAAAGTCAAGCAACACGACACGATGGCACTTACCTGGGCGTGACGTCATTCGCTCTGATTGGTGTTTCAGTTAACATGGCCGATTGCAGTTATTTATACTTCTATTTTATTGAAAATCTTATTAATCTGAATTTTAATACAAAAAATGAGTAAGTTTTTAGATTCCTTTCAACATATATTTTTCTCCAAAACCATTTATTCTTTGATTCTTTAATAACGTCATCATGCCTATTCGTTTTTTGGAACGGCTAATTTTTCTAACACTAAACTATTAAGTGAAGGTTACCTACCAATGCAACCTAAACTTAAATTGTTTTATCACTTTGTGCTTAGTTTTATTTTAAAAATAGTCCATTGTAGAGTCCGTCAACAGCGAGCCTTACAAGCACGTTATAAACACCAACTGTAGCGTTCACCTCTCGCATTTCTCAGTTTTCAGTATTTATTCTTGTACGTACTTCGCCGACAGAAGGCGTCAGGTTGCAAGCATAATAACGTTTTAGTACCAAATAAATGGTGGTTAGTTGAAAACTAAATTCGTGTCTAGATGTTTTTGTAGCCCATTAGTTTATTCTTAGACGAGACTGTTAAAATATTTCTTTTTAATTAACTTAGTCGAGCTATTATGATGACAGTTTCTGCTCTGACTTGAAGGATTGATTTAACTGTTAGCTTTCTACGGTACTAGTTGAAAGCTTTTTAATCAATTGGTAAACTGACAAACTGATAGCAGACATCTAACAAACATTTATTTACACCTTACAAGCCCCGTTCTGTAACCTAATGGAAGCTTTCCTCTTTCAAGTCAACGCTGTTCAGAACCTGGCAAAACTGGCAACAAATTGGGCAGCCCATCTGGTGGCAATAACGACCTGGAATGAAGCCTGGAATTAAAGCCTGGATTCGGAGCTCATACTATGTTTAGTATTGTATATGTACTTTGATTTAAATGTATATATAGGTAATTGTTTTAATTTTTATAATTTAAAGATGACAAAAAGAATAGTATCCTGAGTTTCTTTCGGGGTTTCTTCTCAGGATCGTCATCTTGGCTTTTTTCCGAAACCCTGGTAAAAACTGGTAATTTAAATGACGATCGTAAGAGTTTCTTGGAGAAACCTAATTGATAAATAAATATTTTGATTTTGATTTTGATTTTGACCAACTCACAAAAGACCACCGTGAAGTTATAGAGTATCCGCTATTATGTTTCATTGAATCCTAACTTATTGTTGAAAATTGGCTTCTTGGACTTCAATAAAAGGAAGTAGAATTTATAATGACAGGCATCCAATAAGTTACCCATTTTGCAACATTGACTTACTTACCATCTTACCATCTTGCACACTTACCATCTTGCGCTTGACTTTTTTTTGTTAATTTATTTATTTTGACTTCTGGGATACCAAGTTACGCTTAGTATAATTGAACAAATCGTTGCATGTGTAAATCTATCTGTAATTTATTTTAAAATAAAGTTTAAATAAAATAAAGTTTAAAATAAAGTTTATTTTTAAATAAAGTTATAAATAAATTAAACACATATTTTTAAATAAAATATAATATTAAAGTCGCTGTTCGCTTTTGTCTGTTATATAATCTCTATATATAAAAAAGAATCCCCATTTCCCTTGGTCACGGCATCACGCGTGAACGGGTAGACCGATTTCAATTCGGTTTTCACTAATGGAAAGAGGGATAAACGGGGAATGTTCTCATATATAAAAATTGCACGCCGGGCGAATCCGAGGGCGGGTCGCTAGTATATTATATTATTCCTACTTCTATGGTTTCTCCGCTAACTTCTTAACCATCCAAAGAATTATGATAACGGTTTTCATTAACGGAAGGAGTGAGAAAAATTAAGAAACTAAACTAAGAAAATTTGTGCATATAATTTGTAGTAAAAATCAGTGGGAAGCCGGGGGGCGAGTCGCTAGTCTTTAATAAATAAACAAAAAATATTGTACAAGAATTCGGTAGAAAATTAAACATTGGTATTAAATACAGTTTAGTATTCATTTTAATAACCAGACGACCCCGTTGGATGAGTCGTGGTACTTGCCTTAACATTCTGTTTTAGGGTTCCCAGGTTCGAATCCCGGCAGGGTCAACTCTGAAAAATGAACTTTTCCGGATGATCCGGAAAGTAGTGGCAGGGCACACTGCGTTTCGCAGTCATTTAACCTTACAGAAGACCACCGTGAAATAACAGCCCTTGTGCTGTTCGGTTTCGGTGAGTGAGTAAGTGATGCCAGAGCCCATTTTTCTATCCAATCCATTATCCTTATATAATCTTACTGTAGTCGGCAGCGCACTTGCAGCAGTTGTAACGTTGTGTTTTGTGTCTTATAGGTGACGGTAGCCACCTACCATCAAGTGGACCGTCATCCTGTCCGCCGATCTTAACATTAAAAAAAAAACAATATTTTTTATTGAAAGAAACTTACCACATTACAAAAACTAATTAACTGAACTGTGTAGTTTCCGTTAAACTAACACAAACAACTTCGAAAAACGCACGAAAAACAAAGTCCCAGTTGCACTTGTGCGGTTCTAAGTAAACGAGGAAAAGCGAAGAATGTAACTCTTTCTTGAAAGGCGCATGCTCGCCGGCAAAAACAACACATTTGAAACCAGCCGCGCCGGCTAGTCTCTCGTACGCGTTCAATCGGCGAACTCGCTCCGTTTTTGCCCTCTCAACAAAGCCGCAGTTCGATCTTCGAAGAATTTTTTTTTTCACTTGTGCAGTGCAAAAAGTTGTAACAAATTGTATGCTATTGTGGTGTGGATGTTTTTACGCCAGCCGACTCGGATGAGGATAAATTGCTTCTTAAATGTAAGTTATAAAGCTAATCTCAAAATAGTGCTAATGACCTACGCGTTCATTTCGTATAAAAACAAAATTTCGATAAAATAATTTTGTCGGACATGAGATAATTATTAATCACCCAAAAAATATACATTTATACTGATTTCCATTTGTAATCATATGGAACTCACAAAGTTATTAACTACTTTTATAATACCTATTACAAAAGTATACCTACAGCTCCTCTCTTTATACAAGGCACAAGTCCGATCTTGCATGGAGTATTGCTGTCACCTTTAGGATGGCTCAGCAAAATACCAACTTGCTGCACTCGACTCGGTGGATCGCAGAGCTAGGAGGCTCATTGGCGATGATACACTAATAAGAACTAAGCTGCAGAGCCTGGCACAGACGCAAAGTTGCCAGTCTGTGTCCCGAGTGTGCTCGGGAGCTGCATGAGATCATACCGCCTTCCCCTTTCTTCTATCGGACATGCAGACGAACGGCTGGTTACCATCCTGACCTTGTCGAAATCCCTCTAATTCGGACCAAGCGCTTTAAAACATCTTTTGTGATGCGCACTGCTAAGGATTGGAACTCCCTGCCGGCGTCTGTATTTCCGAGCTCATATAACCCAAATCTTTTCAAGGTTCGAGTGAATAGGCATCTTCTGGGTGAGCTTGCTCCATCTTCGGCCTCATCCTTCCTACATGGATAGATGCTGGTCTTCGTGAAGGTATCTTAATAAAAAAACCCATCTTTAATAAAAAAAAAAAAAACTAGTTTCCGCCCGCGACTTAGTCCGCGTTTTTTTGGTCGCGATGTAGTAACCCCCGATGATCCTCTACGATATGACCCAAACCTCACCCTCCTGGACCTCACGGTTTTCCAGATCCCGTCGCTGACTTTATCAGGTTATAATCTTCAAGTTTTGGGATTTTTCTGGTGGTCATTAGGGTACCCTTTCTACGACCGGCCACAAAGGAGAACCCCCCCCCCCCCCCGGCACACCTTCTGGGAGAACAAGTATGTCAATGATATGTAAGTGGTAAAGTTCAGCTTTAACTACTTTTGTAATATTAATTAGTGACCCCCTAGAAACCATCCTCGTTTAGCAATCTTTCCATTAGTGAAAACCGCATCAAAACATACAGACAGACAGACAGCTATTTCAATTTACACTATGTGAGAACACAATTTATACTATGTTTTTTTAATATAATTATTTTGGAATTATTTTTTTTATAATTTATAATTTTTATAATTAACGTATATAACGAATAAATTTAACAACTTTTAGTTACGAATGAACCTACTTATATTTTTTGTTTCCTAAATCGTTTTAATCATAATCTTACATCTAAAATTTGCTAAAATATTTGCCAGTCACTATGCTAGCATTGTTTTAATTGTATAGCGTATAGATTTATGATAGACTAACAGTTTTTGTGACATTTGAAGATATGGGCCAAATATTTTATTATGTTTAAATTAATGTGCATTGAGCTTTAGATGGCTAATCTTCTTATATATTTTATCTCTATTTATCAAATGTGAAAGCTTTGAAATAATATTCTAAGGACCTTTCTTAATTTACTAGGTCTGGCAGAAAAATCTTCAAATCAGACGAGTAATTCTAGAGATTAACAGGTTCCAGAGAGTGGGAAAATATTTAGTCTGATGTCTCTTTATAAAATATTGTTCGTGGAAGGTTTATAAAATATTGTATGGCGGGAAGTAAAGGGGGAGTAGCCTATGTTACTCGCTGATGATTTAGCTTTATGTAGGTGAGAGAATTTTTAAAATCGGTCCAGTAGTTTTTGAGTTTATTCATTAAAAACATACATATGCATGGAGGGGGTAAAGGAGATGGGGGGAGGGTGAGTAGCCTATGTTAGGTACTCCCTGATAATTTAGCTTTCTATAGGTTAAAGAATTTTTAGAATCGGTCCTGTAGTTTTGAGTTTCTTCAGTACAAACCTACAAAAATACATACACGCAAAACTTTTCTCTTTGTAATATTATTACTAGTATACAGTATCGATAAATGATTATACCATAATCGAACCTACATGGTATACTTGATTTAATATTAGTATAGATTGGAATGGTAGGTATATAATATATACACCTACTATATTACTATATACTATTATATATATAAACAAATACACTATACAACATATATATGTACTATATGACTGAAATTGTCCTCTTCGTCCAATTTCATATAAAAAATAATTTAAACTCCTATGAGACCTATGAAGTTATACTTATTAAGTACCTTAAGTGACATTTAAACTTAACTTCGCTGCAAAAGCTCTGACAATTTTTAATATTAGTGGCTGGCACAAGTATAGACTGGGCAGTTCGTCTGGCGACTATAACCGTTGTTTTTATTCGCTTTTTGAAATCTCGTAACAGCATTTGTGCTGCTGTGTTTCAGGTACGTATATAGATCATTCGAATGCCCGTGCGTCACCTCCTTTCCCCTTATCCTTTATTCTATCACCATTGGCAGGATCCTAAACACATAACTTATAATTACTTGTTTACATAACTTATAATAATGGTAACCAAACGGTTAAATGGTTTGTCAACTTGCGTTTTGACTTTTGGTTATCGTTTTTCACATTTATTGTCTAACTAAACAATGGTTTAATAAGTTGACATTGTCTAAGAGGTCTAGGAGGGCGTCCATTTTAAAAGGATTTTAAATTGGACCTCTTAGTCCAACAACCTTGCACCATTAACAGACAGACGAGTGTGAACTATTAACTATAATTATCACGGTTAGAACAATGAACCACTGTTGCCGGTGGAGAGATGACGGCATAGGTGTTAATTTCTGATAGACATTTACCTACTTCTCATTGCCCTACTAATCAACCCTTTTAGGTTTGGAATATAGGAACATATCGTGGGAGACAATCTGCTTCATAAAGTTGCAAAATATCTCATACGTATAGGGTATACTAATATTTGTCGAGCCCGTTGGATGAGTGGTTAGCCTTAACGCTCTGTTCTAGGGTTCCCGGGTTCGATTCCCGGCAGGGTTAACTTTGAAAAATTTGGTTCTGGTCTGGATTTGGAAAATAGTGGCAGGGCACACTGCGTTTTCGCAGTCATTTGGGCAGCTCGTCTGGCGGCAGTAACCACCCCCTTACAGAAGACCACCGTGAAATAACAGCACGTGTGCTGTTGTGTTTCGGTGAGTGAGTAAGGGATGCCATGCCAGAGCGCGAACTAAGTCGCGCCAAAAAGCTAGTATGTGATAAAAATACACTGCCTAGTTTCACAGCAGTGAAATATCGACGAGTGGGTGCTAAATATTCTCCCTAAGTTGTATCATACCTTCACGAAGAGTCACCAAATACGTCGTACGGGTATGGCCAAGACAAAAGACGGTCTTAGAAAAAACACGAACAAAAGGACCATTAGCATGCATGCCACATTGTTAGCAGCCATCGAACTCCGATCGATCGCATAGAACTCATCGCTGTACGATAATGACCATTAACGATACCCTTCTAATTGTCAGAGCATGAGAAAAAACGGGCCAATAAGAGTCGCAGACGTTGAACAATGTTTACTTATTACCTCAACTTAAAATACAATCACAATAAATCGGAATACTAGTAACATCAATCTATATCTTTAAAAATGAATCCCTATTTCCCTTGATTGATTTTAATTCGGTTTTCACTAATGTAAAGGGGAATGTTCATATATATATATATATATATATATATATATATATATATATATATATATAAATATATATATAAAAATTACACCACGGGCGAAGCCGGGGGCGGGTCGCTAGTAGGTATGTATATAAAAATGAATCCCCATTTCCCTTGGTCACGGCATCACGCGTTAACGGGTAGACCGATTTTAATTCGGTTTTCACTAATGGAAAGAGGGATAAAGAGGGATAAAAATTGCATCCCGTGCGAAGCCGGGGGCGGAACGCTACTACATAATAATAAAATCGCAAACGAGCCGTGTCTGTGCGTTAAATATAATTTTCAAAAAACAATTTGTACACGTTGTACGTCAAACGTATTTAACAAATATACATTAGTTTTTAGAATTTTAGTCTGTTTGACTGTAGGTTTGTGCACGCTAATCTCAGAAACAGCTTAACTGGTTTAAATGCTGTTTTCACTCATGGATATTAGCAAGCTTCCCGTGTTTGTTTCATTCCAATCGGTTAACAAAAACGTAATTGAATTAATATGCGCTATAGCCTATACCAATATTAAAGTTCAGCTAGTATTAGCAGTTGTGGTCCGCACCACAACTGTATACTGAGTCAGGGTTCCTTTTCCTCTTCTTACTTGTTCATATATTTGTTTGTTTGTAATTATTATTTGTTCATATATGTATATTGTGTTTATTAGAGGAATAAAAGATGCTTTCTTTCTTTCTTTCAAAAAAATAACGATTTTATTGAAGAAGCTAGAATGGAATCTTTTAGATTTTGTTATAAATAATCCATGTTTGTATTGACTGGATAACATCAAGATTTTTAAACAGAAGAGTTCCGAACGTGAGGATACTTGTTTGATTATTAACCAAGAACCGTCTCGGCTTTGCTTGTGTATGATTGAGGAAGCATTTTCAATCTACATTAAAATTATGTCAAATGTAATTTAAGTTCTAGACAACTTAAACTTTTCTCTGGTATTGTAAATTTAATTTGAAGACCCTCAAATGTAAAAATATTTATTTAAATTCGACTCGTAGTTCCAGAATTTAACGCGTACAAACAAATAAACTTTTCAGCTTTATTATTTACTTGGTTGTTTTTTTTTATGTGTACCTGACAGGCTAACGCAAACAACGCCACAGCTGCCACAACCACAAGTGCTCTGCCGACTACAGTAGAATTAAGGATAAGGGATTGGATAGGTAAATGGGCTCTGGCACCCCCTACTCACTCACCGAAACACAACAGCACACGTGCTGTTATTTCAGCACGTCTTCAGTCTTCGGTAAGGGGGTGGTTACTGCCGCCAGTCGGGTTTTCCAAATGAATGCGAAACGCAGTGTGCCCTGCCAATACTTTCCAGATCGAGACCAGAGACAAATTTGAAAAGTTTATTTTCAAAGGTTACCCTTTCTTTTTTTTAGGAGGGGAAATTACGTTTATGCACTATCCCTCGTTGACGGGGACAGTCGACGAGGGGCAGTGAGGGACTCGCCCGGCGAAGTGACTTTTATCACCGAGAATATGCGGGTCCGAGTTCACATAGCGAGGCCTTATCCTCAGATCCCCACGCACCGCTATGTTCTCTTCGAACTAGCTTAGGGCGATGGCTTCGCCTCACTTTAAATGTGGCGGCCCATTTCAAAGTTGACCCTGCCGGAAATCGAACCCGGGAACCCTAGAACAGAGCGTTAAGGCTGACACCCTAACCATGCACTCATCGAATGGGTTCTTGATCGTGAAGACGATAATTTAATTTAATGTCACGAAAAATTTATACCCAGAAATACTTGATCGCAACTAATAATTCGAACACAAGTTGTATATCTGCGGATAAGAGGATAATGAAATGTAAAATATAACTAATGATGGCATTCATGCGCCGGATGAATAGGGTATTGAAATATAGTTTGCCGCTTTCTATAATGTTTATTAGGAAATTGCATTCTATAGAAACTAATTTATGATTGCTGCTCCCACTACGAACATAGTACTGGCTGTGTAATTTATCGTCAACTTGCAATACATGCATTGATCAAAACAAGTTTGTATGATTCATGTTTTGTAATTAAAAAGTATTACACATGATTATTCTACTTGATTATTGTTAGACGGAAGCCCTTTCAATTTTAGAGATTCTTGCGGACTTATATTTCATAGATATTTATTATTCACTTTTTTAACATAAAAGTGGACTACAATTCCCCTTTCTTCTATCGGACATGCAGACGTACGGCTGGTTACCATCCTCATCTTGTCGAAATCCCTCTAATTCGGACCAAGCGCTTTAAAACATCTTTTGTGATGCGCACTGCTAAGGATTGGAACTCCCTGCCGGCGTCTGTATTTCCGAGCTCATATAACCCAAATCTTTTCAAGGTTCGAGTGAATAGGCATCTTCTGGGTGAGCTCGCTCCATCTTCGGCCTCATCCTTCCTACATGGATAGATGCTGGTCAAGAACAAACCCATCTATAGTAAAAAAAAAACGGACAAAATTGTTGTCCAATTGGATGGATCCAACTGGTTGGATGTTGTTAGGAACAGAGGGTCTGGAGAAGGTTTTTACACAAAACAGTCCATAGTATGAACAGAATAATATATTTATTTATTTACTGAACTGAAAACAGCATACAAAAAATTACATTTTAATTAGAATTAAATTTTTACAAAACCTTTTACTAGGTCTTACAAATTACAATTTATAAGTACAAAAATAAAATAATAATAACATAACAATATTCATACAAGTACAATATCTATACTAATATTATAAAGCTGAAGAGTTTGTTTGTTTGAACGCGCTAATCTCAGGAACTACTGGTTCGAATTGAAGAATTCTTTTTGTTTTGAATAGTCCATTTATCGAGGAAGGCTATAGGCTATATAACATCACGCTACGATAAATAGTATTAGCCGCCGTATGGGCCGTAGCGAAGCGTGGCCGAGTTCAGCTAGTACATATATATATATAAACATTTATATACATACATATTGTATATAAACAAATATTGGTTATTGCATGTGTATGAGGGTGAGTGAGTTCGTAATGTTAATGCGTACCTATGTGTGTGTTGTGTGCGTGTACGTGTGTTTCGTACCTACCTACCGCTCAATATGATGCAGACTATAAAACACTCGCCCGATATTAAAACACTCGCCCGAATATTCGCACGATATTACCTGCGACCTGCTCCCGGCTTAGCACGGATTCAAGTTCTTTCTGCAAATTATATACAACTTTCCTCCCTTATCGCTCTTTCCATTAGTAAAAACCCTATCAAAATCGTTTACGTGGTTTAAAAGAAGTCAGCGCAGAGGCAGATAGAGATGGACAGCAATTTTATCTAAGTATACACAAAATAAAATCGTAAAAGAGTCGTGTATTTAAATTTAAATATAAAAAAAAACCATTTGTATGAGTACTTATGTAACCGAGATCAAGAAAATAGTTTTTAAAATTTTTGTCTGTTTGTCTGTGCGTTTGTGCACGCTAATCTCAGAAACGGTTTAACCGATTTGAATGCGGTTTTCACTGATGTATTGTAAACAAGTTTCCCGTAACATTTAGTGTTTGTAACAAACAAAAAAGTTACGCGCTATATACGGAATACCACGCGTACGAAGTCACTTACTCAGCTAGTTTTATAATATGTATATGATTGATGTAAATGTTAGATAGATACGTATAGATAATTCAGTAAGATATGCTAGGCTATGTTATAATCTTATGATGCATTTGTTTAAAAAATAGATACATAGGTATTTAGAACCAATAGTGACTTATTGTATAGGTATTTTGAGCCTTGTAATCCGGTTTTCCTCAGCTACGTTCGTTAATTTGGTTACACCAATTTTTTTCATAACATATGGAAATGGTAAAACTGACATTATTTTTATGATATAATTTCAATGATATTTGAATTTTTAAATTTCACTGTATAAGTTAGTCGGTAGGCTGACGATCTAGATGACAATGGGAGACTACCGTCAACTATAAACCCACAGCTAGGCCAGGATAGAAGCAAGTGCATAGTTGAAACACAAATCATATGTCCTGGTATCCTTCTGGGATAATCCTTCTGACATAACTACTACCAATTTTTTTATGTTAAAGTCGGCAGACAAGCTGACGGTCCATTTGATGGTAGTTAACTACCGTCGCCTATAACACAAGCAACTCCACAGCTG
This sequence comes from Bembecia ichneumoniformis, assembly GCA_910589475.2. Lineage (NCBI taxonomy): Eukaryota > Metazoa > Arthropoda > Insecta > Lepidoptera > Sesiidae > Bembecia > Bembecia ichneumoniformis. The sequence goes on along the minus strand of OU342525.1, from coordinate 18,535,716 downwards.
CTGTAAGTGCGCTGCTGACTACAGTAGGATTAAGGATAGGGGATTTGGAAGGGTTAGGGATCCCTTACTGACTCACCGAAACATAAAAGCACACGTGCTTATATTTCACGGTGGTCTTCTGTAAGGAGTGGTCACTGCCGCCAGACGGGCTGTCCAAATGACTGCGAAACGCAGTGTGCCCTGCCACTACTTTTCAGATCCAGACCAAAGCCAACTTTGAAAAATTCATTTCCAAAGTTGACCCTGCAAGGAATTGAACCCAGGAACCCTAGAACGGTGTCTTAAGGCAAGTATCCTAACCACTCACCCAACGGGTTCGTCACAGGCTCAAATTTATGTTAGTTTTATAACTAGTACTAAAATTTAAAATAAATACTAATTAATTAATTAGTTACTAACTAGTTTGTCTGTAACTTTAATTAAGTTTTCGAGCTTATTACAGATTATTTCTATGATTAGTTTTAGTAAGCTGCTTAAAAAGGTAATAATAATATATTCTTCCTACCTTTTCAAGCTAAATGAGGCGATGACGTAAAACGTAAGGTTTTGTTTGATTCATGAGCAGCTCGGGATGCAAATGAGCTGTAAGTAGTTCTATTAAGCGAACCAACCACCGTATTAGGCCCAATAACAATCACAGTGCATCGACCTGCACCGATAGGAGCACTTTAATAACTATGCACGACACAAAACAACTTATATTAACCATTGAAGTTCTCCATTGAACCGGCTTCAGAAGACCCTGCGATATTAAAATATTTTATACAGCATTCACTTTAAAAGTACGAGAGACGGGTCTCATAAATGTGGTCATACAAAACCATAGGTCCTCAGTTATTTATAAGTGCTATAACATTTCTGAAGAGCAATCTCAATAAACAGTTTAGTATAGGTCAACAATGAGTTTTACATTGCCTTATGTTGATATTAAACTATATGAAATAAATATAATTTTAATTTACCGAAGACTTAGACGCGTATTAACAAAAGCAACTCCATAGTTGCAAGTGCGCCTATGGAGTTGCTTACTACAATAGGCATGATGACAGATTTGGAAATTCCCTTCCATAATGTAGATACATGTCTACCATATCCGAAAAAAACAATATTTCAGCAAAAAACTAAATTTCAACGCGAATTATTGAATGTTTTTAAATCTATTTTGAATTACGCGCGAAAACGCTCTTAGGTGTCATGGGCGTCGCGTCTGATGAACCGTGACGTCACCGACATCTCATCAGATTTTTCATTCTGTCAAAGCAAAGTCAAGCAACAAGATGGCACTTACCTGGGCGTGACGTCATTCGCTCTGATTGGTGTTTCGGTTAACATGGCGGATTGCACTTATTTATACTTCTATTTTATTGAAAATCTTATTAATCTCAATTTTAATACAAAAAATTAGTAATTTTTTAGATTCCTTTCAACATATATTTTTCCCCAAAACCATTTATTCTTTGATTCTTTAATACCGTCGTCATGCCTATTCTGATACTTGCTTACTGCCGACCTTACTAAGATAAAGGATAAGGGATTGGATAAGGATAGGAAAATGGGCTACGGCATCCCTTGTCTTTTGGGAATCTTACCTTTTCCAAGTAACTAGAAATGAAACAAGATATTAGTTGATTTTCGCAAGTTCTTTCGACTACTTCTGTAAATGAGTTTTTGCATCGTATGGATGGAGTATGGATGATATAAAAAAGAACATTCGTTTACTTCTTTTTTTTTAACAAAATGTTATCCAACATCAGGACAAAACATAGCATTATATTTACTCTTCCCTTATATTGCTAAAACTAGCTGAACTCGGCCATGCTTCGCTGCGGCCCATAAGGCGACGGCGTGCACATGGGGCGCCCGGTACTGGACACTGCTTATATATAATACTATTTATCGTAGCGTGATGTTATATAGCCTATAGCCTTCCTCGATAAATGGACTATTCAAAACTAAAAGAATTTTTCAATTCGAACCAGTAGTTTCTGAGATTAGCTTCAACCAAACAAACAAACAAACTCTTCAGCTTATAATATTAGTATATATAAGTATATATATAGATTTATACTTTGTTTCGTTTTTGAATTATTATTAAATAAATAATTTTATTAATTTTCCCAATTGATTGTTATCTGAAGGGAGTATAAATTATATTTTAGGGTGTTGTTTATATAGTTGTAAGTGTGAAATTCCTTAAAAAAAAAAAAAAATGTTCCACTGTTCACTGTTATTTTGAAATGAAACCGTTCTAAACGGTTTTCATTTGTATTGCAAAGTCTTAATCCTCAATGTCCGGCTCAGAATTTTCGAAAGTGATTTTGTAACCTAATTTAACGTAATTTTCAAATACTCTACCATCTAAGAGTGTTCAGAAAATGCAGAAATGTTGCTTAGCTTCGAATTTATTTAAAACTAGCGACCCGCCCCCGGCTTCGCCCGGCGTGCAATTTTTATATATATGAACATTCCCCGTTTATCCCTCTTTCCATTAGTGAAAACCGAATTAAAATCGGTCAACCCGTTCACGCGTGATGCCGTGACCAAGGGAAATGGGGATTCATTTTTATATATAGAGATTAATTAGTGACATGACAGCTGCGATTTAGTTTTGATACTTAATAATCACTTAATTTTAATGTTAATGCATTAAAAAATCTTTTCATAAGTTTTGTCCCGTGTCAGCTGTGACGGTGAATAAGTGCCTTTCGCAATTTCTTCGTTTTGTATCCGTGTACCGGACAGAGATATTGCTTCTCTATCAATGAAGCTGATGGCTTTTGACCTTTCCGTATCTATCTGGAAGTGTCATACATGCCGTTACTCTCTCTGTGTCTCTTATCATTTAGAAGAAATTGCAATTGTTTTATTGCTATCGCAATAATGAATGATACTTTTGTTGGTGTTATTTTCTTTCATGTCTTATCTTTGGACCATTGTTTTAAGGCAATAACATTATTGGTTATGAAATATGTATTCTTTGTGAATATTTTTCAATTATGTTTCGGTTACATGACGGTATCATTGTTTTAGAAACATCTGATTAACATACTATATACACATATTGCAGCACAGGGCTCTGCGAGTTCAGTTTAACGATGTAGTTTTTGGCGTTTAGGATAATGATTTTATATTAATTTACTTTGATGTCAGTAACTGACAAGTAAATGATAATTATGGCTGTATGGTCATTCATAACATCTCATTTCGAAAGCCACAACTATCTCTGACAATATAGAGCGACTTTAAGCAGAAATTAATATAAGTAGACTAAAGTAATAAAAAGACGTGAAAACTAAAGTAACAATCTACTCAAAATAAAAATCTATACTTATACAGGGTGGTAATTTGAGATGGGTCAGTAAGGGCAGCTACCTAAACCATTGTAGCTAGAACAAAACACTCTTAGGAGACTATCCATTATTTTAATAGTTATTTCCATCGGCATTCAAAGATTTTGGAAAAATGGTACAGTCAGCGAGAAAAAGGTCAATTTTCACGTTTTGTTTTTATAATGCCAATCGATTCTGTTACTTATAAGGATCAATTGACCCTATGGGACCACCTGAGGTTAGAGTACTAGAAACGTCAAAAAACTCAAAAAACTACTTCCATACATTTCTTACAGAATGAGATTGAAAAATAAGTTCAAACATTGTTTTTAATTAAAAAAGGCGGCAATCACTACAATGGAAACTGGCTAGGCAATGTTTATTTTAAATTAATTTGAATTTGGAAGGAAAACATTGTTTTAGAAACAAATGTTATTTATTATTATTCTTGCATGTCAGCTAAATTGTGAAAATATTGATTCATTTAGATCGCATAGATTTATTAGAAGCTTATTTTATAAATAATATCAACTGCCATGGAATGATATAAGATTAAATACCCTATACCCTATATCAAAAGTTATAAAAAATCTCCTAAATATTCTTGTAGAGTGTAGCTCCTTTAAGAGAAATCCTTACGACAACAATGATCTTGATAAAAAATAGCGGTTGCAATTTTAACACTCGGTCGTTAGAAGCTTTGAAGTCGCTGCCGAAGTAGGCATTTCCCATAACCAAGTTTTAAAGATATGGAAAAAGTACAAATACAAATGCTGTCGTTGTGGTCGTTGAGACCTCTTGATATTTTTTTTGGGATATCTCAAAAATGGAATTTACAAGAAAAATTAGGTACATTACAGTTCAAGAATTGTCACTACAACGGTGTATGGAGTTAACGCAAACAAAATATCAGCGGTTACACGCTCATTGCAGAAACCGTCCCAACGGCAAACAAATAGAGCAACTACTATCGTAGATTTATTACTTACGATCTTTACTTGTTTTTAAAGATTGGCAATTGTAGTGATTGCCGCCTTTTTTAATTAAAAACAATATTTGAACTTATTTTTCAATCTCATTCCGTAAGAAATGTATGGCAGTAGTTTTTTGAGATTTTTGACGTTTCTAGTACTCTAAGCTCAGGTGGTCCCGTAGGGTCAATTGATCCTTATAAGTAACAGAATCGATTGGCGCTATAAAAACAAAACGTGAAAATTGACCTTTTTCTCGCTGACTGTACCATTTTTTCAAAATCTTTGAATGCCGATGGGAATAACTATTAAAATTATGGATAGTCTCCTAAGAGTGTTTTGTTCTAGCTACAAAGGTTTAGGTAGCTGCCCTTACTGACCCATCTCAAATTACCACCCTGTATACTATATACTAATATAAATAATAAAGCTGAAGAGTTTGTTTGTTTGTTTATTTGGTTGAACGCGCTAATCTTAGGAACTACTGGTTCGAATTGAAAAATTCTTTTTGTATTGAATAGTCCATTTATCGAGGAAGGATATAGGCTATATAACATTACGTTACGATCAATAGTATTATATATAATTCGGGGGTTACAGGCTGATTCTCGTGTCAGTCTGATCCATCAGTCTGGTAATACTGATATAAGACTGATCATCTAACCCACAGACTGATGGACTGAAACTCCAGACTGACGGATTTTAAAATATTTTGTTAATTTTCATCAGTCTGGTAATACTGATGCCAGACTGACAGTGTAAACATCACATCAGTCTGGCGAGCTTCAGTCAGCGCTTAGACAGCGTTGGAGTCACACGATGTCGACGCGGCCTCGCCTGCGCCGCCCTCCCCTCCACCTCCCGCGATGTCTTCACAAACGCTAGCCCCAGAGAAGGACTTCATCATAACTTTAGAGACGTTACTTCAACTCTGGGACAAGACGCACTGTAATTACGTCAACAAATATAAAAGAAATGAAGCATTGAACAAACTTCTGATCGCCTTTTTGCAGTTAGAGCTATTATTATAGCAATACAAGCTTTTTTTCGATTATCCATCTCGTTGAAAGTGTGATAACTGGACGGCGTTTTGAATGTGACTGATGGATATGAGACTGAGCGTGTAATCTGGCCCTTCAGTCATCAATTTCCCATCAGTCTATACGTGACCAGACTGATGGATCAGACTGACACGAGAATCAGCGTGTAACCCCCGAATAAGTAGTGTCCAATACAGCGCACCCCACGCGCACGTCGCCGCCGTATGGGCCGTAACGAAGTTAGCTATATACAGCTACATATATAGCTAATATATAGTTTAGCCTAGTACATAGGGTATACACAAATGACTTTGAAGACACAATTACATATGCTCTAAATGTGTCCCCACTAAATATATTATCTTTGCAAGAATAAATTAAAGCAATTATTGTTTTATTGCATTTTGATTTATCCCAACAACGACGTTTATTTCTTTAACATCAATAAACATTTCACTGACATTAAGATATCCTACTTTCGTCAAATTTACATACATATTTACTACACCACTAATTAAATTATAAATCAAATGTATTAGATATTTACATTAGCTCTCAAAAGGATTGAGTACCGTAGAATATTCATTGTATAACCAGTTTTTGATCCCTGTGGCACCATTGGTGGTACTTGAAAAAATTCTTTAATACCAACGTTTTATCTTGTAATTTCTTTTTTATAGGTACATATTTCACTACCAAGTACTATTGTCGCGTTGTCAAAATGAAAATTTAAAAAAAAATGTGTTTTTTCAGCTCCGACGTACGTCGGGATTTTACTCCTATAAATGTATAAAATTTTCCTCCTGTTTATAGTTAACTGGATTTGATAATATAATTACTTTATATTATTTAGTTACATTCTGCCTACTCAGATGACACGTGTTCCAATAAAAGTTATGTTAGTTACGTTCGGTATACACAGATGTCACTAAGTTTTATATTATGAAGTTCAAATAGTTCATTTTTCGCTGCGCCGCTGCGCGCTGGCAGCTTATAATGCAACTGTCGTTTTGTTCCTCAACGCGGACTACATGATACAAGATTCATACAAGATTTCGACGTTTGCTTAGAAGCCCAGAGAATAGAATTAGGGAACATAAATAAATGCGTCAGCTGTAGCAGAAATGTCAAAGTGACAGATAACGTAACGCCTTTCAGTTAACGTTTGTATTAATTTTAGTCCTCATAACATTTCCATACCGGAGGCTTTATATGAACATCGATTCTTAAGAGGTAAACTCCAAAAAAAGACACGGATTTAAATGTACCGTAACTACATTATGAATATTTTTATATTATTATTTTTAAAATTAAATAAAATTAAAATGTGTGTACGGTTTTGTTCGTGATATTTACTCAGTAAATATGTATTTGATTTGACCTTTAGAAACTCTGTTCTTCTCTTCTGTAAGAACACTAGAATTAACTATTGCCTCGTTCAAAAGAATCTGAATTTCAAATATTCACAGTATTTTGAACCATTGTTCTCAGTTGTGTAGTGGAAATTTTTAGCGGAACTATTGCGATTTTTTCCAACACGAACAGTTTCGTCAACGGTACTACTGGCAATAATGGCACAACACGTGCTTTACCATAAAAAAGTTGCTTCATATTCATGAAGTTGTTTTAATGCCACTGCAAAATGTCTTCAGCAATTTGTCCTTGAATCCAGAGACCGATGATGTTATTTTTATTTTTCAAACAGCATTAGGAAGAACATTATATAAATAATAATTCCCTATCCCCTCCTAGTCCCTTATCCTTAATCCTACTGTAGTCGGCAGCGCACTTCCTTTGGCGTTGCTTGTGTCATAGGCGACGGTAGCCATCTACCACCAAGTGGACCGTCAGCATATTTGCCGATCTTAACATAAAAAAAAATCTTTTTGTTTAATATTTAATATTTTTAGTCTTAACTTTTTTATATAAGTATATTTTGTGAACATGTCTTAAACAGTTCTTAATTATTACATTCATTTTCACATTTTTCAGAATGCTCACAACATTCTGAATAATGTCATTCAGAACATCAACTAATCACTAACATCGCTACTAATTTAAAAATTAGTAGCGAATAACTCCCACGCACCAAACGTTCGATGTAAAACTGTTGCTAAACCTATTAAAGTTAAATTGTCAACTGCCGTCACCGTACAAACTTTGGGACTTTAACTTGTTCGAGAACTTGGAACAACGGCAACTTGGAAAAGTTAACTCGATAGTTGCTCGTCGTTGGTGACACATTATTTATTTAACTTATAAAATTTTAGTAAATATTTGGAAATTACTTTCTTACTGTTTGTTCGTAAATACGTTAATTTAGACTTTTTTTATTCGAATTCGAGAGTCGTTTGTGTTTCCAAGTAAGCACCTAGAGTCTTTATCATATCCGCCCTGAGTGTTTTTTTAATATAAAAATTGGCAAGCAGGCTAATGGTCTTATTAAGAGAGAAAGATAAATGGGCTCTGGCACCGCTTACGCACTCACTGATACACAATAAAACCCATGCTGTTATTTCACCGTGGTCTTCTGCGAGGGTGTGGTTACTGCATCCAGATGGGCAGCCCAGTTTATTACTGCGAAATGCAATGTTCCCTTCCACTACTGATTAAAAATATTCAGCTATAAATGGCGCAAGACAGGCTGATAATCTTCTCATCACTCTCGCCCATACAACAATACCAGAGTTGTTGCAAGTTCATTGCTCAGCCTAATTAGATCTCCCGGAGAAGATACAATTTAAAAATTGATAGGAAAAATAGACTCTGGCATAGACCCTACTACGATATAGCACATGTGCTGATATTAAAAAATTGTTTCTGTAAGGGGTTGAATTTATGATTGTAGATTCAATTGCAATACGCCTTGCCACTACATACTGTTTACCTTATAGATAAACTATAACGTTTCTTGTTGGAAACTTTCTTATTAAGTTAAGATTTATATTATTATATTACTGGTTATTATTATGTTATAATAACATAATAATAAATTAAAATTATGAAAATATAACGAATATATGTATTATTGTATGCACACACTTTCTCATTTATATAATAGGATATTATTATAATAATAGGATATGTATTTTATTGTTAAATAGAATGTATTATGTATATTCATATATATGTTATTATATTATTGTTATATTATATTATAATATCACTGACTTAATATTAAGAATTAAGCCAGTAAATTTTATGGGTAAATGTACCCATAAAATACTTCCCATACTATAATGATAAGTTTACCATTTCACAATAATTGGTAATTGAGGTGGAAATCAGAGAGAGAGAGAAATTATATCGATATGGAATAACTCATATTGGTAAACCGCAATAATATTCTTGTATCTTACTTTATGCTGTCATTCATTGTTATGAATTGCATTGTTGTAGTTGCTATCTTCTATAACAATCTATACTTATAATAAAATCGTAAACGAACCATGTCTATGCATTAAAGAATAGTTTTTATTATTATTATTATTTAAATTTAAATACTAAAAATTAAAATTATCTAATCTAAAAATAAATTAATATTAAATTGATTAAAAACTAATAATATAAAAATGGACCCTGCGGCATTGTACCAAGTACGCTGGCAGCATTTCCTCGTTGAATGGCCAAACTAATACGTTGGCCGAGGAAAGTGCCAGCTCTTCGGTCTCCCGTCGCATCAATAAGCCTCTTCGAGATGTCTTTGAAGAGGCTCATTGCTGCAGGGCCCCACGGACCGAGTGTCTTGACTCCGAATGGTACAAAACCATATTCGGCGCCGAGGCCACTATATTTAGAGATTTTATTTTTTTCGCCGCCTCTGCTGCGGCTGCTGCCTTAGTGGATGTTCCATGGAGATGCGAAGGGGCTAGTGTATCTACACAAGTAGCATCCCACACCAGCACTCTTCCCAATCTCCAGGGAATCAGGGACATCCCATCCAGTCTCTTGCCATTATTATGGTTTATTATTATTATTTATTACACATGAAATAATGACACTAATATTTACATTGTCCTATAAAACTGGAAAGCAGTTTGTCTATGGGATCAAGTTATGATGTCAAACTTTATCAAAAATAAAATAAAACTGAACTGAATTGAAAAATAAATGTAACCTAAATTAAAAACCTAAATCTAATTAATTAATTTCATTATTAATTTCATTAATTAAATTAATGAAAGTAAATAATATTTTATTAATTTCTTTTTAAATATAGTTTTATTTCTCTCTCGGACAATGTCTTCGGGAAAACTATTTAGAATTTTTGTCTGTTTGTCTGTGCGGTTGTGCACGCTAATCTCTGAAACGGCTTGACTGATATGACTACGGTTTTCAGTTATGTATTGTAGCAAGCTTCCCGTAAAATTTAGTGTTTGTTTCATTCCAATTGGTTTGCAAACAAAACAGTTACTCTCTATACCGAATACCACGCATGCGTAGTTGCGGGCTCAACTAGTCGCATACAAACAACTTAAAAGCCTTATTAAATTTGACCATTCATGATTAGTACTTTACTTTTTTATACTTAATTCCATCAGTCAAAAAATCGTGCGAGCGTAAGAGGATTTAAATTACATATATAGATTTTTTCCTTAGGTCTAACTTTGTTATTATAAAATTATTTGTTATTATTGTTACTAAAGGATGAGAAAATTAAACTACTTAGTTAGACCCTCGTAATGAGCAGAGCAGTTTGTTTTTAGGGAATGTTACATTTGTTTTCAAAGGAAAAAAGATATCTATAGACAATATCTTATTTATAAAAATGCTAAAGATAAATTAAATGAAGTAAAAAGTATCAAGCAGATATTTTAATTCCAATGCAAAGTGGAGAGCGGTCTTATAGTCGTAGACTAAGATCGACTATCTAGATTACTTGGTAAAAGCTCAAGAACAATAGCTTTTACAGTTGCTGATAATATCTGCTATGGAGCTTATAAGCTAAGAAGCAACTAATTATAAGGTACTTATAAATATAGAATACTTTATTACTGTATAATACAGAATTATTAAAGATAATTTCTTTCATATATCGGCTTCAATGGGAACTTTTGCAGACGACACCGCTATATTGGCCACTCATACTCAGCCAGAAGCGGCAGCTAATAAACTGCAAAACAGCCTGGACAAAATAGCTGAATGGCTTAAGAAGTGGCGCATTAAAGCAAACGAGTCAAAGTCTGTCAATGTCACATTCACACTCAGAAGAGGAACATGTCCCCCGGTACAGTTAAACAATGTAGAGATCCCCCGCGCTGATTGCGTGCGATACCTAGGCATGCATTTAGACAAGCGCCTTACATGGCAGAGACATATCTTCACTAAAAGGAAACAGCTGAGCCTCCAACTTAGAAAACTCTACTGGCTTGTGGGAAGAAAATCCCAGGTGTCTCTTGGGAGTAAACTCCTACTCTATAAGGCTATCCTTAAACCAGTATGGACCTACGGAATACAACTGTGGGGGACTGCTTCACACTCCAACATAGAAATAATGCAGAGATTTCAAAACAAGATGCTACGCATTCTCACAAACGCCCCATGGTTCATTACCAATGAACAACTGCATAAAGACTTAAAAATGCCTACGGTCAGGGAGGAAATAATCAAATACACGAAATCACATAAGGTCAGGATTGTGAATCACCCAATCAGGATGCGGCAAAGGTCGCACTCCTGAACAAGTCCTAATGCACTACTTGTCACATATACCGCTTAATGTCCCACTTAGGAGACAGATCGCTGTAATTCTTAAAAAAAAAAAAAAAAAACGGCTTCAGGTTTCAGAGCACGCAAAAGCAGCTAAAGTGACTGAAAGCTAATCTCAACAGCTGACGATGTCAGTTCGAATTCCTATCAGGTCTACATCTCTGAATGTATTTAGTTTTTTCTTTAGATCAGAAATAGTTATGACTACATTATTATAAGTCTTTGAAGATAATATTTTTTTTTTTTTTTTTTTATGTCAGGTCGGCAGACAGGCTGACGGTCCACTTGATGGTAGGTGGCTACCGTCGCCTATAACACAAGCAACGCCAAAGCTGCTGCAAGTGCGCTGCCAACTGCAGTAGGATTAAGGATAGGGGATTAGGAGTGGATAGGGAAATGGGCCCCGGCATCCCTTACTCACTCACCGAAACACAACAGCACACGTGCTGTTATTTCACGGTGGTCTTCTGTAAGGGGGTGGTTACTGCCGCCAGACGGGCTGCCCAAATGATTGCGAAACGCAGTGTGCCCTGCCACTACTTTCCAAATCCAGACCAGAGCCAAATTTGAAAAGTCGATTTTTCAAAGTTGACCCTTCCGGGAATCGAACCCGGGAACCCTAGAACAGAGCGTTAAGGCACGCACCCTAACCACTCATCCAACGGGCTCGTCAAAACATTTAAATGTGTAACATTTAAAAAATCTTTTATAATTTGCACTGCGAAAGATTGGGACTCCCCTGCGGGCGTTTGTATTTCCGAGCACATATAACCCAAATCCTTTCAAGGTTCCAGTGAATAGGCATCTTCTGGGTGAGCTCGCTCCATCGCCAGGCTCATCCATCGTGCCATGAGCAAAGCCATCTTTAATAATAAAAAAATTACCAATTTGCCACGGGCTAATGTGATGAACTGTAGCCAATATCCCCTCAAACAGAGAAGAAAACAGGAGTCCATTTGTGGGACCCATTGTCATAATCGCCTCACCCGCACGAAGTCCACTGCTGAACATAGGCCTCGCCTATAATTGGAAAATATTGGGAGGCCTATACATCCTCGAAATAACCATCACAAATAACCGTATAAAATATACAGCATATATAACAAATTTAACTTATTGTAACTTAGTGTTTAGTGGATTAGGAAATATCGTTAAGGTATAGTAGAAAGATTTTAGTAACACTTAAAAGTCTTATTAAGAGGAAATTGAGTGTCCATACTAACGTAGTCCGTTATTTGTTCCGTTTGTTTTACAAGCAGTGTAAATATTTTTAATGTTATCTAGATATCAATCAGTTGGTTATTACAGGAGATTCAACACTATAATAATCTTTATGTTACGTGCGGGGTGAGTCAAAATGCCATGTAAGGGCGAAACGAACGATTTATTTTTACAAAACAAGATGACTTTCTAAATCACTTGACTTGTCCAATGAAACCGTTAAACTTGCCAAAAGTTGTCAATGATTCCCTTAATGTGTCGCCGGTTCACTGTCGCAGGTAACTTCGCAAAAGCTCCGAAGAGTCGCTTTCAAATCACTTGTTATCCCACAACTAACTAACTCGGCCGGCTGCACTCTTATTTATATTTGGCGCCAAATATAAATAATCGAATGATGTATTTCGAGTTTTCCAGAAAATCTAAACAAGCCATTGAAATTCTATTTCGGTTGAAATGTAAACTCTATGTTGTAAACATAATGACCATTTCCTTTGACATTAGTCGAGAAGGGGCGTGGCTATCATCGATAGGGTGGGACGTTCGAGAGTTTCGGCGGGCGCAACGCTTTTTCCAGAACGTTCCATAGTTAGTCGTAACATTTATATAAGCCTTAAAAGATGTTCGTTATAAGTTGCTGAAATGATGTTTAAAGTCGGAGAAAACTGGAGAATATAAAACCTTGATTTCTTTTGGGTATAATCGGCCTAAAGTGCATATTATGTCCCCTTGGGTCAGTATTGGGAGGGGACCTTGATTAACACAATAAAAACATGACTTATTTATTTAAACTCGAAATGTACCATGTACCATACGTGTGGTATCCTCTAGACATAGACAGCAACCTTAGAGTCATCTAGCAGACTCCAGATTTGGTTTTAAAATAACTCCAGACAATAATCATGCATTGTCAAAATACAGACAAATTCAGGGACATTATCCCATCGGTAAGTTAGAAATCCCGAGTTTTGAGACAACGCTAGTTTGTTAGTTAGTTAAGGCGAAGGCGCCAAGGGAGCCACGTTAATCCGACAGTAACAAAGTACAATGCCTGCGGCCACGGGCGGACTTATTAACGGGCCCCTGTCATTCTACCAAGTAACTTTCAATTAGGACCTTTCCCTTGCATCGAACACCGCACATAATCTCCTACGCCGACGTGAATATCTACAATCTCGCGATACATTACTGCTTCGATTCAAATTTTGTGAAACAGCCCAATCGCAAAAGCACTAATGGAAACGACAGAATTCGTTAATGTTGTCTTTTTTTGCAACTCCCGGATTATTGCTACTATATCCGAGCAATTAGACAAAGCTGAAATTAGCGAATGGGTGTAAAATAACGGTGTAGGTGGGTGTGGCATGAAATCTAGTTAAAGATCGGGTTGACAATATAAACAATGACCTATAATAGTTGCTCGATTCTTGATTAGTTTCTCGATTAATGTTTTTTTTTATGATAACCTAAGTTCACATATCATTATTTTTTAAAATTCTTATTAGGAACTTGCTGAGCCCGCAAATTTGTAAGGGTGGTTTTTTTTTTTACTATAGATGGGTTTGCTCTTGACCAGCAGTATCCATATAGGAAGGATGAGGCCGAAGATGGAGCGAGATCACCCAGAAGATGCCTATTCACTCGAACCTTGAAAAGATTTGGGTTATAAGAGCTGGGAAATACAGAATATATAGGTATTTGGTATAGCGCGAAACTCTTTTGTTTGTTAACCGATTCGAATGAAACAAACACTAAATGTTATGGGAAGCTTGCTACAATACATCAGTGAAAACCGAATTCAAATCGGTTAAACCGTTTCTGAGATTAGCGTGCAATAACGCACAGACAAACAGACAAAGATTCTAAAATCTATTTTTTTGGCCGCGATAACGTGTACAAGTTGTTTTTATGAAAAAATATTTAATATACACGGCTCTTTTACAATTTTATTATATGTATAGATTTTACAATCCATTATTTATTATATAAGCTTAATTTCTCAAATAGCAATAACATAAATTTAAATATCTAATATATAAAATGACGGCCCGTTGGATGAGTGGCAAGGATGCTTGCCTAACGTCTCAGGGGCCCCGGGTTCGATTCCCGGCGGGGTCAAGTTTAAGTTTGGAAATTTTAATGTAATTTTCAAAATTGACTCTGGTCTGGATTTGAAAAGTAGTGGTAGGGCACACTGCGTTTCGCAGTCATTTGGGCAGCCCGCCTGGCGGCAGTGACCACCCCCTTACAGAAGACCACCGTGAAATAACAGCATATACGTGCTGTTGTGTTTCGGTGAGTGAGTAAGGGATGCCAGAGCCCATCTCCTTATCCCCTCCTAATCCCTTATCCTTAATCCTACTGTAGTCGGTAGCGCACTTGCAGCACCTGTAGCGTTGCTTGTGTTATAGGCGACGGTAGCCACCTACCATCAAGTGGACCGTCAGCCTGTCTGTCGACATAACATTAAAAAAAAAACTCGTGTCACAGTGTTTTTAACTCCTCCGAAGCGACTGGTCCGATTTTCAGGGTTTTTTTTGTATATTTGGTAGGTATGAGAATAGGTCGTAAAGTATTTTTCACCCTCCTACCCCCACCCCAGGGGGATTGGATGTCTCCAGAATATTAATAACAGGCAGGTACTCAATTTTAGTTAATAATAATAGTTGATCTAAAAATTAATATTTCCTGATTGTCACTGAGGATCGCTGATATTGGCCATCATTATCTTGGTACCTAACTTTTTATTTTTTGGAGCACGTCAAGTCAGGACATATTATGTATTGAAGCCATAAGTGCCCCTTTTACGAAAGTGCGTGAGCCATTTCCTTATTCCTACCCCTAAAGTGACCCTTATCTTTTTACTACTATATGTAATCTTTTATCCTACTAAGGTCGGCAGCGCACCTGTGCATTGTCGCTTGTGCTCATAGGTAGCCAACGAGTGGACCGTCAGCCTGCCTGTCCACCTTTACATTTTAAAAAAATGTTCAGGCTGGAGCGATATTCGAACCCTCATTTACCGGGTCGTCATATAATGTGATAAATCTTAAAATATTTACAGCCTCACCTATTTATTCACCCAGTGCCAACCTAGTACCATTCCTAGAAAGTCATCACACTTCTGACGAATCGAGTGAAGTTCAAACAGTCGATTCTTTGACCAATACCAATATTTGTGAACATGAAAAAAGCAGAAAGGGACCGAGTCGACAAGGATGTGATTTGAATAAACATTCATGAACGCATTACTAGAAATCGATTCTTATCTCAATTTGAATCTCTGTATTGGGTTTGATCTGATTTGTCGCGTCGATATCTTGGAAGTGTTCTCGTAACCAAGTTCTTAAAATGTATTTATTCCAATTGAATTCTTTGAATTCTCGATGAGTTCGATGAGTTCATGCAAAAAGCAAAAAAGAAAATTCTGTCTTGGTTTCGTTTTTATATTTTATATTTTCTTTATCCTTTATTTAGTTTTTTTTTTTTCTAGTATATTTATCCGTAGTCATTACACATTGTATTTATTGTGATCTGTAGAAAAGAATAATAAATATTCTACTTGAAGTAGGTACTTAGACTACTTGCTGCTTCTATCTATTGTCTTCACTGTCAAAGTTAGATTTTGACTGTCAACTTGCTTTCACTTTGCAATCATTTGGGCAGCCAGTCTGTCGGCAGTAACCACTCTCTTGCTTACGGAAGACCACCGCGAAATAACTAGATGTGTTTTTTTGTGTTTCGTTGAGTGAATAAGGGATGCCAGAGTCTATTTCCATATTCCTTTCAGATCCTTCCCTTCTGTTATAGGCGACGGTAGCCACCTACCATCAAGTGGACCGTCAGCTTGTTTGCTGAATTTAAAATAAAAAATAAAAAAACACTGACCTTCATCTAAGTTGCATCCGGAATGTTATTATTCGATTTTGATTTTTATTATTATGTAGACCTTAAACAATATTTTGTATGTACGTATTTTGTGTGCCTATATAGAAATACATCTTTTGTTTATTAAAACCGCATAGAACATTATTTTGTTACGTACATGACGTTTATATGTTTAGCTTTCACCACGGGGAGGTACGACCCAATCAACCAATTACAAAACATTACAAAGAGGATTTAGCCCATTAGCTCATTGGAGGAAATTAACAATTGCTTCAACTCCAAATAAACTCGTCAACTTAATACCGTCATGTCAGTTATCATTTGCTTTGTGACCTCTTAAGAGGACGACTTGATTGGCATTGTCATGACTTGGCCTGAATATTGGGAGATGAAAGTTTTTAACTTATCAACAATGAATAGGTACGTTGTGAAACAAAGGCTTAGTTTTAAAAAGAATTAAGCACAAACATCACCTTAAAATTTAAGCGCTCTGGTAATATAGTTGTTTTATGTACTATAGAAAAAAATAACTTGATAATATGTTTGACTTTTGATGTATGTGCGACGAGCACTCATGGTTAGGGTGCCGGCATTAACGCTCCGTTCTAGAGTTCCCGGGTTCGATTCCCGGCAGAGAACTTTGAAAATAAACTCTTCAAATTTAGCTCTGGTCTGGATCTGGAAAGTAGTGGCAGGGCACACTTCGTTTCGCAGTCATGGGCAGACCGTCTTTTTTTTTTTTTTTTTTTTAATTTAAATGGGTTTGCTCTTGACCAGCATCTATCCATGTAGGAAGGATGAGGCCGAAGATGGAGCGAGCTCACCCAGAAGATGCCTATTCACTCGAACCTTGAAAAAATTTGGGTTATATGAGCTCGGAAATACAGACGCCGGCAGGGAGTTCCAATCCTTAGCAGTGCGCATCACAAAAGATGTTTTAAAGCGCTTGGTCCGAATTAGAGGCAGTAACCACCCCCTTACAAAAGACCACGTGAAATAACGTGAAAGTAAGGGATGTCAGAGCCCATTTTCCTATCCAATCCCTTATCTTTATTCCTACTGTAGTCGGCAGCACATTTGCAGCAGCTGTGACGTTGTTTGTTTTATACACGACGGTAGCCACCCACCATCAAGTGGACCGTTAGTCTATCTAACATTAAAAAAATTTAATTTATAAATAATTTGTAAATATTTCTTTTTATGTAAAGGTCGTCAGACAGGCTGACGATATAGGTACTTAAAATTTTTTTAAACAAATTTAAGCTTAGAAACTCATTGTTAACTACATATTATATCTATCTGTATTAAGTGGGCATATAAGTTAATATTTGAACATACATATATTATGTATAATTAACATATTGTTGTTCTATATAATCTACATATATATACTACTATCTGGTGGCCGCGTTGATAAATTAAAAATATAACACCTGAGAAAACATATGTCTGAGTAATATAATGCCTGAAATCTTTATCACTGTGACGACGGTGGCGCCGAACCTAACATTTTTCCGGGATAAAAAGTATCCTAAATGTTAATTCTGGTAATAAACTATCTGTGTGCCAAATTTCATCCAAACCCGTTTAGCCGTTTTGACGTGATTGAGTAAAAAACACGCAAACATACAATCTTTCGCATTTATAGTATTAGTAGTATTATTTTGATATAGCTTTCACTAAAGGAAAACCGATAAATAAGGAAGGTTTGTGTAATTTCCAGAAAAAAAAATGCAAGCCGGTACAAAACCGAAAAACTAGTTGTTTTATATTTCTGTAATCTTATTGAAAAGAGTTCTCTCTGTTGTGGAGTTCTCACAGAATCAACATTTATATTTATATATAAATGCTTATTTAAGTTTTATAATACACTAGCGACCCGCCCCCGGCTTCGCCCGAGGTGCAATTTTTATATACCCTAAAACATTCCCCGCTCATCCCTCTTTTCATTGGTGAAAACCGAATTAAAATCGGTCTACCCGTTTGCGCGTGATGCCGTGACCAGGAGAAATGGGGATTCATTTTTATATATAAGATTTATATTGAAGTATATATAAGTTGCTGATAAACACAGAATACTACTTTAAGTGTACTTTAAACAAATAGTATTTATTATTAGGTAATTGTTACGCTTTTATAAATATGTATCTCAATAAAGACAGAAAAAAGAAACAGTTCCTGACAAATACAAATTTTTTACAATAATAATGTTTCGTATGTCTACAGCATAAATGAATTTAAATGAAATAATTGGAGAGGAGCTTCCATTTATGTAGGCCATTTCGAATATCATTTAGTTGTAACAAGATGATTGCCGTGGCGCAGCAAACAACTAGTACAAAAAGTCATTAATTTCAATAAAGCTCAAAGCTAGCTTAGTTGAAAAGACTCGGAATATTATTATACAAAAAAAATAAATAAAAAGAAGTAATTTAAGGATTTTTTATAGTGGCAGAGAATATTATTTTTCGCAGTCATTTAGGCCGTTTGGTGGCAATAAAAACATATTTGTGTTTCGGTGAGTGAGTGAGGATTGTCAGAGTCCATTACCCTAGTTAGCCTAGTCAGCAATGACTGGGCTGCCCTGGGGTGGATCGGAGTTGTTGCCCCGCCCAGAGGACAAGGAGACACCGGGAGTTTTAGTGGATATTCCCAGTCCCATGATCAGGCGTTGGGCGACCCACACATACCCCTGCCGTCTAGCCAGCGGCAGGAAATCTGTAAGCGAATTACTCCTTGTCGAAAAAAAAGAGTCCATTACCCTATCCCTTATCCTCTTATGGTCTGCAGCGCACTCGCAGCACCTGTAGCGTTTCTTGTGTTACGGGCGATGGTAGTCACCTACCATCAAGCCTGTCTTTCCATAAAAAAAGCCTTAACATAAAAAAATGGAAAATATTTTGATTCAAGAAGTTCAAGAAAATGAAAGCTTTTTTCTTTTATTTTTTAATATACGTGGCCTGTAACGCAAACAAAGCCACATTGACTGCAAGTGACTGCCAATCACCAACCATATTAAAATTAAGTAATAATTAATCCTTATTAGGATAGGGAAATGAGCTTTGGCGTCTCTTACTCACTCACCGAAACACGATAGCACGCGTGCTGTTATTTCACGGTGGTATTCTGTAAGGAGGCGGTTACTGCCACCAGAAAGGCTGCACAAGGGACTGCGAAACGCAGTATGCCCTGCCACTACTTAAATCATTTTTTTTTTTAAATCCTCAGAGACTATTTGGTACCACTATGTTACAATGAAAACAACATGCGATTATTTTGCGATAGTCTCCAGTTAGAAGTTATTGCAGTGAACATATTCACTTTGTTTTGATCCAAAGTTTGTTTATACTTTTGCTTTTTAAATCAATCTATACATATAATAAAATCGTAAACGAGCCGTGTCTGTTTGTACACTTGTACTTGTGTTACCGAGGTCAAAAAAATTGTTTTTAGAATTTTTGTCTGTTTGTCTGTACGTTTGTTCACGCTAATCTCAAAAACAGCTTAGCCAATTTGAATGCAGTTTTCACTGATGTATTAATAGTAAGCTTCCCGTAACATTTAGTGTTTGTTTCATTCCAATCGGTTTATAAACGAAAAAGTTACGCTCTATACCGAATACCACGCGTACGAAATTGCGAGTTTTGCTAGTGTTTAATAAATTAATACAAATACAGCTATTGACTCGAAATAATGTTGAATATCCTGAGCCCCTGACATCGTCAGGTTCCCAACATTTTACAATTCTCATTACATCGGGGATTAACAGTTCGGAAACCAGTTCTATCCGGTTCAGGAATTCCTTTTATCTGCCTCGCTTATTGGACCTTTTACGATCTTTTTAGAGCTACGATAATGCCGCTAACTTTGAAGGTACTCCCATTAGACTAATACCTAGAGACCATTAACGTTTTATTAAATTGTGTAGTACCTACATCTACTTGTAGTAATAAAATTGCAATGCGTCCTAGTATTATTATCATAATGTATCCAATGCATAGTGTAAAGTCCACCTTTTTATCTGTCTGTCTGTATGAATGCGCTAATCTCGGAAAATTGTGAATGGATTTTATTTCTGATTTTATTGATAGAAATATGAATTACGGAGGATGGTTTATGTGTATAATTCATTTTATGAATATTTATATTTGCTGATTTACCACGATTTTTGTAAAAGAAGGCGGGCGCCACTCATATGGACACGGTCCCAACAATTCAATGAAGTGTCGGTCACACGTGTCTAACATGGTTATATGCATAAACCATACGTCCTTTTGTATGACCTATTCCCTATTCCCTCTTAATCCCTTATCCTTAATCCTACTGTAGTCGGCAGCGCACTTGCAGCAGCTTTGGCGTTGCTTGTGTTAAAGGCGACGGTAGCCACCTACCATCATGTGGACCGTCAGCCTGTCTGCCAATCTTATTAATAAAAAGGTAAACTAAGTAAATAATGCTGTTTTTCGATGAATGAGTAAGGAGAGTCCTAATCCCTTATCTTTAATCCCACTAAGGTCGGCAGTGCATTTGCATTGCCTATCGAACTTTACATAAAGAAAAAGGAAAATTGACCTGCATTTTTATTTATATTTTATGTATATATAATGCGAAAGTTTATGAGGACGTATGTATGTCTGTGACTCTTTCACGTAAAAACTACTGAACAGAATTCTATGAAATTTTGCACACAGATAGCTTATTACCTGGCTTAACATATAAGATACTTTTTATCCAGAAAAAAATACTGAAAAACACGGTCGACAAAGCGATAAAAGTGTCAGGCGTTATTTAGGTAATATATTTTTTTCATTTTTCAACGTAGACGAAGTCGCGGGCACCAGCTAGTTCAGTATAATTATCAGAGAGTGAACCGGGATAGCTAACGCACGGGATGGGATGGGACTATTCATCGCCGCCAATTCACCGCTGTCGATTCATCGCCGCTGATTCTTCGCCAAGCCATTTCAGCGCCTGCCAATTCACCGCCGGCCATTTCAATCACCGTTCGTTTTAGTCTATTGTTTACTGTTGTATTGTAGAAAGCATAACAATTACTACCAGATGTTTATCGTCAGAAAATACGTAAATTTTCATAAAATATAATGTATTTTAGTTTTATTTTAGCAAATTATATAGTTAATTTGAAATCACATCAATTTTAACTAACGTGATTTCGGAATACTGGTTTTGGCAAAGAGACTGTCAAATACAAAATTTGTTACAAGACTTATTTCTACTGGTCTTATTTCTAACCTAAAACAAAGTTAGGTTAGGTTCTGGAATTTTTATGAAATTAAATGTGAGCGGAGCGGGTACACCCGGGGAATACTGGTTTTAGCAAATAGACTGTCTATTACAAAATGTATTATTTTAAGACTTACTGTACTGGAAACGTGTGTGACATTGATTTTTTTAAGTGATGCTGATTTTCACTAAACAGATATGAAATGGCCGGCGTCGAATCGGCCGGCGATGAAATGGCCAGCGATGAAATGGCGACTATGAAAGGGCGGTTATGAACAGGCGGCGGTGAATTGTCCTAGACTCGCTAACGCAGTTGAGCCGTTCCGAAGAACAAAAGAGAGGACTGTTCCAGGCTGATTGCCAACATTCACTAGAACAGTTGGAGAGGAAAAAAAATTAGATAAACTCAGTCAATAAAACAGTAAAAATGTGTTTAGTCTACAATAACCTACAGTGTGTGTCAACGTTCATAACATTTCAATTCTAGGTATCGTCATTGTTAAGGCGACGTCAACTTGATATCCGTATCTTGAAAACACTGTTCCCGTACCGAGAATTTACTAAAGTCATAACAATGTCGTGAATGTTTCAAAACAATCCGCTCGCCTTGTTACCGCACTGAGTAACGTTCCACAATGAAATTTCAGCTTTTCAAATCTATTTTTAGACTTGGTAACAACTGTTCGCGGGCCGCTAATTAACGGGTCTCATGTTTTGTCTCATGAAAGTATTGCCGAGCGTACCTACCTAATTAAAAATTATACCTATGGCGTAGGTGATGAAAATTTTCAAATGTCAAGAGTTTTGATAATAAACCTTTGTTTGCTCCTAAATCATTGTTGTTCTCGTAATTTGCCTCTAGATGTTTCAAGATTTGAAAATGTGTTTTTTTTTTAATAATACAATATGTACAATAGGGGATCGGACAGTAATCAGATTAAAATCTAAAATGTGCTTAGAAAGAAAATATATAATTTTTTACGATTATTTATCGAATAATAATTTAATATAATTCATTTAAATGTTTTTTAAATGAAGAAATAAAATTTTATTATTTACAATATTTTTAATCTATACTGAAACAGCAATCACAGTGCGTGACGTCATTTGTGGCCAATCATTGTCTTATTCCAATGCAGCTGTTTTGTTATGATATGACCACAAATGACGTTACGCGCTCTCAGATGAACTATCGTGGCGTTTTGGCGGCATTTTCAAATATACAATAACATGATTTTGAGTACCTAAAAGGCTATAAATAAATAAAATAGTAATTTTTATGGGAATAAATATTCATGAAGATTAATTTAAAACACTTTCTGAAAATTTGTCCGATCCCCTATTGTACATATAACAAAATCGCAAAGGAGATTAAATATTAAAAAAAAAAAAACAATGTATACACATTTTACTTATGTTACCAAAGTCAAATAAATAGTTTATAGAATTTTCGTCTCTGTGTTTCTGTGTCTCTGTGTCTCTGTCTTATCTTTGTTTGTGTGCGCTAATCTCTGAAACGGCTTTGAATGCGGTTTTCACTAATGTATTGTAGGAACCTTCCTGTACATTTAAGTTTGGTTCATTCCAACGTGTACAATTTTTTTTTTTTGAAAAAATCGACTTGTTTACGATTTTATTATAATGTATAGATAACAAGAGGAAAAGGAACCCTGGCTCAGTATACAGTTGTGGTGCAGACCAACACTGACATTCTGCCAGGGACCAGATATTCAAAGAAAAACGTTTTCGCCGGACGATTCAGAACGCGATTATACAATCAGTGGTTGAGACGTATCGTAATGATCTTAAAAATTACTGAACCGATTTTCATGCAGTTTTTATTTATCAACATAGGAAGGCATGGATGCATAATATGTTAATGTTTTGATATAGTATTAATCATTATCAAATTGAATACATTACACATTACCATTACATACATTCGCGGACAAAAGCTAGTCTATCATAAAATTTTGTTTCATCTGGGGTTGCCTACTTACAGACGAATAATGTAGGTACCTACCGTGCCTAAATAGTATGATGATACATTCATAGCTTTGACCACTGCCTCAAGTTAAAAAAAGTTTTTTTTTTAGTTATTATTCTTATCCCAGAACTTACCACACATAATCTAGGTAAATCAGATATTGATTCCATTACTTTCGACTTGTGTGATCTTGTGTGAAACGGTCGACAGATTTTGTTTGAATATCTCTAATGAATGTTGAACGGTATATTTAAGTATTAGCAACTAGTTGAGCCCGCAACTTCGTGTTCGGTATAGGGCGTAACTTTTTTGTATTAACTGATTGAAATGAAACAAACACTAAATGTATTGCATCAAGCTTCCCGTTGGATGAGTGGCAATAGTACTTGCCTAACGTCTCAGGGGCTCCGGGTTCGATTCCTGGCGGGGTCAACTTTGGAAATTTTAATGTAATTTTCAAAATTGACTCTGGTCTGGATTTGAAAAGTAGTGGTAGGGCACACTGCGTTTCGCAGTCATTTGGGCAGCCCGCCTGGCGGCAGTAACCACCTCCTTACAGAATACCTACCGCCGTGAAATAACAGCATATACGTGCTGTTGTGTTTCGGTGAGTAAGTAAGGGATGCCAGAGCCCATTTCCTTATCCCCCTCCTAATCCCTTATCCAATCCTACTGTAGTCGGCAGCGCACTTGCAGCAGCTGTGGCGTTTATCAGTGAAAACTGCATCCAAATTGGTTCAGCCGTTTTAGAGATTAGCGTGCACAAACGTACAGACAAACAGACAACAAATTCTAAAAGCTATTTTTTACCTCGGTAACATAAGTACAACGTAAATTGCTTTTTGAAAAAAATCTTCACGGCTCGTTTACGATTTTATTGTATTATATGTATAGATAATGAATCTGATGTAAAGATAAAAAAGACGTTCGCCTGCCAAAAATGCTCTCTGAAAGTGTGATTATTTTTAACTTATGTTAATATGATCAAAAGTTGAGTTTGTTTGTCAGTTCTTTTGCAATTTCATGCTGAATTTAAGTGTCTAGCTTAGCATGCCAAAGTTGGAGAACTGGAGAAAATCTCGATAACTGGACAATACAAATGCTAACGGCCCTGATTCTGATCTCCTTATCGGATACATAATTTAGTTCTTGCACAATGTTGGCGACAATGTAGTGAAAATGTCCAACTTATTTTGTATATAACTTAGCGCGGGCTATATTTTCTTATCATAATCTTGTATACATTTTCTTATTATGTTCTGCCATTTTAAAAAATACAATTTTTTATAGACATAGTTAATTTATGTAGCAGGCAGAGGCTGACCATATACTTGATGGTAAGTAATTGAAGTTACTTATAAACAACTAGCTGTTGCCTGAGACTTCAACCCTTTTTCTTAGGCGTGAAAATATTTATTCAATCTTTATTGCTCATATATTTTTTGATTTTCGTTGAATTTTTATTTTTATATATTAAAAAATATAATGATCCCTCCGGAACATTATATTTTTTCTCTATAAAAGGTATCCTATGTCCTTTTCTGTATTCCTGACAACGTGTATGGAAAATTGCATGATGACCGGTTGAGTAGTTAAGGCGTGAAAGCTTATCAAACAAACAAACTCACTTTCACATTTATAATATTAGTTAGGATTCATTCTCGCAGAGTAACCCCGAGCATAACCCTCTCCATAACTGGATTAGCGACGTTGAACTTTACCACGAGGGCCATAGAGACCACGTCGCAGCGTCGTATGTCATTACTGGCAACACACATTAATCGAAAATTATTGTTTTGAGGTCCTGAGGAATTTTGGACAAGAAGATTTCCTGGAGTTTCCAAACGCTGCCTTGAATAATAATAATAATAATAATCATATAAGACATATTATTTCCAGTTCTTCTCATCTTGCTAACGGCGAGTATTTGCACAGACATAACCAAGTAGCCAGAATTATTCATCAACAACTTGCTCTTCAATATCATCTTGGTGCCATTTTATAAATATGTTCCTGCTTCCGTTCTCGAAAATGGTCATGCCACGCTCTGCTGGGACCGCTCAATAATCAGGGACAGGACTATTGTCGCCAATAAGCCTGATATCGTGGTTATCGACCGATCCCAACACCGAACGATACTTGTTGATATCGCTGACCCGCATGACGAAAGTCTCGTGAAAGCCGAGAAATATAAACTTACACTTACCACATAGATTTGGTTCACGATGTCGATTCGACAATTATCGTCCGCGGCGAACGGTCTTATAGCGAAGAGCCTCGACCAACATCTCAAGAGGCTTTCGCTAGATGGCTGGATCAAGGGACAGATACAGAAGGCGGTACTTCTTGGCACGGCACGAATTGTCAGGAGGTTCCTCACTCTGCAGCCCTAACCACCGGTAGCTTGGGACTTGTCCCGCTATATGCAGAATTCTATAGTTTAAGTTTTTTATGATTTTTATTGTTTTTAGATAAATAAATAAAATATGCGAAATAATAATGAAAATATAATTCAAATAAGCGTCAATCGAATATCGATATGGGAGGTGTCTGTCTGTCCCGGTTCCATCTGCATTTTTTGAAGATTTTTTTGATGGTTGCTCCATCTGCATCCGAGTTGTATTTTAAAAAATTGCCCTGTATAGAAATTCTTAGATTATTTATTTAGAAATAGTGAGATGTTATTGCTAACTCAACACGAGCAAAGCTGCGACTAGGTCAGAGCATGGTATTTACACAAGAACTCTTCCACTTTCCTAAATAAAACTTCTTCCAAACACCATATCATTATCATGTGAATGGATGTCAAAGTATTTCCACCCAGGAGTAATGTCAGGACCCTCATGGATTCCAGAATATAAGTTACATTTATCCGTTATTAGGCTTCCATCATACGTCAACCCAGTGCACAGTAGTATTGACCTTAGTGTAATGCTCCAAGGTGTATTTTGGATCTGAGAGTATAGACCTTCGATACTTTGGTATATGCAATTGCTTTCTCACATATTCAGCGACCGAATTGATCGCTGGGTCACATGTATTATGCATACAAACCGACCTGCCTCAGCGTCGAATCAATCCAAGAATGTTTGGTTTAATGCGAAAGACAACAAAAAGTGTTTCCATTGGACGAGTCTTGTTTCTTTTAAGTAGGGATGATTGCACGCTAAACCAGTTCGAGATTTATCCCGTATTTACTCGTTTTGACTCATTTTAGTCTTCTTCTTCCTGTAACAAACAATTCCTGTTCGAGCTTAGCTATCGTTAAGACAATATTTAATATTTTTTTTATTGGTCTAAGGTTCCTAATATTTTTTTATGTTAAGATCGGCAGATAGGCTGACGGTCCACTTGATGGTAGGTGGCTACCGTCGACTATAAGACAAGCAACGCCACAGGTACTGCAAGTGCGTTACCGACTAAAGTAGGATTAAGGATGAATTATTAGGAAGTATAAATTATCATTTTCAAAGTTGACCCTGCCGGGGATCGAACTTAGGAAGCCTATTATAGAACAGAGCGTTGAGACAAGCACCCCCAACCACTCATCCGAGCCCGTTGGTCAAAGAAAATTTTCTTTTTAGAAATAAACCTTGATTTACATTCCTGTACTGTTGTGTGATATTAAATTCTCATGCTCTGAAAGAGCTTATTTGTGCAGGATATAGGCTGCACAAAATCGAATTTTGTGCACAAGTGCATTAACGTATCTACTCATAAATGTATTTATATTAAGGCAAAGAAAATGAGCCATACAGCCAAACACAATAAGAAGTTCATAGATAGAATTTGTTATTTTATAATATTTACTTAAATTTATTTGCCTTATGTGTTTTTTAAGACATAAAAGATATTAAAATATTCAAGTACGGTAGGTTATTTAATTAATTTTAGAAAATTATTATTACAAAATTAATTTAATAGTAAGCTGTATATGTCTGCAGCCCAAGCCAATGTCATAAGATGTCAATGTCAATCTCGTAAGATTAAAAAAAATAAAGCGGCGGGAAATAGCTCTTGTTTTTTCGTGCGTTTAAAGAAATGTTAATACTACTGTTTTATTTCCTCGCAATAGAAGTGAAAAGCAGAGTTTATAACTCGTCCACAAAACCATTTCGGCTCGGCCTGATAGTAATGTCGAGGATGTTCGTTTTGTGCACTTGTTGTAAAATCTACTATTAACGCCTAGTAATTAAAATTTTTCAATCATTTATTGTTAGTTACTTATCTACCGTTTACAGTGTTGATAGAACACTGTACAACTCCATTAAAAACTGTATCCACCCCACCGGTTATCGTGTTTTGGCAACGCATGGCAAATTGCACCCAATCTACATCAGTCTCCCTTCAAATCCGGATATAAAACCCTTATGCTGATATCGTAGCAGCTATCTATGGGGAGTAAAGTGATGCAGCGATTAGCGAATGTACCCAGCGAAGCGTACACAAGCGGCAGATAAGACCGCGATAACAACTAATGCAGATG
The DNA here is from genome assembly GCA_910589475.2 of Bembecia ichneumoniformis. NCBI lineage: Eukaryota > Metazoa > Arthropoda > Insecta > Lepidoptera > Sesiidae > Bembecia > Bembecia ichneumoniformis. The sequence continues at coordinate 18,507,844 of OU342525.1, read as the reverse complement.
CTTGCCATCCCATGACCAGCGCCTAGCTTTAGGAATATACCTTCAACAATCCATTCCTCTTGCAAAACGTACATTGCCGTTCATTCGCCGATAACACAGCCGTGTAAACGGGCAAAAACATTAATGTACTTCCGCATTGGAGAAGTTGTATTCCTTCTTGTAACAGCCGGTTCGCGTGCACTCCGACGGCGTCTTATGCAAATGCATGCGCCGGGAATAATTATTTGCCCACTTTTATTGCTTTTCTGACCCACAGATAAATAGTTTGCAACTGTTGTGCAAATGTTTGAAGCACCTTTGATGCGGTGTTCAATAACCGTTTGGCGATTACGAGGCCCGGGTTCGAGATTCTCGGCCTTTAATATTTACTCGCTAAACGGGGCTCGAGCAGATGTTGTTTCTCCAGTAAATTCTTTCGTCTCGAAAGTGTACAACAAATAGTTACTCGTTTTCATTGCCTTCGTAAAGTTGTAATGTGTCGCTAATTTTCGTTATTTTTATGTTAACTAGAAAACCTGTTAGTTTCTGTACACTCATTTGAGTTTGGTTCCATGGCGAAGTGAAAACCTTGTTATTATTAGGGTGTTTATAACACGGAGGCTTTTAATATTATCGTGTTTAATTAATGTTAAGAGTTAAATTAAATTGATTAATTGTTATTACTATATAAAATAATTATATAATATTAATTATTTTAATACTAGGAAAAAAATTATACTTCTCTCTACTAGATTACTTTGTATTTTTATATTCTTCTTTCCTAATGCACTTCCTACATTTGGAAGAAAGGCAACAAGAAGAGAATGCTCAGGTGTGCATTCTGCCATCTAATTTTTTTATTTTCCAACTCTTCTACTAAGACGATTCACAGTGTTATTTATTATTTGTTGTGTTAGTTTAAAAAAACATTAATATCCATTCAAAATTAACACACAAAGCCAAAGAGTATGACTCGTTGGTACTATTAAGATCCCAAATAACTATTTTATCCTAGCATTATCCCAAATAACCTATAATTAATTAAAAATAACGAGCATTTCTGGCTCTTTGATAGGACAATTCTGGATATTATAACACACACACACACACACAAAGCACATTTGATGTTATTTCATCTTTGAAAAGAATTACTGCCAGCCAGACAAGCTGCCAAATTTAATGACTGTGGATCCTAGTGTGTTTTCTCAGTAAGTACTGTGTAAAAGTTCTTATCAATTCTTAGTTGAGCTTACTGCAAAGTGTCATAATTTTTTATTGAGTTCTGCCAACTTATATTACTAACTAGTGACCCGACCCCGGCTTCGCCCGGGATGCAATTTTTATATATATGAACATTCCTCGTTTATTCCTCTTTCCATTAGTCAAAACCGAATTAAAATCGGTCTACCCGTTCACGCGTGATGCCGTGACCAGGAGAAATAGGGATTCATTATTATGTATAAGATTACGAAATTTTATTTTATTGGTAATTCACAAATGGAATCTATACATATAATAAAATCGTAAACGACGGTCTGTAGGTACATTAAATATTTAAAAATGAAAACAATTTGTACGTATATACACGTTCTACTTATGTTACCGAGGTCAAAAAAAATAGTTTTTAGAATTTTTGTCTTTTTTTTTTTATGTTATGTCGACAGACAGGCTGACGGTCCACTTGATGGTAGGTGGCTACCGTCGCCTATAAAACAAGCAACGCTACAGGTGCTGCAAGTGCGCTGCCGACTACAGTAGGATTAAGGATAAGGGATTAGGAGGGGATAAGGAAATGGGCTCTGGCATCACTTACTCACTCACCGAAACACAACAGCACGTATTGCTGTTATTTCACGGTGGTCTTCTGTAAGGGGGTGGTCACTGCCGCCAGTCGGGCTGCCCAAATGACTGCGAAACGCAGTGTGCCCTACCACTACTTTTCAAATCCAGACCAGAGTCAATTTTGAAATATACATTAAAATTTCCAAACTTGACCCCGCCGGGAATCGAACCCGGGGCCCCTGAGACGTTAGGCAAGCATCCTTGCCACTCATCCAACGGGTCTTTTTGTTTGTGTGTGCGTTTGTGCACCCTAATCTCAGAAACGGCTTACCCGATTTGAATGCCGTTTTCACTGATGTAGCAAGCTTCCCGTAAAATTTAGTGTTCATTTCATTCCAATTGGTTTACAGACAAAAAAGTTACGCGCTATACCGATTACCACGCGTACGAAGTTGCGGGCTCAGCTAGTTACTAATAAATTGCGTCTGTATCGTTTGCACACAAAAGGCAAATAGTTTTATTTAGTTTTACTAGAAATGAATCATCTTCAGAAGAATAATAGAACAATAATATTATTTTTTAATAAGAGTAATGAAAAACAAATGAAGTCTATAATTAAATGCAATTTAGCAAAATTTTATTTAAAACGAAGAAAATATTTTAAACACTATTATTATTTTAAGTATTTTATTTTGTATATTTTATTTTAAGTATATTCAAGGAACCATTTTATTATTGTTTTGTTCTTTACAAAGGTGATACATATAAGCATCTGACAAAGAACAATTCCGAACTCAAGTTTGTTTCGTAACAACTTTGATTTATTGATTGGACAGCCTCTAACAGCGCGTCTGTCTGTAATCACCCACTTTTTTGAATAACATATTATTTGTGACGAATGACGGACTAAATTTCATTGCCGTGTCGGAAAAATGATGATTGCATATCATTATGAATAATTTAAGTACACGTAACTCTTGTAGTGTACTTGGTAATTGCTTATACTTACGTATCTTTTTAAAGCCATGTATGCACTAAGAGACAAACTCTTGCAATTCGTTGAAAAAAGTCGCGCAGTATGTGAGTGGATAGGATGTTTGCCTTAACGCTCCATCTCAGGGTCCTAGGTTCGATTCAGGGCCGATTTTGGAAATGAACTTTTCAAAATTGACTCCGATTTTGATCTGGAAAGTAGTGGCAGTACACACTGGCACACCACCCCCTTACAGAAAGCTCTGGTCTGGTCGAGAGATAAGTTCTGCTCGTCTATTCCGAAATGCGGACGAAATATCGCTGAGATTCTCTGACATTCAAAAGACTTCAAAACAAACTATTAGTGAAGACTTTACTAAATGCTACTAGTAAATTACTAATTACTTACCTACTTCCTTTCGTTATATTATCATACATAGAATAATAACTGTTACGAAATTATTATTTTTTTACTTCAATTATTATATAATTACACTATGAATAAAATTACTTTGAGAAGTTAATTAACTTTAAAGTTACAAACTTTAATTTTAATAAAATTAGTCAACCTTAAAAATGTTTTTCATGCCTGAAAGGAGCGACATGTCTCCAACGTTGGGTCTTTGGGACACATATCTAAATGACCTTCCATCATTTTAATTGATGAAAAATATGGTATATGATTTATTATTAAATAAGTCCGATCACAGCCAGAGGTTTGCACTTATTTCTCTTAATTGTACTACTTTAATAAACATTATAAAACAATGCATTGAAGTCTTATTGTTCTTAGGTTTATTTTTGAGGCACAAAGACTTTTGTTATGACTATTTTTAACGGTCGGATGTGGTCCAAATTATAAGTGAATTTTCTGACTATTTCGCAAAAAAATTAAATAATTCGAAATTAACGAATCTACGCTTCAAAAATTACGATTTCTTTTTTATTTTTATTTCTACAAAAATCGTTGCACTAATGAACTTACCTACAATAATTTATGTACAAAAAAAAAACATTGCTTTTCTGGTAATACGTGACAAGTTATGACAATAATCTTTTTCAATTGGAGTTTGTCAAATTATTCTAAGCCAGTGATCCACTTGGTGTTAGATGGCTACCGTTGCCTATCAAGACAAAGACAATGAGTTTAATGGAATTGTGCTATCAAGTATTACGTGATAAATCCCGTACTCAAGGAACCACAAGGAAAAGTACTCATTGTGTTCCGAGGAAAAGAAAAATACTTTGGAAAGCAAATTTTACTCAAAGAAAACATTCATTTAGGAAAGAAAGAAAGGAAATAAGCAAAACTTCATTCTAAGACTTTTGAAAGATGCTCGCCGGTTGTTAGAGAGATTTGATCATTATGATATTGACTCCGCCGTAAAAGTACAAGGTGTTATTTTTTCGGACTTTAGTCAGTCCTATTCCCAGATTCCGAGATGAAAGAAAGGAAAGAAGCAAAACAGCATTCTAAGACTTTTAAAAATGCGCTCACCAGTTGTTAGAGTTTTGTTCCTCATGATATTGACTCTGCCATAAAAGTACAACGTGTTATTTTTTCGGATTTTAGCCGATTAAATTCCCAAGCGTATTTTCAAAAATCTTTGAAAGAAGTTTTCTACTTTTAAAAAAACCAATTAAAGTTTACTATGAGTAAATTTTCTATCTCTTGTTTTAGAGTACTTTCTCTCCAGATGGAGTCAAAAATTCCATCCTATATGGTATTAAATAATCTACTAATAAGAATGGACTAAAATGTATTGTTAGAATAAATCTTATTCTTCGTTTTTCATTACTTTACTTCAAGTATACAAGTGACGTAATATCGCTTTCCTCTAATAACTTGCGCTCTTAAATTCATCCGTTTTGTTATACCGATTCCCATTGTTAGCAATTCATTGAATATAGTTTTTTGAATCGATTCGTTTCGAAGTGTAGAGTGTTCTGAATGATTTATTTTTAACACTTTATTTAGTGAAGCGATGCAGTTTTATAGTATTTTTATTGTGCATCCAACACATCATATCCGCTGTATCATAATATTTGTTGGTATGTCTAAAGAACACCTAGTTAGGTACAAATGAAATATGTAATAAGGGCGCAGTCTTTTATATTTAATTAAAGATGTTTTCATTCACTACACTTTTTACTTATAATCATCTTCTTAAAATTAATATTGTTTTTGTATATTCTACTTATTTCTTTTAAAGACACAGTGCAAGTAACAATCCACAGAATAAAAAAGTTGGCAACATCTGTCATCGGAGGGATGTTTGAGTTGCATTTTCAACATTACACAATTATGAAATTCAAAAAAATACAGATAAAGGCTGATCAGAAACGTTGTTCTTTATTTGTGATAATAATATTATAACTTATTTTATAAATAACTGACAATGTGCTTCTAGATGGGTAAGAGAGGAATCCCCACATATTATCCAAGATCAAGATATATAAAAAAATATTTATATAAAAAGTGGTATTTGTATAAAACCTGATAAATTTGCAAAAATATTTAAAAAATCAATAATAAATTACATATGAAATATGTTTGACTTTAGATAGCTCATAAACTCATATTTCAAACTAGTTGAGCCCGCAAATTCGTACGCTTGGTATTCGATAAAGAGCTTAATTTTTTTGATTGTAAAGCGATTGGAATGAAACAAAAGTTGCCACTACTAAAAAGTATTATTTGTCACTTGTACGTTTATGAGTGATTACTCTCTACTTTTCAAATAATATCTCATTATTTGAAAAGTACATTATTCCTTGATGGACATTGGCCATTCCATATTCATCCTATGAAGACAAATCCTTTTGAATACGAAATCCTCCAGTTACACTTGGGCGAAGTATTTTAGACGTGAAAATAACTCTTTTCAAATCATACTGCCAATTATTTTATACGCGCAATCTGTGGGTCAACTATGATAAGAAGACGATTAACGCTTTACGAAACCAGTACAGTAATGCATTTAGGATGCTATTGGGGCCTGCTGCAGTTCTGCAGTGCGTTTGGCATGTTTGAGGATGCACGAACGGAGACTTTTATGCCTTCCCAAGAAAGAAAGCTCTATGGATGGCGTGACATGTTCCTGATTGGCCAGCACCATCAATGGTGCAATTGAAACTAGTATGCTATAGTATGTATCGTTTGGACAATTAATTATAGTAAAACTATAATACAACTATAGTACGACTATACTATATTTTTTCCTTATCTTACTTGTCATATCATTACTGTATTCTGAGCGTTATAGGGAATATTTTCATACGATAGGTTTTATCGTTATATAACCGTAAAAAAATATTCAGCGCCAAAAAAACAGAAATTTAGTAACAAAAAAAAAAGTTTAAATTAACTACACCCTCCCTTTGGCGCACTTGTCGCTTGGACACAGTCTACAGTAAAAATCACAAATTTGAGTCAATTCGAACTGACCGTTTCAAGTATTTTGAATTTCCCACAATTTTTTTTGCACTTTTTAATAGTTATTTTTTAACGAAAAAGAAATAATATTAAAAAATATTTACATAGACATACTTCTAAAGCAAAATTTTTTATAAAAAATATATTTAAGTAAGCATTTTTGAATTAGACGCATATTCCCTATTGCGAAGATTACTACCGATATGGCAAGCATTACACAGGCCGCTAATCCATTTATAATTTAAAATTTTCCAAATTTTATTATATTAATTAGTTGTAAACTAGTATGTAATTTTTTGTATTTATTTTTGTTATTTGTATCTTGTTGCTGTAGTCATTAACTACGGACTTGAAATGTCTGAAGAATAAAATAAATAAATAAAATTTATAAAATGCAACGGCAAACTGTTAGTATTGAAGCGTTAAAAAATCTAATTTGACCCGTTTACAACACTACTAATCGATTTGAACCCTGCCATTGTCCGAAATAGGATCGTTCAACCATTTTATTTTATTGTACTCACTCGCTCCGACCCTCTAGTTCGAAAGTAGATCGACAAATTTACAAATGCGTCTCTAAAACTCACGTCTCCTTAAACTTACAGAGAAATAATTAATATTCCACTGAATAAAATAAAAGTTGTAAAAATACTAACCAATATTTATAGGTTAGTTTTGATACGCCCGGTTATGTCATGTTTGTTAATTTAGAAAATGGAGTCATCGTTTTAAATTACGCTCGATAAATGATAAATTTTGTTCCCATGAAATATTGCTTTTAAAAATATTAACAGTTTTCCAGAGTCATGATTAGGGTTGCCAGATGTCCGGTATTTAAACGTACAGTCCGGTATTTTCGAGGCCTGTCCGGTAAAAAATAAATGGTCATACCGGACAGAATAATGACCGGTATTTTGAGGAAAGTCGGTACTACTGGTCACAAGCGCCTACAAAAGTAGGCATCCCTCAAACGCAAAACTCGCACGCGCTCCTCGCTCGCTGTCTGTATCTGCGTCTGCGGGCTCTCACTTCACCACTGTATACCAACGTCAAACCCGTATTTTTTGCGACCTAGCTTACAAAATTCGGGGTTGTCCGGTATTTTTTCGCGACTCACCTGGCAACCCTAGTCATGATTGAAATATTAAAGTTTGTATAGCTGGTAGCAAACATCCTCGCCTGCTAAGTAGTCAGGTGAAGGGTGGAAATTTATTTTATTTGTGCGGTAACCATGGATAATTAAAATTAAAAGGTAATTGTCAAGCTGGAGAGCTGCTACTGGGTATTCAGCTATAGGTGACACAAACAGTTTCAAATATATTCGGTACTAAGAGCCCTCAACTTCGTACGCGTGGTATTCTGTATAGCACGTAACTTTTTTTTGTTTATAAACCGATTGTAATGAAACAAACACTACATGTTACGGGAAGCTTGCATGTAGTAACACATGAGTGAAAACCGCATTAAATTGGTTAAGCCGTTTCTGAGATACGCGCATAAACGCACAGACAGACAGGAATTCTAAAAACTACTTTTTTGACCTCGATAATAAGTACAACGTGAACAAATTGATTTTTCAAAAAATATTTAATATACAAACACGGCTCGGTTGCGCTTTTATTATATTAATCGATTACATTTTTTTTATTGTTGTTTGTGTTATAGGCGACGGTAGCCACTTACCATTAAGTGGGCCGTCAGCTTGTCTGCTGATCTTAACATAAAAAAATACTTACTTACCTATGATTACATTTAGATAGATAGATAGATAGATAGATAGAACATTTATTTGCACAAAAAAAATTTGATGATATTTGATGAGTAGTTATTGGCACCGAGACGTTGCCTCTACCTAACTACTGGCTTGACTTTTCTGTGAAACAGAATCACAGCGAAGAGAATTAGCAACCTGAAGCGGGAGTAGGTAATACCCATATTTCGAAGAACTGATAATTGTTGGAGAGAAAAGATTTTCATGCGTTATAATAATACTCTGACGATCTAGACCAGTATTGAGTCTAGTTAGTCTATGTTACATAGTAGGCTGCGGTTAGTCCAGCAGATGCAGTCTGATGAATGTCAATTATGATAATGATAACGGTGATAATATTTTACAACATGTAACCCATCGATTTTCTATCGTCTACACTATGGAGAGTGTGCATCTATTCTGTACGAATTAATCCAACCGGAATCGTTCCACTTGCGGAACACTAGGCGTGGGCGGGGGTTTCATCCCTTCGTGGTCGATGTACCTCGATCACGCACGAAGCGTTTCAGTTCCACCTTCCTTGTTCGGACTGCTAAGGAGTGGAACTCATTGCCTGCGTCTGTGTTCCCACAGAACTACAACCTCGGGGTCTTCAAAACCAGGGTAAATGGGCATTTACTGGGTAACCGTGGTCCACCTTCGGCCACATCTACACCTCACATCAGGTGAGATAGTGGTCAAGCGCTACCCTGATCTAATAAAAAAAAAAATTGTGTCAATTAATTTCTTAAGTTTTTTTTTAAATAAAATTAAGTAATCTTTTAGAGTTTATAAGTTAAGTATACACTTGTTTTTATGTTAAGATCGGCAGACAGGCTGAAGGTCCACTTGATGGTAGTGGCTACCGTCGCCTATAACACAAGCAACGCCACAACTGCTGCAAGTGCGCTGCCGACTACAGTAGGATTAAGGATAAGGGACTGGAAAATGGGTTCTGGCATCCTTTACTCACTCACCGAAACACAACAGCACACGTGCTGTTATTTCATGGTGGTTTTCTGTGAGGGGGTGGTTACTGCCGCCAAACGGGTTGTCCAAATGAATGCGAAATGCAGTGTGCCGTGCCACTACTTTCCAGATCCAAATCAGAGCCAAATTTGAAAAGTTCATTAAGTTAATCGAACCTGGGAACCCTAGAATAAAGCGTTAAGGCAAGCACCCTAACCGTTCATCCAACGGGCTCGTAAATGCACATTAAAATAAATAAACATTTATCTCTTACTTGCTTAAAATGTTTTTGATGGCAAAAAAAATTAAGCATCGTGTGAAATAAATCACAGAAAACGCCCAGCATTTCACCAACACACTTCGGCAATTAACTGCACTTATTACAGAAAAAAACAAGACTTGTTCGCGACACCATTAAAGGGCCCCCCGAAGAGATTTTATTTTTATTCGAACGCCTGCTATGACGTCATCGCCAGAAAAAATACCAATAATAAAATTATAGTCGAACCGCCGAGCTATTAAATGCAGACCGTCCGTGAAATACACCAACTAGCCCTATGCGGCGTCGATGGGGGAGAGACCACATTAAAATTGACAAAGCGATTTTGTGTTCCCATTATCACAATTTTGTAAAGCAATATTAGTAAAATAGTTTAATAGTGGCAGCTAGGGCTCACTGCGTTTCGCAATGTGTGCCCTAGCTCACGGGAGTCATTTGGGCGTTTCGCAGTCATTTGGGCAGCCCGTCTGGCGGCAGTAGCCACCCCCTTACAGAAAACCACCGTGAAATAACAGCACGTGTGCTTTTGTGTTTCGGTGAGTGAGTAAAGGATGCCAGAACCAATTTTCCAGTCCCTTATTCTTAATCCTACTGTAGTCGGCAGCGCACTTGCAGCAGTTGTGGCGTTGCTTGTGTTATAGGCGACGGTAGCCACTACCGTCAAGTGCACCTTCAGACTGTCTGCCGATCTTAACATAAAAAACCACCCTCTTACAAAAGCCCACCGTGAAATAACAGCACGTGGGCTGTTGAGTGAGCAAGGGATGCCAGAGCCCATTTCCTAACCCTACCCATTCCATTATCCTTAATTCTACTTTATTTCAAATCGGCCAACTTTAAAATCGAACCGATTTTAAAGAACTACACACACACACACACAATTATAACCTTAATTATGTAGTCAAATTAACTGAGGCGGACAGAGACTTTATTTTAGGATGTGTACATATAGATATAAAGATAACCTCAAAGACGAGGGCTGCGCTATCAAGTAAAAGGTTAAACAGTTAAATGGGTTCTTAAACTTTATAAATATTTTGAAAATAATGACAATCGGTTGGGTCAGCGGTAACAGCTCTGCCTACTGTGTCAGACGTTGTGGATTCGATCCCAGAACTGACAAATGAAGAAAGACGAACGTTAGTACCCATGTTTGTCTTGGTCTAAGTGTTTTCCATGTATTTATGTTTCTTAGGCTAGGCTGTAATGGAGTGGTTATTGCTAAGAGACAGGCTGTTTGCAATATTTGTAATAACTCGAGTTATTATAAGTAACAACAATCTGGAAATAATGTACCATTTTTGTAACAGTGACGTTGACGTTAACTTACGTTAACTACGTTAAACAAAAATAACGAGCTTAAGATTGAATATCATAACATCATGAAAGTAGCCTTTCGCAATAATTTATAATGCGCACTGCTAAGGACTGGAACTCCCTGCCGGCGGCGTCTGTATTTCCGAGCTCATATAACCTAAATCTTTTCAAGGTTCAAACATCTTCTGGGTGAGCTCGCTCCATCATCGGCCTCACCTTTACTACACGGATAGACGCTGGCCAAGGGCAAACCCATTATTAATAAAAAAATGCGGGACGAGTTGAACTCGCGTGAAGAGGGTTCCGTACGATGTTACCTATCCGCACAATATTGAGTGATTTACCATGTTATTTTAATATCATGGACTTCTTATAGGTTTTCCTATAATCTATAAGTAGAAAACTAATTTCTGTATATTTTTTTTTCAAAATTTTAGGTTAAGTAGTTTCGGAGATGGGGGGGGGGGGGGGTATGGTCGGACAGACGGACACACGAGTGATCCTATAAGGGTTCCATATTTTTATTCGGACGTACGGAACCCTAAAAATATGTAAAGAAAATATTTAGAGCGATTACATTTTCCGCTATTTCCTTTTTACTAAAGACATACCCTTATCGATGGTTGTGAGTAATATTTATGCTTACTTTATTCAGATCCGCTGCAAATTCTCGACGGTGGAATTTGCCGGCTTAATTCATTTATCGGCTCAAAACTAAGCCCTCGATGCTCTCTACCTGGCTCGCACTGAGTGGATGGGAATCAATTGAACGCCGTTTGCGGTCGCATACTATATGATCGCATGCCTATGTAAAACCTCATCGTCTAATCATTTGCAGGTTAATATTATTGTGATAGTGTGTGCATTAGTTGAATTCTAGCCATATTTACAAAGAAACTAGCTTTTTGCACTTCTTTCAAGCACATTTTCCTTCAATCCGAGCAATAAAGATTGCATAAATATTTATACAATCTTTATTGCTCATTTATGTTTGTCCAATTTTACAATTTTATTTTAGACTAGCCGAGCCCGCAACTTCGTTCGCGTGGTATTCGGTATAGCGCTAACTTTTTAGGGTTCCGTACGTCCGAATAAAAAAAACGGAACTCTTATAGGATCACTCGTGTGTCCGTCTGTCCGATCATTCCACCCCACCCCCCCACCCCCCTTTATCTCCAAAACTACTGAACCTAAAATTTTGAAAGTAATACAGAAATTAGTTTTCTACTTATAGATTATAGGAAAACCTATAAGAAGTCAATGATATTAAAATAACATGGTAAATCACTCAATGTTGTGCGGATAGGTAACATCGTACGGAACCCTCTTCACGCGAGTTCAACTCGCACTTGTTAAGTTTTTTTTTGTTTGTCAACCGATTGAAATAAAACAAACACTAAATGTTACAGGAAGCTTGCTACAATATATCACTGAAAACCGCATTCAAATCGGTTAAGGCGTTCCTGAGATTAGCGTGCACATACGCACACAAACAGACCAAAATTCTAAAAACTATTTTTTGAACTCTGTAACACAAGTATGTGTACAAAGTTATTGTTCTTTTTTTAAATATTTAATGTACAGACACGGCTCGTTTACGATTTTATTATATATATATACTCGTAGATGATCCCTTGAAAACAGTAAGCATATATATCCTTTTCCATCCCTGACAACATACATAAAAAATATCATGATTATCGATCGAGAATAAAAAACAAACAAACTCCCTTTCTTATTTGTAATATTGGTTAGGATTCCGCTTTTTTAGATAATTCTAAGATAAAATCAGATATACGAGTAAAATGCGCGTAAGCTTGTTTTACGCTAAACAACACAAAAAGCTCAAAAAGAATGAAATATAGACGAAAATGATTCATTCAGTCAGCAATTTAATAACGTCCGAATTTTTCATGAGGGAATTGTACGTGCTATTTGTTCAAGACCCTACTTTTTGATTCATAAAACCCACGGTATCAAATTACCTTCTCACCACGCCAATTTTTACCGGCGCCCTTTCAAATGGACGCAATCAGCCCACCCACAAGTCCAATCGACAAATGAAAAGTCGCCTCTAATTAATTAGTGGCAGAACCCTTGTGGCTGTGGACCGTGAGAAATACCATTGGTATCCCGTATATTACGAAAGAAAGCGGTCTTTACTCATACATTCATCATTATATATTGAATATAATTTTTTAACTTCAAATACTTCTAAATGCTAACATAAATGGACACATTCTGGCTCGAAGGACCAAAAATGAGTTGCGAATGCAAACATTAATTGTTTAAATAAATATCAGTAATAAAAGTATACTTAACAAATATAATTAAGTTGTCATAATGTTCATCACACAAAGACAAAGCAGATAAAAGAAGTTTTTTTCGAAGTTCTATGCTAAATAGCTGTCACTGTCCAAAAACTGTTTACTATATTTTTAACAATTTATAGGTAAATAATTTTATTTATTTTATATTTCTGGATTAAAAATGCTATTGGATACATAAATGATGACTAAATTATATAAACAAATAGACAATTATTAAAGCACCATAGTATTTTATGAATTGAACAAAATAGTTTTGTAAAAAAATCTCTCTAAAATCGCCTATTACCGATAGTTCAATTGTGCAACGGCAAACGCTTCCTCTCGTGCCTTACACCAAAAGTTAATACCACCCTTGGCAAGTTTATAATGAGTTCATTAAGCTACAAGTTCACTCTTTCGTGAGATAATGCAGAGTGGAAAATTTTTGATTGTGCCTTTGTAACAGTTGGATTTGATCTAAATCGGTCAGCATTTAAAAGGTTTTTCCAATGTCGATCTGTTCAAATGTCTACAAAGTATAACTACCAATTTAATAAAATTTAAAGGCATTGTTAAAAATGGTATCTTAAAGTGCATTGTAATATCAATGACAAACCAGCTAATAATTATTTATCATTAACCATCTGAAAGTGGTAGATGATTATCATTGTTATGCCAATTGTTCATTCTCAAGATTATTATAAAAACAGTTAATTTTAATGGGTTTAAATGTTAAGTGGTGGTATTTCTTCGTCGAAAACTCCCGACACTAACAAAAGACAAAGAAAAACTTGGTCGATTTCTTTTATTAATGTTAATAAATAGACCTGGGTGTCAGACCTTACATAAGACACCGAACAATAACAGCAGGTATGCTATTGAATTTAGGTGAGTGAGTAAGGGATACTAGGCAGCCCCAGCTCCTAGTTTACCGCAGTATAAATAGTCTACACGCTAGATTGGAAAATATATTATTACTAGCGACCCGCCCCCGGCTTCGCCCGGCGTGCAATTTTTATATATTAGAACATTCCCCGTTTATCCCTCTTTCCGTTAGTGAAAACCGAATTAAAATCGGTCTACCCGTTAAAGCGTGATGCCGTGACCAAGGGAAATGGGGATTCATTTTTATATATAGAGATACATAATTAGTATGCATGCCATCGAGCGCATTTGGTCAATAGCACGCATTCCTCCTTACATTGGGATGTGATTAATATTTCTGGGCGGAACATCAACAGCCTTATCCTGGTAGGATGAAGTATAAGGACAAAAGGCGAGGATAAAAAAACTGTACTGCACATTTATGCTTTTATTTCAAATGTTATTCCACAAAAGACACATATAGACAATGGGTGGTTTACAAAATAATTTCAAGTCGGAATAGCATTCAAAAGATAGATTCTATCGGGATACGAGTATTGCAAGACTTCTCAACTGAACTATCAGCATAGCTTAATAATATTATATTACTTTTTTTTTTTTTTTTTTTTTTATAATGATAGATCAAGCATTTGACCGCAGTCTCACCTGATGGTAAGTGATGACGCGATCTAAGATGGAGCATGCTTGTCTATTAAGAACCGATTCACTCGCGACTTGAAGAGTCCAGGGTTGTTGTCAGTCCATTTTAAGTACAAAATTAGTCGTTTCAGGGTAACCAAACATGTCACATTATTAATGTTCGAAGCAGTTCAGGAGTTACGCAGGTGTGACAAATGATCAACATGATAACATACGTTTTGATTAATGATAAGCCTTTATAGGGGTGGTGCCGTGACAATAACTTCATATGGGCGCATGTTAGTCACTCAATACAAGTCAAAGTATGCTCTACACGGTTTACATTTGGTTAAAATTCGTATAATCTCGTCCGGTTTAGTTTGAATTGGTGTTATGTGGTAAAGTAGGTTTTAAGTTTAGTGGTTTAAGGTTAATTAAACAATTTATTTTTATTTACTTATAAATATTTATTTGAATTTATGTAATTATATTCACACGAAAAAATAAGTTATTACTTACAATTTTAAGTAAAATTTTGCATAAGATATTTAAAGCTCTAGTGATTTGCTACTATATCCTTTAAAACTAATTGCTTTTTAACAGTTTAAATTTTTTGTTTCAAATTAAATGTTAAAAACAAGAATCCAAACTTACGACCTGGTTGAACTTTCGCATAATTTCTAAACCTTATTGCGATAATGCCAATCGTGATTTCTTGTAGAGTCGTCAGAATCCTGGTAACCAAGGTTCCGCTTGTGTCCTTAGGCGACAGTGGCCACTTACCACCAATTGACTGACGTCCCCCCCCCCTTTAAAAAAAAGAGGGGCGTCGGCCCCCTTTTAATCTGTCTGCCACCCTTTTAAAAAGCATTGGCATTGATTTCATACGGATTAGCGGAAAACACGAAGTTTTATTAATCCCATAGTAGTGGCACTGTGTCCGCAGTCATATAAGTACGGGCAGTGCCCAAAGAACTTTAGTATTCGCAATAGCGCAACATTTTTAAGCTCCTCTAACATTGATTTATTGGTGCGAAACGCTGTTCATGAGATATTTAGGAGGCGTCTCCAGCACCACATCTCCAATGCGTTAATCTTGCGACGGTCTTGCAGTCTTGGGGATCAGGTTTCAGAAAGATAAATGAAGATGGGAAAGACAATGGATCTTTAGTTATTTTTGTGATTCTCCTTTCTCTCCAAACCCTTCCCAGCCTCTCAACCGCAGATCTAATGATGACACATCGTCTTCTTATTTCGAACTCATAGCCTTCCCGTGTTTGAAATCATAGAGCCCTGGCAAATGTAACTCTACACCCTGTCCCTTTCTAAAACAACCATGGTGTAAACTCGAATACCCGTTAGCTCGCGATTCGAATTTGTTTTAGAAGGAGCAGTTATAACTATAATCGCCCAACACAGTCCAAATAGGACACAAATTTCAGATTGTCCTACATACAACATTTTCACACATTGCTCAATGATCATGGAGACCTTTAGGAGATTTTCCGAAGTCATGCTCTATGGTAGGTACATACCATAGAGTATGCTAAACAGAAATGGATTGTTTTTAGTATTTATTGTAAGGAATGTTTTGTAAAATCATGACATTGAAATCTAAGACAAAGCTGTCAAGATTTACATTCGCTTATTTTCCATTTCGCACAGATGTTTAAAGGGGAGTGCTTGTTAGGTGACGTCACGCCACGTGCCGCGTATAATGACGTAACACGCCGCACGCGTCATATCAGGCGAACGTGACAATTTTAAGTGAAAATTTTATTTTGTGACACCCGCGAGGGCGATGTCAATTATTTACACTGACGGTCTTATGTCTGTGTATGACATCTTGAGCGAATAAAAATTATTTACGGTCTGTCTTAATGTGACTTTCTTTTATCTTCGGAATTCGAGCTTTAAAATTGTGATTCCATTTTTAAATTAAAATAATGAAGTCAGCCGATATATTTTTATGGCTATTAAAAGCTTACCAACATAACTCTTTTTAATTCTCTTATTTATTTTAATATATATTATCACATACCTCTTCATGTTCTCTTTATGTTCCTTGTCGAAATCCCGCTAATTCGGACCAAGCGCTTTAAAACATCTTTTGTGATGCGCACTGCTAAGGATTGGAACTCCCTGCCGGCGTCTGTATTTCCGAGCTCATATAACCCAAATCTTTTCAAGGTTCGAGTGAATAGGCATCTTCTGGGTGAGCTCGCTCCATCGTCGGCCTCATCCTTCCTATATGGATAGATGCTGGTCAAGAGCAAACCCATCTATAGTAAAAAAAAAAGGAAAGATTTATGACAAGCTTTAAAATTAAATTATTTTATTTTATTAAATATTCCAATAAGAAACGACTAAGTACTACTTATTGTAATTACGAATTCAATTAATAAATATAAATAGACCGTTTAAATGAGTCTTGTTGAAAACGTCTTTAAGGGCTTCACTTAGGCAAATGACATTTACAAAAGAACTCGCTGGCGGCGGAGACAATTCAACAGGCCTAAAAATGGTGTTTTTTTATTTTTACCATTAGAACAATACGCAAAAAAAAAATTCATTACCTAATACAATTTTTTAAACTGACATTAACTTATTAATAGGCACAGGATTCATATGCGCGCAATAAGCCGTTTTCGAGAGAGTTTTCAATAAAAGTCAAATTCTTCTTGTGTTCTAATTTTTTTTGTGAAGTTTCTATTACTTTAACGAAAATTCCAATTAATACAATTCGTTCTTCACATGTTTAAGTATAATATTTTTTTTTTCATTGCAATTGTGTTGTCTGTTTCTTGTAACATCTTCATTAAACAATGGATATTTTTAGTATTTAGCGTTTGTCTCCACCTTAAAAGGAAATGATCTTGTCAGAATTGTAGGCATAAAATATACAATTGTATAAAAAAGAAAATTTGATCACGTTTTAGCAAAATTATTGAACCATTATTTCTTTACCATCCTTGTTCCTAGTTATCCACTGTTTTAACAAATCAATTATACGTGATTACAGTGATTACTTGTCTCTTTGTACAATGCACAAGTCCGATCTTGCATAGAGTATTGTTATCACCTTCGGGATGGCTCAGCAAAATACTAAGTTGCCGCCCTCGACTCGACGATGGATCGCAGGACAAGGAGGCTCATTGGCGGCGGTAGGCTAATAAGAACTAAGCTGCAGAGCCTGGGACATAGGCCCAAAATTCCCTGTCTGTGTGTACTCGTACTTCGGAGAGTGTGCTCGAGAGCTGCATGAGATCATGCCGCCTTCCCCTTTCTTCTATCGGACATGCAGACGTACGGCTGGTTACCATCCTCACCTTGTCGAAATCCCTCTAATTCGGACCAAGCTCTTTAAAACATCTCTTATAATGCGCACTGCTAAGGATTGGAAACTCCCTGCCGGCGTCTATATTTCTGAGCTCATACAACCCAAATCTTTTCAAGGTTCGAGTGAATGGGCATCTTCTGGGTGTGCTCGCTCCATAAATGGCCTCATCTTTCCCAGGTGGATAGAGTAAACCCATTTTTAATAAAAAAAAGAAAGGAAAGAGATATACTATTGATCAATCTATTACCATATTATTATTTTCTACTTTTTCTATTAATAAAACTGCAGTCTACATCTAAGTAATATCTAATACCTACATAGCGATGTCTAGATAATCTGAAATTAAGTCCATTAAAGTTTGCAAGACAAAAGACTAACCTTCGGGTACATATCAAAGAATGTAATTGAAACTTCGCTTGAGACTTCGCTGTTTTAAAAGAGACTTCAATAAAAAAGGTCTCACACGTCCCTGTCTCCCTCCATCGTATGTCAAGTAAATTGCTGTGTCGCGGCGTAACGCGACGTGACGTGACGTGATATGACGTGTGACGTGCAACGGGCAGCACGCGTGATTAGAGATCTGTCAACCGAAGTAGCTCTTCAATGTTTTGTTTTGTTTTAACTACAATAAAGTTACTAAGATATCTTTTATGTTATTTTTAAATAATGTTTTAAAATATTGTATTTATATTTACGCATCTTTTTGATTTTCATTCTAAAGGTTCAATTAAGTTAAACCCAAAAGCTTTTTGATGTGAAACATCTATAGGCGCAGTTGAAACTATTGATAGCGTAGCGATGATGTCCGTGGCGACGCGTCACCACGCTATACGTGGTGTACGGTATGGCGACGCGTGCCGTGGTGATTGTTGTTGTTGTTGTGATTGTTGGTGGTTGTTGCAACTTGAAATAAATATTTAAAATTTTGTATTCAATAGAAATAAACGTTAAATAAATAAATAAACAGTCATCATTTTATTTCACTTTTCAGGCGTCCCGTGACGGCTCATTTTTTTTTTCATATTTAAACATACTGTCTCCTTCTAAGTATTTTATGGAAAGACTAGCTGTGCCCGCATGGAATTCAGATTGTTTCTTGGTATCGGATTGCACTGCTTCTGTGGCTTCACAGCGCTGTCGCGCTTTACATATATCGTACTAGGCGGTGCCAGCGGCTTCGCCGGGTTGAAAAATAAAAAAACGCCTGAATAACGCCTGACTAAATATATGAGCAATGTAACGCCTAACATCCTTATTGCAGTTATAGCTTTACCAGGCGTTAGATGATCCCTCGGTAACGGTACTATTTTTGTGAATGAAAGGTACTCTATGTCATTTCCTGTATCCCTGACAACGTGTATAAAAAATTTCATGATGATCGGCTCAGCGGTTTAGTCATGAAAAGGTAACAGACAGGCAGACAGAGTTACTTTCAAATTTATAATATGGATTTTTTTACAATTGTTTTCTTCTATTTAATCACAATAATTCGATAACTATAAATGTATGTCTACTATTTTTATTCGATAAAATTTACGGGCATTTAAAGCGCTTATGGGCCAGCAGTAACAGCACCCTGAGATCGATATCTATAAGATTTGACTGGTTCCTCTCCAAAATCACGGGATGATTATTAGGGATGACTTACATATCGTAAAGCTTAATAATCTATTACTAAAAAAGAAAAAATGCGAATAGTCTGAAACATTTATTTTATTATTATCGTTATTATTATAAACAAAACACATCAAATAAGTACAAATCAAATAAGAACATAAATATACAAGAACTATGCGAATGTTAACGTAGCGAAGCTTTGCGGTCAACTCGACCAGTGGCCAACGATAAATTCACAACGAGAGGTCGTTCATCAAAAGCAGAAATATATTCAAAAAATAATATGTCGCACGTAAATCTAGATGTGGCACTGCAGTACACGCTAGACACAGAAAACAAACAACAAGCTTAAAAACAGGGGACACAAACTAATTTGCATATGGAAAGCCGTCAGATATGACTGTTTGCAAAAACTTTACGATCGATAAAAAGCGTAACGTTGTGTCTGAAACCCTGCACTGGATACAGGTGCATTTAAAATTAAATGGATTTCGAAACATTTGTAAAGGCGAGTCCAGACTATATAACAAAACTTATCACGTATACCTACTCATGATGCGACCAGGGGCGGATCCAGGATTTCAATTTGGGGGGGGGGGGGCTTCTGACAAAGTTCGGAGTTAGGGTTAATATCACAAGTAATTTTTTTGTGCATTTTTTTTACTAGTTGAGATGCATTATGGTTGTATTGCAAATACTTTTAACCCGCGTAATCGCGTATTTGAACTGTCTCAAATGTCTGACATGAATTATGAAACTTTCGATAACTTTGATTGTTATGGATTATATTATTCTATATTCAGTTCATATATGAATTGAATTGAAAAGTTAAGTCAAAAATATGGAATTCCTGGGTCTTTTGGGGGGGGCCATGGCCCCCATGACCCCCCCCCCCCCGTATCCGCCAATGGATGCGACCAAGACAATTATATACATTATTATATTGTACTGCTATTTTAATGTGTATGTTATATGTTGCAATGTTATACAACAAAAAATATGCAACATATTATTATTTAATTTGGATACACCTTAACGTAGCTTTATGCTAACTGACTTCTTAATTTACTAATATGAAAATTGCTAAAGATTTTTAATATTAGTTTAGTAAGAAGAAAACGGAAGAAGTACCCACCTGATAAAGACAAAAATCATAGTACACTAATTTTTTATTTCTACGTCATCACACAAAGTTGGTTGTTAAAGTTGCATATCTAGGTCATGTCATGATCTGAGGGGTGAAAAGTACCATTTGCTCCATCTCATCATGAGGGGCAACATTGAGGGACGAAGACGACTGGGTGAAAGACAGATGTCATTGCTGAAATACATTCGTCCATGGACCGGAATTGTAGGAGTGTAAGAGCTGTTCCGAGTGGCACGTGAGAGAGAGAGCTTTTAGAGAGTGATCGCCAACGACGGGAGGACCTAATACGGCACTTAGAGAAGAAGAAGAAGACTATATCATCAGAGAAATATTAGATAAGTTCGCAAGTAACAAGTTTCGATAAATAGGGCAACTCGTCTGGCGGCAGTAACCATCCGCTCATAGAAAATTACCGTGAAATAAGAACATTTGTACTGTTTGATACCAACGTCGGCAGCGCAATTGTAGCACTTGTGGCGTTGCTTATGTTAATAGGTGACGTTAGCTACCTTACATCAAGTGGACTCTCAGCCTACCTGAAAAATTAGTGAAATTGTTTGAATGTTTGTACTCAATGGCAAGTAAACCAGGCCAAGGCTTAATATAATCTTGGAAATAATTTCATACTTAGTTTATTTTCTGAACTTCACTTATTTAGAACTTTATTACTTAACTTTATTTAGAACTGAACTTTTTAGCTAATAACGCAGAATAGTGTTTAAATAAATCCATTCGACTAATTTAATTCTAAGTGAAGCTGAGCTTAACGAGCTCCTATTCCGAATATTTTCGACTTTTTTAAGCTTCTTTAAAACTAAAAGTTGGAAACGGTACTCAAAAGTATTCGACTAGTATAGACATAACTAACATAAGGCTAAACATCAAGCAAACTATAACATTTGTATTGATGTAACTCTATGCATTCAGACTCTTAAGGTAATTAAATACTCTTACGTTGTTGGAGATTAGTCTAACATATTTCTTGCTTGTATAATTATCCACCACTTGTAATCTTTACTCCTCAATGCTTTTAACAACTCATCATCAAAATATTGCTTTATATCAACAACTTTATTGAACAGTACCATTATTGATTTGGCTGTAACCCTAAAAGCATACAGAATTAAATGAAACCCAATGCATAAAACAATTACACTTTCGTCCACAATTATAATTATACAAAAGTATAACAAATATCGACTCATACATAACTCTAAAGTCACAATCATTGGGGGTGCGTACAAAAGCAACACTTCATATTTGTTATTACGAGCAGTGCGCGGGAGGGTACCATTCATATTCAAATCACTTTCAAATCTACAACTATTATTATCCCGAACGCATTGTGTTGGTCCTCAGGGACCTATATCATTATACTTGTGCGTCCTTCAAACTGTTCCCGATGTAAAAGTATTGTTGTGTCGGGATAGCTGGACGCCGCGTGGGCCAAATTATTGTCGCGAGGGTGATTCTAAAACGTTTTATATCACTTTACTACGTATTTACTGTCCTATTCCATTCATATTGACTCCATTGACGCATATTTAACAGTTTCGTTGCCTATTATAAGTTAGTTTGAATGAAAATTAAATGCTTGTGAACAAAATTCATTGGAGCCTTTGATTTACCGATCACGAATTCAAATTACAAATCGAATGGGATTGTAATAAATTTTAAAGTAAAATTATAGAGTCCATAAACATCCATTAGCAATAAAACATTAGGGTCGTAGATTCGAGAATTCATCGGCTCCTTTAGACAATAATTTATGTGACGGTAAACATTTTTATGTTCCATTAATGTTTAATTCGATTCTGCTATCGGATTGTCTAATGTAAGTGGCGCCTGAATTCCGACCGACGACGGCGGACGGACGTCCTCAAACATAAAATTCTGTCCCAAACAAACAACCCTGTATTAGCACCCAACCCTACAAGCATTGTTTTTTGTGTAAGCACGAACTGTTATTTGTGGGTTAACACGGGTTGCAACCGCCAGCATGTTTTCTTCGAGCTTGTGCTCATAAAATTGTGCATTATCAAAAAACTGGAATAATTCTGACAAGCAATATACGTTTCTAATACTTGATTGATCAGGTTGTATAAAAATAATCTTATTTGTGAAAAACCAAGAGTTTTTTAATAATTTTCCTTATATCATAACCAATATCTTTTTTTTTCACTAAGGTCGTTAGCGCACCAGCAGAACCTATGGCGTAGGTAGCCACTGATCACTAAGTAAACTATCAACCTGCCTCCGACCTCACATGAAAAAAAAATGTTTATTTTGTTATTTTGTTTCGGTTTGTGCGATGGCATTCTTATCAGTTCAACGCTAAAGCGTTTTTACATCTAGGGTTCCCGGGTACGATTCTCGGCAGGGTCAAACTTGAAAGATTAACTTTTCAAATTTGGCTCTGGTCTGGATTTGGAAAGTAATGGCAGGGCACACTGCGTTTCGCAGTCATTTGGGCAGCCCGTTCGGCGGCAGTAACCACCCGCTTATAGAAGATCACCGTGAAGTAACGGCACGTGTGCTGTTGTGTTTCGGTGAGTGAGTAAGGGATGCCAGAGCTCATTTTCTAATCCAATCCCTTATCCTTAATCCTACTGTAGTCGGCAGTGCAATTACAGCAACTGTGACGTTGCTTGTGTTATAAGCGAAGTAGTCACCTACCATCAAGAGGACCGTCAGCCTGTCTGCCTATCTTAACATAAAAAAATATATCGTTTATCATTTTAGAAATATGAAACATTAAATGTATTTTATACTGTTTAGTTACCCATTGGTCAATTTATTGTATCCCTGCAAAACCTGGATTGACATAATAACTAGTTGTATTTTTCCCAATATCAATGCGTCAAGAATAGTGATGCCTACTTAAATAATTAAAATTAAAGATTCATCGTACGAAATTATCGTCGCTATCAACAATCAAATTTAATGCAACGAGGAGAAGGTCAATTAGGACCACACCACACCAAACATTACAATGCTTCAGTATGCAATGTATGTAAATTCTAATGGCGCTTACACATACTATAAGAACGATACAATCTGCTATAAAGTAAAAAGGCCATGATGCCACATTATAAACTCATATCACCTCGCATTTCCGTCGATGGTGTTAGAATGATAAATTCCGGATATGACAATACCACTATTGTTTCAAAGGTAACAAAGGCTGGCGAACAAAAAATAGGACGAATGCAGATGAATAAATCTCGGGCGAGTTTGTGGCGTTTAAAAAGTCGTTTGAGCGACTTTGCTTTTGAGCGTTCCAAAGAAGGCATTCGATAGAGTTAATGTCCTAACTGAAACAGCGCGCTCTTTAGTTATGTCTCGCTTCTATACATGGGAGTCAATAGAATTACAATCAACTGGTGGATGGAGTAATGTTAGTACAAATTAGTGCGTAGCTAGTGTTTTTATTGACTAAACGAAGCGCAGTTGTGAAATATATCTATGTCTCTCCTCAGTAATATAATGGAAGTATTCAAAAACTTGCAAAAAAAAAGGCTGGCTTATGTGGAAATTTTACTTTACACTCATATACGAACTTTTTTGGATTTTGCACAATTAATACGAATTCGGAGTTGACATAAATTGCTAAAATAAATTTTGCAGGTGCGTTAATTTTAATTTTAAACTTTATCCCGACGCCATTGAAAATATTGAATTTGTGTCCAAATGACTCCCTCGTGACACAAGTGTTTGGTTACCGCAAAACACATTCATGTTAAAATTACGTTCGAATACGCCACGTGAACCAGAATTTGTCTCTTTTTGTCACATTTGCAGATATTTGGAATGTAAAATTATCATTATAAATTAGCTGATATAATGTAACATTCTTGATATACCTATGAGTATTTTAGAAGTTTAGAAACTTTTAAACCCAACTTAAAGAAAGCAAAGCACTTACAGTTAAGAAAGCACCTACAGTTTTTATACAGTCAGGATAGAAATTCGCACCAATGCAATTTTTTTCTGCAAATTGTATACATCCTCGTTTATTGTTCTTTCCATTAGTGAAAACCGCATCCAAATCGGTTAAGGTGATTTAGAAGGAATTATCGGAGAAACAGACAGAGGCGGATTGTAACTTTATTTTATAACACTCCCATGTATAGACATAGATTTTGTGAGATAATTCTTAAAAACATGCTATAATCACAGCCAATTAAAATTTAATAAATAAGGTCTTCAAATTCAAAGATTGAGCTACTCCATTGAAAATCATCTATGGATGGCAATAAAGAATGTATTTTATTACTTATAAGTTCTTAAACTTAATTAAATAAATAACTAAATGATAATAACTAAATGGCTAAGTTCAGTTAACTTTAACTTTCTAACTTGCTATGAAATTTTGTACAAGTTCTAAAAAAATTGTGGGGAGTCTGTATGTCTGACATCACGTTTGTATTGAATAAACTCACATGACACTGTAGACTTTGTAGCTGTTCGTTTTTTAAAATAGATAAAATTGAATTGTAAATATGAACATGGGACAACTGTCCCCAGCTCTTCCTGTTTCGCGTTTTGTATCAGCTGTTTTGCGGGGAGACTTTAATTAAATTCGCACAGTGGAAAGCCTGTTTTAACACCCTTTTAACCGAACGTGCCTTATCAAAGGAAGTGTCAAAAGTGACGCTATCTGTTGAGTGCTGTCAACGCAAATGTGTTCAATTAAGCCTTGGATTCGAAGTCGGGACTCAACACATTTTTATACACACGAAAAGCGGCTGAGCTTTAAAAGATATGTTCCAAATTGGCTAAAAACCTGTTGATTACTCCACTTACAGGCGTTTCCGTCATAAATTTGCATACATTAAAAACTCTGTTGATGGCAATAACTTTACCGTTTGTGATTACAAGAATAAATATAAAAATAATTAATTTTTTCAATAAATGTTTTGGTTTTAATGCAGATTTAAAAAAAGAACAAGACGATTAATCTATTGAGATCCTATATCCATATTTGGCATTATCCAATTTACTGTTCTGTATTTTTTAAATAATTTTGTTTTTATTAAAAAATAGTTTTTGTTAAAATATTGTACAAAGATTTTAACACATCTAATTGAAGAAGCTCATTCAACGAGGAAATGCTGCCAGCGTACTTGGTACAATGCCGCAGGATCCATTTTTATATTGACACAGCCTTAGTTAAAATTTATCTGGTAGTTTTTAAGTTTCGATATTGAAGAAGTGAAAACAATTATTCAATTATTACTAATTAATTTCGTACCAAAGTTTTATTAGAAACATAATATTTATTTATTTAAAAGACAATAATTTCCCTGACTCTTACTACTCATCATTAAACCTTTTATAATCGGCGGAGGACTTCAGAACATGTGGCAAAGCGACACTTGTGTTGTTTTATTGTAAATTCGCCACAAGTCTCCATTTTATATTAATATTGCAGAAAGTAGTGTCAGCAAGCAAGACTCTATTTCTTAATTCTAATATTTTTAATTTGAATTTGAATAGAATATTTTGATTTTTCTTTATAGGCGATAGTAGCCATCTACCACCAAGTGGAGTGTCAAGCGTTTCTGATGACCTATCTGTTCAGCGGCGCATCACTCGAAGTCTAAATTACCGCTTGAAAAGAAAAACTGATCACGCGGATAGACTTATCTCTTCGTTCTGCTCTTGCTAGAAGACAGGCGTCTGGTTGCAGACTTTAAATTTCTATTCGACGTGGTCAACTCTGCAATATATTGCCCATATCTAACCGAGCGAATAGGATTGCCTGCTAGTGCGGCTCATACAAGGCGGAAATGTCTTTTTGACGTTGGCGTGAATTGTGTTTTTGAACGTTTTTGAATTGTGCGAACATCCGAAAATAAATTTAACTATGTAGATATTTATTTTTTGAGTAGAAAGTCGTTTATTGGGCGAATGCTTGATAGTCTGCATCAAATTGAGAAGTTAGTTACTTTGTTTCCTCCATTGAGTGGTATCAAACACACAACACACATACAGCACACGCGCATTAACATTACGAACTCACTCACCCTCACATGTGTTTATATGTATGTATATAAATGTTTATATACGTGTAAAGAATTATGTATTAGCGTTAGCGTAGGTAAAATACTTTTTAATGTTGCCTATTTACTGTAACAAGGAACTGAACTGAATGAAATTTGTCAATCAATTTATTTTCATTGTTACTTGATTTTCTTAATGAAAATTATTTTTTATTTTAAAAAGGATTTGGTGGACAATAAAACTTTAATTGTCAGGTACAGGTAGGATTTTTGTTAAATTTGTAAAATATTGTAATCGAATTGTAATTCAGTTTGTTGTTTTGAAAATATTATAATTAATAAAATAAATACTTTGGTTACAGAGCAACGCAACAGTTTAATTTACCAAATTTATTTACTAAAAGACGAATAGTCTTATATACGTATATTGTAATATTATTATTATTTTCTTTTTGCATTTATAAATTGTAATTTGTCAGACCTAGTAATAGGCTTTACAAAAATTCAATTTTGTTTATAATGTAGATATTTGTAAATTTTTGTGTGCCGTTAGGGCTGCTATTCAAGGGCGCCGACCTCTCGCTGCCGGCCGTCGTGAAAGCGATGGTCGCCAGTGACCTTGCGTGGCAGGCGTTTTGTGAGCACGTTATGTCGCGCAAGGAAGAGGCGGAGAAGTAACGGGAAGAGGATACTCCTCTCACAGCCGATCCGCCAGAGAAGGCTCGGGCGTAAGCCGCTTGCCTATATCCGCCACCTTCCCCCTTGATCAGGACCTGGGCGGTAGTCTAAGGGGAGACTACCGCCCGTTGTGAGGTCCCCGAGATGACCGGCGGACTTCCACTTTCAGGTATGCCGAGGTTCCGACAGGGAGCCTAGTTCTCCCCGCGCTGGACAATCGTGGCGGGCCGCCGAAGTTGTGCAACAACGTTCGTTGGGTTTTAGCCGGTAGGAGTCCGGCATAACCCGCGGGTAAAAATTGCGGGGTAAATTTTCCAACGTAAAAAAAAGGTCTCTATTCAATAAATAAATAAATAAATACATAAAAATATGTTTTTTTTTTTTCATTTAGGAAAACAAGAATATAGATAAAACTATGACAGTATTACCAAAAGCATTACTTACTTACCTAAGTGTTTTTTTTTTTTAGAGAATATTATAGATAATAGAGAATTATTCTATCAGATGACATCGACAATACAACAGTGTAATAGTACTCTTATAATGAGAGAAAAGGGTAGAGTTACCCTTAAAGATAAAGGTTAAGGGCAAGTTGAAGATAATAACACCTGGTATCCCTTATTTGCATACCGAATGGTGGTCTTCTGGAAGGTTGTATGTGATTACTGATGCCAGTAGAGCTGCCCGGTCTGTTTTACTCTGAGACATAAGTTTACACTAGCTAGTTGCTTAAAAAGTAAGGTGTTCCATTACCATGTTATCACACGGGCTGATGTAAGTCTCATAAAGTACATAATCTAGTTACGCGAGAAGCAAACATTGCCGGTGCCCTAATGAAGGAACGTGAGACCGGAAGTTATTGCTTCATAAACTTTTGTCAGGTCTTGTGCACTATATTTATTAACAAGTCAAATATTTGATCAGGGGTCGGGTTTTTGATTATATTTACGTAGCTTCGGTGAATTTCTATTAATAGTATGTGAGGTAATAAAGAGGTTTTATGAACAGAGAATACTATCTTTTGCCCGAAACTTGTTCCGCTCCCCTTTTTCTTAGATGTTAAATCATTTATTCAATCTTCATTGCTCAAATATTTTTGTCAAGCTTTGAATTTTTTATTTTTATTTTTAGATGATTCCTCAGGAACAGTACCTTTTTTCTGGATGAAAGGAATTTCTATCTCCTTTTCAGTATCCCTTACAACGTGTATGCAAAATGTCATGATGATTGGTTGAGCAGTTAATGCGTGAAAGTATAACAAACAAAAAAACAAGTTAATATTTAAATGCTAAAGCCAAACCATTTATTCTGCTTTTAAAATAAAAGCTTCCAACTTTTAAGAGCACGAAAAATAAGTCAAAATTTTCTTTGTAGGTACTAACAATGTAAAAGCTAAAATTTGTGAACATGGATGTTTGTTACTCTTTTATTGGAAGGATTTTGAAAAAAAAAAAAGAAAGATTTTTTAGTAATTCAGTTTATTCATCAGGTTACAATTTATAGAAAAACGCCTACAACATTGCGGGCAAAAACTTGTTTGTTAGAATTGTAATTATTTATTTCATGAAAAGAAATTGTTATAAATTTTACTCTAGACTTACCTCAAGCTTCCTTTATAGAATATGTATAACCTTAGCGTACCTATTCCTTGATATAATTACATGCTTTTTTTAAATATATAGGTATATTTACTTGCTTATTGTAACGTGATACACCAATAACTTATTTGATAGTTTTGATAAATAGAAATGTTTAATAAAGACAAAGCCACCTTGCTTTAAAAAAAAACATCCTCAGGATGAGACAAAGGAAAACAAAATTTTAAAAAGTCAGCGGCCGATTTCCAGAAAGAGATGACCCGATAACAAAGTTATGAAACAAGTCTATCGATAACGCTCAAGAAATTTCTATAAAAACTATCCACGCTATTGTGAGTTCATTTATAATATGATAAGGGATATAATCGTTCGCATTTAATGAACACGAAAATGCAAATGACTTTCGCTTTAGTACAACAAGACTAATAGAATACCAAACTTTTAAGGGAATCAGTTGTAAACTGGTCAAATTAAAGTTCTTATAAGGTGCTGAGTGTGATGCAATGTAGAAACTCGGTCCCTTGGCTACCTTATTAATTTTTTACCCTTTTATAGACGACGATTGGATGAGTAAACCGAGCTGACTGACTTTCTGGTTGCCCTTCTGGAACATGTTTTCGCATAATTATTAAAGTTGTTAATGAATTTTTAATGAAGAAACAAATGATAGAAAATATTGGCATTTTTATTTTTTATACATCTATGATAAAAATGGGACAAGTGCGAGTTGAGCTCGCGTGAAGAGGGTTCCGTACGATGTTACCTATCCGGACAATATTGAGTGATTTACCATGTTATTTTAATATCATGGACTTCTTTCTTATAGGTTTTCCTATAATTTATAAGTAGAAAACTAATTTCTGTATTATTTTTCAAAATTTTAGGCCTCTACTCACAAAAGCGATAAGAACATATGTAGGTATCCCCCTATTTTTGCATTATTAAACAAACGGTTATTTCGCAGTAGAGCCGTGCAGTATCGGATTAATAAATGTAATAAGGGATCCAAATTAAACGTTTGTTTCGAATACAATCGATTGGAAACCAATAACAGAAGTGTTTTGATTGTATGCAGTAATTCGATATGGAACAAACGGACCATTTATTTTTTAAATAAACCAGTTATACTTAGCCGTTTTCTTGTAGTTTACATTTATGTATGTTTTATTTTATTTTAAATAAAGATTGTTAAGCAGACTACGTAATTTGATGGTAGGTGGCTACCGTCCTCTATTAATGGATCACACCTATACGCAGTAGACCTTAGTAAGATAATTGATAAGTGATTAGAAGGGATAGGGACTAGGATTATGATAGAGAAATGGGCTATGGCTTACTCTTACTCACTCACTAATTCACCATGTCACGGTGGTGGTTTTTACGGGGTCGAGGCTTGGACACTCACCAATGAATGACCAGACGCTTACAGGCTTTTGAGATGTGGATGTACAGGTGCATGCTACGAGTGTCCTGGATAGATCGTGTGAAGAACGAGACGGTTTTTCATAGAATGAAAAAGAAGTCCGAAATATTGAAAACCATAAAAGTCAGACAACTGAAATACTTTGGGCATATCATAAAGTATGATCTGCTGCAACTGATCGTGCAGGGGAAAATACAAGGGAGCCGCAAGCCGGGCAGACGACGTACTTCCTGGCTCAAGAATCTCCGCGAGTGGTATCGCCGAAGTACCAAATCGCTGTTTCGAGCCGCAGCCTCGAGGGTTAGGATAGCCATGATGATAGCCGACCTATAGGAGATGGCAATGAAAGAAGAAGAGAAGAAGTGTGTCCTGCCACTTCTCCTCATCATTATCATCATCTTTGTCTCGGGGCATCTATTGTTGGACATAGGCCTCCCTCATAATTCCCCAGTAGGACCGAACAGAAGCCGCCTAGTCCAACGTCAACCCGAGGTCAAGCTAGCGTACTATGTGTCGTGCTCATTGCCACAACAACTTACTATTCCTTTCATTTGTCTACGGATCTCCTCATTTCATAGAGTAACCCCGAGCATAGACCTTCCGTAGCGCGTTTTGCAACGTTGAGCTTTTTACAAAGCCCATAGTTAGAGTTTAAATGTTATTTCCAATATCACTAACCAGGAATGTAAATAAACTGTGATTACTACATGTTACAATAAAAATAAATCTCCAAACATTTGAGTCAACACTTTATACATATTTATACTGTTACACGCGATTTTGTCCGCGTCTCTTTGTAAAATATTACTCGCTGATAATGTAGCTTTCTATAGGTGAAAGAATTTTTAAAATCGGTCCAGCATCGCAATATACTCATAATATAGTCTTAGTCTAGCGGTCTTTGAGTTTATTCATTACAAACATATATTTGTATGGAGATGGAGGGAGGGTGAGTAGTCTATGTTACTCGTTGATAACTAAGTGTTACAATATTTTAAAAGTCGTACTTTACTCGTAAAGGAAAGAGAGTGTTCAGAAAAAAAATCAGTTGGTATAGAATCATGGATGAGTTTGCAAATGTGAGTATATTAGACTTTATTTACAGTTAAAAAAAATCATTTTTTTTTTTGCATCGAGTTGACATAGTAACGAAACTCTTCATTGTTAGCGAAAAAACATTAATCTTCACAATTTTATGAAACCTGCAGGGCAGTGCTTAACCTCAATACAATAAAAGGCACATAATTACTTTTGGATTGAAACACTATACATACATGTATCGGTTTTAAGAGAAATTGAACTAAATTTATTTGTATTTTAGGTTAATATTGCACACACGTGTCACTGATTGACATTAATTAAATCACTTTGGAACGAGTAATGTATATAAAAAAAAAAAAAAATTAAAACCTGACGAGCAGCTAGCACGGCGGCAAGGTGACAGTTTTAAAAACATACAATTAACTATGTGGGAACCCGCAGTATTCGATGATGGATACAAAGTGATATAAAAAACAAGGGCTCGTCAGAATAATGGTCTTGATTTAAAAAACGGCCGAAAGGCAACTTTGGTATTTCGACATTTGAAAGTATAATAACACGAAACACACCGAGTTTTCTTTTGCAACTGCACAGCCAAGTTTGGTCGGACGGTATCCACACACGAATTCTGTATCATACCCCTAATGAAACTCGCATATATGGACTACATTTTTTGTTAGGAACCGAGAGATCGCTCATCAAATTCCAGACTTACAGCAGGTATAAAACGTCCACGGGAAAACGATAAAAATGTGCCCGAGCCGTCATAAATATTCATTCATTCCAAGGATCAGAGTGTGCCCCGACAGAGGGGATGCTAAGTGCTAGAAATATGGGGTTTGTCAAAGAGAAAGGTAATCATAATTTTTATGTGAAATCTTCTGCGTGTGTAAAATGTTTCGGCACCGACATTTACATGGGGGACATGCCTGATGTATGAGACTGGGAATGAAAGAAATTACTTTATGCTAAATAAGAATGCAGAAATTGTTACAATGTGTGTAACGTGAAATTTAATCAAATTTTCATAATATATCCGACTTGAGAGCTGTGTCAGATATGAAATTCCAATGTTTATCATAGTAAAGACTCATATTTTCAGACATTAGCGATCAGTTCTGTTGCATGGAAAAGTCCAAGACAGTTCATAAAATGAAATAAACTTTAAATGAGTGTTGTTAATTAATAATAGCACCCCAATTAATTATGTTTCAGTGAGTGAGTAAATCAGAGCACACTAACCCCTCCTATCCTTAATACTTTATCATACCAAGGAAGGCGGAGCACCTGAAGAACCTCGAAACTCACCTACCATCAAGTGGCAGTTAGCTTGCCTTTTTTATGTTAAGATCGGCAGACAGGCTGACGGTCCACTCGATGGTAGGTGGCTACAGTCGCCTATAACACAAGCAACGCCACAGGTGCTGCAAGTGCGCTGACAATTACAGTAGAATTAAGGATAGGAAGGATAGGGAAATGGGATCTGGCATCCCTTAATTTTTTTTTCTTTATGCTATTAGCTGTGAATTCGTTCAAGCATTGTGAGTTAAATAATTACTTCTACTTAACTGTCTGTATTATAAGATATTTGAAATATTTTTAACATAAATTTACATAGAAAACAGTTCTGTGGAAATTCTATAACTGTTATAGGAAACCCCCTAAGACTATATAAGTAAACCCCCATTAAAATCCGTTGCATAGTTTAATAACAGATAGACGGATAAACAGACAGCAAATTTATTTAACAATTTTTTTAATGATTCTAAACTTCATTTAAAAAAAAATTGCCAATAAACTTAAAAAATATATATAGAAAATTTACTTTCTAAGTTTGTAATAACAATGATGGTTTATTATATTTAAATTATTAAAAATCAAAATTAGTATTTCTAAATACAATATGTAAATAATAATAATATTTCTTTATTCCATAAATTTACAACACGAGGTACATATTGGCGACAATAACTGTAGTAGGAGACACTTCCTCACCATTATCCATTTCTTCATTATATTTTTTTATTTTATTACTAGCGGCCCGCCCCCGGCTTCGCCCAGCGTGCAATTTTTATATATAAGAACATTCCCCGTTTACCTCTCTTTCCATTAGTGGAAACCGAATTAAAATCAGTCTACCCGTTCACGCGTGATGCCGTGACCTAGGGAAATGGGGATTCATTTTTATATATAGAGATTTTCAATTTCATAAAAAAATTGATAAACTAATTCCTTACTATTTAAAATAATAAATATTAAAAATTATAAGGATGGCTGTATGAATATTATGTAGGAGTTTGTTACTGTTCCAACATTACTGAACAGATTTTAATGAAACTTTACCGTATTAAAATTTATGTACAACAGAATAACACGTAGGGTATAATTTCATTTTTAATTTTATGGGATGTCATCACTTTATTTCTTAGAATTTACTTTAGAAAAAAATTTAAAAATAAATAAAGGTTCAGTATTAACAAGGTAGGAATACATAAGTCACAAAAGCACAACGAAACAAACATCATGTTCTTTGTGATTTTAGGATGATTACAATTCTGACCCCGTATTGTCCATATTGCGTATATGTATTAGCGAAAACCGAATTAAAATCGGTCAACCCGTTCATGCGTGATGCCGTGACCAAGGGAAATGGGGATTCATTTTTATATATATAGATGTATATAACAAATTTTAAATAACTAACAATAATATTTTTAATATAATAACATCAAGTTAAAATAGATCTTTTAAACTGAAGTCGTAATAGACTGTTTAGAAACAATCCTCCACTGCGGCTGGGCCACAAAAAATATACAAGTTAAAGTTTTTTTCAATCCCCCAAAGTTTACGTGGGTCGTGTTTTGTGCCCACCTTTTTTATTTTTAGGGACATTGATTGATTGAACCTTATGGCACATCTATGAGAAACTTAGCAGGGTATTGTTTTTTGTTTATATATTTTTTTTAATGCTTCGGTTTCAAATTCACCTCCAAGTATATTTATTGTATCTCCATTTAGATAATATTTGTTGCTTTTCATCACTGTAGTTCTCAAAATCTTTAGCTTTTGTTTATTAATTGGTTTAGCTTTTAAGTTTCAAAGTGTTAGTGTTGGTAACACATCTGTATGTGATTTTGTTTCCGATGAATTATTTAAAGTTATATCCATCTTTCCCTGGGGTATCGTTTCCCTGGCAATTTTTTCTGCAAATTATATACACAAACCTTCCTCATTCATCGCTCTTTTCAATGGAAAAAACCGTATCAAAATCAGTTGGGTCGTTTAGAAGAAGTCTCAGAGAAAAAGACAGAGGCAGACTGCGACTTAATTTTATAATATACTTGCGGCTCGTGAAAACTTATCTAACTGATCGTGAAAACCATATAAAAAACCATTGCGTGGTTTAGGAGGAGATGCAGATATGCATACAGATAGGCAGATGCGCGCAGTGACTTTATGTACTTACTGTTTAAGGATAAGGATATATATACATATACATAGATACATATAACATACAATAGGGTATTACACCCATTTTTAAAAAGTGTCTCAATTAGATTCTGTGGTGCTAATGAACCACTAAAAAAACACCAAATTTTTATTCAATCGATAAGTTTAATAAAAATGCATTTAAAATTTACATTTTAAAATTTCGCGCGTAATTTGACGAAAACGCTGGAAACCATTTTGCTCTGTGGTCATGACGTCAGTTGGCTGTGTAAACAAATGCGCCGGTAATTGACATGACACTGACTGACACTTTTTTGTTTACACAACCGTATGACGTAAACATGGCGGCTACTATTTCATTGTGTTTAAGAAAAGACTAAAAATTCTGAAAACTTTGAATTTAATTTTAAAATTTATTTTGTTATTTTACGAACTAAAACTAACATTTTCCGACTGCTTTTTGCCTAAGCTATCTCAATAATATACTTTTATATTTTTTTTATATAGACTAAAATACCCTATTATAACATACAACAATAAACGAATACGTTGGATGGTTAAATTCAACAATAAATAAAGGAATTGCCAATAGCTATCTGATTACAAATTATTTTCTGGGCTAGTCCGGTTATACGTAACACCATGGTTGATTTTAAATTTAATTCTCCCCATGCACAAAATATATTTACTAATGAAAATTTGCAAAATAGAAATAATAATCTTTACGCTTATGATCGGCTGGCAGGTAGGATCCACTTGATGGTAGGCTGCCCAGTTTATGACTTAAGAATACAGTGTACCTTACCTTACCTTACCCTATACTAAATCCTTCCCTTACCTTAATTTCATGAATGTACTTTCGTTAGAATAAAGAATTTTAATAATCTTAAAAACCAACAAAAGACCTCAAACTTTAAAATTAAAGTTAAGTTGTATAACATAACTGGTGTTTCGGTGCTTGAGTAATGGATACCAGAGTCCGTTCCTCTCTATTGCTTTCCCTATCAGCGTCTATAACTCCCTCTGGATAATACTGGATAATTCTGCAAAAGGTAGATATTTTGTAAAATAATTCAAACTAACCAGACTTCCAGACAAAATTTGTAATATATAATGCTTGGCAGGTATTTTGATGGATCCTGTCATAATAGATGGCAGGCATTGCCTACAAAATGCCTACAGATAAGCCAAGAATGTTCGAGGGAATGCAAGTGCACTGCCAATTGTGAAACCAAAAGTGGTGATTTTCCTATACATTTAAAAATGTACATTATGTAGGTGTCAACAGTTCACTGTTTTAGATAATACACAGAAGGCCTTTACCAGCCACTAAAAATGCCACTATAGAATAATAATTTCAAAGTCGAAAACTATATACATTCCTTTCTATAAATATTACATTACAAGAAATAATAATAATAATAAAAATCTTTATTGACGTAAGCAAGGTACATAGCAATATTTTACACAAAAAAAGGAGAAACAGTAAACATAAAATATGTAAAAGCAATGAGGGTAGTTTGAAATATAAATATAATAACAAAGTGCAACCACTAAAACTAATAACTTCATACAATCTTTATGTTACCTAAATTAATAATTACAAAAAATGTATTTATTGCGCACATTAAAAGAAATAGAATATGTACTAAACGCATTTTAACTAAAGTACTCTATTTTCACACATCAACTGTTAATGAATATGTATGAATGTAGAAAGAAGAATAGTAACCTCACTTGGTTTAAATTTGAATGATGTTTAATGACCATTCAATGAGCATTTAGTTACATGAGAATGTAGTTAATTAAGTCCTTTCCCAAGAACTCGAATTGAAACTTGTTGAAATAATTATAAGAAATAACATTAGCTTAATTTAGATTGACTGTGAGAAAAGTAAGTAGGTTTACCTTTGTCGTTTCGAAGACTAAATTAACAGGTGTATAAGGCAGCTGCAATTTAAAAACTGTCCAGAATTTTTCAAAATTATGGGAAATTGGTTTGTTGATGACACAGGCTAGTGAAACTAGCAGTTTTATTATTCTTAATCCTTTCTAAAATTAGAAAAAGCTATAAAAAATTAGGAAAACTAATAAAATTAGGAGAAGCCATTTGAAATAACATTAATAATCGCCATTATCTCAAATTAGGCATGAAATCGGGCCGTTTTAAAAAAAAAAAAAAACACTTAATGAATTATAATAGTTGCGAAAGAACATCCAGACAAAGGCCATTGTTGAGGATTCCTAAGATAAGCGGATTGCAGCGTGCGGATGAGAAGGGCGGAGGATCGAATGTAGTAGGATAAATAGAAGGCCAATTCTCTGGCAGGCTGAAGAAATCCTGGCCACGTAACATCGGGGAATTAACCGGGATCTCCAGTGCAAAACATCTGATCCGTCTGGCCTTTAACAGGCACAAGTTTTCAGAGCTGACGGTCAACCTCCAGTAATGGATTGTTCCATTAAAACCGCTTACGCCCGTGGCCGTAGACGCCCGTGGACTGATAATGACAAAGATGATGCCATTGATTAAAGATAATGATGAAGAAAATCATGATGACGAAATCCACAGCCTTTTTCGTACCTTTTCATGCCTATTTGGTGTTTTTTTTTTTATTAATTTCATTTTGCTACACATTTTGAATTATACTTCTTCCTTATTCTTTTAATTCCTTACACAGTCTATTGCTATAAAATTCTAAAATTTCCTTAATTTTCATACAGTCATGGGGACCAACTTGTAATATTCAATTTATTTATATCTGTACCACAATTCTATAATAAACTTATAATTGTCTAGTAGTAAAAGGTTTAAAGCATTCTAATATTTACTCATAAAGTAAGTGAAATAAGTTAAATCTATCCACAACGCGTGTATAAATTTAACTTATCGTTTAAAAAAGCAGTACTTACGAATCGTACGGGTATGTAGCAATTTAGTTTCTATGTGAATAATTTTTCACAAAATATGCTATTAGTTCAAAGGGAAAGGTAACAAATGTTGGACCAAAATGAAAAATTGCAACATAAAACGGGTTTACGTGACACTGGTGCTCTCGGATGTTTCCATACATTCCCTGGGGGCATGACCGTCTTTTGGTACCTCGCTTTTTGTCCGAAATAGGGCACTCAGTCAAGATGGGCCTCGGTAAGTCTACGAGATATCTTAAGTAATTTTTCCTTGATCTCCTTTTAGTTTACTTAGCTTGTTCTATACTAATGACGTTAGAATACGTAATGGGCAAGAGTTGCCTATCCCTCAACGAATTATACGAAGGAAAATAACAAAACGGATACTGCGGATACCTACATATACGCAGTATGGACAATACGGGGTCAGAATTGTAATCATCCTAAAATCACAAAGAACATGATGTTTGTTTCGTTGTGCTTTTGTGACTTATGTATTCCTACCTTCGATCTTAAGGTTGTTAATACTGAACCTTTATTTATCTTTAAATTTTTTTCTAAAGAAAATTCTAAGAAATAAAGTGATTAAGAAATAAAATAAGTTTCATTAAAATCTGTTCAGTAATGTTGGAACAGTAACAAACTCCTACATAATATTCATACAGCCATCCTTATAATTTTTAATATTTATTATTATAAATAGTAAGGAATTAGTTTATCAATTTTGTTATGAAATTGAAAATCTCTATATATAAAAATCTCTATATATAGAGATATATAGAGACTATATATAGAGAACGGGTAGACAGATTTTAATTCGGTTTTCACTAATGGAAAGAGAGATGAACGGGGAATGTTCATATATAAAAAAATTGCACCCCGGGCGAAGCCAGGGCCGGGTCGCTAGTACAATATATATATTGGTTTTTATACCAATAAATTTTGGTCACGCCAAGCTTACAAGCAATTATAAAAGTGGAGTATTGGTTTCTTTTGGTTCGTTTCTTTTGTTGGTGGTACATGTAATCAAAGGATGAGAAAATGAAAGAAAATCCGTCACCTACCTCGTAATCACCAAGTCCTTGGTCCTCCGGCGGCGAAGATTGCAACGGGCCCGTCACACACAGAGTCTAGAAGCTCCAGCACTTCACCACTTCAATTATTACACTCACGGGACGGTAAGCGTGACCAAATAGATAAACTACAAACACATTGCCTGATAACATTAGAAATATATTTGAAATCTCTTAAACCGAGATCGGCGGGCAAGTCTTTTACGCGTGTTATTGTTGCGATGTTTTTCTTAGACTGACTGCGGTTTTAAAATGGCTGGTCGCGCGGCTTGCCCACATATTGATTGGTATATGGTGGGAGTGAGACAGCACATACCACAGTGAACTACTATTAATTAATCTAAATTAACAATTGGCGTCAACAGTTTTATTTCTCGCATACAGAGTTTGTATAACATTTCAATGTCTTTTTGTACTCTACCGCGAGAGAGAAATAGAACAAAGAGAGAATAGGATTTCCCTTAAGGGATTCACTGAGGCAAATGACATTTACTATAGAACTCGCTGGCGGCGGAGACAATTCAACGGGCCTAGAAATTGTGTTTTTTTGTTTTTACCATTAGAACATTACACAAAAAAAATTTTATCAATACAATTTTTTAATCTGATATCAACTTATTAATAGGTACAGGATTCATATGCGTGCAATAAGCCGTTTTCGAGAGAATTTTCAATAAAGGTCAAATTCTTCTTGTGTTCTAACTTTTTTTGTGGAGTTTCTATTACTTTAACGAAAATTCTAATTAATACAATTGGTTCTTCACATGTTTAAGTATAATATATATTTTTTTCAAAGCAATTGTGTTGTCTATTTCTTGTAACATTTTCATTAAACAATGGATATTTTTAGTATTTAGCGTTTGTCTCCCCCTTAAAATAAAACTATGAAGGAAACCACGGGTAACAGCTAGTAACATATATATTTCGAAAACAAAATTAAGATACGAATCACGTTCTGAAATTCGCATCGGCAATTGTCCGAGAATCGGGAAAAGAAAAATATTTACGAATTTCGAGATTGAAAACCTTCCACGTTTTAACCTTTTAGGGTCGAGGATGAATAAATGTTCGCGTCAAATAAAACATCACTCTTAATCCCAACGGACGGGCCGAGACTAAAAATATTATGTTTTACTAAACGAAGGAAACCAAAAATCTGCCACCCGTACAACATGAAGAGGATCGACTCGGATGAAAGTTTTCTTTTTTTATTATCGACTCTTCCACTCACGAGTAGTTGAGGAACATAATCCGTATACCTGATTCCTGATTGCAGGCTTCCTATTGTCTATTTCTAATAATATTTTTATTAGTAGAAGTAGAGCACACTGCTTTTCGCAGTCGTTTGGGCGGCCCGTCTGGCGGCAGTAACCACCCCGTTACAGAAGACCACCGCGAAATAACAGCACGTGTGCTGCTGTGTTTGGTGAGTGATCCTTACCTGTGGTGTTGCTTGTGTTATTGGTTATAGGCGACGGTTATTACCTACCATCAAGTGGACCGTCAGCCTGTCTACCGGTTTTAACATAAATAATAATAACAATAATGTCCGTAAATGGTTTGATCCCGGTCAGCCTCAGGGATAACCTGGGGCGATTGGGATTCCGTGACAGTTCCCTTCCGGGCCAGATTCAGAGAGCGGTGCTGCTCGATACGGCCAGGATAGTGCGTCGGTTTCTGTCCTTGTCAACCAGAACCCCGACCGACTGTGCTTCTGTCGGGGGTACACCGTCTCCCCTTCATTTTGGCTTTTGGAGGGGGAGACGAGTTAAAATGAGCAATAATAATAATAAAATGAAAATAGTATTTTCCATTTTTAAGAGTAATGGCATGTTTCGCAATCATAAATTGGGCACTCAAAATCAAATCAAATCAAAATATTTATTTATCAATTAGGTTTCCCCAAGAAACTCTTATGATCGTCATTTAGAATTTACCACTTAAATATAAATTTACCAGGGTTTCGGAAAAAAAGCCAAGATGACGATCCTGAGAAGAAACCCCGAAAGAAACTCAGGATACTATTCTTTTTGTCATCTTTACAATATAAAAAAATTACAATTATAATCATACACTTAATACCTAAAGTAAATATACAATACTAAGCATAGTATGAGCTCCGAATCCAGGCTTTAATTCCAGGCTTCATTGTCACTTAAATAATCAGTAACCTTATAATAGCCTTTCGAGAGGAGTTTGGTTTTAATGACAACTTTAAATTTATTTATAGATAAGGTTCTGATCATCTCAGGCAGTTTATCATAAAACGTATACATTGACCCATAAAATAATTACTTATCTTGTGGAGTCGCGTCTTATGTAAATCTAAATTATGTTTAAACCTAGTACCTATATTGTGTACATCACATTTTTTATTAAATTGACTAATATTTTTATGCGCGTCAATTAAATTTTCATAAATATACTGACATGTAACAGTTACTGTAACAGATAAACAGTTAAGCACTCGCTTACAGATCACCATAAAATAAGAGCATGTGTGCAGTTGTGCTTCGATGAGTGACCCTTTACCTATCCCGTATCAAGTATTCAACTGAAATCTTTAATGCACTAGCAGCACATATGGCGTTGCTTATTATATTAATAGGGGACGGTTTATGTTAAAAAAATAGGATGTTAATTTCCTAAAAGAAAAAAATTTAAAATTTTCATTAATTTTATCTCGAGTACTTAGTATTATAATTGGTCGAAGTATCTGATTCCTGAGATAATAAATTATTTAGTAATAATTTAATCCTGAGATAATTATAACTCCTATGAGATAGGGTCTATAAGATGAGTAAGGTGAGGAAATTACTGATATTACTGATGCTGGAATACCTAGGAATACTCAGGAATATAATTTATTTATTCCCCAATCAGACGGTTCAAGAGTTTTTCTGATAATTCTAGTTTTAGCTGACAACTTTGTAAAATATGAAACATATTTAAAATTTTCACATGAATTAAAATCCCAACAGCAAGGAGAAGCAATCAAGTGTTTAACGGAATTAAACCCAGGAGCACAGACATTTTGAGGATCGCAGCGAGACTCGCCATTAAAGTTATTATGAATTTTAATGCCATTCTATTTGTATGTTACGTTGCGAAGCGTCAGGCACGCGGCAAAGATTAAAGAATGAACAGAAGTGACTACGAGTTATGATTTCTCAATAATAAAAGATTTTCTCTGAATATGAAAAATATTATCATGTTTAGCTATTTTATAATCCAACTATTATTGACTGAGACTTCATCCGTATCCGTTTTTCTAATGCGTTGAAACATTTACTCAATCTTTATTGCTCGTATACTTGTTGATGTTGATATTTTTTTTTTTGTATAATGTATGAACAAAAGGTATTTCTGACAATGTTTACGCAAAATCGCAACATACAAACTCACTTTCGCATTACAGGAAGGATCTATGTAACTTTAAAAAATTTAACTCACAAATTCGCCTTTTAGTAACAGCTAACTACTGCTAAGACTGCTAAACTGCAGCTAAGCTAAGCAGCAGCTAAACTGCGTTTAGCAATGTTTAGCAGTTTGCTTTACT
Organism: Bembecia ichneumoniformis; assembly: GCA_910589475.2. Lineage (NCBI taxonomy): Eukaryota > Metazoa > Arthropoda > Insecta > Lepidoptera > Sesiidae > Bembecia > Bembecia ichneumoniformis. The sequence continues at coordinate 18,465,706 of OU342525.1, read as the reverse complement.
AATGGAGGCTCACTTTGATCCAGTGTAATAAACTGCTCAATTCGTCTTTGTTACTACCATCTAAGGAGTTTTTAGAATCTTTTAGAAGATTTTAGAATCTTTTCCTTTAACCCCTTTTCCTACTTACTGCACTTTAAGGCTCAGGTTGGTTGTAGGCGACGTTAGCTGTCTATCATCGAGTGGACCGTCAGTCTGTATGCCTACCTTTACATAAAAGAAGGTTTAATGAAAGAGAAAAAAAATGTTTACTCTTAGAATGAAATTGCAGCATTTATGCTATGCTATGCCTGTACTCTAACATTTTTGTTCTGAAAAATATGTACTCTGAGAAGCTTTCAACGAGTAAGTAAATGTATTACACACTATAGATAGACACCCCTTTGTCGTCTTACCCCCGCGCCCCTGTACCGCGCGGGCGAGGACTCATTTAAACGGTCGATCCATAACAAGTTTCATATTTATCTGTTACACGTCCCGCAGTGTACCGCCTTTGGCCGGACCGTAGAGTGATCGTTTTATGGACTCAGCATGGAAATAGTTGTGGGACGAGGGCCGTCCGTAACGTATAATTAAGTCTTGATTACACCGCATACTTTGAATCTGAGTTTATTTTATGATAATGGGCGAAGTGTTGCTCGTCCGCAACCAAACATAGTGGTTAGCATTTAGAAGCGTGACGTGTGTATAATTGAATATTACACGCCAATAAAAACAGGAATAATTGTCATACTGAGACGCGGAGTACAAAATTCTAACTTACTGGACTGACTCATAATGTTGCACATTTACAATCATTTTAGCAGAGTCGACTATATGTACAGTACATGTATCCGTCTATTGTTTTAACTTTAACTTGTCAAATATACTCGTACATAATCTATATACTTACATATAATAAAATCGTAAACGAGCAGAGTCTGTAAATATTTTAAAAAAAAAGCAAGCTATTTGCACACGTTGTACTTATGTTACCGAGGTCAAAAAAGTTTTAATAATTTTTATCTGTTTATCGGTTTGCTTATTTGTTTGTGTGTGACGACGACTTAACCAATTTGAATGCGATTTTCACTGATGTATTGTAGTATGTTCCCATAACATTTACTTTTGTTTCATTCCAATCGGTTTACAAAGAAAAAGGTAAGCGTTATACCGAATATCACGCGTACGAAGTTGCGGGCTCAGCTAGTAATCTATATGTATATTTGATAAATAAATGTAAGGAAATTAATGTAATGATTAAAGTAATTCCGTCTTCCAGTAAAAAAAGTGGACTTCTTTCTCTAAATAAATAAATAAAAATACACCTAAAATGATTTTTGAATAGGATCAAACTTCGGTTTCTTATAATTTTAGTTAGGTATACTTTTGCATTTACCACCAGTTCGAAATGTACGTTATAAGAGGAAGAACTGGCAAGAACCTCATAATATCTTTTTGTGTATTGTGCGAACTTACTCCTTTAAAAGTCTTTAGTTGATAATGTAGTCTGTGTCCATCTGGAATTAAGTACCTTTGAAACAGTGAAAGAATTTCTCAAAGCTTTTTGCTGCTTTTTGCAAGAGGTTTGCTCTCGACCAGCATCAATCCATGTAGGAAGGATGAGGCCGACGATGGAGCGAGCTCACCCAGAAGATGCCTATTCACTCGATTTGGGTTGTATGAGCTCGGAAATACAGAAGCCGGCAGGGAGTTTCAATCCTTAGCAGTGCGCATAACAAAAGATGTTTTAAAGCGCTTGGTCCGAATTAAATATAATATGATATATATCCGAATTAGATATATGTACATATATGATTCTATTAATATGGCTACACGCTATAAACTACATAGTTAAATATATTATGATTTCTTTAAAAGTTTTAAGTTGACTCGTAAAGATCCCAAAGCGCAACATGAATATTTGATAAAGGAGGCAAGCGAAAAGATTAAAAAGCTTCGATAACAAAGATAAGCGTTTTACAAGAAGGAACAATGGTTAGGAATAATGTAGTGTGGAAGCCGCTGGGCGTGGTAGGAGGATGCAAATTGCACGGACCGTGCCCGCAAGCACTAGACAAATGGCGTCGTGCGGCGACCCCACCGGTAGCCCACGAACCGCCATCCTGCCTCAGGCTTGCAAGCGTGTTTATAATTTAAACAGCACCCGACAAAATATGCCTCGCCCTATGAATAGTTCATCTTTCGCAAATTCACTCCACCTTAAAACGTGTATTTTCGGCACAATTATAATGTACCTTATGCTCGCAGCTTCGTCATAGCTCACGTCTTTCACCAACATTTAAGCTAAACCAGATAGGTACTAAAAATTACATAAAAATGGCCACAATTGCCTTTAACATTATAAAGTGTCAGCAGAGGTTCCCAGACTTCTTTCTCATAGACCACTTTCAAAATTTAGCTGGTTCCGGTGGACCCCCTGCAGCTACATTTGTACCATATTTCCGACAAAAGTAATGAAGATTAGATCTATTTGCGTTGCGGCTGAGTTCCAACCACGAATGGGAAGTTTACTAAATGAAATAAGTGAAAATTGATTGTTTTTTTTTTTTGGCAACCCACATTTTTTTGTCACTCCAACGTAGACCCCCTTCGAGTCTCCCGTATACCCCTGGGGGTCCACCCGGACCACTTTGGGAACTAAGATGTTAGGTAAATATCCTCATTATCTAATTAGAGGTATTGAATAGTCTTGTTAGATCTAGCTAATAAGTTAGTACTCCTAAGGCCGAATTAAGTTTAATTTTTAAACTCTTGTTAGTGAAAAGGTAGTTACTATAAGTTATGCGAAAGATAACTTTCGCATTCATTTTAGCATGAACTTCAGACATTGCTAACGTATTTACAGAAACATATTATGTCGTGAGTCTGTTTTGCTGACGACTCGACGTGGAATAACGGTTGCATAATTCAAGAAAGAAGCCTGTGTATCGAAGCTCAGGAGATTTTATTAGGTACAATAAAACTGGTGCTACCGAGCACAGCACCGGTCTCGTACCACTTTTATTTCCTCTCGCCGATCCCGAAGGAAAACCTCTTATTTAGTTGAGATTCAGTCTCTATTTGTTTGTAAGTGAAGAGATAATGTAACGAAACGCTAGCGGTGGTTATTCAATACCAGTTTTATCGATCACTAGTAAGTGATCTGAGACAGTAAAAAGAAAATGAATTGCCTCGTGCCTCCAGCTAAGATGATGTTTAAAATTACTGCTTCTAATGGGAAATTCGCATAAAAACGTTTGAGACGAGGAAAAGTTTAACCGTTACGAACGATTTCACTCTAACAATGGGAATGAGAATACTACTTATAAAAAAAAACAGACGATAGCTTAATGGAATGTTAAGATGTCGATCTATTATCCCAGAGAAGTCACGTAGAATATTAGGCGCCCTTTTCGATATTCGATACGAAATACGATCTCGAAAATCTGAATGGAAAATAGACTAAAATTATTGTCAAGAAATTAATTGATGGTAGGCACATCTTTCTGTTTGAGTTTAGCTCAAACTCTGTCTCAATAAATATTAGCCTTGTTTTTATTTTCAAACTCTATATTTGTGTAGGCTAAATATTTATTAAACTGAGTCTAAATATATCCTATTTTCTTTAAATATAGTTTATTAGATGAATAAATGAAAAAGCGATCGTAATACAGTTATTGTAACTTGCACATTTAACCCCGGACGAGTTTGCACATTTGATCGTGCCGATCCAATTATGGCATTCCTATGCATCAAATCCTTTATCTTTACTTTGTCATGTTCTTATCGCAGCTCTTAATTTATGATAAATTAGTTGTTTGATGTTCGTATCATCACTATTTTGGTGCATAACATAACTATCAACCGTTCGCTGCTGAGGTCCCGACCTGAACGATACAGTGCTTAAAGGAGATAAAATAAAAGTATTCAAAGTCAGTTTATTTCATAGCATTTCTATCAAAGTCGTTGAGTAAATTAGCTTTACAGTCACTCGGGTAAGCCAATGTATAGAATAGAGAGCGTGATAACATTCAGTATGGGAATATACGATTCTTTATACGTATTGAGTACGATTTTCTTATCGTTTTATTTTTAATTCGTTTATATTCTTTCCTTATCTTTAAGGAATAAATATAACATAAATGATGAATTTTAAAGAATATTAGTAATATTATATTAATTTTTTATAACTATTGTAATATAACATTACTAATAGATAACAATTATATATTTGTTGTATACACTTATATATTTATAGAAGACACATCAATCTTTAATTTTGGTACATCCATTATATCTTTGTTATTTGCGCTCTTTGATTTAATAATTGCCTTTATTATGACGTTCAGAATATCACAATACCCATTGTGCCACAATGAACAGTCTGGCAAATGGTCCAAGTGTCTCAGGATGTCTGGTTTCTAAGTGCCTATTACCCAAATTATCCAAAGTTTTAAAAAGTTAAATGTTCCTTCTCACTCACTTAAAAAGTTAGTATTCACTCACTATGAGTGAGTGAGTTTTTAATCAGGTATACTGCATGGCTTTTTATGCATATAAAAAAATATTGTGAAAACGTGGCGTAGTTACGGTTCAAGAAATGCATCGACAATTCTTGAATGGGAAAGATAGATGAGCGGAACCGCTACGTCCTTTGAATAATAATTCCTTAGCGGTCAGAGGCAATCAGAACGGCGGTCAGGTCCCTGCTAACCATAGAACGCCTTAATTAGCAAAACAGGGAATTAAAACTAAAGAACAAAGAAAAGCAATCAGCTTGGCGTTTTAATTGTCTACAAATAATCCCCTATTACAATGGCGGTAATGAAAAATGCTGAGGAAACTTTTTTTTTATTAAAAGATGTGTTTTGGGAATAGAACAAACGATATTTTAAAAAATCTCTCCATTTGTCTTTAATCCTACCGTGTACTTTAAAAATACTTCTATGTTTGATTCCTAACAAAGTCTACTTTGAAATGGTAAAGTTGGCCTTGGTTTCGGGGCACGGATTTTGTCCTCAATTTCTTGTGTAGTAACCATAATACCATACCAAAAACAGATTTGAAGTTTTTTTACTGTTTTTCACAGTAACTTCATTTGGAGCCTGATGCTGTTGATGTGATTGGTGTGATGGTTCAATGATTATTTATTTACCTACAGGATATAAATGAGGACATACGATAGCACTAAAACCAACATTTTAAAAGTAACAAGTCTAGTGAAATTTAGATCAAGCTTTTAGAAAAAAATATTTCTGAAAAACAAAAACTTATTCATATATATATATACACATTTATAAGCATAATATTTACACTTAGAAACATTACTGAGTCATCGAATAATGAACGACTTTACATTACTCATTACGCTCCGTGAGTTGCGAACGAGCTTTTATTTTTATAGTGCACTACTGTTGAACTTTTTTTTTTTTTTTTTGTTTTTACGCTCACAGCTTGTTTTACAAAATTAAAATACCTTACGATATATAAAAAGATATACAAACTCTCAGGATTACCTTCTTGTTATGTGAATTTACAATTATTATTTAATTATTCTGTTCATTATTAAAATTCATGAGAAATTTGGCAATTTTTTATGCTTATTTTAAAGAATACTTCAAATTAACAATAAGGTTATTTGTGTGCTAGTTAACGGTACGCCTTATAAACATCTGTATTGAGCAGATCAGGGTTTCGTCAAAAAAGAAATCCTCCACGATAATGGTTCTTATATTACTATAGAAGTGAGAGAAATCACGGAGCGATAAACGATAAGGTAATAACAGAAGCTGATCCGATCTTTTGTGCCCTTTTGTTGAACGCTGAACACAATGCAGTTGTAAATTTTTGGGTTCTTAACTCCACAATGTTCCCGTCATTAATCTATGGGACCGTTGTAACTGGAAGCAGGGTCGGGTACAGCTTTTGTGTACCTGCTTCGCTCGTCGGCCCCTCGTACAGCCCCTGACATGTGCGGACACAAAAACCGCCTTGCGCAATATTGTCTGTTCCGAGACATCGCGGCTGATGTGAAAATAATATGAAAGAATATAAAACGCAATATTCCACCGTCTCGATGTTCTCGTATTACTACAGATTCCCAACCGTCTCGGACGTTTGATCGTAATCTAAAAATCTAAAACGATTTCCGAGTCACGTTCAGGCGACATTTTGAACCGATCAATCCGAACGTTTGTCTTTAGCTTTATCGTGAGCTATTTTTAAAAATGTCACCCGCAACCTTTGCTGCGCTTTTTCTATCACGTCGTTTCCACTGAGCCCTTGACATGCATTAACACTTAGAACTGTGACGTGCACTTTTTCTGTCTATCCAGATGTGACATCATTAAAATCTTCTATGGCTCCAAAAAGATCAAAAGTTATCTCCTCGGTTGGAGAGGTTTCCCCCCGCCCCTCCGTCGTTTCCCCTCTGTTCCCTGTACCCCCCTACGGGACGGTTGTTACTTGGATTGGAATGGAATGGATCAGTTAGTTGAACCGCGGCCTTACTCCGAGACGCACGCCCCGCGCTCGGAGCTTTTCCGGTCGGATCGTACCGTACACGCACTAACCGCAAAATTTGTGAAAACAGTTTTCGTAAGTGTCATTTGCATACGTGAAGTGAAATTTGTTTTCGATTTCATACCCGTACGATGTGACTAACTCCAGGATTGTCAATTTAACTTTACGCTATTTGTTGTGTAGTTTTTACTTGTCAAGCTTACGAATTTGTGGATTGATGCTGTATAGTGTAAGTTTTTTTAGCAAATTTCATATACCAATTCTCTTCAATTTCAACTGATAGGTATATGCTTCGTTTTCTCGTTAAGCTTCCTTATAAATAATTATCCTCATTTTAAATTAATTTGTCGAATCTTTTTCTGGGTTATTAACTGGTATAAGCCATTAAGAATTGGGAATTTTAACGAGCTTAATGAGCTTTTAAAAATAATTGAACGCCCAATTTTACCTTCCTCTAATAAATCACTCGCAACGATTTCGACACGGTCTAAGCAAGTCTTTCGTCTTATCGGTATTTTGATAATTGTATTTTCTCCTCTAATGTGGTACTCACTCCGATCCGTTTCTCTTGATACGGCATATAATTTATTACTCTTTCCATCTGTCAATTGAGATACACAAACTCGGTCACGAAGTTATCAGGATCTCGGCTCTCGAAAGCGCCCAAGCTTTTATTTAGATTTTTTTATGACTTACGCAACGGTAAACAGCGGCAATTGTGATGGGCTGAGACTGGATCTGATAATGGTATGCATACCTTAGAAATGGCCTAATGTCGTCTCCCATTACCATGTTTTGTCACGTGTCGATAGCAGTGCAGATACGAACACGGTTCTAATAAAGCGTGTGATGTTATCTAGGGGATACGTTTTTCCGTGTTCAGAAAATTATAATGAGAGAGTATATATATAGCTGATTAGTTAGACTTTGTTTCCTTTTTTAAAATGGCTTGACACAGTTACATATTAAATTAGACGTAGTTTTATTTCAAACTTTAGAAAGTTTACTTTTGTCTATAAATATTTTTTTAAGTAAAATAAAAATGAATGAAGTTAATAAGCATCTTGCAGCTCTACGTAGTCTGTAAATACCAAATTGCTGTCCATGCACATCTAAGTAGGTATTCTACTTCCTTGCTGTTTTCAGAATTTATTTGAGCAAATCAAAATTCTGTGATATTTAATCATAAGTAACTATAGTAAAAGCTGGAGGAGGCCTATGTGTCACAGGATACGCTGAATAACTAATCCGGAAAATCCGATGTGTGATTATGTATAACATATTTAAAAATTAAACTGTTTTAGTTAGTGTCAGCAATAAAGGCTTAAATAAATAAATAAATAAACTATAGTAAAGGAATGATGAAGATATGTAATTAAATATTACAAGAAATGATTTTCTAGTTGTTCTAGTATTTCTAGTTAGATAGCAAAAAAGTAATAAAAAAGAATTTTGCTTTTATGAAAATATTACGAAATCATGGAAATTATGGAAATTATTCATAATCAGCGTATTCATAATACACAAATTCCTTTATTCATATTAAATCCTTTTCCTTACATAGTATAAATTGAAGTCGCTGCCCGTATGTCTATCTGCATGTTCTCTAACTCCTCTTTTAAACCAAGAAACGGTTTTTGATGTGGTTTTCACTAATAGAAAAAGCGTTAAACGAGGAAGGTTTTAATATACAATGTGCAGATAAATATCGGTGTGAAGTCGGGGGTGGGCCACTAAATTCCTAAATTATGACCTGAGATTTCTCAAAGTCCCTATCGCGTTCAGCGAAAAAAGCTACAAATCGTAAACGAGCTTAATGTCTATATCTACATTAAATATTTAAAAAAAAAGAAACAATTAGTAAACGTTGTACCTGCTTATGTTACCGAGGTCAAAAAAACAGTTTTTTTGAATTTTAGTCTGTTTGTCTGTGCGTTTGTGCGCGCTAATCTCAGAAACAGTTTAATTAACCGATTTGAATGCGATTGAATGTTTTGCAGCAACTTCCCCTAACATTTAGTGTCTATTTCATTCCAATAGGTTTACAAACAAAAAAATTATGCGCTAAACCGAATACCACGCGTACGAAATTGCGACTCAGCTAGTTTAAAGTATTATTTAATAGGTACTAGCTTTTTCTCGCGACTTTAGAAATAGAATAATAGAAGATACGTCCCCGTATATTTAGAAATTATTACTCGCTGATAATGTAGCTTTCTATAGGTGAATGAATTTTTAAAATCGGTCCAGTAGTTTTTGAGTTTCAATACAAACATACAAAAATACATACAAAGGTACATACAAATCTTTTCTCTTTATAATATTTATTTAATATTTAGGAATAATTTGAACAGAATCGTCAATAATTTGTAAAATTATAGTCTCGTAATATCGCTATTCAAACTAAAACATATTTAGTAGCTACATTAGAATTTTGAGAATAATTTTGTTCAATTAAATTATTGGAATTATATTTATTCGATAGGATTTTTTGCCTCCCAAAAATCCAATTAGTGGATATCATAATAATACTAGTAGATACCTATATTGAATTGATAGGTACCTATTTCTTAATAAGCCAGATTAAAAACATTTTCATGTCAGATATGACCTTATAATATTGCAACCTTCGTTTCGTTTATCACGATTACATCTAAGACATGGGTTTCATAAAGAAAAATAAATGATACAATAGCCCTTCTAACTTGGCCAAGGCGAATGATGTTAATTGAATTCAATAATTCAACATAAATGAACCGTGTGAATGTGAGCCTATTGAATAGGAAATACAACATTTAGCTACCTACGTAGTTCCTACCCTGAATTTTCCTTAGATTTTACTTATCCTTGCTTGTCATGAGCTATCTTTTTTTTTTTATGTTATGTCGACAGACAGACTGACGGTCCACTTGATGGTAGGTGGCTACCGTCGCCAATAACACAAGCAACGCTACAGGTGCTGCAAGTGCGCTGCCGACTACAGTAGGATTGGATAAGGGATTAGGAGGGGATAAGGAAATGGGCTCTGGCATCCCTTACTCACTCACCGAAACACAACAGCACGTATACGCTGTTATTTCACGGTGGTCTTCTGTAAGGGGGTGGTCACTGCCGCCAGGCGGGCTGCCCAAATGACTGCGAAACGCAGTGTGCCCTACCACTACTTTTCAAATCCAGACCAGAGTAAATTTTGAAAATTACATTAAAATTTCCAAACTTAACTTAGGCAAGCATCCTTAGCACTCATCCAACGGGCCGTCAATCTAGTACAATCTCATCTTCATCATAGTACAAGTTAGGTACGATATCTGGTAGTATAGCTACCCAACAGACGTAAAAATAGTTATAAAGACATATCTATACATAATTATAACCAAAACTTAAACAAACCGTGTCTGCACATTAAATATTTTTTCAAAAAACAATTTGTACACTGTATTGTACTTATGTTGCCGAGGTGAAAAAAATAGTATTTAGAATTTTTGTGTGTTTGTCTGTGCGTTTGTGCACGCTAATCTCAGAAACGGCTTAACCGATTTGAATGCGGTTTTCATTGATATATTGTAGCAAGCTTTCCATAACATTTAGTGTTCGTTTCATTCCAATCGGTTTATAGACAAAAAAGTTACGTGCTATAAATAATGTTGTATGTATGTTGTATCATAAACATAATAATATGTTCAATGCTGTATACAATTAATAAAGACTTTCTTGTTATAAATATTTTAATACTAGCTAACATAAATTATATTTAATACATAAATATTTCATTAGATAAGTATACTTTAAAAACATTTCTTATTATTGATAATTCACACAAATAACTTGCAGTTTACTAAAGGCTTAACTAAAGGCAGAATTTTTTTGTATTATACTATATTAGGTATCTAATACATATTATTAAACATAATATTATATTATACTTATGATTATTAATAATAATAATCATATTGTTACTTATCCTAAGAAAAAACAAACACCTAACCCGTATAACGAACTTGTTGTACTTACAATGTAAAAAAAAGCTCTTTTAAGATTGCCTATAACGACATAACTCGCTAAACAAATTGCGTTATTCTAATATGAGCGGCTATTAAACATGCAAAAGTACTCTCGAGTTTATTTACGAAACGCTGACGATGATACAACCATCAGAAGCAACCTTATCTTAAATAAAACAAAGCTCTTTAACGGTGTGAGGGAACAATGTTATACTTCGTTACATTGATAGGCCGACTACACACAAATAATTCCTTCTTTGTCTCTTTCTAAATTTAAAACCAATGTCACCACAGAACACTCAAATGCTTCTTAAAAAGAAAAAGCTTGTCAAACACATGCGGCCTCAATAGTGTGAGTTACAAATTATATTAGGATATATTTATGTTATTAATACTTTTAATGGTAATGGACATTAGACAGGTTCACTTTTTAGTTTGACTTGTCTAACTTATAACCTCAGACCTACAAAAACTATAAACGGAATACCTGCCCTTAAGTGAGGCAGGTAATAGGAAGACGATTCTGCAATAGGATGACGACCCGTTGGATGAGTGGCAAGTGTGCTAGCCTAACGTCTCAGGGGCCCCGGGTTCGATTCCCGGCTGGGTCAACTTTGGAAATTTTAATGTAATTTTCAAAAATTGACTCTGGTCTGGATTTAAAAAGTTATTTGGGCAGCCCGCTTGGCGGCAGTAACCACCACCGACCGTACAGAATACCACCGTGAAATAACAGCATATACGTGCTGTTGTGTTTCGGTGAGTGAGTAAGGGATGCCAGAGCCCATTTCCTCATCCCCTCCTAATCCCTTATCCAATCCTACTGTAGTCGGCAGCGCACTTGCTGCAGCTGTGGCGTTGCTTGTGTTATAGGCGACGGTAGCCACCTACCATCAAGTGGACCGTCAGCCTGTCTGTCGACCTTAACATTAAAAAAAAGTCTGACGCGAGTAGTTAAAATACCTAAATATATTTTTTGTTTAATAAATATTATTATAATTAATTGGAGTAGAAGTTGGCAACATTTTTAACTGCACACACCAATGCATGACCACTATACGACACGTAGGGTTACGCACACATCTTCAGCGAACTTGCTTCATATTCTAAAACGTTGTTGTTCGTAAAGCCTCTGTCTATAGTTTTTGTTGGTCTGAGCTTATAACATAAGTTTTAAGTTGCAATTGCACTGAGAGTCAACTCTACGACATAGGATAGCGACTGGTTCGTGAAATACATCATAAACTGCTGTAATGACATAGCACTTGCAATTGCTATGCCGTTACTTGTATTAATAGGAGTTATTATTCGGCTGCTAGGTAGCCTATTTACATAAAAAAATCATTACTGTTACTGTTATAACACGATGATCTTAATTGGGCAGCGGCCAGAGGTGTTAAATCAGTATACCTTGATACTATGTAGTAAGTTGACGTTCGTACCTACGTGTACTGTACAACAGTTACAGTTAGGCATAACAATGAAAATAATTCCTTTATTATGTTAGCTGGTTATGTAGGTATACCACTAATATAAGAATCTTAACTAACAAGTGGTTAGTGAAAATTTATAAAATAAATTCACACAATCTTATCTGCATAAATAAATAATTTCATAATATAAAGCATTTATCATCATAAAATGTTTAATAAAAAAACAAGATTTTTTAAATATTGTTAAGTGTGGCAGGCGTACTGACGGACCTCCATTTGATGGTAAGTGGTTACCGTCGCCCAAGAAAACAAGCAATACAAGTGCGATGCCGACCTTGCAGGAATTTGTTTACGGCACTCTTAGAGAAGTCCATATTGTAGCTAGATGGGAACAACACCAAAGGGAGATTTAATAGCAGAAAACCATATTATCTTAAACAGTGCTCTGTTAAAAAAAAACGCATAGTTGTTCGTGTGTAGTCGGGCTTATCATCTTATTAGGTATAAATAACGGTAGACGAGTTAGTAATTGGCGCTCACGTCTTGTGTACATAATTAATTGGTGATGAGTGAACGTAAGTCAAACAGTTTGCTGAATCGATTTACGCGTTTTAATCGTTGTACGCCTGTTTGCTCAACCGATTAAAATCTGAAGGATTTAAATAAGCAAGGCACGCGTTCGCTGTGCGATAAGCAGCATCGGAATTTGTACGTGCGATAAAGGAACGAATGAAATGTATGAATGAAACAGTTCATTCATTCGTCATTAATGAAATTAATTTGTTTGATTTGGACTGTTTACATTAGAAATTGTTTAAATTTGAAAACATTATAGGAGACCACCGAGAAATAACATGTGTGCCGTTGTCTTTTGATGAGTGAGTAGTGATGCCAGAGCTCTTTATTCCAATCAAGTTGGTAGCGTACTTGCAGTAACTATAGCTACGACGGTACCCATATACCATCAGGGACCTCCCCTGACAATCTGCTTGCCAACCTTTACACGAAAAAGATATATATTTCTTTATTTTCATTAAAGATTTCAGCTACTTGCATAACAACTTACAATCAAAAACTTTATTAAATTGTAAGTCATCGAGAGGGAAACAAAAATCTTTAACTTTTAAGTTAATGAAATTTCATAAAGAAAACTATTAAATCTTTATTCTGCACAAAAAAAATATTTCATGAGAAATTCTTAGCAAATTTATTCAAAAATAATTAATTCGTTTGAGATAAAGGGATTACATATTATGACAAAACGAGATTAAAACGATATTTAACGAGTGTGGGCCTTTGTATTGACTCGTGGGATTAACATTTTTGTCAACAACACGCGCTTTTATGTGAAGATGACAACAGCTTCATTATTTATTTTCAAGTGTTGATATTTTTATATAAGTCAACAGCTTAGAAATAACACAAATCTTTGTTTCCATATTGATATATCTACTTAATTGCAAACTTTGTGATAATAAAGTTATATAAAATAACGCTTTTATGTAATCTATTATTTTTGGAAAAACACAAAATACTCTTATCAACATAATATTATTATATAAAATTGTTGGAAAGTCTTATATAAAATCTTATGTTCGGTTTATATTTCTTTATTCTCATTAAAACTTAAAGCTTTAATGAGAAATTATGATAAAAAACTTAAATAGGTAACGATACATTGAACAGATAGACAAAAACAAGGAAAATTAAATCAAATTTGATCAGTGCTATTGAAACATGACATTAACATAACATGCTTCAACAACTTGGATCTAAATTCTCCGAAAGATTTTGCTTGTTTTATATCCAAGGGTAATTCATTAAAAAGTTGTGCTCCCTCAAAAGTAAGAGTTTTCTTGCCATATGTAGTTCGTACTACAATAATATATTAATGCTGTGTACCTCTTCTATGAATAAATAAATAAATTAATAGATTTAGTAATAAAAAAATCCCAATCGGATAACTAACGGAGCTCGCAACTTCGCAACGCGTGGTCTTCGGTAGAGCGCTTAACTTTTTTGTTTGTAAACCGATTGGAATAAAACAAAAAGCTTGCTACAAGACATCGGTGAAAACCGCATTCACATCGGTTAAGCTGTTTCTGAGATTAGCGTGCACAAAACGCAAAGTCAAGCAAACAGACAAAAATTCTAAAAACTATTTATTTGATCTCGTTAACATAAATATAACGTGTACAAATTATTTTTTTGAATTAATTGTACGGACACAACTCGTTTAATTTATTATGTGTATCAGATAAGTTCGTAGTTATTTCATTAAGGTTATTATAATAGCAATTAAAGTAATAAAGCTTTTGACTTACCTAAGCTTTAATTATGTTACTATAAAAAGGTGGCTAATATTTTTTGATGCAATGGTATATTTTAAATCATTATGAACAAGTAATTTAAATATAAAAAATACGATCTTATCGATAAATAATGTTTTCATTTTAAGTGTTTCTAATATAGGTAATAAAGTACTTTATTTATTTATTCTATCACAATTATTTACATATCATTTAACATAAAAACTAAAATTATCTAATCTAAAAATAAATTAATATTAAATTGATTAAAAACTTATAATATAAAAATGGACCCTGCGGCATTGTACCAAGTACGCTGGCAGCATTTCCTCGTTGAATGGCCAAACTAATACGTTGGCCGAGGAAAGTGCCAGCTCTTCGGTCTCCCGTCGCATCGATAAGCCTCTTCGAGATGTCTTTGAAGAGGCTCATTGCTGCAGGGCCCCACGGACCGAGTGTCTCGATTCCGAATGGTACAAAACCATACATGGTAATAAATAATTACCATGTACCTTACAACTTGCTTTTAAAAACTTCCAATTAAAACAATTTTTTTAATGTTTTTGCCTCTCTAATGTTGCGAATAAAAATCGTTCATGTATGATGTCCCTTAACTACAAGAATGACACTGCAACAAAAGAAAAAAAAACTTCACACGGTTCATATCCCGCTACAGTCAATGTAACTTCACAACGTGTTATTATCACTCTTATTGCCTAGGTGAGAAGGTGTATTCACGTGATTATTATAAGTACTATGGATGTTTCCTAAGCTTGGCTCATCAATCATAAAATGCCAGTTTACCGCCTTTAGCTGACTAATCTTTAAGATATCACAAATGCACGAGGCATTGTCTTGTCTGCAGTTACTTCATAGGAATCATATGTTTACTTATTGTTGACATGAGATGAAAAGGAGGCTTTCGTACAACGTATGTTGATAGTGTTTACTGTCTGTTACTGAAATTATTCCTTTAACATATAAGAAACTAGCTTTTGCCTGCGTTATTAAGGCGACTACTCCAGCCGCAAAACTCGTTCTGTACTGAATTGACGGGACTGCTGAGGGGGAGTCGCTACTTGCAAATACTCGGAAATATCTATTTAAAAATTAAATAAAGTATAATTCAAATTTTTTCTTTTGATGAGCCTTCAGATAGTGGATCTTAAAATTTTAAAATATTGATTATTAAGCAAATTGCACGGTTACAACATCGATATTGCATCCCAACTTAGTAATTTTTGTTATATATATAATTATTTATAATTTAAAAAAATAATTTCATATATCCTGCAGATGATTTGAGTATTTTTTAAATTATAATTATTATGATTATTTAAAAAGAAAACGGTTACAAATAAGTGGATTTTTTTATCATTAAACGGCAATTTTGTATGGAAGGGGGTAAAGGACAGAGATGGGGGGGAGTAGCCTATGTTACTCGCCGATAATGTAGCTTTTTATAGGTGAAAGAATTTTTAAAATCGGTCCAGTAATTTTTAAATTTATTCATTACAAACATATAAAAATACATAAGTACAAATATTTTTTCTTTATAATATTAGTATAGATGACATTTAAATATAACTGTCATTTGCTTAAATACATAAATAAAGTTAAGATCACAGTTTTAAAAAGTAGATTTTGGAAAATAATCATGCAAGAAAAATAACTAAAATGAAGGATCCTAAAAAAAGGGATTACATTGGGATAGTGTTTTTATTAACTGTAAATTATTATACTTATAAAAATAATAATAAAATGCTACAACTTAAGTCGGTAACTGTCAGCATAAAGAGATCTTGTGTCACCGCGCCGCGTAACTAATTGTGGGTAGACCAGAAAGATTTTGGGTGACTGAAAAGGATTACTGGTTTACATAAATTTAACTATAATAAAAAAAATAACTATGATACTTTTTATTTTGTTGTCTTTCGATTGGGTTCGAAACACATTTCTTGTGTTTAAAATTGAGTCATTCCTGTGCCAAAGTGATTTAATATTAAAATACAAGTAGTATCACATACAAGTTATAATCTAGATCTTCTCGTTTTTTTTTTAATGAAAAAGTCATCAGACACACTGACGATTCACTTGATGGTAGGTGGCCACCGTCGCCTATAATACGAGCAACGGCACAGGGGCTGCTGATCTTAGTCAAATCCATATTTCAATAATATAAATGTGAAAGTAACTCTGTCTGTCTGTCTGTTACATTATTACGCCTAAACCGCTGAAATTGTGTATGAACGTTGTGCTGGATGCAGGAAAAGATATAGGCTACTTTTCATCCAGGAAAAAATACTGTTTCCGAGGGATCATCTAACGCCTGGTAATGCTATAACTGCAATAAAGATGTCACGCGTTACATTTTTCAACGCTGGCGAACGACACCAGCTAATCAAGGATAAGGGATTAGGATGGGATAGGGTGTAGGCTCTGACATCCCTTACTCGCTCAACTAAAAACAGCAGCAGACATGCTGCTATTTCACGGTGGTCTCCTGTAAGGGATTGATTACTGCTGCCAGATGGATTGCCCAAGTGATTGCGAAAGGCAGTGTGGCCTGCCACTACAAATTTATCTTTATCCTCTTAATTCTTAAATTTAAATTGGTTTATTTTATAATATGTTGATATAAAAAAATGGGGAGACTATTTTTTAAATGAATAGGAAAAGTATAAACGGCCATAAACTACACGGTCGTTACCTTGATTATCGATTAAGCCCGCATAGGCATCGACGTGCGTTTAACAAGTAGTTTACATAAAAATGCCTAACTATTTATTCAGACCAATGACCCCCAGCTCAACACGTCTCCCATTGTCTTTCGTTGTCCAACGCATACCAATGCTCAAACATTGGACAAATATTGGTCAGCTTTCACGCATTCAAACACGCTTATTGTTTTAGGTGATGCGCTCGCCCGCGTGAAGAGATGGCGCGGGGGGGGATGATACTCCTCGTGCTATGTGTGGTCGCTGTTGCTGCTGACGGAAAACATGGTGAGTTCTTTCAAATATTAACGAATTCTAAAACATAATTTCGAGGGTTTCTAAACGCACTTACAACGCACTCTTGAATGGGTACTGTCAAAAACACTTCCACTCCTCCACGCGCTATTAATTACCTAACATTGGGCTTAAATCAGAGTACAAGCTATTCCCAAACCAATTTGTGCATTAAAATCGCTTCAGATGTTAAAGTGATAGCCTTTTTATATCCAAAACTACAAGTTAGCTTCTTTACCAATATTAATGAATATTATACTAGCTTATAGTGCGTATTGTTGACCAAATACCTGCTGTAGATGTCTAGGGAACAGAATATAATATGTATCTCTAAAACGTGAAATTTCAAAAATAGCTGAGAAATTATAAAGATTATTAGAAACTTCGATGTTAATACTTTAAATCGAGTTTTCAAACGCTTTCCCATCTATAAGGCTTCTTCAAAGTTAAGAGTTCCATTCAGGTAGTATAAAAGTGCGTAAAAAGCTTCAATTTTTCAAATATAATATGGTTATTTTGAAAGGATGTGTTAAAAGCACTTTATTACAGAATATGTATAACTTACACAGCTAATCTAAAATCAGATAACAGAAGTTTTTGACAAAAAATTAGACCGTCGCGTCATCTTACAAACTTGAAAAGGCGTCACAGTGTCGAAAAAATAAAATAAAAAAGGTAATGGTAAAGAGGGCGATACAAGAACTCAAGCATTTGGAGAAGACGAGCAAA
This sequence comes from Bembecia ichneumoniformis, assembly GCA_910589475.2. Classification (NCBI taxonomy): domain Eukaryota; kingdom Metazoa; phylum Arthropoda; class Insecta; order Lepidoptera; family Sesiidae; genus Bembecia; species Bembecia ichneumoniformis. Next base: position 18,447,722 of record OU342525.1, on the reverse strand, counting down.
AAACGCTTGTTCGTCACGATTTAAGTGCTACTTCCGAACACGACTATCCCATTAAAGATTCGTCAATACTTACCTTTTGACGAATAGAAATCCTATTAGGTGCGTATGACAGGAGACACATTAAATGTTTTTTTTTTAAACTTTCTGTCTCAAAAAAAAAACATAGTTTCTAGATACCGAAAGTACTGATATTTTGCATAACTTTTGAAACACAAAACATGCTAATTGTAAAATAAAAGATAAAAAAACTATTACCGATTAAAAACCGGCCAAATTTATGATCTTTCATCATCATCATCATCATCTCAGCTGCAGGATGTCCTCTGCTAGACAAAGGGCCGATCAAAAGCAACCTGGATCCACCGTCGACTCGTGGCTCTCATCAGATGGTATGCTGCGCTTGCCGGTTCGTGACCTCCGCTCGAGAACCTTCCGGCCCCAGCGGCCTTCGTCTCCCCGTACTATGTGTCCTGTCCACTGCCACTTCAACTTTTAATCCTCCGGGTTATGTCGGTAACTTTCGTTCGTCTACGAATCTCCTCACTCCTGATTCGATCTTACAGTTTAACCCCGAGCATAGGCCTTCTCCATAGCTCACCGAGCGACGACGGTGAGCTTTCTTACGAGGCCCATAGTTAGAGATCACTTTTCATCAATGGCAACACACATTGGTCGACACTGCGTTCCCGGTGCGTGGCCGCCATTCCAGCACCTTAAGTCCCCAACGTCCATCGGTCCTACGAGCTATGTGCCCCGCCCATTGCCACTTCAGTTTTGCGATACGTTGAGCTATGTCGGTCACTTTGGTTCTTTTGCGGATCTCCTCATTTCTGATTCGATCGCGCAAAGATACTCCGAGCAATAGCTCTCTCCATCGCCCGCTGAGTGACTCTGAGTGCTGAGTGACATATCATTATGCATATGCAAAAGTTTGACGTATCAGCAACAGACGACGCTGAACAGAGATGTGCAAAATAGTTTGAAGTATTATGGTCTCTCAACCCTTACAATGTACATATATCTTATTATTAATAATATATTATCATTAACAATATCTTTACATTTAATCAGATATTATCCGCGGCTTCGCCCGGCTACATGACTGTAATGTATCTAGTTTCATTGTCAACTTTTGAAGAAGAGGATCGAGTGTTCTCCGCTCTTCACGAGAGAACAAAAATTAAGTACACCTCTTTTCCTCTATTTCATTGAAATACCATTAATCCCGAAATTCGAGACTACACACATCGGAGCCGATGAGAATAGGATGGGGAATAATAGCAAAATACTCCCGGGAGATGCCATTATAACACGACTAACAAAGGGATTATCTTGTTTGTGAACCTCTTGACTGGCACTCGACAACATTTCGTGTGTATCAAGTTACATGTAAAGGTGACTATTGAAGTTTTTTTTTTTTGGGAGTGGTCGGTCTTTGTGTTTCCTGCAACAAGGGTGAGAATTTGTCAGGGCTACGTTAAAAGGAATCGATAATAACCGGTCGTCGCTTTCATGTCAATGTGAACCGGTTGCAAAACTATTATAATCGTTTAACATTTTCAAAATTATTTATTTTTTGTATCATTAATACAGTTTTACCTGTTATTACTCATCAAGATTTTTTTTCCTATAAAAAAACCATTGGTTCCCATTCGACATCACTAAACTGCAAAAAAATGTTATTGTTGTTGTTGCATTATTGCAAACAACTGCTTATACATATATGCATATGTACATATATGTATGTGTTACATAGTTCTACCTATAACAAGCACAAATACTTAATAATTATCTAGATGTAGATAGATATCTGTATTTCCTTTTAACAAAGAAAATTGCCAATGTCAGGTTTCAAATCTTAATACAGGTAGCTTTGAATATTGAAATTAGAACACAGGAAAGAAACACAGGGATCACTGAGTGATAAGAATACTCTATAGAATAGAATCTCATCAACATACTTACGCGTATTTGAATTCTGTGACAATGTGATTTTAATAATTATTGAAACGAAACTGTTTCGTTTCCTTCGTGTAAATTTAGCTACAGGCAAACTTAGCATTCATATTTCATAAATATTGAGAGTGAACATAATGACATAACTATTGGTAAATAATAAACTTTAAATTATTCAATGACAGCTGTTGATTTATGGGAAAATTTAAGAATAGATCTAAATAATGAATCCGTTATGTGTCCTCAAGTTTTGTGTACTGAATAAGAAGGTATTAAAAAGCAGGTGTAAATAGGAATAGCAATTTTATTTTGGAATATTATTGACGTTTTTTTGAAAGAAAAAATTACTTACGAAGCGAACCGGAAAAAACTTCGCAGGTGGACATGCTAGTTAACGAACCAAATCGTCTTCTTTTGATTCGTCACACGAAACGTGAGGCCTCGATATCATATGTTCCCTTTCGAAAATGTTTCAAGCGAAACGCCCCGCCTACGCTACCATTAACTAGCTCGAGTGCATCTTTTTATGTCTCCCTCTGCGTTAAGTGCATTTACGAGTAAACTGCATCAACTCGAGAGCGTCTTCGGCTCAACGGATGCGAATGCACCACGCCTGAATGTTTTATTACATCTTCCCCAGAACAGATTTATCAGAACTCACGCGTTCAGTTCACTTGATTTATTTATACAGCTCTTATAAACTTATGAAGGTTTATCTGTGCACTCAAAAAACAGACGCGTCCGATATCTGAATCATTAGACGCTTGGTAAGTTTTATTCGTTCCGTATTTGGTTCGAGGAGCACTTAGTGGGATGTTATTGCGCGCATGTGTAGTGCTCCGCTGATAAATATGTGTGAGTCAGTCGTTTACTTTAATAGCTCTCACTTCTGTGAGCTCTCCGAATTTCTCAGCTTCAGGACTAAGATTGCCAATAAAATCTGTTTTTTTCATAAAGAGCATCCGAATATCCGACCCCAAAGTATGCGGTGTTGACGTTGACGAAGTATCGGTCATTAATAAAGTCCTCCACTATCGAGAATAGCATCGATTGAAACCTTAATTATTCGAATACCCGACAAAATGACGGGAGGCGGTCTCCTTTAAACTGTTAACGACGGGATGACGCCAATTCGATGAGTTTTCGGTTTGTTTTTAGATCTCGTTAGCAGTCCGACAAGGAATCCGAACATTCACCACAGCAAACATATTTCACTTCGTGTCGTGGCGATAAGGCATTTCTCCATTTACATTCATTTTCTGATTTTCTTGGCTCGTGTCACTGCTCGACATCTTAAAACTAAGAAAACAAACAGTTCATTTATTCAACCACATTCTAATGTGAGTAAAACAAATGAGGTTGATGATTGAATGTTGATATTGAATGGTGATCAAGAGGTCATCATTACAAGACGCATGAGCGGTTAACAACTCGAGAGTAGAGTCGTAACAATGTTGATTGATCTTATGAACTTTCTATAGGTGTTCGTTCAGCCGGCGTAGACGTTTATTTACAATTTACAATCGGTTCGTGACGGGCGTTCGTCTGAATTGCGCTTCTTGTAACAGTACCTTCGGATGAAGTTTCGTCACATGCCAAGATAACACTTAACTGCAGTCACTTAAACGCTCTTCACTCTTTATAAAGGACGACCCACATTACGAATGTACTGAATGAAAAACTCACCAAGTCAGTGATAATCATTAAAGGGGAACTTTAAATTAAAATATGTGTAGTGGGTTTAGAATTGTTTTAGAAGCAATGTTCTTTTTTTGTTATTTACATTTAATCGTTTTTTATTAATGAAGTTCCCTGACACATAATAATAATAATAATTTTTAAAACCCATCTAGACTATTATGATTATGATGTTCTTGACATTTTTGTATAAGTATTATTTGACGTAATAATTTTTATTCTAATTTGTTATGGTAGTTTTAGATAATTATTTTCAAGTAAACTTGAATTAGGCGTCGGTAACTGTATTTGTAATTAAATTCACTATAAATATTCATATTTTATATGCATACTGTGATAACTTCTAAAAGTAACGTCTAAATTATTATATTGGTTATACTTAATATTTAAAAAAAAATGAAATAAAAAAAAACGAAAAACGTAGACAAATGGGAATGTTACAAAACCAGTTATTAATCAAATCTCGCTAAAACCAATTAAAAGTGACGGAACGATGGTTACACAATCCATTGGTAACGCGAGTTCGACAAGGGATAAACAGGCTGGTAATCAAATGTCAGCCACCGAAGTCTAACAGAATATATAATCGAGTGTACGTCAGAATAAATGAGAGTGCGGCGAGTTCAGGTGACATGAAACGAGACGCTGTTTTATCGATCGACAGTGTTTGTAATTAAGTCATCTATGTATACGGTGGATAGACAATTTGTTTACATGTTTCAATTTTATTATATTTAATACAGGACTTGACTTGACTGCTTCGGATTTGACCGACCTGTCTTGACTGACTAAGTTTCGATAGTTGTTACTTTAGATTTTAATTTGAATTTTTAGGTTTTTATATTGCTATATTTACAACAGACACTGGTAAAATCATCGGAGAAGATCTGATGGAGCTAAAACCAAAAGAAGAAGAAGATACTTAATTTATATATACCAGCATAATATGATAATTTTGTTGTACAAGTTGAATTAGCTTTCTAAAACAAATTGACAATCGGTGGTTTAGTGGTTTAGTTAAAAAAGAGGAATAACAATGGAAAAGTGTATGTTAAAGAAGCGTAAAAAAGGAAAACTGCCCCGGAAATGATATTAGGGAAAAATAAATCCCACAAGGAAATAGCATTCGAACCCCACGAAACGGAAATAGAAATAAGCTTAACGGAAGTGAAACTAATTAAGTTATCCACGGTTCAAGCGACTTGCGGTTTATTTTCGTGCCATTCCCTACTCCAAATAATACAATCCTAGATGTATTACTGTCAACATACCGAAAGGTAACGTACACTGATGAGCCGATAGCGATTTCTAAGCGAAATTCTTGCGAGGGAACATTTAAATCAAATTCCAAAGCAATTTCAACTTTACATGAACGACTTTCAGTTGAAAATTGTTTCAGCTTATGCGTGATTGGGAGGTAGGGTGTACCGTATCCAAATAATATCTATCTTTTGCGTGTAAATAGGCGCGCGCGAGTGAAGCGTCAAGCCAGGTGCGGGTTTTGAGAGAAATCGATGACGAGTCAAGAAGGGTACATACACTCGGCCACACATTGCCCATGTCACCTATAAAATTAGCTATCGCATTTTAAGTCTTGCTCGTGGAAGATAAAGTCTGTATTAGCTTGAATGATTTTGTAATACTGTAACTTCAAGTGTAGCTTCGTGTTCATGTTATTATGACAGTTGCCGTTTATTTCGACTGACACAGAATACATTTAAAGCTCCACAATTAGAAGGAGTTTAAAGATCAGTGGAGCTATTAGTCTTATTAACGAATATATCTTGTTCAGCGGCTCTAAATTTGTTGTTGCATACATAATTTATCTCGACAATAGGAGTTTCATTAAATTTAGACACCTAACATTTAACTAGCAAGAGTTTTTAATATTTAAATACATATCAGTTGACTATCATATCACTAGTCATATCAGTTGGTATGATTATATAATCACAAAGAGTTGTATATAAACCCATTATTAATTTATAAAAAACTAGCGGCCCGCCCCCGGCTTCGCCCGGCGTGCAATTTTTATATACCCTAAAACATTCCCCGTTTATCCCTCTTTCCATTGGCGAAAACCGAATTAAAATCGGTCTACCCGTTCACGCGTGATGCCGTGACCGGGAGAAATAGGGATTCATTTTTATATAAAAGATATCCTCTAACAAGCCGAAAATTTAAAACCACATTATGTAAATAATTGTCTATATACCTTTAAAATTTGATTGTTCTATCAATGTATAGCCAAAACAAGTCTAAAGAGCTGAAATTTGAAACATAGGTTTATTTTATAAAATAAACCTATGTTTCAAATTTCAGCTCTTGTATAAATAATGTAACTGTCTTGACGAGGGTGGGTCACTAGTATAACTGTATTAATCCCAAATTTCAATTTAAGTATTATTTATGTTGGTAACAATATTAATGTTCTAAAATGGCAAAAATTATTCTTTATTTGCACAAACACGTGCCTACAGGTTATTTTTTATTTATTTATTCTTTACATGTGCTACCCGAGGAGAGCTTGCAAATATTTATTGATATTTACATTGTCCCATAAAACTGGAAAGCAGTTTGACCATGGATCAAATCATGAAAAAAATAAGTCAAAATAACCTAATTTTCATTAATTAAAATAATGAATGTAATAAATTAATGTGTTAATAATCCCTTGTTACAGATTCAAATTCAACTGAACCTGATCAGAGTACGGCCGCACCAACAGTACCACCGTTGCGGCCAGAATATGCACATCCTGACGGAGTTGAAGCTTTAGATCCTTACAACTCTGAAAAGAATAATCAGAGGACTAACCATAGAGACTATTTAGAAGAAGATTACGACCACGAGTCTCACAAGGAAGACGACCACGAAAACAGAGATGAACTCGATGAACTACCATCACTTTCCGGAGATCATCTCTTACATGGTTCTAATGATGATCTACCGATGTTTCTATTGGAGCCGCAGCACGCGTTTGTTGTCAAAAATAAACCAGCAACACTGCGATGCAGAGCAGCGAATGCTTTGCAAGTCTATTTTAAGTGTAGTGATAGGAGAGCCGTGGCCAGTACTCAATTTGAGTTTGTGGACCCTCAGACCGGTGTTAGGATAGTGGAAGCGGAATGTAATGTGACGAAAGATTGGTTAGAAGAGTACTATGGCGAGGACAAATATGCGTGTACATGCTTCGCTTGGAGCAGTAGAGGTGATATAAGGAGTCAGCCGGCAGTTGTTGAATTGGCTTGTAAGTATTTTTTACACCTATGTAAACTTAACCATAATTTTTATCTACAATCATACAATGGTCAAGGCCTATTCTCAGCGAGGATGGAACTCTTAAGTTACAATGGTTTCTGTTAGGTGGTACTTCCAAATGCTGCACTGGCTGTCCAGTTCATGACTGCAGTAAGCAGTGTGGTGCTTTTATCCTATTCTTTAAAGACTTGTGGATAAACGCTAAAAGGTATCCGGTTTTTTTATTGTATACGTCTTACAAGTTACTAACTATTTTTTACTCTAAAATATTTGATCTATATAAGTGTTATTTAATAGCAGAGCACACTGCGTTTTGCCTTTTGCAGTTATAAATTGGGCAGCCCGTTTAGCAGCTGTGCTGTGACTACTGTAAAATAACAGCATGTGTGCTGTTATGACTTGATGAGTGAGTAAGGTATACCAGAGCAAATTTCCTGCAAATATCCTCGTAATCCTATTTTCTTTTAAATTCGGCAAAGCACTTGCAGCAGCAACCCTGACGATTCTTGGGTTAATAGTAATAGGCGATGGTAGCCACCTACTGTCAAGTGACCTTTATGTTAAACAAAGTCTTTAAAAATTTTCACAATTTCTTTTTTTTAGATTTTTTTTTTTCAAAAAATTGGAATTTTAAATAAGAAAGCGGCTATGATTTCGCATGTTTAGTTTATAGAAAAGTGATATAACAATTCCTGTACATTAAGAGTGACCAGAAGGAGCGTTGCACAACCGCAGATCGTAAATCTGGCGAACGGTCCGACGTTTATTTAATATGCACAGAAGATTTACCTCCGGGCGTCGAGCTTAATCGAAACCCGCTTTATGAACAATAATATAAATTGATCCATACATCTTAGTTGGACATGAGTTTGATGGCGTTCGCCGGTGGTATCGACCATTGTCCAAGATTTGTTGCCTCAAAATCGTTTGATAGGGAAACAAATTGATTTCTCCGGAGAAAATTGTCGTACAAATTAATATTAAAATCGGGCGATTGTCGTACAAATTGATTGTGTAGGCTTTGATTCTAATAAATTTCATTACGGACGGCCCCTTGATTTATGTTTGCTTATTGAATTTGTGTTGTTTTGTCGCCAATATTTTGTTAAATAAGATTTGGCATCGTGGATTGCTAATGTTTTTGTTAAAATATAAATAATTATTTACTGGCTATATATATAATAAAATCAAAAACAATTTGTATAAGTTGTACTTATGTTACTGAGGCCAAAAAAATAGTTTTTTTGAATTTTTGTATGTTTTTCTGTTTGTCTATGCGTTTGCGCGCGCTTAATCTCTGAAACGGCTTAACCGATTTGAATGCGGTTTTCATTTATTTATTATAGCAAGCTTCCCGTAACACTTAGTGTATGTTTCATTGAAATCGGTTTAAAAATAAAAAAATTACGCGCTATACCGAATATCACGCCTACGAAGTTGCGGGCTCAGCTATTAACAATTACAAACAACATAGTTCAAGGACTGAATATTCGAACATCGCGAACAAATTATCTATGTAACCTATGTATGCAATACCTATGTATGCAGGTGCCAATTTAAGCAATAAATTATCACGTTTATAATGAAATTCAAGTATAAGTTGAATTCAATATTTGAGTTAAACTTATTTTGTGATATTTTTGTTAATACCTTGCGTTATGTCCGCAAATGTTATTTTTCATGTATTTTGTAGTGGCAAGGCATATTGAAATTTGTAGTCATAAACTGGACAGCTCGTCTGGCGGCAGTAACCAACGCGTAACAGAAGACCATAGTGAAAAACAGGAGTTTTACTGTTGTTTTTCGGTTTATGAGGAGATGCCAGAGTCCATTTCCTCATCCTATAAGATAGAAAGTTAATTTACAACTATTATGGCGTTGCTTGTGTAAATTAACTACCATAGTCATTTCAACTTAACAACTTGACACTTTCGAGCTTTACGTACTTTAAAAAAGCTACCTTTTTTCTTATAAGAAATAATATTCTTTTTGAGAAATAATAAGTTTTTAAACCTTATGTTGATTCAAAGGCTTAATTCGTCTACACACTATATCGTTCTTGAAATATTTTTCTATATAAGTATCGTATTAATGCTACCTAGAATTCTTCAAGCAGTTGCCAATTATATAGTCAAAATAAAAGCTCATACAAAGAGCCATTTTATTTTAAAGATTTTATTGTTTATAGTAAACTGTAATCGGACCGGAGAGGTGAAGAAATAAACTGGGTTGAACCCAAATATAACTGCGGAAACGCTTTACGAAATATGAGTTTTGATGAAATGTAGCGCTATTCGTGGGCCCCACCGGAAATAACATCTTTGAACTTTTATGTTATTATGTAAAAACATATAAATTGTTAAACTAAAAACAATAATTCGTCGTGTTGATAATTTTGGATAATAAATAATTGAGACACATGTACAAAAAAAAAACATTTATTTTTCATTTTACAGTTAATTGTGTAATTTTCATTTAAAGTTGGTTTAGTTTTATTTCTGTAGAATTACGCTATTGGGGATAAGTCTTAAGATATCTTAAAATATAAAAATTTAAGATAAATTAGGTGTCGGGTAATTAGTAATTACAAAACATTATTGTATTATGCACATACAAAATGTTATAATAATTATTAAAAATTCTTAAATTATACTCAATATACACGAATTTCATAAAAACATTAAAAATAACTTCACTGTTATGTGTAAAAAAAAAGGTTAACATACTAACAGTCTATTTGACTATAACACAGAGATGCGAGGTGGAATGCATTTGCCCACCTCGCAATTAAAGATAGAGGAATATGTTCTGGCACGTGACGGTAATATTAATATGTACACAATCCTATATATTTTAAAAGAAATACTCAAATTTAAATAAAATACATTTGTTACCTGATTATTTTTGTTGTACCAGAAATGGGAAAGTTGTAATAATAAGTTGAAGTTGTAATTTCTTTAATAAATTAAAGAAAAAGAAATTTTGAAAGGAATAGGTTTATTTATAACTAGTTGAACCCGCAACTTCGTACGCGTGGTATTCGGTATATCGTGTAACTTTTTTGTTTATAAACCGATTGGATGAAACAAACAATAAATGTTACTGAAAGATTGCTAAAATACATCAGTGAAAACTGCATTCAAATCGGTTAATCCGTTTCAGAGATTAGCGTGCACAAACGCACAGACAAACAGATAAACATTCTAAAAACTATTTTTTTGACCTCGGCAACATAAGTACCACGTGCACTTATTTATCTGGCAAACGCAACACTTGCTATTTTTAAGTTTTGTTATTTTTGTAAATATTCTAAAATATTACAAAAATAAAAAAGGTAATAAAAAAGATAGGGACCCTGTTCAGCCCGTGGGGTAGCCTTGGACCCTATCAATACTAATATTATAAAGCTGAAGAGTTTGTTTGTTTGTTTGAACGCGCTAATCTCAGGAACTACTGGTTCGAATTGAAAAATTCTTTTTGTTTTGAATAGTCCATTTATCGAGGAAGGCTATGGGCTATATAACATCACGCTACGATAAATAGTATTATATATAAGCAGTGTCCAGTACCGCGCGCCCCATGCGCACGCCGCCGCCGTATGGGCCGAGTACAGCTAGTTTGTAATATAATAATAATGATTTTACCGTGATTTGTTTACGGCAAAGCAGCATCATTGCAAAGCACTGTTATTTAACAGTAAGTAAATAATTGTGTAATATTCAAGAACGCGTATTAACCAATATTTCGTTACGCGTTAGTTCGCCCGAGGCAAACAAACATAAGCCTTCATGAAAGGAACCCAGTGAAAGGAAATTTCAAGCGGAGCTCCGCTGTAAAGCGGTCTCAGTTAAAACTCATAAACGTCTAAATATACACGAAACCGAAGTGAGAGAGACATTCCCACTTGCTCCTAATTGCGCGAACCGCCTGTGTGTATTACAAACGCTTTAAATTTCCATCGTGACAGTTTTAATTGTTCGCCGAGAACTCTAAATACGCTCTCAAGCGGCAATGTTGCTATAAACGATAATACGTCCAGAGGAGTGAGTGTAAAAGTGTCACAGGCAAGTCTCCTAGATAAAGATTTAGTGTGGCAACCCTCGAACGCGGCGTTTCCATCTGCACCACACTGCTTTAATGGATCATTAAACGGTGCCTCTGTAAACACACTTACCTCTTCTCCTCGACTACTATTCTTGGTCTACATATCACCTCTTCTTATGCAGTTCTGTCTGCAGTCGATAACATGTTTAATTCATAGCGAACTTAACACTTTGAATTGAAAAGGCATATTGAGTTCTGCACTTTTGTATAAAATTGAAAATAACCATATTGAGATATCCGAGGGGAGAACCCTTCTCCCGAGTCGTATAGGATTCAGATGACCTTGGACGACTGCTCGCTCAAAGCAGTGTTCTCTGTTCCTAAATTTGCAACTAAATATTCTAAAAATAAAATTCTAGTGCGAGCTTGCAGTAAACAAATCGATAGTTATTTTCAAAATGATTTATTTAGCTTTTTTTTTAAATGTTATGTCGACAGACAAGCTGACGGTCCACTTGATGGTAGGTGGCTACCGTCGCCTATAACACAAGCAACGCTACAGGTGCTGCAAGTGCGCTGCCGACTACAGTAGGATTAAGGATAAGGGATTAGGAGGGGATAAGGAAATGGGCTCTGGCATCCCTTACTCACTCACCGAAACACAACAGCACGTATATGCTGTTATTTCACGGTGGTTTCCGTAAGGGGGTGGTCATTGCCGCCAGGCGGGCTGCCCAAATGACTGCGAAACGCAGTGTGCCCTACCACTACTTTTCAAATCCAGACCATAGTCAATTTTGAAAATTACATTTAAATTTCCAAACTTGACCCCGCCGGGAATCGAACCCGGGGCCCCTGAGACGTTAGGCAAGCATCCTTGCCACTCATCCAACGGGCCGTCAAATTAGCTGCAAACTTTCTAGTTATATTTCTTCTGTTAAAGAGTTAATTTTTTTTATTTTTAAACTTTCTTATTTTTTGTATAAGAACACAAATAGCCTTCTAATAATTCCTAATTCTAACCTAACTAATCATTGAAAACTGTTTTGGTTAATGTTTTATCTCTTTTCTCTTATTATGAAATCAAAGAATAACATTGACTGCTCTTATGTAATAATGCTCTTATGCTCTTATGCTCTTATGTAATTAGAATAAGTTCGATTAATTAATTAGTTTTAAATTCATTATCTTAATGAAGATTAAGTTAAGATTTCTTAATCTTATATATAGTCTTAGATAAATACCTTTGGTCACGTAGACAAAACGTCATTTCGCTCCAATCTTTTGTCCAAATCATTCATATAGCAATTATGCTGTTTTCTTATTTCTAGTATTTAATTTCTCATTTTCTTTATATTTTAGTTATATAAATCAGTTTTTTAATACTCGTTTGAATAACGCTCCACATAACATTGCTCACCGCAATAGTGATTCCATCAAATTTTTTTTTTTCCCCCGCGGGTTACACCACCCCCGTGGGCCATTTATTACATAACATACCATTGCTACATAATTATTATTTAAAATATATAAAATATGTAAAATGTGAGCGTTTACAGATGTACCTATGACAACGTTAATAAAATCAGTAATTTAATCTCGACCAATACCCGTAGGATGGAGAGGGGGGTGGTCCGGTACCCCTAACTAAATCAGAGTCTTTATTTATCTAAATTTTTATAAATTATATTGTTTTATTTTGTTCAAGTGCGAAGATGTTTGGACATAATATCCACAGCGAGAGCTCATTGGAATGATTAGTGACACAATGATGAATGGAGGTTAGCGTTCTCGACAGCAATCACCCACAAGATGGGCAGACCTTATTAAATCAGCTACAAACTATTCCCTTACTGAGTATACACCAATTGCCACTAATTGAGAGAGATAGAGAAGTCTCACTGATGCCGCGACCAACTTATCAGACATTCCATCAGGAAAACATCAGACATGAGGAGTAGGACTCGGAAACTGGGTATTTTGTTTTGCAATAGCAACCAACCTCTAAAGAAGACCACTGTGTTATATTTTTTTTTGATAAAAAGATTATTCAGGCTCACGGTCCATTTTAAATAATCACAGTTGTGTCCTGTCGACCCTGCTAGGATAGTGAACAGGGTGTGGAAAGGTGAATGGATTGGCTTTGGGAATCCCTCACTCATCCATCCACCAAAACATAAAAACACACACACACACACTGTTTCACGATGACCTTTTGTAAAGGTAATTAGTTACTATCGCCCCAGACGAATTGCCCGCATTAAGGGACGTATTGTACCATATTTTCTTTCAAAACGATTATTTTTATTCCTCACTCCTGAAGCATCAGGGCAAACTTGTATCCTCTCCAGATGTTGCATGCGTCACTAGGCGACATTTACCAATAGATAGATCGTCAGCTTACAATCCGCCACTAAACATAAAACTATACACTTAATTATGTATATAAATACTTCAACGTATTCTAGATAAGAAACACATGTTATAATTTTTAAAATGATTAGTTATCGATTTAGAAAAAATGGGTCTATTCCCAAAATGTCTCACAAGAAATGTCCAATTTGGGACATTTTGGGAATATGAAGCCAGTTGCGTAGACAAAAATTACAAGGGTATTTTAATTCAAGAAAACACGGTTTGCAACTATTATAAAAACGAACAAAATAACCTAAGTAAATAAGATAACAATTAAAAAACTATAAAAAAAAAAACTATTTCAAGCAAAACCAATTAACTTTCGAATGTCATACTGTGAAGTTTGATAAACAAAATTCGTTACGGTCACGTCCAAGCTTGAATAGAAAATATTGCCGAATATAGTTGATATTGCCGAAAAAATAGTCGGTGGCGCGATGAAATAAATTCAAAGTAAACTGCCGGCAAATCCGTGCCGTGTTCTCTCACTATATCTTCCCTGACAAAGACGTAAATTTTGTACTGGATGCGTGCCATACAAAATGATTTCCTTTTTATCGGCACATGGCACCGATAAAATTGGCAATAGTCCAGTTATTTTTGAATTTGCTCTATACAAACTGCCCTCTCTTAAGCCCTTTCGAAAAGTGTCTACCATGAACAGACTGCAATATTTAAATCACAGTTCTTTGGAAAACAACTCATCATTAATTTGGTTTGCTTACCTAATATTCCTAAAATTATCAGAAATATAGGATAAAATGCAGAAAGAAATCATCGGAATTAACATAAAATCTAATTCTAGGTTTAAATAGATAATAAACTTCGTACTCTTGCTATACGGTATAGCGCGTAACTTTTTTATTTGTAAACCGATTGAATGAAGCAAACACTAAATGTTACGGGAAACTCGCTACAATATAAAAGGAAAAAACCGCATTCAAATCGGTTAAGCCGTTTTTGAGATTAGCGCGCACAAAACACAAAACAAATTCTGGCAAACGCAACACTTGCTATTTTTAAGTTTTGTTATTTTTGTAAATATTTTTTTTTTTATAAAAAAATTGCCGGATAATAACCCGATGATAAAAAACATTACAAATTACATAGAAGTTAAATAATATAAGTTAAAAGACACTCTTTTAACATGAAAGTGACACATTTATGACCAATTACTTTGTGTCACGTTTTGAGCATATTTCTTGACCATCATCATCATTATCTACAAACACCCATTGTTGAGAATCAGCTTTCCCCATAAACCGTTAATGAACGCTAGTAACTGCAAATAGCCTTAACTGTCTTCTCTTGCAACATATATGTTCGTAAAACTTAGTTGGGGCCGTCTCTGGTTCTTGACCAAAAATCTTTCTACTCGCAACAATATGCCAGATTTTAGGAAAATATCTCAAATTGTTCATTATACCATAATACACTTGCAATTTGATTCATTCTTTGTAAATTGCTTTATTTTCTATGAAAATTACAATCAAAGTTTAAATGATAAATAACACCGCCAAAATGCTAAAGACGCCATACATGTGGGTCACGTGATACCAATTGACGTCACTTGCTTGCAAACAAACATTTAGCTGTCAAATCGTAGTACGCTTAGTATTGTAAAACTGTGGTACGCTCATGTACTGTACTAAGTACTAAGCATCAACTGTAAACAAAGCAAGCGACGAAACTCTATATGCCACCAATCGCGTGCGTTTTTAATCACGTGGTCAAACATGAAAATTTAATTATCTTAATTTAATTATGTAAATACTGTGTTAGTTAATTTGGTTTAAAAAGATATTTCCGAGCTTTATTCCGAGCTCATATAACCCAAATCTTTTCAAGGTTCGAGTGAATAGGCATCTTCTGGGTGAGCTCGCTCCATCTTCGGCCTCATCCTTCCTACATGGATAGATGCTGGTCAAGAGAAAACCCATCTATAGTAAAAAAAAAAAAATATTTACAGTTAGTCTAGTAACAATTTGTTTCATATTTTCATTATAGTCAAATACCGTATTGTCGTTTCCACGACTTATGCTACAAGTATCTACGGTCTTTCATTGATCAATAACATAGTCGTAGATTTAAACACAACATTATTAAATGAAATTATTGATCGTATCCAGCGTTCCTAAAGTCGATGTACGAATTTCGTTGAGGAAATGAAACCGTACCTAGCCCGTAATTTATGGCCCCACACGAACCCGACTACCGGCTCCACCTAACACTTATCATTTACGCCCATCAGCCGCTTGTGCTTAAAGTTGCACGCTAAAATAGCACTTTATTATTTCTAAGATTTCCTTTAATGTCGGTTTTGAGTCTGATCGTGTAGGTATAAAGGTGGGAGGCGGCAATATTTCTTCAGCTTAGAAAGCTAAACTGACATTAGGTTCCAAGTTAGTAGTAACACAATAACCTGAGTATCCATTTTGCAATAATATATACCTCAATTTTGACGCAATCATTGTGCACCATGACCTAACTCTTTCATTTTGCTTTTAATTTTTTTTTTTTTTTTTTTTTTTTTCTTTTTAAATTTAAAACAAGCGGTTTTTTTTAAATTAAGCCTCCGTAAAGCTGATTTCTTGTTCCGTTTTGACAAACAGACTAATTCTGTGAAGTGTAGAGTCTAACTAAAAGTATAGAAATAATAAATTCAGATGCGAACAATTATATGCGTAAAGTAACCAATATTGCCTTCCAATTGGCACAAATATTTTGGCTTCATTATTAAAATAAGAAGCAATACATTTTTTTATTAACGATCAGAGGAAGCAATGTATATTTTATCAGTAGATTCATCTTTTCTTTATTTAGGTGACTTGCAAAGGATTGCCAATCAAGTTTTGATATTAAAGAAAATAGGAACAGCTCGGTGCTTTTCTCAATCCTGATCCATTCCCGGATATTACGCAGTCACGACTTCCTTCTGCAACCGGTTCCACTTCTGGCAAAAATATTCTGATACAAAAATAGTAAAGAGAAAATTTAAGAAAGAAATTTAAAGTCCATGGAATAATGGGTTCACCTTTAACAAAATGCAAATGGTTGCTTAAGATACGTGTATTTGGGAGAATTTGTTGTCTCAACTTACTATAATGCGAATAACCGAAGACAGAATGCGACGCAACACATTCGCGCCACTTATTCAACTCGCGAAAATAATCAAACATACGCCAGCAATTCCAATATTTTAGAAAAACCTTTATAGATTGTAGCTATTGACATCCCAACTTCAAATGTGCATTATAGGTAGGATGTTTCAATGGAAAAACATTTTTTGGATTTTTTGATTACAAGAATTCAACCCGCGAATTTATCACAAATTTTGCACATTTTAGAATTTTAGATATAAAATTAATTTGAGTTTTTTGTTGCTATGCAAACCTTCATATTATATCCCAGAAATGTCATGTCTTTTTATGTATTGCTACGACCTATAATTAATGAATGAGTAATCATGGAATTACGTAGTATGGAATAAGTAAGCTGTTAGAGGTGGAAAGTGCCCTCTTAAGTGTCATTTAAATCTATATAATTATGGAATATGCAGTGTCTACACGAAATATGTTTTATAATAACTGTATAAATTTATTAATCCACGTACTCATATAAAACAAACATGGCACTTCATTCTGAAAGCGTGAGCAAGTAATGGAGCGTACATACTCCAGATTTATGGCCTCGCTGTGAAGTTGAACCGTTCATTTTGCACCGTGTGCGAGAACTGGCCGATATTAGTTTCTCTTTGGAGTGTAAACCACGTGATTTGTGAGGATTCACTGTTAGCACAACTCATTTACTGTACGCTCAAAGGTACATAGAGAGATTTTAAGGAACACACAAGTTTATTAGAATCGTTTCGTATTTAGAGCGCTTATACGAAAGTGTACAAACTTTTCAAGTAACCAGAGTCATCCGTCAGACTTCCAAGTATCTGAATTAAGTTACTAAATAATCTTAACAAGTAAGTCAATAAATAAATATTTATTTGTACAAGATATGTATCTAGATATGTACAAGATATGTACAAGATGTGCATCTATGTTGTACGATTTAATCCAACCGGAACCGTTCCACTTGCGGACCACTAGACGTGGGCAGGGGTTTCATCCCTTCGTGGTCGATGTACCTCGATCACGAACAAAGCGTTTCAGTTCCACCTTCCTTGTTCGAACTGCTAAGGAGTGGAACTCATTGCCTGCGTCTGTGTTCCCACAGAACTACAACCTCGGGGTCTTCAAAACTAGGGTAAATGGGCATTTATTTATTTATTTATTTATTTATTTATTGATATTTGGAGAATCAACAGTTAGACAAAGACAAAGTAAAAATTAAAAACTAAAAACATATAACCAATTAAAGATTCTCACCCATAGAAACAAACTATATCTAAAACAAACAGTACAGCGTTCATAAAAATACAATAAAAACAATAAAACTTAAAAATAAAATGACAATTTGCAAAGGAAGAGCAACGCTAGGATCAGGAAGACAAAACCAGACTAGTCATCAAAAAATCTTCGCGCCAATAAACTCCTCGCCGACACCACGCTAGTGTTGAATAAATCAAGATTTAGTTCGCTTTCATTGCTTAAAATATTGAACATGTTGCTCGCACGCCAAATAAAAGTATTCCGTCTGTAATTAGTTGATGCTAACGGCATATAAATCAAATTATTAAATCTAAGACTTATAGCCGGGACTCTTAGACAGATTTGAGATAAAAGATCTGGACAATCAATTAGACCCGATGCAATTTTAAGTAGAAATATTAAGTCGGCTATTGAACGACGGTTTTCAAGGGGTAGTAAATGGTGTTTCTTACAAAGGCTGAGATAAAACTCTGAATCATACCGATCACCTGTTCTGTAACATAAATAGCGAATGAATTTTTTTTGAATTCTTTCAATGCGATTGATATACATAGCATATCTAGGGTTCCAGACCTGTGATGCATATTCCAAATTGCTTCGAACATACGTACAATACAGAATTTTGAATGTTTTGACATTAGTAAATTCCTTGGAGCTGCGCATCACAAATCCAAGAGCCCTTGATTTACTAGGTAAGCGTGGTCCACCTTCGGCCGCATCTGCACCTCACATCGGGTGAGATAGTGGTCAAGCGCTACCTCGATTTCATAAAAAAAAAAAAAAAAAAAAATAACAGCGTTTTTGTCAACTGTTAAAATGTCAAATATTAACAGTTATAAATACTGGAGTATATATACCACTTTACCATTTATACTAAAGCCAGGACAGCGGATTATTGAGGCTAAAGTCAGGACACCCAAGCCAAGATGAATTTTTAAAAGTTCCACGAATAGAACCTACGATCCTGAAGTAAGAAAGCTAACATCTTAACTTTTCTATTAACTGTACAAGTATTCTCAATGTACAATCGATCAGTAATTAAAATATATATCTCAGAATAAAGCATTTAAATCTAAAACCTCGTTGAGACCACACTCAACAAGGTTTTAGATCGACACCTTTTTGATGATAACGAAATATTTTGTAATGTCAAAAATATAAACGTTACAATCCTTACAGGTATTTAAGTACACATTATGAAAGCTACCCCCGAACATGAAGTTTTCAATAGAAAACAACATTATTTTATGTATATATATGATTAAGTGATTCAATATACATGGACATGAATTTGAACATTCTTAGAAATTTAATAGATTAACAGTCAATCGGTTTACATCAAGAGGAAACAAGCATTAAATTGTTTAATTGAAGAGCAATTATTGTTTGCGGGACTAGACGTCCGCTTCCAAAATTACTTAATTGACGATCTTATTACGTTTTTTATTAAGATTGACGTGCGAAGACAGGAGGAATTTTGTGGCGTAATAACACAAGCGACAGCGGAAACAATTGTGATATCTCGTAAAAATATTATTTGAAAATAAAATTTATAAATCAACGTTTTTTTACCGGCATAATATATGTAGTATGTTCCGGCTGTATTCATTCCTTGTTTATTTTATGATCACTATTGTCGAAGTACGAAGCAAAGTGAGCAGAGGATTTGCTCATCCTAATAATGATTTCCCGTCATTCATTCCATCACTTCTATTTTGCGTAGAAAATAGCAGCAGCATCACAATATGTCTAAAAGCACTAACAGTATCTATATAAATACAAAACGCAAGAATATTGCAGAATATTGAGATGTAAACATTAAATTAATATTCGGCAATCCGCTCTCAACTTCTAACTTGAAGCCTGACAAAAATTGCGTAAGCCAAGTGTCATTGTTAAAATAACAATTAGGGAGAAGTTCACAGGCTTTTAGCACTTTTATTGACATTTCAACTAAATGATTATTGACATTCATATTGTATACGATTGTATGGATGTACTTACGTTGTGTATTGTATATTAATCGAGATATTATGGGATTTGATCAAATGGACGACGTCACTTTTATTTTGCTAATGTTAATAGTATTGATTTAAATTTGGAAATGTATTTTTTATTTATTTATGTTTAAAATTACTTTTGCAATCACCGCCCAAGAAAACTTTTTTTTGTGTTAAGATCGGCAGACAGGCTGACGGTCTGTCTACCGATGGTAGGTGGCTACCGTCGCCTATAACACAAGCAACGCCAAAGCTTCTGCAATTGCGCTGCCGACTACAGTAGCATTAAGGATAAGGGACTAAGAGGGATGGCTCTGGCATCCCTTACTCACTCACCGAAACACAACAGCACACGTGCTGTTATATCACGGTGGTCTTCTGTAAGGGGGTGGTTACTGCCGCCAGACGGGCTGCCCAAATGACTGCGAAAACGCAGTGTGCCCTGCCACTACTTTCCAAATCCAGACCAAAGCCAAATTTGAAAAGTAACCTTGCCGGGAATCGAACCTGGGAACCATACAACAGAACATTAAGGCAAGCACCCTAACCACTCATTCAACGGGCTCGTCATTAAACTGAATTTTAAAAACCTAGAAGCAGTTATCTAATTTATTCACACTTACTCACCATCTTCAAGTAAAGTGTTTGACACTTTACTTGAACCGCCAGTTAAAGTCATCTGTAAAAAAACGTACGAATTTCACCATCTTCGAGTAGCCTTTACCTTTATACAAATTTAGTGTACTTTTTTATAATCGCTGAGGTAAATTATCACAACAATTCTTTCGAACAGATCTCAAGAAGCAATTCCTTGTGTCACCAACATCGGTATCAGTGGAAGCTGGTTCTGCTGCATCGCTCCGCTGCTCCCCACCGTCTGGTGCCCCTACACCGAGGGTCTACTGGTTGAAGCATGGGACTCCACTGCAGCAAGATCACAATGTCCTGATATCATCGGAAGGGAATCTCGTCATATCGAGAGCTACTTTACAAGTGAGTGCATTGTTTGTAAACCAATTGCAATGAAACAAACACTAACAGTGTTATTACAAAAAAATATACTAAACTATGTCTCAACACGTGTTTTGTCAAACAGCGTCTAATGACATTTGTATACAATTTCACAGTTTAAACCCTGCCTCAAATAATGTTTAACCTTCGCTATTACAAAATAGTGTTTGTCCTTTGACTTACCAAAACATCGCTAGGTAACCTATAGGCAACCAAATGTTGCTATTTTAAAATTGTAAAATAGCAAATAGTAACAATAAAATAGCAACATTACAAAGCGTTCGTTCAACTTCATTTGGTTCAATCCGAAACGTTCCTTTGTATGCAAATTTGTTATGTGCTAATAGAATATCCTACGCAGAAAATATTTTAAAATTATCTATATATAAATAAAACAGTGACGTGTGTGATTATAAATTAATTATTGCTCTAAATACACCGCCATAAGTATGTTTTGGAACCAAAACTTACGTGTATAATGAGTACATTGTACACATAGAACAGTGATCGGTTGAAAGAATGGAATGTGTTTATCGAGACTTGTCAATCGTCATTACTCATTGTCAAATGAGTATAATATAAATAAAAATTATGGAAAAAAATGGACAATTGCAATATTAAAATAAAAATTCGTGAACATGAAGAAAATTGGGTTCAAGAATAAAAGGTAAAACAACCCGATATTTCATCACACCACTAAATACAACTTGCGAAAATTAGAGACAAACTAACTTTGAGTCTTCGACAAGTATTGACATGTATTTAAATATGAAAAGTATTATTTAAACCGTGCCTAACTCTAACTGCTTAAACACGCTTTTGTAATAAAGTTTTTTTTTAGACACTTGTTCAATGTATGTTTAACTTTTTTGTAATAACACTGTAAATGTATAAAACCTCTGTATAAATTCTTAACACAAAAAGTCGATTTTAGTTAAATGTTTAGTTCACAACTGTGTCAACAGATGGCGTTGGTGCAAAAGGTTAAATCACGCTAACGCTACTACGTTTGTAATAATTATTTGTTACCCATTACAACAAATTCTTATTTAGGTAATAATAAAAAACCTCCTACACCTACATGTGAAACTGATGTTCAAATAATTTTTCCTACTGCCCTTGGGATGCATCATGGCCATGCATATATTGGGCGTACGAGTGCGTACAACCGCATTCAAATCGGTTAAGTCGTTTCTGAGATTAGTGTGCACAAACGCACAGACAGACAAAAATTCTAAAAACTATTTTTTAACCTCGGTAACAACTAATAAGTACAACGTGTACAAATTGTGTTTTTTTTTTTTAAATTAATGTATAGACACGGGTCATTACCGATTTTATTATTACCTATGTATAGAAGGTTTATAACTGTAGATAGGTCCCAGTGCAATTTTTTTTTGTGTAATTAAAGAAATAACATGAAAAATCTGAAATCCTTGGTTTAATTAAATAATTTCTGTGATTATTGAAACAAATAAACCGTGTTTATGAATTAAATAAATTTACTATTCATTTAGTCAATTCTGTGATATTAAATAATTGATTAGAAGCTGAAAATATAATTAGCGCCTTCTATAAAAAGTGGACGTAGAATGATTAAAGATCACCATCGCATTTGAAGCTCCCTAATAAGATCCCTCGCATCTAATACCAAGCCTATCGTCATAATATTATACGACAAGACATTTATTATTTTATGTATTATAAAATAATAAATGAGATATATGTATATACATAACGAGCTTAAGAAACTGTATTTATAAAGAAGAGAAAACAAATATGAGATCTTAATTTTTTTGTTATATTTTAATTTAAAAACCCAAAGGTTTTTAAATTAAAATCTTATTATATTTCAATATTGGCAATATTTACGTAAATTATCCGAGCGAAGACGACTTTTATAAGTTAAAATTTTACACGTAATAGTGTAACAACAAACTTCAAGTGAACGAAAGCTTAGGAAACTTTCAAAAGTCGTTTTAACTTTTATATATACTTTATGTTTTGCCAGTTTTATACAGCTTGGCACACTTCGACAAAAATGTACATTACGTGCGCTACTTCCCAAATATGACAATGAAAAATAAAAAAAGACAACTGTAAAAAAGAGTTCGTTTTCTAGAAATATTTGAACCATCGGCCCAATCGTTGATTGGTTAAGGTGCTTGCTTTAACGCTCCGTCTCAAGGATCTCGGGTTCGATTCCCGGCAGGGCCAACTTTTGAATATGAACATTTCAAAGTTGGCTCAGGTCTGATTCTGGCAAGTAGTGACACAGCACACTGCGAATAAAAATAATTTCGAAATTAAAATCTCTCAAAATGAATACGTACTTGCCACGATGCACTTCATTTGATAAAGAAAAGATATATGTAGTTAAAAACCGGACATTTTTTGTAACTTACACTTTGGAGAATTTGTTAATAAAAGTCTTTCTTAATTTCAATAATTTCCTGCGAATTAGAGCCCATTTCCTTCTCCCCTCCTAATCCCTTATCCTTAATCCTACTGTAGTCGGCAGCACACTTGCCGCAGCTGTGACGTTGCTTGTGTTGGCCCAGTAGCTACCATCTACCATCAAGTGGACCGTCAATCTGTCTGCCGATCTTGACATAAAAAAAGCCTAAATATACATATATGAAACTCCATTTGGGCAGCCCATCTGGCGGCTGTAACCACCCCCTTACAGAAGACCACCGTGAAATAACAGCACGTGTTCTGTTGTGTTTCGGTGAGTGAAGTAAGGGATGTCAGGGCCCATTTCCCTATATCTTCCCAATCCCTTATCCTTAATCCTATTGTAGTCGGCAGCGCACTTGCAGCTGCTTTGGCGTTGCTTGTGTTATAGGCGACGGTAGCCACCTACTATCAAGTGACCTGTCTGCCGATCTTAATAAATTTTTTTTATAAAAAATACACTGATGACCCGATCTCCATAAAAAACTGATTGATATATCTCCTTTACCAGTTAACTTAAGAAACCTCGTTTTTGACGAAGCTTTTTCGATTATTATTTTTTCTGCGACTTTTTCTGCGACTTAGCATTTTTTTTCTGTAATCATTATTTTTCTTATTATAATTCTTTTGTGAATCTAATTCGCAATAAAAAAAAGTGACTTTTACAGCTGGTTCATTTTTAGCCACCCAGAACTGCTGTGGATTTGACCTATTTCGAACACGTGTTACTTAATGTTCGATTAAATGTGTCCGTTGTTTGTGTTCGTGGTAACATTAACGACTCTCTTATTACAGTAACGAGTAATAAGTACTCCATTAAAATTTGATTTCGTAACCGTTGAGACTTAAGATCGGCAATCTCTGCTGAATTGTTTATTTTATTGCATTGAAATCATTCATTATAAAGTGAATTTAGAAATACACAATAATATTAATAATTATTATTATTATTTTAATTTAGGTAGGTTAAAATGATTTGTGAAAATAAATAAATCCCAGCCACAGTCTGCTCTTTAAATATGCAAATATTTAGATAATGTTATACTAAAAAAATTGATATATTCCACAATTACTATTTTAGATTACCAGACAAATATTGTTATTTATACATATAATAAATTAATCTTAAATGAGAGCCGTGTCTGCACATTAAAGATTTAAAAAAAAAAATCTACACATTGTACTTATGTTACCGAGGTAAAAAAAAATAGATTTTTAGAATTTTTGTCTGTTTGTCCGTGCATTAGTGCACGCTAATCTCAGAGTCGTTCAACCGATTTGAATGCGATTTTTACTGATGTAACTCCCATAACATTTAGTGTTTGTTTCATTCCAATCGCTTTACAAACAAAAAAGTTGCACGCTATACCGAATACCACGCGTACGAGCCCATAGGATGAGTGGTTAGGGTGTTTACCTTAACGATCTGTTTTAGGGTTCTCGAGTTCGATTCCCGGCAGGGTCAACTTGGAAAAAGAATTTGAAAAAGCTCTGCCTTGGATTTGGAAAGTAGTAGCACTGCGTTTCAGTCATTTGGGCAACCCGTCTGGCGGCAGTAACCACCTCCTTACCACCGTGAAATAACACGTGTGTAGTTGTGTTTCGATAAGTGAGAAAGGGATGTCAGAGCCCATTTCCCTAACATTTCCCAATTCTACCGTAGTCGGCAGCGCACTTGCAGCACTTAGCTGTGGCGTTGCATTGTGTTATTGCCACCTACCATCAAGTGGACTATCAGCCCGTCTACCGACCTTAATATAAAAAACAACAAAAAGCAAAAGTTTGAAATACCATTGTTATGTTATATGGCAATTTAATAATTTTATTAGTCTCGTTACCAAGCAATCGGAAAATCATATAAGAGGTGCGTATTTACGATTGAATTAATTAAGGGCTTCCCCAAGCGTTCGTATAGGGCGCCAGGAAAGACAGTGTTTGCAATTAAATACATGGCTGCTCGCACCAACTAATTAGTTGACGCCTTGTACCGGAAAGAGGCGATGTAACGTGTTATTTGCGATGCTCTCACAATGCGGGGTTAATTGAATTCTTTCAGGACACGTGTGTGGTCGCTCTGCATGAATATAATTTTATTTATTACTTACAATCCGCGTTAGTAATAATTTCTTACTTTCTGATAATACATTAGTCCTATTTAGTACATTTAAGATGTTCATTATATTTTTTTAAAATAAGTAAATAAATTTTGCTTATTTATTAACCTTATAAACATCATAAAAACACTTAGCTATTTTCTCAGTAATAGACGAGATAAGACATATCAAGTTTAAGCCTTGCAAATGACGATATATGACGAGTCGGCCCCGCAAATGGAAACCTAGTTCGAAACTTATGTTTTAATATCGACTTGATGAGTAAACACAATTCATGTAAGTTTTGCGGTCAGCTTTCGCTTTGACCTTGAGATATGAGAAAAAATAACCGTACGCATGACTATTATTCAAAGTAATATATCTCAAAAACTAATTATGCTAGAGGAATAAAACCAAAGCGAGGCTTTAGGTTACATTACAGAGTATATCATATATATTTTTTAAATTTTTAGAATAACTTTTTGTATAAAAATAAATAAATAAATAAGTAAGTCATAATTTCTTTTGTGTTCTCTGAAAGTTACAATCGCGAAAATAATATATGTTATGCTTCTTTATATGCACTATTACTCATAAAAATTGCGTAAGAAAAAAATTGGTGCAACACTTCGAAAAAACAAATGTGATTCTCGCCTTATAAGGCCCACATCACATTATTTTCGAAGTATTGCACCAACTTGTTTTAGAATATAGGTAATTATGTTCAAGGGTTGGAATAGTCATATTTATCCTGCTAAACCCTTTTTAATAAAACGCCAGATCTATACAAATAATAAAATCGTAAACGAGCCGTGTTTGTACATTAAACATTTTTCAAGAAAAAAAAATACGAAGTTGCGGGCTCAGCTAGTATTTTAATAAAACTGCAGATCATCAATATCTGCAGTTTTATTTTTTGGCACAATTTTATGGCAGGACCATAAAATTGTTGGTCCTGCCTGATTGACTATCAACGCACAGCTAAGACTACTAAGTATTAAAAGTAAGCATCCGCTAAGAAAGAATTTTTGAAAATTTCAACTCCGTACTAAGCCGGGTGCAGATCACCGGTTTAATATATCTATGTATTAGAAACTACGAGTAGTTATATATAAGATCGTGGCACTTTTTAATTAAGAACCAAGATAAATTCACATCTTCCTTTAAAATGTAGAATGAAATTAAACCCGACTCATTTATGTATCGTCCGGCAAGAGCTTTGAAAGCGTACACCGGAACGGACAAAAAGACGAAGTCGCGACAGGGACTCGTGTCGCAATTAATAAATGTCAGTCGCGCTCGACTAATTAGTCGCAGTCGCCGAGATAAAGTAAATAATTTTGCAGTCGTGCGACACGACCGACGCGTCGTCGTCATTGTCCGGCCTGACGCGTTTCAAAGGCACAGCGTTGATTGATTTACTAATGTCGATATCTTTGCTTGTTCACTTCGATAAATATAATTATGTGGGAAGATATGCAATAGATTTAAAACGTGCATTGGATGAATTAGAAACTATTACGGCAATTTTCAACTAGCTGAGACCGCAACTTCGTACGGTATAGCGCGTAACTTTTTTGTTTGTAAAGCGATTGGAATGAAACAAACACTTAATGTTGCAGGAAGATTGCTACAATATTTAAATGAAAACCGCATTCAAATCGGTTGAGCCGTTTCAGAGATTAGCATGCACAAACAAACAGACATATAGACAAAGCGAGCAACAGACAAAAATTCTAAAAACTATTTTTTTGACCTCGATAATAACTACAACGTGTACAAATTTTTTTTTTTTTTTAATCTTTAATGTATGTACAGACAGGGTTCGTTTACGGTTTTATTACTTACTAGCGACCCGCCCCCGGCTTCGCCCGTGGTGCAATTTTTTTTAATATATGAACATTCCCCGTTTATCCCTCTTTCCATTACTGAAAACCGAATTAAAATCGGTCTACCCGTTCACGCGTGATGCCGTGACCAAAGGAAATGGGGATTCATTTTTATATATAGAGAATGTGTATAGGTAAGTACCTAAACTTAAATTAGGTTTCTTTGCTTGGTTGCCACCTGCGTAGGCTGTTATCTCATGATAACGTGTTCTTAATATTTAATGAAAGAATAATAATTCATTTGTAATCACATCTTTTCTTTCGATGTAGGTACATCTGAGATGTACTTTTTTCTGCATTCGTGTGTTAGAAGTAATTTATAAGAGGTGAATGGACGTCGAGAAACAAGTAGAATATACTTTTAGAATTGAAGAGATATGTAGGCCAATTAAAGAACAAGTTCGCACTTTATCTATGGTTTAATACAATCTGAAAACTAAATTAAATACAATGCCCTCTATTTTTGGCCGAATTAATGTAAATTGAGAATAATTCAAATTAAGAAAAACTCACTAACACACTTTTAAAAGTGTACTGCCCATCGAATAACATTATTTTACCATAGATAGAACCATTAATTAAAACTAGCATAGACTAAATGCATAGGTTTGTCCCTAACAATACTTTTACCTAATCTTTATGTAGATTAGGAAGTCTGCTTGAAATTCAGAGTATGGTCTAATATTTGATATATTATCTACTATTTATTGCAGATGGTTATGGTAACTACGACAATGACACAAAATTTACATGGCATGGAATAAAAGAATTTTAATTCTTTCGCCCTTTTATTCACATTTAAGTGAGATCTGGTGTACACTATGAGCAGCTATAGCACAGTATGAGCTGGTATAGAAAAACTAGATATATATATATCTCCGTACAAGTTTTTTTTTTTTTGCAGGATATGGCGAACTACAGTTGCGTCGCAGAAAATATAGCTGTGAAACGGATATCGGAACCAGCCTTATTGACTGTCTATGGTAAGTCTTGAAATAACACAAATACTCAATTTCAAATTTAAGTTGATTTATTTCTTAGATTTCTTTCTTTTATTTCTTTTGTTTTTGGTTTTTTTTTTTTTTTCATTTCTTTTTCTTTCTTATTTAACCTCTGAGACTGTTTAATGTAAATATGTTTGTTGCAATATTAATAATTTATTTCTCTCAGAATTTCAGTGTTAACTCAGTCAAAACAAGTCACAAGTTATAAAAATATATTATTATATGTTCCCAGCTTCGCAAGCTAACATTTTTTTCTGCTTTTTTCTCTTTATCACGCATTCCATTAGTAAAAACCGCATTAAAATCAGTAGGAGTGGTTAAGAAAAGTTAGCAGAGAAACAGAGAGGTGGATAGCGATTTCATTTTATAATACTTACGTATAACACTGTCACTGTCGTCGATAAAGTTACAAAATGTTTTGATATGATTGTTTTTTTATATATGACATTACAATACCTAGTTATTGCTCACCAAATAACAATATTTTTTGTCCAAATTTTAAAGCTATATAGTGACATGTCCATAATCTAATTCTTTAGTCATTTTTATTTCGAAAATTGTCAACTGAAATGAGTAAATACATAGGTGATTAATATTTTATATACTTTTTAAATTTGATTAAAAAATTAAATACTTACTTGCAATACAAAATTATACTATTTAATAAATTATATGTACCTAGTATTGTCGCTGACAGAGCCTTTCACAACAATTTTTGAAATTTGTTTTTACAATTATTAAATTATTTTAATTAAATAATAACTAAATATATTTCAACTCAGAGAATTCGAAAGAGACATCGCAATTGATGAAATATGATCGTATTTTCAGTGATTTTGACCAAGCCATAATATCATTGGGACGCACGAATAAATTCTGTCCAACTGGGCCTTGTCCAAGTATAATAACGTTTCTTCGCATTCGATTCGGTGGCAATCATTTCGCTAGTCGAAGCGCGAACCGCCAATCCCGCTCACGTCCGCCTAACAAGATTTCACGTTTCATTATTTCATATATAATCAGACAACCGACAAATGTTGCGCTATTTAATGCCTATTTCACCCTCACTTATACGTAATAACTATCCTTAGGAGATCAAAGGGCAGGCGCCGATAGCACACAATTATTGCAAGCGCAAGCGCATGGGAGAGTCATTAGAGACGCCAGGCGCGCCCACGCCATCTTGAAAATATGGCGCCTGCTTAACTGATTACAATCAGCACCTCTGACTTTGCACGTCTGAAATCACAGTTTCATAAGCTCGTTGTTCATAAACCCTTGTTAATTGCAACATTGTATTTCCCATATCAAACGAAAAGATCAAATATTGAAAAGAATCTTTTGCTATCTTTAAAAGATAGCATCTTTAATCTTTAAAAGGTGAAAAGTCAGAAAGAAGGTTTACTTGTTGGTAGGCGGCTACAGTCGCCAGACGTGCTGTCCAGTGTATGACGGCGAAACGCACTTTACCCTTTTTTTTTCCTCACCCGACGGAACGTATCGCCCCGCCGGTCTTACCCACTAAAACCGCCTCCATGTTCCACCATCGGCATTGATCGTGAGACCCGGAGTAACAGCGAGGCCTTATCCCCGGGCCCCACACACCGCCATGTCCTTGCGGACCCGCATCTGTCACGGCAAGCCGTGTAACTCCTTCTGTGGTGACCCGCTGGAACATCTGCAGGTCACCACTCTTCACTGCCCGGTGTTGTGCGGGCGGCGCTCTTCCCCATGTCCACCGCCCCCGAGCGAAGCGGCAAAAGCCGCCCATGTTCAACTCTCTGTCGCAGCGAGCAGTCTGCGAGGGGATTCGTGATTGAATCCACCCTTCACCTCTTCTCCGCGGCACAACCATCAGTGGAGTCAGAGGCCGTTTCCACCTTCATCCCCCGGATGACCCCCGCTCGTGTGGCCGCTCATCTCATACGACATTATGGGTGGGCGGCCCACAAGGGTGTCCCCCTGACATTTCCCCAACAATCAAACGCACTTTACCCTGCCACTACTTAAACATCCCATACCAGAGGCTTCTTTGAAAATTTCAATTTAAGGCGTGGACAGAAAAGTGTAATTGTCGTCGCCTAATTCTATTTCTTAAACTAAAATTAAGACTTAGATAAAAATATACAGAGCATAATTATAGACTATATTTAAAAAAGTTTGATTATACAAAAAATAGTAAATTACTGCCCAAAAAAGCTTTCTCGTCACAATAAAAGAAATTTTCAGCGACAACTACATTATTTTTTACTAAAGTTTCAATCGGCTACTTTTATTCCTTTTTTTTCTTATTTTACACAAAATTTAAGAAAAACCTTCCAATTTTAAATCTGTTCGGTTGTGCAATATAACACCTTAATTAATAAGTTATTTTGGTGAAAATTAAGTTCGGTCTGATGTTAGCCCTTCCTTGTTTTAAAGTTATTATTTCATTTTTTATTTTATTTTTTTATTAAAACCCTACTAAAATTATAAATGGGAAAGTTTGTGAGGATGTATGGGTGTTTGTTACTCTTTGATGTAAAAACTGAACGGATTTGGATGAAATTTGGCATAGAGATAGTTTATTACCTGAATTAACATACAGGGAACTTTTTATTCTGCAAAAAAATTGTTACGTTCCCGAGGGATCTTGCAAAAATATAAAAAAATGGGCGCCACTGTCGTCACAGAGATAAAGATGTTTTTCAACGCAGACGAAGTCCCGGGCACCAACTAGTATTAAATAAATACTCTGTCTGTAACCATTTTCCGTCATAATCCAACCACTTTTCTTATTTATCCATCATCAGACTAGCTGTCCATCGATCGATCCTTGATGCTCGAGTTCTTAGCAGTTGATCGTCTTTAGATTATATGGAAGTAGTGATTGGAGATGATTGAAAATTTTACATCTCAAATAGTGGTAAGTGGTAATGAAATAGATGTACACTGGTACATCCACGCAAACTAATTTGCAATATTGAAGGCCTTATGATCTCGACTCCCGAATTCCCCACTAATTGGCTCTGTAACGCCTCGAATTGTTAGCAATTACGTTTATTAGAGGGACTGGGAGTCCTTTGTTGTGCCGATGCCACAGACGGATCTAACACAGCTATGGGAGTTTGTAATGTTGAGGTGTGAATTGGCCAATAAATATACTCTTATTATTATTAACACTATTGTTATTTAACTGTGGGTGTTCTGTTTTAACAGAATAGCTTCATTTGCTATTTCTAAGCAGTATTTTTTTCACTCAAGAAAATTTTCTCAACAATTTTTCTTGGTTTTTTTGTTTTAATAAGGTCGGCAGACAGGCTGACGGTCCACTTGATGGTAGGTGCCTACCGTCGCCACAAGCAACGCTTCAGGTGCTGCAAGTGTGCTGCCGATTACTGTAGGATTAAGGATAAGGGATTGGGAAGGCTCTGGCATCCATTACTCACTCACCGAAACACAAGCTGTTATTTCACGGCAGTCTTCTGTAAGGAACCTCGGGGTCTTCAAAACCAGGGTAAATGGGCATTTACTGGGTAAGCGTGGTCCACCTTCGGCCGCATCTGCACCTCACATCAGGTGAGATAGTGGTCAAGCGCTGCCTTGAATTAATAAAAAAAAAAAAGACCAACTGCGAAACGCAGTATGCCCTACCACTACTTTCCAGACCCAAGAACCAACATGAAAAGTTAATTCCCAAAGTTGACCCAGCCGGGAATCGAGCCCGGGAACCCTTAGAACAGAGCGTTAGGGCAAGCATCTTAACCGCTCATCCAACGAGCTCGTCAAAGTATTAATCGTTCATCCAATTTTTAATTGAGTGATTTATAGAATTTTTTTATCGCTAAAGTGTTGCTATAAACGCAAAACTCGAGAACTACTAGAACAATTCGATTATTTGTTAAAACATTCGAGGAATGTTCGTCTGAAGTGAAACAATTTGATTTTTTTTCCGTACGAAGTGGATGGGTTATTTTAATATTCATTATTTCATTAATAAATAATAATTTTCTCCGAATTTGCATCGGGATTTCTCTATAAAGTATGATAAATCTGTAGCCACCAGCCGAATGTGAAAGCCCTTTTAACATAGCATTAATATGTTAATATCAATCTCCGCGTGTAATGGGGCAATCAATTTTTATTGTGGATAAAGAGAACGCCGAAGTTTAGTCGACGGGTGGTCCGAACAACGCTGACCATGACATGTGATCGTTCATATTTTTAGTTATAAAAATCAATGAATGTTAATTTAGATTAATTTGGGTGAGAGGTTACAGTGATTCTAGTAGACTTACTTGCCAACATGTGATATATATGTATATTACCTACTAGAAGACATTTTAAATATTCAAATTCATTTTTCTATTTAGTTATGTATGTAGGTAGGTGAATATTTCTTAAATTACTCAGCCACTTAAATGAATTCTGTGTCATCATCATCCTGTGTCTCTTCAATACTGGATGTAGGCCTCTCTCAAGGCTCGTCACCACGCACGCTCTTCTGTCCTTCGCACCTAAACGCTTCCCGCGAAGCCTTTCAGGTTATCTTTCCACCTGGCCGCAGGGCGTTCCACGCCGCCATTTCCAATTCGAGGCCTCCATTCAAAAACTCTTCTACCCCATCGGTTATCCGACAGGTGTGACCTTGCCATTGCCTTGATTTTTCGGCGAATTTCAGAATTTCTGATCGTAAACACCAAAAAAACTCTGAACATAGCTCGCTCCATAGCTCGCTGAGCGACTTTAAGCTTGTGGATCAGTCCTGACGTGAGAGACCACGTTTCGGAACCATACGTCATCACTGTCTTCACAGGCTTCCCGCTTTCAGGTCGTCTGTCCACATGGCTGCAGGACACGCCACGCTTTCCAATTCGTGGCCTCCATTCGAGAACTCTTCTACCCCATCGGTTATATGCTCTGCGACATATGTAACATTATGCGACATATATGACATCTACGTTTCGCACGGATTATTTTTTTGGCAAATTATATACACAAACAGCGGCCAAAAAGCTGGGCATCCTAAACAGGTTGAAGCGATGCTTCACACCTGGACAGCTCTTCTCTTTGTACAAGGCACAAGTCCGAACTTGCATGGAGTATTGCTGTCACCTTTGGGATGGATCAGCAAAATACCAATTTGCCGCACTCGACTCGGGGGATCGCAGAGCTAGGAGGCTCATTGGCGACGATATACTAATAAGAACTAAGCTGCAGAGCCTGGCACATAGACGCAAAGTTGCCTGTCAGTGTTTATTCTATAAGATGTACTTCGGAGAGTGTGCTCAAGAACTGCATGAGATCATACCGCCTTCCCCTTCTCGTTTGGCGCTCTGGCCATTAGTGAAAGCTGTATCAAAATCTCTATCAATTTGGATGAAGTTAGCGTAACAGACAGAAACAACAGCGACTTTATTTTATTACATGTATTGAAATAAATATAGATTATGATATAAGGTGGAATCTAATTAATGGTTCGCAAAAACGTTACTCACATAACGGACTGATGAATTCAAAATTCGAACTAATTAAGGCGCGTCATTCATATATTTTTTCGAACACACACTGTGAACCGGCAGCAAAAAAGCACTATTAATAACAATTCTGAAGACCTTGCGACTGTTGGGAGGGTAATTTGAGGAACATGTGCTCAGCCCGTGAATTCTGACACAATTTATAATGTAAAATAATGTAATGACCCGCTATTAGGCGCAATTTAAGAAAGCGTCCGCCATTAGGAAGACGTTCTGGAGGAGGATTAAAAATTACTACGAGGGCATCATTTGTCTAACATGACATGCGATATTTTAATTCAAATTTCACTAGAGAGTCTTACGCTAAAGGGTTCCTAAGAAAAAGGTTTTAGGTGTTATTTATTTAATCTTTATTGCTCATTTTATTTTATTTTTTCTACATGATCTCATGATGATCATAGCGTCATCATAGTTAAAGCGTCATAGCGTAACAATTAGACAAACTCAATTTCGCATTTATTTATAATATTAGTTAAGTTATGCTGTCACTAGATCTGTTTTGATTGAAGCAAACCTTACGTTTAAAACAACTAGTTATAACCCTAAGACCTTATCAAAATAACCTTATAGGCAAATATGATGACATAAAAAGTATAATAATTTGAATAATTAAATGTAAACTTGTAGAACTATAGGTATATTATAGAACTTAAGGGCCGCGGGTCGACGGTGGATCCAGGCTGCTTCTGATCGGTCCTTTTGAAGAATTAGGGGGAGTCTTTGCCCAGCAATGGACGTTCTACAGCTGAGATAATGATTGGTGATGATTATGGAACTATAACGCCGTACACACAGCTGTTAATCTGCATATTTCATACTGTCTTATTAAAAAATAGTTTCGCTTATTAAAAAAAAGCACGTTTTTATTTTCTGAAAATCGCCATTAGATGTTGCTAGGTATACAAAATAAGTACTTCATAACTTTTGAGTTTATAAAGAAAATTTGGAGATATATTTTTACATTAATAACACAGTGGAATAAGTAAGGGATGCCAGAGCCCATTTCCCTATCCCTTCCCAATCCCTTATCCTTAATCCTATTGTAGTCGGCAGCGCACTTACAGCAGCTTTAGCGTTGCTTGTGTTATAGGCGACGGTAGCCACCTACCATCAAGTGGACCGTCAGCTTGTCTGCCGATAAAATAAAAGGTGACAGGCAAGCTGACAGTCTACTGGATTGGTGACACTTCATTGTGGTATGGTCAGTTTACACCAAAACTTGGAGTGGAATTATATATAGATACTCTTTTTACTACACATTTTAAACCTCTAGTAACAGGGTTGTCTTTCGGCAACCATTTAACCAAATAAGAACTATTTGTTTTCACAAAGACCAAAAATAACTGGTATGGAGAGAGCGAAATAGCGAATAACATTCCTATTGTAATCAATCAAAAACTAATGTCAAGCAATGACCATGCGGTTTCTCAGTTTGGTCTAGCAATATAAAAAAGTTAAAAATATACATAATCTAGGGTCAAATTGAACCATACCTTTCAAAACACGCGATTTTGCGTGTCGCCGTTTAACGTCCATACCTCGTCCGCATGCAAAAGATTTCGAAAAATGATATGATATACTGGGGACGCGTAATTTTTGCCCGCAAACCCTACGTTTTATTTTGCTTTTTGTAGACAGACTGATAGGGTTAATTTACTTTGTCTTTTCGATGGTAGTAAAATTTGCCATAATTGTTTTGCAGGAAAACTTAAAAAAAACTCTTTTATCTTTTAATGTATTACCGTTTATATTTAGCAGACATTTTGTTTTTATGTATTGCTACAAATTGCTATACATGCAGATAAGAGAGCTCATTAGATAGGATGCCACCTATGATCTCGTGTAACACGGTTCCCGCAGGATTCAAAGTTGTGCAGAGAACTAATAGTTTAATTACTCAATTACTTTTAATTATAATCTAAGGTAATTTCAAAAGAAGACGCAGTTAATACTAAAATCATTATTCGTGCTCCCATCTATACATATAATAAAATTGTAAACGAGCCGTATCTGCACATTAAAGAATTTTTCAAAAAAAAAAAACTTGTATGTTAAGTACTTTGGTCAAAAAAATAGTTTTTAAATTTTTTGTCTGTTTGTCTGTACGTTTGTGCACGTTTATCTCTGAAACGGCTTAACAGATTTGAATACGGTTTTCACTGGTGTATAGCAGCAAGCTTCCCGCAACATTTAGTGTTTGTTTATTTCCAATCAGTTTACAAACAAAAAAGTTACGCACTTTATGTATCGAATACCACGCGTACGAAGTTCCGTTCTCAACTAACTTTTTTTTCCTTATGAAATTAAAAATAAACCGTTAAGGCATTTTTTTTTTCAATAACGCATTTTCCTTTACATGATGTGTATTATTTATTTAAAACTAGGCTTAGATTTTATATTAATTCCGGTGACTTCTTTCTCTTAGCTCAGCTAGTCTTTCAATAAATTTCACAAATAAAAAGTTGTATTATCCTAAGTTAAATGATCTCCAAAAAAATAAGTGTATGGTATGTGCTAATTCAGACTACTTAAATACCTTAGGGCGCAAGAACAAAGTGGTCCTAAGATGGGTACCTGGCCATATGGGGATCGAAGGCAATGAACTTGCCGACGAATTGGCTCGTGTAGGCGCAAAAGGTAGGCTAATAGGTCCTGAACCCATGTGCGGACTACCAAATAGCCTAGCTCGCTGGACCATATGGAACCAGTGCTTTATTAAATCTTTCAAACGCTGGACTAACCTGCCAGGGTTGAACCATTCCAAAGCGCTCATTAAAGCCTATAGTCGAAACATGACAAATCATGCTATGTCGCTTAGTAGGAGCAATTTGTGTATGCTATCTAGGGCACTAACGGGGCACTGCCGCCTCAATAGGCACCTAAAAGTAATGGGGCTCACTAGTACGGGAGAGTGTCGCTTCTGCCATGAGGCAGAAGAAACACCAATGCATATCCTGTGCGAGTGTGGCCCCCTGATGCACAAGCGCAGTCACATCCTAGGAAGCCACACAATGGCTTGTGAAGATGTGAAGAATGCCTCTATCAAAAAAGTACTACAGTTTCTTAACGAGGTAGGTATAGGTAGAGAGCTTTAGTTCACGTGGCGATCACAATATTCCAGCAATGGACGAAGTGATACTGGTACTCTAGCAGACAGAAATAGCCACAAAGACAAGAATAAAGAATAAAGAATGTGCTAATTCAGGATATGGTTAGTGCTATATCCCGAAATGATATAGCACTCATCAGTAACAAATGTCCAAACATGATGATGTAATAAGCCATAATCCGTAGGTTCGTTCGCGTGACTTGTTTAAAAGTAGACTGTGTCTACCGTAAGGTTCCCAAAATCATTCCACTCTCATCGTGCATCATGCCATCTAGTGAATATGTCTAGTTCGAAAACTAAAATGTGAATTACTCGAATAAAATTTAACCTATGTTTAAATCCAGGATATGAACTATCTGTTAGCCAAGTTTTATTTAAATATGATCACCACATCTTCCCCAACTTAAGCTTAAATCCTCCATCAATTGGCAATTTTCAAATAATTACTAAGTATACAATAATGGAAAAAAGTTAGGTACATAATAATCTTTTAGAGGCTGTGTTACAACGGTTCCTGTGACCCTGCCTACATACTTCAGCCGCCTACGTACTCGTTGGATTTTCGCCGGTAAAAGTCCAGCAACCCTGAGCAAATCAGTAATACTTTTTTCTGTTACAGTGAACGGTGGTTGGAGTTCTTGGGGTCCGTGGACGCAATGCCGCTGCAACGGGAGGATGACCGGTGGTCAAAGGCGCACAAGATCTTGCACCGAACCTCATCCGCTGAACGGTGGTGCTCCTTGCCAAGGCCAGGGCGTCCAGAGAACTGCAGACTGTGTGCCTTGTCAAAATGGTGAGAATACTGTCTTTTCTTGATGTTCGCTCCTAACTTACAATTGTCAAATGCCAGCTTAGAGACGGCGCTGACTGACGCCATGGCACAGCATGGGACAGCCAATAATATGTTCCTAAGCGTATTCTTTTTAACCTTATTGCAATGATTTTAGCAGTCACGCCCCTTTATTTCAATACCAAGAGGCCATAGCGTTCCACGGAATGCCGAAGCATGCCATGGGACGTTATTAAATATAAAATAATACATATTTATTATTATTTTAATTATTATTATTTTATTATTTTAATTAGATATGCAGAAATATAAAATAATGAAACATTTATAGAAGGGGCAAGACGTGTCAATAGGGGATCGGACAGTAATCAGATTAAAATCTAAAATGTAGTTAGAAAGAAAATATATATTTTTTTACGATTACTTATCGAATAATAATTTAATATAATTCATTTAAATATTTTTAAATGAAGAAATAAAATTTTATTATTTACAATATTTTTAATCTATACCGAAACACCAATCACAGTGCGTTACGTCATTTGTGGACAATCATTGTCTTATGCCAATGCAGCTGTTTTGTTATGATATGACCACAAATGACGTTACGCGCTCTCAGATGAACTATCGTGGCGTTTTGGCGGCATTTTCAAACAAACAATATTAAAATATGATTTTGAGTACCTAAAAGGCTATAAATAAATAAAATATATAGTATTTTTTATGGGAATAAATATCCATGAAGATTAATTTAAAACACTTTCTGAAAATTTATCCGATCCCCTATTATGAATTACTTACTTCTGTATGGTATCTCTTCGAAAGGATTTTATAGCTGCAGAAAAATGGGATATTGGAATCTGTGCTTTTGATAGATGTTGAGAAAATGATTCCATTTCACATATATTTTGTGAAAAAATATATGTCTTACCTTGCCGTGGCATGCTGTTAGTCAAGTCAGCGCCGGACCGTAGGTTCTAGCAATTAAGAAAATTACAAATGGTAATGGACATGTGGAGGCTGTAATACTCGATATAAATTATAAACACTAAGTGACACGTTTTAAATCTTTGTTTGTTTAGTTTATTGCATTAACAAGTCTTATAACACACTGGAAATTACAGAAATATTATGTGGTTACCTAAAAGCCTCTGTCTCAATTTTATAGGTGCAAACGACACCAAACTTTAAACTTGCATCAATTCAATTCAATTTCCTACGAGACAAATAGAGCTTACGAAGCAGCACACTGTGATATGTATTGCGTCAAGTCTATTGCGTCTAAAGAAATTCTCTCGCTGATGTTATGCATTGACAAATTAGTTTCAGTGGATTTTACTTTAAGATTCAATATTAATAACATAAAATAAAAATTATGTAAAGATCGTCAAACAAGCTGACGGTCGACTTGATGGTAAGTGACTACCGTCGCCTATTAACACAAGCAAAGCTACAGGTGCTTTAAGTTATCTGCCGATCGTATAGTAGGATTTGGAAGGGATAGTGAAAACTACCTGACTTCAAATGTAATCTTCTTATATATAAAAATGAATCCCCATTTCCCTTGGTCACGGCATCACGCGTGAACGGGTAGACCGATTTTGATTCGGATTTCACTAATGGAAAGA
The DNA here is from genome assembly GCA_910589475.2 of Bembecia ichneumoniformis. Lineage (NCBI taxonomy): Eukaryota > Metazoa > Arthropoda > Insecta > Lepidoptera > Sesiidae > Bembecia > Bembecia ichneumoniformis. The sequence continues at coordinate 18,408,469 of OU342525.1, read as the reverse complement.
GGGACAAACGGGGAATGTTCATATATATAAAAATTGCATCCCGGGCGAAGCCGGGGGTGGGCCGCTAGTTAGCTATAATTAATAATTAACTTAAATAAATATATAAATCCTGTTCTTGTGCAACTCCAATAACTATCACACTAGTAAGTATGACTATAGTATAGTAATCAGACGAAAATTTATTTTTATAATAATTTTCTCTGAAGACTAATTTATTGTAAACAGTGTTGTTTCTGTGAGTTTAATTTCCGTGATTTTGCAGGAATAAAAACATACCTACTCTATCAAATTACAATAAATTAATACATTACTTACGATTTTTAAATATACATTTTTTTGTAGAAATCACATTTAAACTAAAAAAATATGTTTTATTTATTTTATTCCAACAACCGATAATATTTGTGTATGTTGTAAGAAAAAACTTTAATTATATAAGCATATACATGTGACTATGCGTATAATATGGGAAATATACAAATTTTGTATAATAACAGATTAGTAAAGGGTAAAATTCTTTTTGTTTTTAATGCTGATCTTGAAGATGGATACATGGATTTGACAGCGTACGATAATACACAACAGTTATTGATTGGTAAGTGTTAGGTTTGTTTATACCTAAATTAATTATCTCTTCATTATTTAAGTAAAACATACCTACTTATTTAAAAATCATCATCTTTTATTATACGAATGTCATCATGGCGTTAAATGCATTTTTAAAATTTGAAACTATTTTCTATGGTTTTTAGAAGACAATGTTTAAAACTAAGCAATACTTAAAACACACAATAATAATAATCAAAAGTATTAGATAGAAAATAAAGGCTTTATGAACAATTTTGAAGTCTTAAGTTCCTCTTACTTGTACGCTCTGTGACTTGTGAGAAATGTCATATATTGTAAATTTAAACATGTCATAAAGAGCACGTGTCCTAAGACTATAATATATCAAAATCACCTATTTTCATTTAAAACTATAAAACGTGGTCGTTTAATTCTAAACTCCGCATAAAGAGTTACATCAAAGGAACATAAGTGTTTCATAGCGACATTAAAGTAAATGCGGCAAACATTTGTTTGAACATTCAGACATACGGTTGCGGAGTTCTTACAGCTAACTCGCTAACAAAATACCGATTACTAGAAGCAACCTAATAAAGGTTGTAATTTTATTGGCTTATACATCGGTACTATATGTACACGGCTCGGCTTGTTTTTGTATTTAGAATTTTGATATCAAGTTTCAAAACCGCTATAAAAATTTATTAATTTTACAGTCCATATTTTCAAAATTAAATTATGTCTTTAAGTATAGTTATAGTTAAATTAAGTTACTGGTTTAAACTATCGGTTATATGAGGAATAATCTTTTCAATTGATTAATCCTGCAATAATAAATATATTATTAATGTTACAGATATAATAATAATAATTGTTTTGCTATGAACAGCACTTTCGTTTTTATTTATGTCTCTAATTTTATTTTATTTAAGTAAATGTTAAATTAAACAAATTTTAAGAACTTCTTAAGATATGTACATATAAATTCATTGATATGTATATAAAAATTATACATATCAATGAATTTTTGTAGAGACAACAATTTTTTTATGTACTTATATAAAACGCATGTGCTGTATTTAGCTTTCAAATTTTGTAAAAAAAAAAAAAAGTTCATGTATTTTACATTTATATTTCCATTGTTTGTAATTTGAATCGTCAATAAATTTCTTTTCTTTTCATTAATATTTCGTTTTTAAACACGAGGTCAACATGTGCGAGCTTTTCTAAGAAGGCAGACGATAAAGTCATTGCTTGATGCTGAACGCGTCTGTGTGTAACAAATAAATAAACTAGACCAACCGGGTAGACAATAAAATGCAATCAACTCTGGTTGTTTTAAACTGTGAGTTAGTGGATTAGTACAACTCGCTAATTGGTAACACATGTTCGCTCAGCTTGGGGCCATGTGACGTCAGATCGTTTACGTCGTACCTTAAAACCCACTTTAAAGTTCAATCAATTATTTGAATATTGAGTGAGTATCGTATGACACAATAAATTTTTATTTTACAAAGTTAAAAAAATTATAAAATTGAAAGGCGATCTCGTTACATAGTTTTATTACTTCTGGTGATATTTTTTACTACCCTATCTAATATTATAAACAGAAAAGATTTGTATCTGTGTAATGAATAAACTCGAAGAATGGACTGATTTTAAAAATTCTTTCACCTACAGAAAGCTACATTATCAACGATAATAGATAATAGTATTTTATAATGAGTGGCGGATAGTAGTCAATAAAATTGAATCGTTGTTTAATTTTATAATCTGTCTTTTCCATTAATATAATATGTAAGTATATTAAAAAAATTAGAAGATATTCAGTTAGGGTTAACGTCTAACACATTTAGATGGAGTTTAAGATACAGATAGATCATATACTGGATTAAACACAAATGAAGGTATATGATGTACGAGCAATGTTTGATCGCGACTTATGATATCTTTATTACCGGTAATGCGATTCCGTGGCGCAAGAGAAGTTAGTAAGAACTTAGTAAATTATATAAAACTGGCGGTTGCACGTGACTTCGTCCGAGTTGAATAATAAAAAATATAACACCTCAGAAAATAGTAGCCTATTATGTTACTTGCTGATAATAGCTTTTCTATAGGGAAAAGAATTTTTAAAATCGGTCCAGTAGTCTTTGAGTTTATTCATTAAAACCATACATTTGTATGGAGGGGTGGGTGAAGGGGGAAATTGGGGGGCGAGTAGCCTATGTTACTAGCTGATAACGTAGCTTTCTATCGGTGAAAGAATTTTGAAAATCGGTCCAGTAGTTTTTGAGTTTATTCTTTACAAACATACAAAAATACAATATATACAAATCTTTTCTCTTTATAATATTAGTAGAGATAAATAACACTTCTATTAAAATAACTAAATTAGTTTTTGTTAACTATAATCATTAGGGAAATGTTACTCTTATAACATTATTCAAATTATTTTAATTTACTAACATATTTTTGTTTAAATGTAATATTTAAATTTGAAAAAAAAAATTATGACACAAGTACTTAACTGTTTCTAAAAATAACTTTTAAATAATAAGCGACTAAAACAATATAATTTATTCGGCTTTATCTCGGAAAATATCTTTGGAACGACTTCCGTGAGTTCACACGAGTGTATTTTAAACATTTTTGGTCGTAACATCGCGACACTGTACCGCAATTACATTAAATTTATTAACGTACATGTGTCCACACACTTCGGAGTACGCGATAACGTTTCGATGTTGGTAACAACATCTTGCCTATATAATATGCTTCTTCAATCTTAGTAAGTATTTTCTCTTTCAGATATAATTCAATATTCAAATAATTACCTCTGAATATGCATTAATTCTATAAACTTTATTGGAGTTTACTCCTTGTGGCCCCCGGTGTTGAAATTTTATGAGTAAAATTTTATTAATACAAGCGTTAACTAAAAAGCGTTACCTTATTTGTCACTTTGACATTTGTGCGACAGTTGACGTGACGCATGTATTTTTGTTCCCTAATTCTATTGTAGTATAAGTGTAGTGGCAGGGCACACTGCGTTTTCGCAGTCATTTGGACAACCCGTCTGGCGGCAATAACCACCCCCTTACAGAAGACCACCGTGAAATAACAGCACGTGTGCTGTTGTGTTTCGGTGAGTGAGTAAGGGATGCCAGAGCCCATTTCCCAATCCACTCCTAATCCCTTATCCTTAATCCTACTGCAGTCGGCAGCGCACTTGCAGCAGCTTCGGCGTTGCTTGTGTTATAGGCGACGGTAGCCACCTACCATCAAGTGGACCGTATGCCTGTCTGCCGACCTTAACATAAAAAAAAGCATCACCAGGGGTATTTTTAAGCATTTTTAAGCAAGTTTTAAGGCCATTTTCATATCCAGTTTGGCAGCGCACTTTGGTGTTGCTTGTGTTACAGGCGACGGTGGCTTATAACACAAACACCGTAAGTGGACCGTCAGCCTGTCTGCCGATCTTAACATAAAAAAATGCAAAAAAAATGCATGTTAAAATATTTTAAATTAAATTATTTTTATATTTATAATTCCAAAGGTGCGTGTTAAATATACGTAACCGACTGTACTTGACGCCATAAAAAGTTTCAAAAAGAATACATTACTGTGTAAAATGTGAAAGTCCTTTATGTCGTTGTTCCTCTAACGAACCTCGACTGATTTATGTGTGTGCGCATTAATTAATAAGAAATGTTACAAACTCACACACGCGCAGCGAGTTTAGTATGCGTACTCTACACCCACACTCCGGTGTAAAGGGAGAAACGCTTGTGTGGTCCGAGTTATAAGAAATTGTACCTCGTATTTGTTTTAATTTTTTTTATTTTATTTCATTATTATTTAATTATTTTTATTAGTTATTTAAAATTTTATTTGTTAAATGTTCCCGGTGTTACAAGTAGAAGGATGTTCATATAAATTTATTTATTTTTACAATATTTTTTTAAATCATAATTTTCGTATTATCTAAAGTGTGGAACAGAAAGCAAGTTTTCAAATATTTTTGTATACCAATAGCAAACTTTTAACAACGTTGAAATATTGTAGCAAAAAATAAATTAAATTTTGTTGGGTAAAATTTTGATAAATTTAATTTATTATTTTTTGTATAATTCAAAATTCAGCATCAAATTTAAAAATAAAACTTATTCGCATATTAATTTTCTTGTCTTGTAACTAAGTAGTGGTAGGGCACACTGCGTTTCGCAGTCATTTGGGCAGCCCGCCTGGCGGCAATGATCAACCCCTTACAGAAGACCACCGTGAAATAACAGCATATATACGTGCTGTTGTGTTTCGGTGAGTGAGTAAGGGATGCCAGAGCCCATTTCCTTATCCCCTCCTAATCCCTTATCCTTAATCCTACTGTAGTCGGCAGCGCACTTGCAGCACCTGTAGCGTTGCTTGTGTTATAGGCGACGGTAGCCACCTACCATCAAGTGGACCGTCAGCCTGTCTGTCGATATAACATAAAAAAAATAACTGTTTCTGAAGACAATTTACTAAATTATAAATTACCTAAATGTTTCATGGACTATAATAATATATTTTAATTTAACAATATTTTTAATTACAAGATTTAATAAAGGCAATTAAATAATAACAACGTATTAATTAAAAAGGAAATAAAAAAAATTGTGAACTGAAAATATTTATTTAAATTATGTAAATAATATTTTTAATCTGCAAAGATTAGAATTACTTGTTTCAAATGTAACAATGAAAATGTATCTAAACTAAAGGAGCTAAAACTATGTTAAAAATTAATGTTTAAATCATGTGACATGGACCACAAGCAATCGCAGTATGAACACAAGCGTTCCTATTATTTCTTTTGTAAAAAACATGTGATTTATGCCCAACTTGCATGTAAGGGCAGTTACGGGCATCTCCCGATGTAGTTTAATTTCAATTTATAGAACTTATTTCACGTTCCATTTTGAGTTATTAATAGTTGCAGCAATTAATAACGGACGCGTACCAAGTGCCTTTAATTTATTTAGTATGTTAACGTGTTGTCCAATTTGACCTGAACATTTGAAAACCCTTTAGTAGTGCGTCATCCATTTTAACTTTATTTAAGATCAGTCAAATAATTTATGTGTGCCGAGTATCCCGAAACAAGAACTTTTTTATGATAATTTCAGGCAGACGGTTTGTCGATGATAATGTGCTGTCAACCCTAAAATAATATAGGATAACCGACAAAGAGGGTCAGAATACAGGATGCCCAGAGCCTCTGGCATCCTCTGGCATCCTGTATTGACTCACGGAAACACAAGCACGTATACTATTTTCACATTGCTCTTTTGTAAGAGGACGGTTACTGCAACCTGACGAGCTGAACAGTTATGATTTTTTTTATTTTTTTTATTTATTAATACAATAGTGTTTCATTTGACTTAACATTGGTGTAAACAAAAACTCATTAGAGTTTTACCGTACACCATGTGCCGATTACAGAACATTTAAATAAACCTTCAGTTGACGCCCAACGTACACTTTAAGATACTTTAAGACTTTAATATATTATTTTGTGTCATATTCTGAATTGAAATATCTTACAATAATAATTAGTATTACTTTTTTATAACTATTTTTGTATTGTTGTTAAAATTATATTTATCTGTAGTTAATTGTAAATAGTATTGTTTAAGCTTAAATATGATGTTTTTGGGAGTTTGTGGAATGCATTATCATACCTGACGGTGTGATTTTAGGTTTAGAATTTTAGGACAAAATTTTAGGTTCAGCAGTTTCGGAGATAAGGGGGAGGAATGGTCAATTTTCGTCTATTTTCTTGAAGAACTTGGAAACTATTTATTTTAAAATTACAAAAAAATACATTTAAGATCTTCACAACAAGACCTTCCATTTGATATGTCACACGATGCAGTTTTCAATTTATTTTTTTAATTTTCCACCTTCCCCCAAAAAATTACCTCCCATATACAGATTTCATCTATTCACGTCACTCCTCTGCGTTTGGGTCACAGAAATTGATATGTTTACCAAATTTCAACTTAATCGGTCTAGTAGATTCGGAGATAAATGACTGTGACGAACGGACGGACGGACCCACGAGTGATCCTATAAGCGTTCCGTTTTTTTAATCGGACGTACGGAACCCTAAAAAACATTAAATGATGGAATAAAAACTATCATTCATTATATCTATTTTTCTTCGATATCTCATTAAGGAATTGGTAAATTCCACTAACGAGAAAATCCTGGTCTTTTAGATCAACAAAAATGTCCGATTTCATTTGTTCACTGTGTTTGTCATAAATTGTGTATTAAAATAGAAATTATTACACTTATTGTAGCACTTCCCGGCCGCTGGGGTTCCTGGTCAGAATGGTCCGTCTGCGGAGCGGATTGCCGACAAACTAGACGAAGATCTTGCACTGGTGATACTCCTTGTTCAGGAGCCCATGTGCAACATGCAGACTGCGTTGGAGACTACTGCGGAGTTCATGGGGGTAAGATATGAACCACTATGGTTGAAGTTAGTTAGACTCTGTTTGCGAGATTCTGTAGATGATTTATATATCTATATAGCAACAGACCTTATGTTTCCAACTAGCAGATCAATATAGGTACCTACTTTAATAGTAAACTTAGACAAAGAATCAGTGTTAGAAAAGTAAGACAAATGCTTGGCCGGTTTAGGCTCAATCTTGCAAGCCTAATCAATGAAGTCTAAATAATGAACACCAACTTTAAGGGTAAGGAAATTACAAATTCTCTAAGAAATTTGTAGCAATCAACTTACTAACTGAGTGATATACACCCGCAAAAAGAAACAGTGGAGAAAAAAAGAAAAAGAAAGAATACAAAGTTTGAGGATGTAATTTGAATTCAGTTTAACGACAAACTATTTATTTATTTATTTTTTGATATTTTTTGCATTATGTATACTAATTCCAATATTAATTAATATTAGCAACTCAATAGAAATAATGAAACACATTAATTTCAAAAAAAGGTTAGAATTATGTTAATATAAATATTTTTTTTAATGTTATTTCTTTTTCGTTAAGAAAATAATTATTAAAAAGTTCAATAAAATAGTGGAAAATTCAAAATACTTCAAATTCAAAGCTATTGGTCAGATCGAATGTGACGTCAAAGTATAATGACAGTGTCAACAAGCGCGTAGTTGTTTGATTTGGGATTTTTTAACATTTGATTGTAATTGTAGAGTGTGACGTCACAAATAGCCCTACAAAATGGCGGGTGTAAGTGCCCGTAGCTGTTAGTTAAGTTTACCATTTTATTATTACTAAATTTTAGTTTATCAAAATTTAATTTAGTTTTTTTAATTTACTTATCAAAAATATGTTGTGTATCATAGATAGTAATTATTATCTTAAATTATTTTATAATATATTAAAAACAATTTAAGATATTTATTTTATAATTTAAGATATTTATTTAATAATTAAGGAGTTATTTTTGTACTGTAAATGAATTTTTAACACATTGTTATCTTTTTGAATAAGAATATATGTATACCTACCATATATTCTTCTTACAGTAACGATAATTATTAATTAGTACTTTATATTTATTTATTAGTTTAAGTATTTAATACACCAACAGCTTAATATAACACAAGAATTTAATTATTTTGGTAACTACATTAACATAATAGATACAGATTGATTATGCAAGCCAATTATAGGTGTCACAACAATAAACAAAACCCAGATTAAAATTAAAAATTACAGATAAAAATTAATAATAACTGGGCTACAATGAATATTATAATTATGACAAATACAAAAAGGCATGTTAATGATGAAATCATTATAGCATAGACAAAGTGAGCGGAACTAATTATAGTTTGTACTAGATACTTATAAGCGATGTTTCATGCATATATCAGTATAATAATATTTCTATTAATGAACGCATATAATAGATCTTGATTTTTTCATACAAATGTCGAAGCAAAGGCATTCTTTGATTTTTTTAAGTTATAGTGCAAGCTAAGCCATCAGTTGAATCCAAAATAAACAGCAATATAGAATGATAGCAAAAAAACATAGTGTCAGAGTAGATATTTTATACACCTATAATAAAGAAAAAATAAAAAACCTCTCTTCATCTCTATCTTAACGCTAAAGTGTAAGGGAGACGAAACGAGTTATTTTAAAATAGGACACGAAAATTAAATGAATATTTATTACCTGTGTTTGAGCTAGGCGTTGATTCTACTTGCGGTATTTAGTTTTGGAGAGGAGACTTCTTGAATTGTGAATTTTTGTAATAAAAAACGATATAGCTTTTACGAACGACGTGTTATAATTTCTTTTTTGGTACAAATTCTATCAAAGTGGGTAGATGAAATGAGTGGTGACATTATAGTATAAGTCTTCGGTTCATAGATGTCGCTGTGTGTGGGTTTCATACTGAACATGCCCCCGGCCTTGAAAGGACAGTCTTTCAAGAAGAATGGTTGTCCTCGCTGCTATTCAAAAGTGGTCGTGCTGTGACACCAAGGGACAGATTTTGGTGTATGCGCGTCTCACGATGCCGGATGTAGTTTGAATGTCCGCTACTCTTGAAACGCCATCCCTTCCCGGTATCGTGTTGACTATGCGACCCAAATGCCATTTAAGAGGAGGGAGGTTGTCATCCTTTATTAGAACCATCGTATTTAGCGGCAAGTCTTCACAATTGACCCTCCATTTGGATCGCGTTTGTAGCTCGGAAATATATTCTTTGGCCCAGCGCTGCCAAAAATGTTGTCTTATTTTTTCCACCATCTGGTACCGGTTTAACCGATGCACAGGAGTCTGCTGAAGATCCTCTGTGGCAGGCGACGTCAGGGCACGGCCGACCAGGAAGTGTCCAGGCGTCAAAGGAAGATAATCGTGTGGATCCGCCGACATTGGGGACAATGGTCGTGAATTTAGAACACCTTCAATCTGCGTTAACACGGTGCTGAACTCTTCAAAAGTGAGATGAGCGTTTCCCACAACACGGCGAAGATGAAACTTGCACGACTTTACTCCAGCCTCCCAAATAGAACCAAAATGGGGAGAATATGGAGGAATAAAACGAAATTTAATGTTCTCAGTAGTAGCGTAATTGACAATATCTTTACTACATCTTGCTAGGAAATTGGCAAACTCATGCATTAGACCTACAAAGTTCTTCCCGTTGTCAGAAAAAATCTCAGCGGGCTTTCCGCGTCGAGCTATGAAGCGTTTAAGAGCAAGAAGGTAGGAGCCAGTAGATAGATCACTCACGAGCTCTAAATGAATAGCCCGCGTGACGAAACAAACGAATAAACAAACGTAGGCTTTAATCGTTCGAGCTCCCCTGCCTTTGCGGTTTAATATGAAGACCGGGCCGGCGTAATCTACGCCACTGGTATAAAAGGGAAATGTAGGCGTAATTCTCTCCTCAGGTAGGTTACCCATCAGCGGAGTTAGGGTTTTCCCTCTCAATCGTTTACAAAGCACACAATCATAAAAAACCTTTCGTGCGAGATTCCTACCACCTATCGGCCACCAAGTGTTACGTAATTCGAACAGTAGCGCTTGTGGTGCGGCATGTAGAAGTTTTCTATGTTCATGGCGAAATAATAAGAGCGTGAAGTAATGTTTACTAGTTATCAAAATTGGATGTTTCTTGTGAAATGAAAATTCTTGCGAGTAACCAATGCGACCGCCGACTCGAATGACGTGGTCGTCATCGATAAATAAATTTAACTTACTTAATTTGTGTTTAGGTTTAAGTGTGTGTTTATCAACTAATAGCTGGTACTCATTTGGGAAAGATTCCAACTGAACCAGCCTAGTTAATAAGTTGGTTGATTCTCTCAGTTCCTCGACATCGATGTTACCCGTACGCTTGTTGTTTTTATTGCGCGTATTATGAATAAATCTTAAAACATAACAAGTTGCGCGTATCATGCGCGAGAACTGTGAGAATCGTTCAAATGGGAACAGTGTTATAGGTTCGATGCTAGCGGCAAGTGTGAAATTCACGTTAGGTTTAATTTCAGGCAATATATCATGCGCGTCTTCAGGGCTCGGAACCTGAGATATATTTTTGCTATTGAAATTCGCGTCCAGCAGAAAACCAGGGCCCGACCACCACAAGCTAGAACTAGCTAAGTCTGTCAGGTTGGTACCGCGTGAAACCAAATCAGCTGGATTCTCCCTGCCGCTAACGTGTCGCCATGAGAATCCTTTAGTGAGCTCGTGTATCTCGGTAACCCGGTTCTGAACGAATGCCTTTAAAAGATTGGGTGGCATACGTAACCATCCTAGTACAATTGTCGAATCTGACCAAAACACGACATCATCGAATTTACAATGAATGCTGTTTATTACTTTATCATATAATTTAGCGCCTAAAAGTGCACCACATAACTCCAGCCGCGGTATGGACAAAGGTTTTAAAGGCGATACTTTCCCCTTTGAACATAATAAACGTGATGATACTTGCAATTTATCATTAATTGCGCGAATATAAATGCAAGTACCGTACGCAACCTGTGACGCGTCCGTAAATATGTGTAATTCTATGCGCGTATAGTTGTTAATGCCAATTACACAACGCGGCACACGCAGTGTACTTAAAACAGCTGATAACGACTCGGCAAACTGAGTCCAGGCGCGCGTGACGTCGGAAGGGACTTTGTCGTCCCAGTCGAGTTTGAGCAGCCACAGACGTTGCAGTAAGACCTTCGCCTGCATTATAGTTGGACTTAGAAACCCAATGGGATCATATATTTGTGACACATGAAATAAGATGCTGCGTTTAGTTACATTTTCATTATTATTTATTAAATTTAAATTATATTGCGAATTAAAATAAAACTGATCTGAATAATTATTCCATCCTATACCTAAAGTTTTTGAATTGCAGTCTTTATCGAACGTACGCTGCGTTTGCGCATCAAATTGTTTATGTTTATTCAACTGAGATTCTAATGGTGACTCATCAAAGTTGTACACCCACTTGCGCAGCGGGAAACAATCTAACTGCAATGTTCGCGCGGTTTCTATGCACAACCGTAATAATTCGAATTGATCATGTGACCCAGTCATCATGTCGTCAACATAAAAATCTTCGTTAATTATTCTTTTAACGTCATGGTCAGTGCATTCTGTGGCCAATTGTTTTAAGCAACGTACACTTAAGAAGGGCGCAGAAGCCGTGCCATAAGTAACTCGATTTAAACGATAAACACTGATCGGCAGTTCGGGGCTGTCGCGCCAAAGAATTAATTGAAGGTCACGTTGCTGTTCAGCAATTAGGACTTGGCGGTACATCTTGGCCACATCCGCACAGGCTACGTATCGATGCTGCCTAAAACGTAAAAGAATAGATAACAAATCACCTTGAATAGCGGGACCCACCATCTGAAGGTCATTAAGTGACGTGCCAGACGCGGATGCTACGCTGCCATCGAAAACAACGCGAAGTTTCGTGGTGGTGCTGTGCTCGCGAAGCACACCGTGGTGGGGCAAAATAAAATGTGGTGAGCCATATGATGAAATTTTACTCATGTGTCCTAAATCTTCATACTCGTGAATAAAGTCCGTGTACATTTTTTTATAGGTTTCTGAACGCTGCAACCGTTTTTCCAGCGCCAGAAAACGCCGTTCAGCTTGAGGATACGTTTCTCCTAACACCTCGGGTGACTGCTTGAGTGGCATGGTGACACAGAACCTTCCGTCGCCGTTGCGCGTGGTGGTGCGAACGAAATGCTCCTCACAAGCCTTCTCCTCGTCAGTCAAAGCGTTCCGAGCCGTGGGCAACTCCTCAATCTCCCAGAACCGTCGTAACAATGAATCTATTGTGTGCGTGAAGTTACACTGGATGTGGCCTTCAATGCGTGCGTTTATATTGATAGGACCTGATATTATCCAGCCTAGTTTAGTATTTAGCAAGTAAGGTCCATTATGCAACCTTATCTTACCCTGCGTAAGTAGATCCCAAAACTTATCGGCTCCTATTAGTATGTCGATGTTTTGAAAATCAAGAAATTGCGGATCGGCCAATTGTATATTATCTGGAATACAGAAACTTGCGCGATTTTCATATACAATTGGCATAGTAGCGGTTATTTGCGGTAAAACAAAACAACGTAAGTTGGTTGTGTAGGTATTAATGCGCGATTTTATCTGTACATCACAGAGTTGGGTACACTGTGTCACAAAATTACCTACACCTCGTATTTCGTGAGTTGACTGTACCAACGGTGCGCCTAATAGCTCAGAAAATGATTCTGTCATAAAGCATCTTTGACTGCCGTTGTCAAGTAGTGCGCGTGCGATGTGATAGTTATTTTTACTATCGGCTACTTCAACAAGGGCAGTTGATAACAGAACCGGTTTAATGAGCGATCGGTGTGTGCGTTGCGATGCACTGGTATGATAGTGTGCGTTGATAGACACGGCTGAGGTGGACGCCGCGTGGCCTGAGGTACTTAGCGGGGCGGGGGTGCGAATGCAATCGTCGCTCGGAGGATGAATAATAGTATTGTGTTTTCTATTGCACCTCCGGCACGGACCTAACACGCATGACTGCACACCATGTCCCGCACGTAAACAATTCTCACATAGGTTATTATTTTTTATAAAATTTAATTTAGATTCATAATCGATCTCAAGAAACTTGACACAGGAATAAAGTGGATGATTCATTTTACACATTGAACATGCGAATTTCGATGTGTGTTGTGAGTTATTTGTTTTTTTATTATTGGTGGAAACATTACAGTGTACTTTGTTGTTAATACTAGAAGCGGTGACATGTTTTTTGTTAACTTCGTATTTATCGCGGGAACTCGTACTTTGTGACGCCTGCAATGTTTCCAGCATGTCAGCACGGTTTTTTAGAAATTGCAGTAAATCATCCAGTTTAATTTTGATTTCAGAATCGTTGCCCGTGACACTATTTTTATATTGTTCCCACTCGCGTTCGGTAGTCCTATCGAGCTTCGAAACTAAAATGTAAATAATTAATGTATCCCAAGATGAAATAGGTTCACCGAGAATTTTTAATGAGCGTAAATTTTTAAGTGTAGTGTCAATTAATTTTCTAATAAATATGTGGGATTCCTTAGGCAAAGATTGCATTGAAAATAGTGCTTTAACATGATTGTGTATCAATAACCTGTTATTGTTGTATCGATTAAGAAGGAGTTCCCATGCCACTGAGTAGTTACTCGTTGTTAGTTCGAGCGCGTCTATAACTAACAATGCACTCCCTGATAATGATGATTTTAGGTAATGGAACTTTTGAATGTCACACAGGTCGTTCGAATTGTGAACAAGTGATATATAAGTATCCCTGAAGGCAAGCCAGTTATCATACGAACCGTCAAAAGCAGGCAAAGATATTGTAGGCAGTTTAATCGCGTTTATTGTTTTTTGCAAACCTGAGGAGCTCTGAGTGATCTCGCCACTGTTAAGTATGGACTCGGCCAGAGCCAGTGCACCGTAGTAACTATCCTCAAACTGATCTCGCTGCAATAGCTGATCGTCGAGATTCGATTCAAAGACTTTTGTTTCAATTTGGGTTTGAAGATCGTTAAATTCGGTGTACAGGCTCGTTGCTCCTTGAACACGTAACTTTAAATTAATTAAACAGGAAGCATTTAAAGTGCTTAAATTATCACTACAACTTTGAAGATGGTTTGCGAACTTTGTGAGTCTAGCTTTGATAATTCCGCGTTTTTTTGTTAATTCACGAACAACTAGCTCGTTTTCTTCGTCACAAATGGGTCTAGTTGGAGATCTACTGCGCGATTTGTTCTCAACTACGGTATCTAGCCCCATTTTGGTTATAGTGAAAGCTGGAGTACTCACGTGCGGATTTTAAGTCTGAAGAAAATACAGCTCGTACTAGCGGCGACAACAGCTTTTAGCGGTCACTGGGATAACTCATCACGGTCGTTCACTTTCGTCCAAGAAGAAATGTCGATGTGCGTTTTCTCTTCTCCAATATGTGGTAGTATTTTCCAACGGTGCTGCTTCTCATAAATAATGTTTTGCGATGAAAGATCAATATGTTCGGCGACGAAGGACCAATATGTTTGAGCTAGGCGTTGATTCTACTTGCGGTATTTAGTTTTGGAGAGGAGACTTCTTGAATTGTGAATTTTTGTAATAAAAAACGATATAGCTTTTACGAACGACGTGTTATAATTTCTTTTTTGGTACAAATTCTATCAAAGTGGGTAGATGAAATGAGTGGTGACATTATAGTATAAGTCTTCGGTTCATAGATGTCGCTGTGTGTGGGTTTCATACTGAACAACCTGCGAGAAGTGACTATAAACCGGACGTTTTTATATGACACGTGTATTCCTGTAACGCATTCATCGCCGAGTTAATTCAAACAATATTTTACAGTCGAGAGGAAAATATCATATAGAAAACAATAAATTTGTGTTAGCTAAAAGTCTCCGGGGAAGAAGTTATGAAACCGTTTCTCCAGGGACATGTTAATTATGTTGATTCCATGAAAAGACCAACTTCGTCCAGATGCCATGCGACTAAAAATATACTTCCTTTTCCGCGCCGCTCATAACTATGAAATGTTACACGAACTGGTCGCTTTATAACAGGCTATCGGCTGTAGCTTCTACAAACCAGACTACCGTGACCTGCCCACCCTCCCTCCGCTGTAAACAAACACCTGAAGACCTATCCCAGGCATGAGTAACATTGTGGCTCTCGATTGAATGGTCGGTAAGCTTCGAAAGATAATAAAATCGGATGGCGTGACCATCTGGGTCGTATCATACCGTCTATATACAGACGAGAGCCTAAAATTTTATGGTTGTCTCTCAAAATTTCATATCTTTATGTTACGGTGTATGACTTAAACAGGATAAATTATTTCTTATTGTTCTATTTTTGGTTTAAATTACAAGATTTTTTTCGTGTTCGCAGCCAGCTGCTCTCATGACTCATTGTGATCTAATTCTTGATTCCTATAATACTCTATAAAACAGTGACACGTTCTAATTTTAAATTAATATTTGTCTAACCGACTACGTAACAATGTTAAAGTTGTCTTTGACGAATATTTCCCATCTAAATTAGACAACTAGCTGAGCCCTAAGAATATACAAGCATATTCAGAGGCATGGGACATTTTGGGAATAGTAAACTAAATATTAATTGAAAGTTGCAAAATGTCCACAAATTATAATTAAAGGGGACATTTTGGGAACAATAAAAATATTTTTGTAATTCCCAAAATGTCCAAAATTGGACATTTCTTGTGGGTCATTTTGGGAATAGACCCAAGTTCGAACGCGTGGTATTCGGTATAGCGCGTAACTTTTTTTGTTTGTAAACCAATTGAAATGAAACAAACACTATAAGTATGTTACGGGAGGCTTGCTATACAATACATCAGTGAACCGCATTCAAATCGGTTAAGCCGTTTCTGAAATTAGCGTGCACAAACGCACCGAAAAACAAAAATTCTAAAAACTATTTTTTTGACCTAAATACATACAACGTAGGTACCGTACAAATGTTTTTTTTCTTCTGAAAAATTGCTGGCTCGTTAACGATTTTATTATATCTATAAATATATAAGTGTTTATTATATCTATTGTTATTATGTCTATAGGTATACCTATCGCGCTACTGGCCACTTGCCTCTTCTCTAGTTGAGGAGACGTCGGCATAGTCCACCACGCTAGTCCCACTACATAATGCCAAGACTTCAGATATCTTTAAAGACTCACAAATTAGAACTCGCACAGGTAGGCTGACGGATGTCGTGTCACAACGTTCCCGCGACGCCACCTTTCTATGGCTGCCCAAAAAATCGTTGGGATTTAGCCGATAGGAGTCCAGCATAACCTCTCAGCATCTCCTACGCTGCCTGGTATCCATAGGATTTCCCAACATTAAAAATAACATGGGATGACGACGGTCAACTTGATTTCAGGTAGCTGTTGCGTCTATAACACTAGCAAGGCTATAGAGGTTAAGGAATTGGAAGGGGATAGTGACATGGGTTCACCCCTTACTCAAGGTCATGGCTCACATGTTGATATTTCAAGGTGGTCTTCTGTAGGTGGTTACTGCCGCCAGCCAGGCTGCCTAATTTATGACGCAGTTTTCCCTGCCACTTATGTATACCATATGAAATATTATGCAGTTGAAAGCAATCTAATCATTTATAATCTCCACCAGAAAACCCTGAAATTGTGAAAACTATAATATCTTCTAATTCTGTTTAAGGCAATATTTTAAAATAAATCATAGCGTAGGCACAGTGTAAAAGCGTAGGTATGGTTTTTAAACCGTCAACGCTTGAAATAAGTTTCAATAATCAATAAATGGAATATGATCAGTTCGTATTTTGTTTATGGAAATAAATCATTTCGTGGTCCCCACTGACTCGATTTCAATTTCCCATTCTGTTTATCGTATCGTACATTTTGATAAATAGCCCGAGGCAGTGAGTTGCTCATTTTACTCAACAATTTCTTTTACCGCATACATCTTTCGTTTTTCACGCTAAATAAATCGACGATCTCTGACGTATTTGCCTATAAATTGGCTTTGTTTATCTTTATAGAGATTGATTGTTATTTATCTGGTATCATATGTCAGGAGTGTTCGCGGTTTGTTTGTGAATTTTCCCCAACTTTCGGCAACTCAATTTTTTCGCTCATGGAAATATTCATGATATATGATATACCTTATTACTTCTATTGAAGTGTTTCCATTTTGGTCTTTAATGCCGTAATTACTCAACCGATCTTCATTAAATTTTGCATATACATTGTCAGAGATACCGAAAAGAACATAGGGTACCTTTCATTCAAAAAAGTACTATTCTAAAGGGATCATCTAAAAATTAAAATAAAAATTAGACGCCTGACAAAGATATACGTGCAATAAAAATTGAATAAATGTTTTAACACCTAAGAAATAGGGGCGCGGACGAAGTCACGAACAAAAGATAGTATTGTTATAACAAAAGATAGACAAAAACAAAAGTTTTCACTATTTCACACAAAAACTAGTAAAAAGATTTTGATGAGAATTTATGACAGTGATATAGTTTATATATCAGACTAACAAATAGGCGCGCATATGCGGACATACTAAGTAAATAAATTTAAAGCAAAGTAAGAATTTTTATCACCTAATTCGTAATCCGAATAAAAAAACTCACTTTCAAGTATTTCAAGTAAAGGCCATAGAATGTAGACCATCTCTAAATTACCCACATGAAAGGTGGTCTCTGAATGCGGAGAACGCTGTAGAAGCCCATTCATTCGGTAGGCGCCCGCTCGTGCCACTTCATTAGCCTAATTGCTAACATACAAAGGGAAATGGTGAAGTTTTATAGCTGCTTTTTCATACCTTGTTGCCTAAACATCGAAATTGAGTGTGAATTCTTCGTTTTTCGCATTACCCGAGGCCTAGTCTTGTAAATTTTTTTTTTTTTTTTTAATGTTATGTCGACAGACAGGCTGACGGTCCACTTGATGGTAGGTGGCTACCGTCGCCTATAACACAAGCAACGCTACAGGTGCTGCAAGTGCGCTGCCGACTACAGTAGGATTAAGGATAAGGGATTAGGAGGGGATAAGAAAATGGGCTCTGGGCATCCCTTACTCACTCACCGAAACACAACACCACGTATATGCTGTTATTTCACGGTGGTCTTCTGTAAGGGGGTGGTCACTGCCGCCAGGCGGGCTGCCCAAATGACTGCGAAACGCAGTGTGCCCTACCACTACTTTTCAAATCCAGACCAGAGTCAATTTTGAAAATTACATTAAAATTTCCAAACTTTACCCCGCCGGGAATCGAACCCGGGGCCCCTGAGACGTTAGGCAAGCATCCTTGCCACTCATCCAAAATTTATTTAAACTTAAGTAGTGGCAAGGCAGATTGCGTTTCGCAGTCATCTGGGCAGCCCGTCCACCCCCTTAGAACATCGTGAAATAACAGCATGTGTGCTGTTGTGTTTCGGTGAGTGAGTAAGGGATCTCAAAGCCCATTTTCCTATGCTTTCCCAATCATAGTCGGCAGTACATTTGCAGCAATTGTGGCGTTGCTTGTGTTATAGGCGACGGTAACCACTTATTATCAAGTGGACCAACAGCCTGTCTGTCTTAACATACAAAAAAACACCTATATTTTACAATTATGTTTTTTTAGTTTTGCAGATTTTTAAAAATCTATTTATATATTATTACATAGAAAAGGTTACTCAGAGAACTTAAAAATCAATTTACACATTACATAATCTTTCTATTTTACGTTCTGCGAGAGCGAAAATGTGTGTACATGTCTTCTCAGTAGAAGGCTCAAGGTAAATTAATAAAGTTACAAATTACGATCCCGTTTTGTACACACTATAAACTGTATAAAGTTTTTATACAATAAATGGTAACAAAGCAGATTGACTGTTGACTTTGGGATAGGTGGTATACCATGCATAGGTGATGCAAGTGTTGATAAGATAACCATCAGGGACGAAGCTGCGGAAAACACATATAATTATTATAATGTGTGCTTATACATAAAATTACTAAAGATAATTTCATTTGTAACAAGGAAAATTAATTTAAATGTTTATTTATCTCCTATACTTTTCCCAAACGAATAACAGAAAATTAAATTATCGATTGATACCTCGATAAAATGTTCTTGAAACATCCAATGAGAATACTAGCCAGCAAATTATTAGTCATGTATTTTAAAGAGTACCCACTATGTTTATCGATTGAAGCATAAACAAACATGAAAACCGATTTATATGCGATGCAGTCATTACCGGAGGTGGGCACCGTAAATGATTTGTTGAGATATCGACGAGGGAGCTCAGCGGGGATGCGCAAACTGCATCCATATACTCGGCGAAACATCGACAGAGAATTAACCTTTATTGTCGAACGACTGAAGTTCTAAATTCCCAAGGCAACGTACTCGAAGAATTTAATTCCACATAACCTCCCGCTGTGTTATGGTCAAAACGACAAGGATTTGTAAATTTCGATTGGATCCCATATCTGCTATCTCGACGCGGCGAAACCTCCGGACACTGACAAACGTTTACAAATTTCGACATTAATCGTCACTTTTAACTGTGTATTAATTCAGTCAGGTTTAAAGTTAATGTTTGCGCAGTTTAAGTAATATCAAATGAGGTAGCGGATGCTGAGTGATTTATTGTAAGAAACATCGGTTAGCAATAAAACTCACGGGCGTCTGAAACTTGTTTATATTGACGATTTATTGGTCGTGCCAAGCGTTACCTACTTTGGGTCATTGGGTGTAGATTCGAGCTGGTCTGCCGTCGATTTAACGATCATCGCCTACGATTTATAGCTGCTACTTAAATTTCAATTAATTTTAGAATAGCACTTAATAAATTGGCATTTACCTACTCCTCTCTATCCTGTTTCTCAATAACACAAATAATTACATAACACAAACATTAGAGGGAGAATTAATCTGTAACGCCCAGTTCCATTAAAATATCTATTAAACTCCAGGATTTTCTAAAACAAATTTTCATTTTATTTAAAACTAAATTATTTATTTAACTTATTTTAACTTATTTAAATTAACTAACTTATTTAACTTTTTAATTGAGAAATGCTACATGATGCCACAAGGATAAATACATACGTACATAATCATTCAGACAAATTCTCTGACCTATAGTTAAGAATTTATAATGACGACTACCAATGTTAATAAACAGATAACCATACTTAAATAACAACTTGCCTGAAAAAATATAAGTAGGTATATATTTTTTATATTAAAATCGGCAAACAGGCTAACGGTAATGGTAAGTGGCTAACCGTTACGCCAAAGTTGCTACAAGTACGCTGCCGACTACAGTAGATAAAAGATAAGGTATTAGGATTAAGGATAGCAAAAATGGGCTCTGGCATACCTTACTCATTCACCGAAACACAACAGCGCACGTGCTGTTATTTCACAGTGGTCTTCTGTAAGGGGGTGGTTACTGCCGCCAGATGGGCCGCCCAAATGACTGCGAAACGCAGTGTGCCCTGCCACCACTTTCTAGATCCAGACCAGAGCCAAATTTGAAAAGTTAATTTTTCAAGTTGACCCTGCCGGAAATTAAACCCGGGAACCCTAGAACAGAGCGTTAAGGTAAGCACCCTAACCACTCATCCAACGGGCTCGTCAAATGTAACGTATCCTCTAAAATCAAATTTCCTAATAAGCTAATGAAACACTTGCTTATTAGTTTATAAGCAAGTTTCTAAACTGTTTTTCTTTATACATAAGACTCGTGTTGCCACAGAAATGTGGTTATTTAAGTTTTTTGCGTTCACGAGCATTGAACACTCTTTGAGTTTTTATAAATTAACTAAATAAATCTATACATATAATAAAATCATAAACGAGCCCTGTCTGTACATTAAATATTTTTTCAAAAAAAAAAACCTATTTGTACATGTTATACTTATGTTACCGAAGTCAAAAAAACAGTTTTTTAGAATTTTTGTGAATTTGTCTGTTTTTACGTTTGTGCACGCTAATCTCTGAAACGGCTTAATCGATTTGAATGCGGTTTTCACTGATGTAGATATTGTAGCAAGCTCATTCCAATCGGTTTATAAACAAAAAAGTTACGCCCTGTACCGAATACCACGCGCACGAAGTCGCGGGCTCGGCTAGTAATAAATTAATTTGTTCAAAATGTATCTTTTAATCAAATTTGTTTATTTAATTCAATAATATATCAATTTATATATAAAACATGACATAGATTGTTGCGAAATTAAACGCTTCAAGTTCTTAGATACACAAACATTAGTATCCCCTTCCTATTTAATGTTAAACCCTTTGAGACTTTCGCCTAATTGCATTACAATAGCTGAACGATAAGCATCTCTTGTTATGTTCGTAGACACTCCTAGAGGCCTATTCTAAAACAGAATTGGTGGATCTGTATCAAATTATATTTACTCTGGTATTATAAAGCTATTAAATTTAACACTCCCCTTTGTGATGCAAAACTATGAGTGTTTCATTATGTGTATTTTTCGTTTCATAAAAACAGTCCTCCAGTTACCAAATTTTTTTTAATTATATGTTCTTTATTGCTGTGGCAACGTGCCACTTGGGGGTAGAATACGTGGACTGTATATTTAGAAAGAAAATTGGGGTTTTATACTAAGATGCTTCCTATAATATCGATCACTAATCCCAACCACTAAATCAAGATCACCTACCTGAATTGCTGCTGCAGTTCTTCTCTGTTGTGGTTCTGTTGTTGTGGCTGTGATGTTGAATCTTTGCCACCGGTAGTCTTGATATAGTTGAAGAAACACTTTCAATTATATAATAGTTCATATAACAATAGTTCACATAATTTTATTAGTACACAAACGTTTTGCAGTTTTGATTTCACTTAATTTAATTTAAATGGCACCCACACGGCGGAACAGTTGTCGGCAACTTGGTAATTTTTCTTCGAGTGGCGCCGCGCGTGTTCGAAAACGGAACTAGACGTCTGTGCGTTCCAAATGACGCAGCGATGGCGATCTTAATTCAGCCAATTAAGATTAGAAACCGAACAATTGCTAAATAAGCAAAAATACGCTAAAAGTTGAAAAACGGTGATATTGGTAAACATTAAGACGTATTCTATATCACCACGTTTCGGCCTGATTCTTCTCTTGCTATCTATGAACGGTTAAAAAGCCTTGATAATTGAATAACAACCTTCCTTTTTCAAATGTAATGCTTTTTTTTATTGATTCAATGAGAGCTGGGTATCGTCGCCTATTAACAAAACTAATGCCATAGGTAGGTACTTGCAAGTACATTAATTGCCGGCTTTAGTAAGATAGAGAATATTAAGAGATTAGGTGGGGATAAAGTAATGGGCTCTGGCATCTCTTACTCACTCACCGAAACACAAAAGCATAAGTAGAAATTATATAACTTCCAAATTATACCATAATACCAAAGTGTAAGTGGCGATAGTGTGAGTGTATACAGTAGCGATAGGGCACACTGCGATTCGCAGTCATTTGGGCAGCCCGCCTGGCGGCAGTAACCACCACCTTACAGAATACCACCGTGAAATAACAGCATATACCTATACGTGCTGTTGTGTTTCGGTGAGTGAGTAAGGGATGCCAGAGCCCATTTCCTTATCCCCTCCTTTTTTTTTTTTACGAGTAGAAATCCATTTACGGATTCCCTACCGCTGGCTAGACAGTAGGGATATGTGGGACTCACCCAGTCAGGGACTGGTCCTACCCACTAAAACTCCCCGGTGTCTCCTTGCCCTTTGAGCGGGGTGGACCGGGTTCTGCCGAGGCAACAACTCCGATCCACCCCAGGGCTCCTTATCCCCTCCTAATCCCTTATACAATCCTACTGTAGTCGGCAGCGTACTTGCAGCAGCTGTGGCGTTGCTTGTGCTATAGGCGACGGTAGCCACCTACCATCAAGTGGACCATCAGCCTGTCTGTCGACCTTAACATAAAAAAAATATATATAAAAATAAATCCCCATTTCCCTTTGTCACGGTATCACGCGTGAACGGGTAGACCGATTTTAATTCGGTTTTCACTAATGGAAAGAGGGATAAACGGGGAATGTTTATATATATAAAAATTGCACCCCGGGCGAAGCCGGGGCGGGACGCTAGTTATTTATAAAAGTCGTACAATGATTATTCGATTATTTTATTATATGCTTGCATAGCAAGTTGATGTTAAAAGACCTAGGAGGGTGCTTGTCAGTTCTTCTTCATAGAATATGAAAAAGATATACTGAAATTGAATAATTAGAATATTGGCTTTTGTTATTGTCTCATTGCATTGTGTTTTATTTTTATTTTTTCTCTTGGTCTACGCCAATGTTCTTTATAGTTTTCCATTTCTTTTCAGGCAACCTTTTAAGCCTATGTCAACATTTACTAATAGGTATTATCATTCTGTCTTAATTATTTCCAAAAAAAAACAGGTTAATAAAAGCCCCAAGTTTTGTCGGTAATAGTTACGCCCCAGTTATAGGTCAAACGTGCCGGCGTGTTATCGCCTTTGAATCTAAATTAGCATTTAGCTGTAACTCACAGACTAGGTATTGTTATAATTTATTGATATATTGTATCCTGAGAAAGTGTACATTGTGCACAACCCAAATGTATCTTTTATTGTACATTGGTACATGTTGTGCATAATAAAAATTATACCCTAACTTCAGTGGTATGGTCTTCTGTAAGAAGGTGTTCAAAACTATCAGATGGTCTGCCCAGTTCCTGAGAGAATGTAGCGTGTCAGGACATTCGATTACTTCATAAAGTATTATATCCCCCTCATTATGGATTTTATCACATAGTTAAAACTTTTAAGAGCCCTGAGTGACTTGACATCCAATTTTTATCCAGTCTTTGTAAATATGGCACCAGTAAACCTTTATGTAAGCAGTGATAGATAGGAACGAATGCTCGGATTCCAAAAAGGTAAACAGCCGAACGATCTTTTAAATTTCATATTAGTTTTAATAATCTAACTTTTTCCCACGACTTCGTCTGCGTCCATTTTATTATATGTTAAATCATTTATTGAATTTTTGCCGTAGGTTCATTTGCACCATTGATCCGCACCATTAATTTAAGTCGGCAGGGCACATGTACCCCCCCTGATGTTGCTTGTGTCCTTAGGCGACGGTAGCCACTTACCATCAAGTGGACCTGTAATAATATATTATTGCTCACATGTTTTGGTCAGATGTTAATTTCTTTATTTTCATTTTTAGATATCCCTCGGAAACAGTACTATTTTCTAGATGAAAGGTACCCTATATCTTTTCTGTACCTATACCTTATAACGTGGAAACAAAATCTCATGATGACCAGTTGAGTAGTTAAGGCGTGAAAGCGTAACAAACAAACAAACAAACTCACTTTCGCATTTATAATATTAGGATACACTTCCCTCGAAGGGAAACATCAGGTTTTCTAAAACATTTCAAGAAATATGTTCAAAAACATATAAATTTTTAATCTGCTCTGGATTAGTGTAGCAAACCGGAGCCTCCTCATACTGAGGAGAAGCCTCAGTGTGAGGAATACTTATTGGCCGATACTGATACATAAATCTTTTTCTACCATGATAGTTTGAAATTATCTGTAATAATTCAAATTAATTATGAAAAAATATAATGTAGGTAATGTGACTCAAATTAAACTCAATTAATTCGTTATAAATTAAAAGTCTTTTATAAAGGAAATTTTATAAGAATAATGTTAAAAATTTCGCGTTCAACAAACCAAGCCAATAACACAGGTTGTCAGTTGCAAAAAAAAAAAAAAAAAAAAAAAAAAACTATCCACACTGCAACAAAGAGAATGTAAAATTAAATGTGTTTATTAAATAGTATTATCTAATTTAAATTCGAATTTGCCTTTCACCTCAAAATGTGACCGAAGCATTTTTCATCAAGTTTCTGTCTGAGGTTGCATTTTAAAGGTGCAAAGTGGAAACACGTTTCGTTTTTAATTAAGCTTTCAACGTTCGAGATCGTTATCGAGTTATCGACTGTATACGATGACTTCATTGTACAGCCATTTCCTCATCGGCGCGTATTCGTATGAAACTTTAAATGAATTCGATTATGATAAATTTTGTTTCTGAAAAACACGTTCATCTCTACTGACACTATAATAAATTAATGTGGATTTTGTATGTTTGTTATTCTCATAAATAAATCTGTGAAACTAAGCATATTTTATGTTATAATATTATGTAAAAATATCATTTTTTTTCTAGTTCCAAGAGTTTCCAAGGAAATACCTGACTCGATCCACAGTCACAATAGCTATTTATTTATTCATTGCTGTACTTATATTTCTGTGTCGGTAGATGTCTACTCGTATGAACGAATCTATTTATTTATTTATTTATTTATTTATTTATTTATTTATTTGACAAGGCTTACCAACTAAATACATACTTAGACATAACACATTTTAAAAAAAAACATTATAAGTATGAATTTAAATTACAGGAAAGCACAGCATTATTAAAGCAAAATTATAGGCAACACAACACAGACTCAAAAAATAAAATAAATATATACTACTCAAAACAAAATAAGGGCCACTAGTTTATTTACATTTAAGTGCACCTTAGTAAACTGAAAGTAACTGATAAGTAGCATTATATTGATATTACGAACTCTTTGGTGTTTGATCTCTTTTATGCTTCCTAATTTGAAAAATATTGGCCATCGTTTTAAGAAAAAAAATAATTGGAAGTTATTCTTATGTTTTTCTTCGATTGTCTTCTTAACTTGTTTCGGTTATTTTAGGAAAAAAGTTTTACTTTTTCAATTTTAATTGAATCATTTATCATCTCGCGTTAATCATGCCACCAGTACGAAGGCACATGGATACAATTACAGCAACCAGAGGCATAACTATGATTCAAGAAGGACGTTCTCAGCGTTACGTGGGTTTGCAGTTGGGTTTTTCTCGAAGAGCTGTCCAAAATATATGGAATCGCTTCCAAGAGACCGGCAGTGTTGCCAGGAGACCCGGTTCAGGTAGAGTTCGTGTAACAACGGCGCACGAGGATCGGTACGTCCAACTAAGTGCTCGTCGTGATCGTACAGCAACGGCCCGTAAGTTACAACACCACCTACGGCTGACAACGGGTACCTGTGTCAGTGATCAAACTATACGTAATCGATTGCACGAAGACCAGCAAATGTCAAGACGTCGAGTTGTTCGAATTCCTCTGACTAGGGTTCAACGTGCAAACCGTTTAAGATTCTGCCGTCAGTATTTGAACTGGGGGATTAATCAGTGGGGCAAGGTGCTTTTTACAGACGAGTTCAAAGTAATTTTTTTTAATGATGATCGGCGTGTTAGGGTGTGGAGACGACGCGGCGAGCGTTTTTCGGAGTCCTGCATCCACGAAGTTGACCGTTTCGGTGGTCCCAACGTAATGGTTTGGGGTGGGATTAGTTTACACGGTAAAACCGAGCTCACCATTTTAAATGCGGGTACCGTCACTGCAAAACGTTACATCGAAGACGTCATCAGGCCTCAAGTGATCCCATTTGCACAGCGAGTGGGGCCTAGATTCATCCTGGTGCAAGACAATGCCCGTGCACACACAGCTCGATCGACCCAAACTGTCCTAGAAGGGTCTCATATTGAGGTATTACCATGGCCAGCTAACAGTCCGGATTTAAATCCAATCGAGCAATTGTGGGACCAATTGAAACGAAGGGTTAGAGAGAATGAGCAAGGGTCTACAACCAACAGCAGCTGATTGACGCTTTAAAACGTGCCTGGGAGGAGATTCCAGATGAAAACGTGAGGAATTTGATCCAGAGTATGCATACGAGGCTTCAAGAGTGTATTGCTAAGAGAGGAGGACATACTTGTTACTAAAAAGAAGAAACAAAAGTGACAAGAACAGTATTTTGTCTTTTTTCCGGTGATTTCTTTTGTTCATGTTTTTCATTCAAAATGGCCAATTTCATTATGAACTTTAAAAAAACAGTTCATGATCATTATTTTAAACAATTGTTAGCCTATATTATAACCAATAACATTATTTTGTAGTTACATAAGTTAAACAATGTAATGTTTTATTGTTTTCACGGTACAGCAAAAAATCTTAGTGGCCCTTATTTTGTTTTGAGTAGTATATATAACAACAAAAAGAAAGTTATGATA
Source organism: Bembecia ichneumoniformis (assembly GCA_910589475.2). Taxonomy (NCBI): domain Eukaryota; kingdom Metazoa; phylum Arthropoda; class Insecta; order Lepidoptera; family Sesiidae; genus Bembecia; species Bembecia ichneumoniformis. The sequence continues at coordinate 18,381,169 of OU342525.1, read as the reverse complement.
ATTACTACGATACACTGTATATGGCCCTTTTAAATTGTCTAATTTTATAAGAAAAAATGTCGATGACACACTTGTGAAATATTTCATTATAAAATCGCAAGGCACAAGAGACCGGTGTATTACTAAATCTAAGTGTTATGAAAGAAAGCTTAAATTAATTTGCTGTTAAGAGACACTTGAAAATATGTAGTCTCGTTTCTTTCCACAAAGTTGTATTTGCAATAATACCTCTGAATATAATAATAATAATACAATAATTAAAATGAAACATAATGTTGATTTCATAAGTACTTATAATTTGTATTTTATAATTATATTTTTTTATAATTAGTGACTGGATATATGTGATAAAATTGGTTCATTATCAAAAATAAACATAAACGTGTGGGTGACGACTGGTGGCGAATGGGAATAATACATCCCAATTACCACCACTGGTGGTGACTGGGAAAAATAATCCCATTTGCCACCACTGGTGATAAACATGGTGGTGGCGAATGGGAATATAACGATCTGACCACTACAAGTAGACCTAATTTAATTGAAAAATTGGCAGCGAAGTTAACATTGAAAATACAGTCAGTCCTAAACGGGAACTTATTATTGCAACTAAATTTTAAAAAAAGTACTGTTTAAATTGGTACTCATTTAAGTAACAGCTTTTATATTAAACATCATAAAATATTTCATCGTAACGTGTCATTAAACCATAACATAATGCAAAAATATAGATCCTGATACTTAATAATTACATTAATGAATGTTATGTAGAGTTTAATATTCATAATAAAATTATTCTTTTAAAATTCGTAGCGGTTCACGAAAATTATACAGAGATTTATTATTTAAAAACCAAAACGCTTGAGGCTCAATCGTAAAATTGGAGACGCGATGACATAAATAATGTTGAGATGGGCTTCCACAGAGTCTCATGCGAGAACAAACTTATTCTTTGCACCTCAAAATCTTCATTATTTACGAAGAGACTGAATAAAATGCGTTCCTATAACTGCATCGTGTTTTTGTCAAATTTTATGTCCAAACTCGTAAAATGTTAAGAGCTTATCATACGCAGGTGTAGGTCATATTTCTGTGGTTACTTTATAGTTTTTGAGAATTTTTTAACATATATACTGAGAGATAAATTTTCACGTAATAAAACTTTTGCGAGAACACCGAGTTTCGAGTTACGTAATTTACACGAGTTTGAAAAATTTTTATGCGGAAAGGAACCGAGAACATATCGCTTATTAGAGCTGCTATCTCCACTGAAGATTTCTGTTTTATTTTTCGCAAGAGAAACTGAAATTAAGTGGAGAAATTAAATTTTATTAATTTTTTTTTAAAGTTTTAGCGTATAATTGGTATCAAGTTAGGAATAAAGATATAGTAATTGAAAGGTTAAAATTAATTAGACCTACTCCTAGTTTTTGTCCAGTATAATATCATTATGAACTAAATTCGTTTTGGTGTGGCTCACTTATAAAGTAACTAGCGGAGGCCTTCGGTTTCACTCGCCGTTTAATTAAAAAGAAAGCAGTTTCTCTTTTTTTATCTCCTTAATGCTCGTCGGGCGTTGCTATCGCGACTCCCACCAGTTTTATTACTTACTTTTTGCTTAGCGTCGTTCCTGACTTTTTCATCTTGCTCGTCTTCAAGGAGCCGTAGCGTGATGTTGAATAGCCTACAATTTTCCCCATGAATTGGGTTATCAAATGCGAAAAATATTTTTTTTAATCCGACTTTAGTTCCAGAGAAAATTGTTAAAACAAAAAAATAACATACTCTTCAGCTTTATTATATTCGTATAGACAAATTACAATATATATATATATATATATATATATATATATATATATATATATATATATATATATATATATATATATATATATATATATATATATATATATAATGGAAATATCAAATAAACTAGGAAGATTTGTGTATATATTTAATACGAATACAAATTAAGAATAATTCCCATCAGACAAGGAATTGTTTTAATATTTGTGCAGGAAACAGCGTCCCACATATTCCATAATATTAATCCAGGTCAAATCCGATCAGCCGTTTTTGCGTGATAGGATGAGGATTTCCAATATTGAATACAAAACTTCTTCAACAGTGGCTGCACAAAACGATGTGCCTCTGTACATCGGCATCGCCGTCGCTGTGGTGGTCTTCCTCGCGGGCGCTGCTGTCGTATACAAGCTGTTGCAGAGGAAAACAAGAGACCATTCACTGTATACTATGACAAGAAATGGCACTGGTAAGTTTAATATTACTCGCGACGTTACATAATTGGATATCATTGACGAGCTAATTGGATGAGTGGTTAGAGTGCTTGCCTATACGCTCTATCTTCCGTATTCGAATCCTGACAGGGTCAACTTTGAAAATGGACTTTTTGAAAGTTACTGGATCTGGAAAGCAGTGGCAGGGCACACTGCGTTTCGCTGTCATTTGGGCAGCCCTTATAACGGCATTAACCACCCGCTTGCAAATCAGCATGTGTGCTGTTGTGTTTCTTGAGTGAGAAAGATGAGATGCCATTTCCCTATTTCTGCGGCTCACTGCGGCTGCGCACTGGCAGCACCCGTGACGTAGCTTGTGTTATAGGCGACGGTAGCCACCCACCATCAAGTGGACCGTCAGCCTGTCTGTCGACCTTAACATTTAAAAAATAATTTTATGACAATTTTGTAAAAACGTTCTGAAATAATTTTAATGAATCCTAAAACAATCTGTACTTTAAATTATATATCATAGATATTGATGAAATCTGAATAAAAAAAATATCGCTGAATTAATTTCAACCTCATTGAAAATTTCCCTTTATTGAATTTCCTTTATAATCTGAGATTTTTCTCAATTAAAAAAAATTTATCTTAATATCCGTCTGAAGTTTTTTTTTTATGTTAAGGTCGGCAAACAGCCTGACGGTCCACTTGATGGTAGGTGGCTACCGTCGCCTATAACACAAGCAACGCCTAAGCTGCTGCAAGTGCGCTGCCGACTGCAGTAGGATTAAGGATAAGAGATTAGGAGTGGATAGTTGAAATTTGTAAGTTAACGCTTCCTCTGGCAAGGGCTGATCCTAGGAAGCAAGATTCGAAGGGAGCTGGGGTGGCTTCGCAGGCATCACTTATTTACAGAATAAAATTTAGTAATTTGAAGTTACGCGCGTAAATACTTGAATAACTTGAATTTTTAAAGACTGGAGCTTTTTTGAATATGTTTCTACAATGTAGTTCTATTTATAATCATTGTTAACAATATTAATTTTCGTAACAGATTTTCAACCGGAGATGTATCCAACTGTTGAGAAACAATCACTCTCTTTGGCGCCTGATCTGATGCAGCACAGACCTCCAAGATATGAGCATCCGCAGTCGGATACAAGAGCCGAACATCACTACGATGTTCCACACCTTACTAATAGGTAAGGATCATAATTAAAACTGAATATTTTATATATATTTAACACTTATCGGCTAATCGTACTCCAAAACTTATACTTATAAATTGTTGGTCCACCGTTATATGAATCCATTATCTAATCCAAAGATGGCGTGTAAATGTAGGTGTTTGTTGATATTTTTGCTATGCTGTTGGTATTTTAATTAAATAAATAAATTAAGTTTATTCTAATTAAAATTTTCTGTAAAACGTACCTATTTAATATTCCATAGGCCTCATAGACAAGCAAACATAAAAAACCATACTTGTTCGCTAGTTAACATTTGAAATGTTATGGTGAATTTGAAACGTCTTTGAAGGCTTATCTTTAAAAGGTTGATAGTTTTTAATTTCTAGCGTGAGAAATTATTCCTAAGCCGTATGAGTTCAATCAAATTATTAGATTCAAATTATTTAGAATCTCATGTAGCATTTTTCTGCAGTTACGCGACTCCAATAGATCATCAAGTGACGCCCTGCGCTTCGAGCAAAGGCCAAAGCGACGATTACGAGAGCAAACCATACAGTGAATCCGAACACTCCGCCTCCAGCTGTTTCACCAGTTGTAAGTACCATTACCTTCAACTACTCTCAAGCCTTCTGTGCGCCTGTCTAAGATTATTATCCTATATCAAAAGGGGGTCCATGATTATTGGATTGAATAAGATTTTGTAAATCTTATGATATACAATTGAATAAATCCTAATACAAATTAATATCATAATCTAATATTAAACAGTCTGTCTGTTACGAATTCCTGCCTAAACTGCTAAACCAATTTTAACGATTTTTCGTATAGAGATAGATGGAATCTTGAATGTGCACTAGTTGGTTTTGTAAATTAAAATTTTTATATCAAGCAGTTACTCAAACATTTACAACACCAGGGCGCTACCAAATGAGAAACACCTTAGAATTAATGTCGTCTAACTCAGCAATATCCTTAGCAGGTTCAATGTACGATGCGGCCAATGAATCTGTAACTCTTCAACTAGCAGAGCTGGTCTCCAACTCTCCAACTTCGCAGTCACTGTCGGTGTCCAGCGCTGGGACCAGACTGGCCCTGCCGGCGGCCGGCGTAGCCCTCTCAGTTCCAGAAGCCGCTCTGAGCAGAGGAAGACGGGAGCAGATTTACGTGGCTGTTGTCAAAGACGACAGACATAGACCGAGGCTTGGAAAAGGTGAGTCTACAATTTTATCATACTTTTTTTTTTTTCAAACTCTGAAAACTTTTTAAAAAATAATAGGAATAAAAAATAAAGGCTTTGAATGTTCGGCCGTAGTTCAAATTAATTAATTAACTTATTTATTAATTCATAATTCAGAATAAAAAATAATTTTATCTCAGAGAGTATGACATGTTTATTTATAGTAATGGAAAAATATTCAGATTTTAAAAGGCAAAGTATTTTAATTTCTCAGTGATTAAGTGTTCTGCCATACAGTAATTACGATGAAACTATGACACATACTAGTTAATATTAAGGACTAATTACAGCCCCGGGCTTGACAAACCTCACTTCACACATACCTCTAGACTCTAGACTATTAATACAATTTGCCCCACAGGTATCACGCAACTCAGTCCTGTTGTAAAGTGCGGCCCGCCGAGACTACAATTAAATAAGTCCGTTATACTACAAATTCCGCACTGCGCGAGTCTCAAACACGGCTTCTGGAATCTGGCACTGTACGCAATAGATCACAACAATGGGAAAGACAGTCAGCCCCATTGGAAAAAGGTGGTCAATCTCGGACAAGAGACAATCAACACCCCAGTGTTCACGCAACTTGATAACGATAAGATATTCCTCGTGACAGACATGTTGTCGACCTTCGTACTGGTAGGTGAAAGCTTTAACGGAAAAGCTGTTAAGGCTCTCCAGTTAGCTGTGTACGCCCCTTCCACGCCAAGCGAAACCTCTTCCGAATACAACATCAGGCTTTACATATTCGAAGACACCCCCTGTGCTGCATACTACTGTCAAGAACAGGAGAAGAAACTCGGTGGCGTGTTACTGGATCGGTCCAAAACTCTACTCTTCCAAGACGGTGGATCTAATTTGTGTTTAAATCTTGAACACGTCAGTCCCGGTTGGAAGGTGAAGCCAGGCATAGGTTATCAAGAGATACCGTTCAACCATGTGTGGAGTTCGCACTACAACGCGCTACATTGCAGTTTCGTTCTAGAGAGAACGCACGAGTGTGATTCTGTCGATTTCAGCATATCGGCTTGCCAGCGGACCAATCCGTCTTACAAACAAACTTTCCGAATAGCTTTAGAGGATATAAGGAGCCGGTCGCCTCGGGGTCGCTCCCCTCGCGCTGATTCGCAGCGTAGTTTCAACATAACCGAGAATCTGTTGGAGGCGCGAATGTGCCGCAGCGAAGATGGCAGCGACGGTAGCGTCAAGAGGAATGTGACGGTGAGCGAGGCGGGAGTCAATGAGTGCTCAGGAGAGGGTCCATTCAAATTGAGCGCGCGTATGAAGCGTCAGCTATGCGCCATATTGGATCCGCCGAATGCTCGCGGTAACGATTGGCGGGCTCTCGCTTCTAGGCTTGGCGTGGATCGTTACACAACTTGGTTCGCCACAAAAAGCTCACCAACCGAAGCTATTTTGGAATTGTGGGAGTGCAGGGAACGCGGTCCAGGGGCCATATCCTCCCTGGCCACAGCGCTGCGGCAAATGGACCGACATGACGCCGCGGACTTACTCCAAGGTAGGCCTTCGTGGCTATAATAAAGCTAAATCGAATTTTAAATGGTTTCGTTCTATCGAAAAATTACGCGCGTAGATTTGAAGGATTAATTATTTGTTAATATTCTAAAGAGTAGTTTAAATGTTATGTTAGAAGGAAAGGTATAGTTTGATAGGCCATCGGCCTAAGTTTGTAAAGTGGTAGTATATTTTCTATGGCTAGCGTACTACGTGCTGTAGATAAGCGATGAAAATTATATATATATTAGCAATAATAGTGCCTATGTCCTTTTTAAAAATGCTGACTACCTTAGTAGGTCGAATTGTTGTTTTGTTTCTTTTTTTAAACGTTTTGATGATAACGAAAATCTTAATTTAACTGCACACTTAACTGAAGTGCCAAATCTCTGATGCCACTGTCTGGTGGTAGTTTTGAAAGTGTTAAACGCAAATGTCTGAGCTTAATAGTGACTAAAATGATGTTTTAATTTACTCTGTATTATGCATTTATCTTAACATAATAAACACTTAAATATGATATACACTGCCGAGCTAGCTGAATTGAGTCTCGTTATTCGAAAATCGATCGATGAATAGGATCTTTCAGTCATTTAGAATTTTAGTACCAATATTTTCTAAAAAAAAATCTATAAAACTCCATAAGAAGCCTTCAAACAAGCTTAGTAACAGAGAACATACCATAGAATGATAGTAATGTGAAATCCAGTCCAACCAAATTCAGATATAAAAATGACACAAAATTCTGTTTATTATAGTTCATAATGTAAACTTTCTTTAGATATTTTCAGATTGATAAAGTTTCCGAAAAGTGCTAAAGAGGCTAACGTGTATGAAATCAAGGAAGGACTTGATGGAGGCAGTATTTTATTGTTCTGTGTATTTGACGTCACAATTTATCGATCGATATCGAATGATTTGGTTAGCACGTAGCCTTATATATAGCATCTTTGAACTTTTGTAAATAAGTAAATGAAAATGTAAATATTTGTACCGCGACAGAAAAATTAGTTGAACATAAAGTATAATGAATGATTTTGTAAATGTAAAAACTATCATTGCCACTATAGATACACTACCTATATATATTTTTGTTAATGTAATGACTATTTAAATAAATGGATCTGTGATACTTAAAAATAGTACGAAATAAATTATGTTTAACTGTGTATTGGTTGACTCATTTTTACCTTGGATTAAATCAGAAGTTCCCAAACTTTTTTTCTCATAGACCAATTTCAAAATTTAGCTGGCTCCGGTGGCCCCCCTGCAGCTACATTTTTACCATATTCCCAAAACTCGACAAAAAATGTGAAGATTGGATCTAACTATGGAAATTTGGATGGCTAACTATGGAGTTCCAACCACGAGTGGGGAAGTTTTCTAAATGAAAAAAGTGAGAATTGATTGGTTTTTTTTGTCACCCCCATTTCTTTGTCACGCCAACGTAGACCCCCGTCTCTCATGGACCCCGTCTCCCATAACCCCTGAGGGTCCACCTGGACCACTGGATTCACTTCATGGAGGTAAGTATCGTTAAGTATGAACAAGTGCTAAACCAGCGATTGGGCATTTATTTGCATTGCTGACCTTAAGACTTGTAATAGACTAGGTAAGAATAAAAGAAAGAGCTCTCTTTAAAAAAAAAAAAAAAAAAAACAATTTTTTAAAAATGTTTGTTTTAAAGATCTGCAGTCAAGCTGACGGATCCACTCGGTGATGGTAGGTGACCACCAATTTCATCAGTATAAGCACAGAAGTCGCCTATTAACTCTAGCAACACCATAAAAGTTGCTAACACCATGCACTGCTAACCTTGAATAATTATCCTAAAAAGGAGAGATTAGGGAAATGGGCCCTGGCGTCCCTTACCCACTTACTGAAATACAACAGCATACCTGCTATCAATTACACGATTAAGGAGTCTCGCCAGATAAAATGACTAGTTAATAAGGTAAAAAAAAAAACAGTTTTTAGAATTTTTGTCTGTTTGTCTGTGCACGCTAATCACAGAAACGGCTTAACCGATTTGAATGCGGTTTTCACTGGCTTAACCATTGTAGCAAATATCCCGTAACATTTAGTGTTTGTAAATTACAAACAAAAAAATTACGCGCTATACCGCACACCACGCGTACGAAGTTATGGGCTCAGCTAGTATTTAATATTATCCAAGGGTAATTAATTAACAAGTGCTCACTTAAAAGTAACCAATTTTTTTTTAACTGGCTCGAACTCGAACTATGTCTCATAAGACTATTAATCGGATTTAAGATTGAAATACCCGACGGATAGATCGGGTATTTCAATCTAATTAGAAATGGTAATGAGGAAGAGACCACATAACTCTTCCCAGCAACATTATAAGTTTGAACCTATGACAATAATTGCATATCAGAAAAGAATCCATTCGAAAGCCATTTTTTTTTTCTTTCTTTAATGGGTATGTTATTTAAGAACAATGGTTTATGCCATGGTGTTTTTAGTTAAGTTTTGGTATAATAGGCATGATGACGGTATTAAAGAATCAAAGAATAAATGGTTTTGGAGAAAAATATATGTTGAAAGGAGTCTAAAAAATTACTCATTTTTTGTATTAAAATTGAGATTAATAAGATTTTCAATAAAATAGAAGTATAAATAACTGCAATCGGCCATGTTAACTGAAACACCAATCAGAGCGAATGACGTCACGCCCAGGTAAGTGCCATCGTGTTGCTTGACTTTGCTTTGACAGAATGAAAAATCTGATGAGATGTCGTTGACGTCACGGTTCATCAGACGCGACGCCATGACACCTAAGAGCGTTTTCGTGCGTAATTCAAAATAGATTTAAAAACATTCAATAATTCGCGTTGAAATTTAGTTTTTTGCTGAAATATTATTTTTTTCGGATATGGTAGACGTGTATCTACATTATGGAAGGTAATTTCAAAATCTGCACAGTGCAACTTGCACTAAAACCATACCATATGTGGAAATTTTATGAACGATTAAAAATACACTTATTGCATTTTGTATTTATTGGTTTGTATTCTTCACAAATATTGTTTTAAATACCTTCTTATTTGAATTTCAAAGTTGATGTGAAACTATTTAATTGTACCGTATAATTTTCGTCCAATTACAGGAGCGACACAATTATTTCCACACAAATAATGAATAACGTGACACAATTACGGCGTTCAATTAATAAAGTAGCATGATGTTTAATGACAGCTATAAGTATCTGTCACTCGGGGTATTTTAATTGAGCTTAATAGCTTTTCTTTCCGTTAAGGCCTTGAGGCGCTGCCATTCGATGTGTAAGTATCGATTCATTCATATTAAAAGCTATTAAATGACTCGTAGGGAACTTCTTCCAATCTTCGAAGACATCCTGCCAAAACGTAGTGGCCTATCGTGGTGAAGCTAGTCCATAACATAGTGAACTAATTTTCAAGAGAAGTCCTGTCCCCATTAAAATGATATTATGATAGGAATCTCACACTAGGATACGCCTGTATCGTGAGAGCCATTCTTTTCTTGTTTTTTTTTTTACATTTAAAGTGTGAATGTGAAATATTATTAAATTATTAGAAACGTATTAAAAGAATTATTATCTATATCCATCTATCTATATAATCAATACCAATATTATAAAGAGTAAAGATTTGTATGTATGTATGTTTGTAATGAATAAACTTAAAAACTATTGGACCGATTTTCAAAATTCTTTCACCTATAGAAAGCTACATTATTAACAAGTAATATAGTACTTTATAAAGAGACGCGTAAGAAGTCGGTGCAACAGCTAGTTATCAAATAAAGTAGCTGTCCGCCTCTGTCTGTTTTTCCGCTACCTCCTTCTAAAACACCTAACTGATTTTGATATGGTTTTTACTAATGGTAGAAGCGATAAATGAAGAAGATATGTGTACATATCTTTAGAAAACAGATCGCTACCGTGCAAAGTCAGAGGCGGATCGCTAGTAATTTCAACTATAATGGTGTTCAAATATTCAAGATCATCGAACTGTGTTTTATTTAATAATTGGAGTTCTATCAAATTTAATCGTATTAAAAATTGATGATTACCTTGTAACAAAATATAGATATAGTCTGTGCTATTTCATACAAGTGGCGCCATCTGGTATTGTTGTTAACTAATGGTTTATAAAATATATCCAGTCATTGAAAAACTGCCATTGCGTTTTTATTGTTTATAAATCGAACCTTCCAAATTCTGTTGCCACTCATTTAAAAATGAGTTTAGTCTTATTTAAAAGTCTTTTCTCATTTGACATAAGTAACAAAACGTTTTTGTGACAATAATCTTTGAAAATATTTTAACCGGATTAATTCTATAAAGTTAAACTTAGACAAAAGGCAGCGACTCGAGAACGCAACATAACTTGACAACCGCGAACAAGTAAAAATAAATGACGGAGCGGTCAACAATAGTAAGTTTTACTTGCAAATAGGGTAAACGGTATTGTCGTGTCGTTCGTTACGGTCGAAAATGTTTTGTTACGTAGTCAGCAGCGGGCGGGCACTCACGGGCAGGTGTGAGCTTACCTTATGACGGGTTGATGCTTCACACGTCACGGGAATGAGCAATTATTGTATGGTAGCATTGCTAGCGGCGATGAATGTGTACGTGGTATAAACAGTAGCAAATAACTTAACAATCCTTAGGGAACACATTACAAGTGGCCTCTCACAGGTCAAGGATTACCAAACTGCGCCCCAACTTTGAAAATTAAATTTTAAAGCTGTTTCTGGTCTAGGTCTGGAAAGTAGTGGCAGGGCATATTGCGCTTCGCAGTCTGGGCAGCCCGTCTGGCGGCAGTAACCACCCCCATACAAAAGACCACCGTTAACAGAATGTATGTAGTACTGTTTGGTGAGTGAGGGATGTCAGAGCCAGTTTCCCTATCCCTTATCCTTAATCATACAAAGGTTGGCAGCGCACTAGCAGCTCCCGTGGCATCGTTAATAGGAGACGACGGCCACCTGACAGACAGGCTGACACAGGCGTACTTAGCAAAACAAATGTATCGAATTTTTTTTCTACCTAAGTTTCAAAGATAACAAGCGGTAAACGACACCCAATTTGCATTTTTGTAGGTATTTGTTTTATAAAAAGCCGCTAAGAGCTTAAAATAGAATAAACGGCCGTTACTGGGCAATAACTGCTTGTTTTATATAAAAAAAATGAATATTTCATAACCTAAAAAATGGTTATGGCTTATTAATACTGGAAAAAATTGTTACCACCATTTCTAGAATTATCATAAATACCCTAAATAAAATAACATGTAGTGCGGCTACATATGCAGGACATCTCAAGAGGCGTAAATATTCTAATTTAGATAAAGGATATATATTTATGCCGTTTGGAGTGGAGACACTTGGACGATGGGGACCGGACGCGTTAAAGATTTTCAAAGATCTGTTTGGATGTAATTATGGCCACTCGTGACCAAAATGCCGGTTTCTACTTCGGACAAAAACTTAGTATCGCCATTCAACGAGGCATTTTGGGCACGTTGCCTCAAATATCAGACCATTTACTTCTTACGTGATTAAACTTTATTTAGCCATGTCATTTGCTGGAAATAGCACTAATATTAATAATTAATTTATTAAGTATGATTGAATATGAAATTGCATTCCCTAAACAAATGATAAATAACTCTTATAAATTCATTTATGAGACACTTTTGAATCTATTAAAAACGATATTTTTATGTGTAAAGATTTAGTATTTAATACCTATACAAAATTTGATACTGGAATAGACATATATATGACAATTTCATTTTTGTGTTTGGAATATTTGTCAAATCAGCTCATCTAATTTATAAGGACTCTCGAGTTTAAAACTGTTAACTATTCCTAAAAATAAAATCAAATACAAGTAAATAGCACAGGTGGGACATTTTTTAAATCTATAAGAAGCTTGGGTGTATACGCTTACAATGGCACCACATTCGTCAGCTCATTTCGGGAATACATTTGAATAACATTATAATGTTATTTCGAACGAGAGGGCTGTAAAGTGGGCAGGTGCAGCTATAAAATATAAATTTAAAAAACGCAACTGTCACCTTTTGTGTCGGTTTACTTGATCATTTAAAAAACACAACGCAGTTAATTACAAGTTAGGTTTTATATTTTTTTCAGTATTGTATGGAATGGAGGAAAGATTTTGATTTCCTATAATTTTGTCTATTTTAGTGAAACTTTAACATCAAAATGTCCCCAAAATTAAAAATTACTACAACAACACCATATATACCGTAATTAATTATTAATAAACTCTAAAAAAAGTGTTGAGTTTTTCCCAATCTATTAATAAATTAATTTTATAGTTTAGAAAAATAATAATCAGTCTATGTAATTTGAACTAATAAATAATAATAATTATTATAATACATTTATCCATTTGAATTCTTAATTCTAAGTTTTTTACAATATGTATCTGTCAAAAAATATATATTACAAATAACTTAAAACTAGTTTGCCGCAGGAAGCTGGCGAGGCCCAAGCTACCGGTGGTTAGAGCTGCAGAGTGAGGAACCTCCTGACAATTCGTGCCGCGTCAAGAAGTACCGTCTTCTGTATCTGTACCTTGATCAAACCATCTAGCGAGAGCCTCTTGAGATGTTGGTTGAGGCTCTTCGCTATAAGGCCGTTCGCCGAGACGACTATCGGGACGATAATTGTCGAATCGACGTCCCACATGACGGTCACCTTGTGAGCCAAGTCAAGCTTACTTGACTTTTTCTTTTTCAGTTTTCATTATTATTATTATTATTTTCCTCGGTTGGTTTTTCTTTTTTGTTTAGTAGCTCATAAGCTCTAATGGTGTTCATAAGTATATGAAAAATTTGAAACAGTATTTTCTCTACCTTCGAAATGATTAAAGTTGAAATTCAACCAATTCTCTCAAAACAGGAATTCACTTTATTGAAGTCAAAATTTATTTATTAATTTAATTTATTAAAAAATAATAAAACTAACAATTTCATAAATTAATGAGTTGTAAGAAATAACAGTTATTAATTTTTGTTTTCGCAGCATTCCGTTTAAAAATGTTGTTGAAATTTATGGCAGGCAAAACCGCCGGTAACTTCTAGTCCATTTTATAAATAACATACACACTCCAGTTGGCGAAAATTTCAAGTATTGACAGCATACGCTATTGTCGATAATGGTTTCCGCCCCAAACCCCTACAATCTAATCAATAGAACACCTTTGAAAGCGTCTAATTTCCACGCCGACCGCAACCCCCAAACTTCAACCCTAAACTACTTTCTACGGTTTCTTCGAAGACGCCCTACGACTGAAAGGGTCTGAAATGCCGGCTAATCAATCGCGAGGGGCGAAGTCTATAGTCGTTACCGAAGCGACAAAGGGCACAGAAGGGCATCAATTCATCAACTGACGAGGAAGGTCACGGAAGGGTTCAACTATTTACTTTCACGGAGGGTTCTTTTTGTCACTCCAATATTAATTCCTTTAATGACGTGCACTGTATTTTTATTCGCCTGTATTGAAGTTAATTTCAACTTTTATATGAAAATTGATTTCTATAGTGATCATAACATTAGAAATAGTATGAAAGGGACTTGTTTCCGCGTCTGTCTGTTTGTTCTTGTAAATGTTCCCAAAAAAATTTAATACAATTTTTACTACTAAATAAATGACTAGTTAAGAAGTAGCCCATATCCATCAGGAAAGTCCATTCTAAATAACCTTTTGAGGTTTTTTTTGAAATCGACTAAGAAACCTTACCGCCTATATTCAAACTTATGAACATTACCACAAGTTTCAAAGCGCATTTAAGGATATAATTTCAAAAACCTTCACGTTTTTCTGTGTTATTTATAATCAAAAGCCTTTTAGTTTTTATGTCTTCATAAACATTATATTAATTAATAAAATAGGGATGAAGCTATTTCCGTATCAAGGTTCACTAAAAAGTTGGTACATCGGTTTATTTAGGTGTAAAAACGTAGAGAGAGAGTTAGTTCAGTATTTATAATGAAATAAAATAATAAAATTTTATTTATAAATAATAAATTAATAGTGATATTTTATATTAAAAATATCAAAAACTACGTAGTCCCTACCCGCTTAAAACCTGCCTAAATAATCATAATCGTAACTTGTTAACTTATCTATTGTATTCTATACCTACATATAATAAAATCGTAAACGAGCCGTGTCTCTGCATTAAATATTAAAAAAAAAACAATTAGTACAAGTTGTACTTATGTAACCGTTGCCAAAATAATAGTTTTTTATAATTTTTGTCTGTTTTTCTGTGCGTTTGTGCACGCTAATCTCAGAAACGGGTTAACCGATTTGAATGCGGTTTTCACTTGTGTGTTGTAGCAAGCTTTGTGTAATATTTAGTTTTTATTTCATTCGGTATGTGTAATACAAAAAAGTTACGTGCTATACCGAATTCCACGCCTACGAAGTTGCGGGTTCAGCTAGTGTTATTAAAATATAGGAAATTTAACTCTTTCTTAAAATTTTAACTATGACGGTTTCTGTTTATTAATAAATTTTATTTTACTAAAATCAGTAAATTGGCAAATTAAAAAAAATGTAATAATTGTTCAAATATTTCTAAAGCTATTATTGGTTAGATTGACCGGGGAATTTAAGTTGTAGGTAAATATATTCCAGTAAGTACGTACAGTTTTCTAGGAAGGAAGTATGAAGTTATCAAATATTAGCCGGATGATATTAAAGACAAAGTTGGAGCAATAGCGTTCAAAGGTCTCCAGGTAAGGTCAGATTGGGAACGAGAACGATGTTATCAAATGTCGCAGTTGGCTCGGTGGCCGCTCGTGACTTACCTTACAAGTCCAAACAATACGCAAATCACAAACACTAGCGGATGCTTAGCAAAACCCAAAAACTCATTGTGGCTTTTGTTCGTGCATGTTTTAAAACATTTATTCAATCTGTATTGTTCATATCGTTACGTGTGAGGTGAGTAAAAATGCCGTGTAAGGGTCATAGGAGTCGATTCAATGCGGACCAAGATTTACTCCAAATATCACTAGGTTTCTCGATTACCTAAACCATTAAATTCGCCAACGTCGTCGCTAACTCAATATCGCAGATGTTTTCGCAAAACTCTTCCGTATCACGTAGCGTAACACACTGCTCCTCAAGCGCCCATTCCCTTTTTTATATTCGCGCAAAGACAGCCTGGATATCCGTAGAAAGCACTCGAACTTTTAAACATGAAAACATGGAGCGGTTCTAGAATAGTGACTTCGATTCCTGGGAACCCTATGCAAAGGAAATTGGTCTTTGTAACCACAAAGATCAATTTCCTTTTGCACTCGTTTAAAGGGGCGTGGTCACGATATATTGGTAAACATTACCTTTTTTTACTAATGTTCTATGCCACTAACGCCAATTCGCGTTCCTTCGAGAAGGTTCTATGGCCAACCGTAACAATATATTTATTTTCGTCAGGCATTGAATATTTTTGATTTATAGGGGGGAACAGTGCTTTTTTCTGGATGAACGGTACCCTATGTCCTTTTCTGTATCCTAGACAACGTGTATGCACAATTTTATAACGGTCAGTTGAGTAGTTAGGGCGTGAAAGTTTGACGCCTGGATGCAATTTTTGCTTCGAATCTCTATGGTGTGTATGTGTATTGAGAAAAGTTGCTCCTAACGTAGATGAGTGGCAGGCGAAGACGGGTTTGTGACGCCCCCCTTCAAATGCCCAGGATCAGCGCGCATGGTCTGGCCGCTGTGTGCGCGTTCGAAAGGTCCCCTCGTCTGGGGATTGTCTCGATGCCCCGGGCAATCCCCCCCTTTGGCGTTAGCTTGGCCAACTGGCTGAGAGATGCCCAGAGTTGGGCCAGAGTAGTTGGTTCGCCAGAGCCCGGTCCAACTCATACAAGGGCCTCCAGGGGTCATCGGGGAGTTTTAGTGGGTATTGCCAGTCCTCTTAGGACTGGGTGAGTCCCACATACCCTATCGCCTAGCCAGCGGCAGGGTATTCTTTTTTTTTCTCCTCGAGAAAAAAAAGGGTGTGAAAGCTTAAAAGCTAAATTAAATTTGATTAAATTAAATTTGATTGATTTATACGTATAATTGTCCACTATCCTACACCGTCCATTCTTTGATACTATTCAATCTGTCATTTTCTTAATGATTTTTGTGCATTAGGGCTGTAATTTTTTATATTTTTAGAGTTTCAGAGAGGATCTGTCCAGGTGTGAAGAACCGCTTCGGCCTTATTTAGGATGCCCAGCTTTTTGGCCGCTGTTTGGGCTTTGGACTCGATAGAAGTACCGAAGTTGAGATTCGAGCACAACCTCATTCCAAGAAACTCAAGTTAGCCACAGGTACGGATGCACCTCGGAAAGTTGGAGCCAAGTCGAAAGGCTTATGATCTTTAAACTCTCTAAGTCTCTAGACTGTCTTCGTTTCCAAAAGTTCTACGAAAAAAAGTCCGGGTGCTATTAAGATAAACTATGAATGATTTTTCAGGGATAAAGTCTGGTATGTTAATCTGGATATTTATGAGCAATCTCAATCATAAAACTGTTTTTAATGATTTTAGAAGAAACAAAATCGCCATAAGTTTATATTCTAAACCAATTACCAATGAATTCTCGGACAATAGAGTGGGCGAATCAGGAATTATGCGAATGATCCCGCAATTGTTTAATTTAAGAAAGCTTACTTGCTCCAAAGCCCTCGATTGGTGCAACCACAATCAGCAAACGGGTTGGTGAATCAAACCAATGTAGCGAGAGAAAAGGGTTAGACAATGTGAAATTTTATTTTAGGTAATATCATTAGTGTATGCCTAGCCTATGTTATTTGATTAACAAATCAACATTTTCATTTGTTTTTTGACATACACAAACCAACACACTATTTTATCATTGTATTTTGTGCTAGTGATAATAATAAAAGAAAAATTCAGACAAATATTGTAGAGAATTTAATTTTACATAAAAATGTCCATATAACTTTTTTTTGCTAAAATTAAAATTAACACAGAGGATAAGGATTTTTAACACTGTGATTTTTTTTTATTACTTTTTTTTTTATTTTATTTATTATTTATTAATACAATAGTGTTTCATTTGACTTAACATTGGTGTAAACAAAAACTCATTAGAGTTTTACCGTACACCATGTGCCGATTACGGAAAATTTAAATAAACCTTCAGTTGACGCCCAACGTACACTTCAGACTCCTCAATTACTTTAAGATACTTTAAGGCTTTAATATATTATTTTGTGTCATATTCTGAATTGAAATATCTTACAATAATAATTAGTATTACTTTTTTATAACTATTTTGTATTGTTGTTAAAATTATATTTATCTGTAATTAATTGTAAATAGTATTGTTTAAGCTTAAATGTGATGTTTTTGGGAGTTACGTCTCTTTTTAATGTTTTAGGTAGTTGATTTGTTAAATTCGGTATGACATAAGCCAGACGTCTTTCCGTAAAGGTTGTTATATTTCGGTAAATTGTATTTTGATTCATCAATAATCTAGTTGAGTAAGTTATTTTTGGAATTTTTAAATTTTCGTTAAAATATAGTTCCTTTAATAATACAAACTGTGTTTTTTCTTCTATGGGTAAAATTTTACAAAATACAAATAATTTGCGATAATCTTCTTTAAAGTTTTCTTTTAAGTTTTCAACACTTATCTTTTCTTATCAACACTTATCTTCTAAACTTTCTCTGTTTATTTTAATCTTAGCAAAAAAGGTAAGTATGTATATGAAAAATTAAACTCTCTACAATATTGGTCTGATTTTTATAATTCTTACCATTTTTGTAAAATTTGGAAAATACACCTACATCTTTTTTTACACTTCTACAGGGTGCAAACAAAAATTTCTTTCCCCATCGATATTACAATATTTAATCGTCGAATCCAGCATTCCGGAAGCTCCGAGACATATTCTCGTCAAAAATTGCCGAGTGTCTTAAAACATTTTTCGACCAATGTATGTTGTCATTGATGACATTTGGCGCTCGTGGTCTCTATGGGCCTCGTAAGAAAGCTCAACGTCGATCAACGGTTCGCTTTCGCTAGTTTATTATAAATAATCAATAAGACTTCTTATCGCAAACTCAGGCACGGCTAGTAACATAAACAATGTCATAGCTTTATTTTTTTATTTTAACTAACGAACTTAAGCTAGGACTAATATTCTAATACAAAACCCAACTTGATTTAAAATCCTGTAAATTTTGTCTAAGTATCTTACACTCTTTTTTTTTATGTTAAGATTGGCAGTCAGGCTGACGCTGACGGTCCACTTGATGGTAGGTGGCTACCGTCGCCTATGACACAAGCAACGCCAAAGCTGCTGCAAGTGCGGTGACGACTACAGAAGGATTAAGGATAAGGGGGAAATGAGCTCTGGCATTCCTTACTCACTTACCAAAACACAACAGCACAGGTGCTGTTATTTCACTGTGGTCTTCTGTAAGTGGGTGGTTACTGCCGCCAGACGGGCTGCCCAAATGTTTGCGAAACGCAGTGTGCCCTGCAACTACTTAAACCTTTACTTACTTACTGTTATATCAGATTGTAATAACAAAAAAAAGTATTCCATAAAATAACCAATCCAAACTTTCAATATGTTTTTTTTTAACTATTAAACTTACAAGGTATTGTGGCTTGATGTTTACGATTACACGCAGACCCATGTCTTCGATCCCTTTTTTTTATATCCCTCAATCTAAAAGATAAGAGCAGGAATTTTTCCGGGCATCGTAATCGGACATGACGTAATTAATCAAGGATAAAAGATAATATAAGATAAGTGTGGCCACCAAAGAAGTTTAGACAAAAAAAATATAACAAATAGCGTGGTTGTTGACACAATCATCTCTATATTATGTAACATGATTTTACCTATAGAACTATCAATTAGTTTAATTTCATATTACGGTAGTCTACGAAGTTTAATAACCAACTACCATATTGCTAAAGTTTTGTCATCCTGTAGGACCCTCTAGTGAAGTTATTATCGTTATGTTATTTGGTTACATTTTGGAAAAAAATTGTAAAGAAATATTAATAAAGGACTGCTTAAAAAAAAATTACCAATGACAGATCAAGACAATGCAATATGGAGTAACCTTATATAACAAGAACACAACAAATATTTTGAAAAAAAAAGATCAAAAAATACACTGTGATATGTAAATGAGGATATTATCATTTACTCCTATATTTTTTTTACATTTGAATATACATCCATTAAAAATCAAACACTATTGCTGTGTCGATTAATTTTTTTTTGTGTATACTGAAAATAATTTAATTAAATATACAAAATTTGTCACGATAGAGTAATTTTAAAAACTAACTAAAATTATGTGTGAGAGAGAGTTGGCAGTTGATGAAGTTAAGGAAACTGAATGCACTTCATAGGTGTAGCGGTTATATAGTAATATATGTATTTTAGCTTCTTCCTTCTATACGAAGAACATTGCGGCTTGCATTAAAACATTTTACAAAATTAGCAATTCAAAAGTTTCACGTGGAATATTTTTTAATCCATTAGTTGGTGAGACTTGCCAAGAAAACCGCTTGTACGTGCCATGAAAAAGCAAATACTTCAACATTCCAATTACTTTAACATCCTCTGATGGAAAACGCTGATAGTTCCTATTCTATTTAATACTAGCGACCCGCCCCCGGCTTCGCCCGGGGTGCAATTTATATATATATAAACATTCCCCGTTTATCCCTCTTGCTATTAGTGAAAACCGAATTAAAATCGGTCTACCCGTTCACTCCTGATGCCGTGACCAAGGGAAATAGGGATTCATTTTTATACAGGTGACCCAGCATCGACGGATCAAATGGGGTGTGGTGGTAGAGGGACCCAATACCTATCCAATGGACCCCCATGTATGTTCAGCGATGTAATATGTAATGTTCAAAATAATATGTATAAAACAACAGAATAATAACAACGATTTATTTTTTCATGACAAATGTTCGAAATGTCCACCAACAGCTTCAATGCACATGCGACATCTCTTTAAAAAAATATGTTTTAATCGCTAAACATACAGGGGGTCCATTAGATAGGTATTGGGCCCCTCTACCACCACACCCCGTTTGATCCGTCGATGCTGGGTCACCCTGTATATAAAGTAGAGATGTACACTATTTTTATACATTCCTATGCAAAAAGATTTATTCATCAATTTATCATTAATTCATTCACATGTAAATGAATTAATGATAAATTGATAATGTACCTCTTTTTTTTTTTACTATAGATGGGTTTGCTCTTGACCAGCATCTATCCATATAGGAAGGATGAGGCCGAAGATGGAGCGAGCTCACCCAGAAGATGCCTATTCACTCGAACCTTGAAAAGATTTGGGTTATATGAGCTCGGAAATACAGACGCCGGCAGGGAGTTCCAATCCTTAGCAGTGCGCATCACAAAAGATGTTTTAAAGCGCTTGGTCCGAATTAGAGGGATTTCGACAAGGTGAGGATGGTCCGTACGTCTGCATGTCCGATAGAAGAAAGGGGAAGGCGGTATGATCTCATGCAGCTCCCGAGCACACTCTCCGAAGTACATCTTATAGAAAACACACAGACAGGCAACTTTGCGTCTATGTGCCAGGCTCTGCAGCTTAGTTCTTATTAGTGTATTATCGCCAATGAGCCTCCTAGCTCTGCGATCCACCGAGTCGAGTGCAGCAAGTTGGTATTTTGCTGAGCCATCCCAAAACCTAGAATTTATGATTTCAAACAAAATTAATAACGATTATTAATTTTGTTTGAAATCTAATGAAATCGACTAATATTTATTCACATAGGTATATATAGATAGCATGTAGCATGTATTTTGTTCTTCAGTGGAACTTATTATTTATCTATTATAATTAAACTTTATTGGAGAATAAAATCGATTAAGAATAAATTGATAAGCCTCTTTCTAATTAAAGATTTTATTCTCTCATTCCAATTAAGACGTTTTAATGACTTAACCGTTGTAAGAAATCGAACATCATTTACATAAAATGGTAGCCTTGTTTAACTAATAGTTTTTTTTAATCTTTTAGGGTCTCTTTCGAATTCTTTGTGTAACATTGTAAAATATTTAATTCGACATTGTAAACATCAATTTCATTTTAATGATTATTTCTAAATAAATAAAACTATGGTTACAGATTTCCATAAATTAAATTTAAAGGTTTGCAGAAGTTTAATTTAATAACCAAGAGATCACGCTTCTTCTAATTACTCTTAGCTGACTGATTGGCGTGCAAAGTGTGTGTAATTGTACACTCTCTCCCCCTTTCCCCTTCTTCCTCTACTTCTCTCTCCCCCTCTCAATCCGCGCGCGTGTGTGGGTGTGTGTTGGGTGTGTAGGATGTGAATTATTTTAAAATGGCAATAATATAACATAAAATAAATTAAGTATCCTTATTAACCATTCTGACAGACATCCTTATAAAGATGTCTGTTAAAATGGAAAAAAATGGGATTTAAAATTTTAGAATTCCTATCGATTTTTTTTAACTCTACGCCCTAGAAAGAAACATGTCCTACAACCTGATTAGATTAACCACCTTGGTTCAATAAAGATTAAGAATTTATCCTACCAAACCCCTAGTAGGTAAACAATTAAGTTTTTTACTGCTACTACTAATAAGAATTTTTTTTTTATTTGTATATGGGAAAGCGATTGGCCTCAATCTCACTTGACGGTAAGTGAAGATTAGATCGAAGATGGAGTTGGCTTGCCCGTTAATAGCTTATTCACTTTGTTCTCGAAGAGCCTCATGTAGTAAATTTCAGGGAACACTGAAGAAGGGAGAAGATTCCAATCCTTCGCTGAAGACGTAAAGCGCTTGCTAGGAATTGGTGGTATGTCCACAACGTAAGGGTGAATACCCTTCCCATGATTTAATATAATGTGTAAACTAAAAAATAGAAGTATGAATATAATATCAATATAATTATGAAATTAAAAACTACATAAAGCTATATTTAAAATGTGACAAGGCAAAATGTATTTCCGATTGGACAGCTTTTCTGACCACAGTAACCTTACAGAAAACCGCCCCCATATAACAGCAAATGTGCTGTTGTGTTTCGGTGAGTGAGTAAGGGATGCCAGAGCCCATTTTCCAATCCTTTACTAATCCTTTATCTTTAAAAGCGCGTATAAAGAGAAATAGCTAATCCTAGAATTGAATTTTATTTAAGTTTGTAAAGTCCAAATAAGAAAATATTTTTATATATATGTCGGAGAAGCATTGTTTCCCTCGACCTCGTCGTTAGTGGTTGCAGGCTTAGTGGGCGTCATTAAGGCCAGATGCAAGCACAAAAACACAATAAACACTGATTTACACTGTTTTATTTAAGAATCAAACAATAATTTGTCGCTTTACAATACATCGACCGAGCAGCGAGTTCAAGGCGCCTATTCCGCTTAAATAAACTCCAAAACACAAAATAAGACACAACGATCCAACTCGACCGACCCTCTTTACTCATTCACCTTCAAGAAGCAACTGAACGCCTCCGGTATAGTGCCATCTGTGCCATGACCTCGCTCGAAGCATCTGCTTTGCTCTGATTGGTCGCGATGCGTAACCAATATTCGTTACTTTTATTACCTTAATAAGGTATTTAAACATAAGAAGGATCTAACAAATGAAATCAAATAAAATTAAGATTTTTAAGAATAGATTTAAATTTAAACAATTAATATTTTATGTTTCGCATACAAACAACAATCAACTTATAGTTTCCTCCGATATAGATTAATACATTTTAACAACTATAAAGCTGAAATACCACTCATTCATTCATAAAGTTTTCCGGGAAGGAGTCACCTGGGGATTCCCCTTTGTGGCGGATCGTAGTCTACGAGGAAAATTATCGACAAATTAATTCAAAGACCTCGGTACACCTCCCTGGTAAAAAGTCGGCGACGGGATCTCGGAAGTTATGAGAGCTAGGGATGGGGGGTTTACGGAATGTCATAGAGGGTCATCGGGGGTTACCAAATCGAGTCTCATCCCCATCCCGTCCATACATTTTTTTTACACTCCATACGAATTTTTTGGATTTTTCAAAGCGGGATATCTCCGAAAGGGTCGAGGATAGGGAGGCGGTCTCTTCGGCGGACGGTCATCGTTCCTCGAGGTCCAACGGCCTGGACCTTCATCCTCCCCCCACCTGCCCCCCTTCACCCCCCCTCCATACGAAATTGCCGCTTTTGGCCAAAGGGATGGGGATACCCGCTTAACGGTCGGAGCTATCCCGGCGGTCTCTATGGCGGGTTTCCATCGCTCCGTGGGATGCTTCCTCGGGGCTATCCCGGTTTTCCGGTTTCTTCCCCCTTCATCCCGCCTCCATACAACGCGGTCTTTTTTTGGAACAGCCACCTTTTCGCCCGGAAGGAGTCCACCCGGGTCAGACTCTTGCACCTCGTCGGAGAGAGGATGAGTTTCCGCATTTCAGGAAGGCATCGAACCCTCGGTGTACCGACCTGGTAAAAAGTCGGCGACGGGATCTCGGAAGGTATTAGAGCTAGGAAAGGGGGGTTTACGGAATGTCATAGAGGGTCATCGGGGGTTACCAAATTGAGTCTCATCCCCATCCCGTTCATACATTTTTTTTACACTCCATACAACTTTTCTGGATTTTTCAAAGCGGGATAACTCCAAACGTGTCGAGGATAGGGAGGCGGTCTCTTCGGCGGACGACCATCGCTCCTCGAGGTCCAACGGCCTGGACCTTCACCCTCCCCCCACCTGTCCCCCTTCACCCCCCCTCCGTACTAAATTACCGCTTTCGGCCGAAGGGATGGGGATACCCGCCAAACGGTCGGAGCAATCCCGGCGGTCTCTATGGCGGGCTTCCATCCCTCCGTAATATGCTTCCTCGGGGCTATCCCGCTTTTCCGGTTTCTCCCTCCTTCATCCTACCTCCATACAAATTTTTAGTTTTCTGGAACGGCTGCCATTTTACCAGGAAGCAGTCGACTCGGGGAGGTCGTTTCTATCCCACGTTATAGGTGGTGACGTCACGAGTTCCTGAGACGACCTGAACCCTCGGTACACCGACCTGGTATAAAGTCGGTGGGAGGTCCTCGGAAACTACGAGTCGCAGAGGGGCGCGCTTTACGGAATGTCATAGAGGGCCATCGGGGGTCACCAAATTGTCGCCCATCCTCATCCCGCCCGTACATTTTTTTTACACTCCATACAACATTTTCGAAATTTCCAATCCACTTAAATCCCAAACGGTGCGACCTATCCCTGCGATCGCTTCGGAGGATAGGGATCGCTCCCCGAGCTCCACCGGCCGGGACCTTCACCCTCCCCCCACCTGCCCCCCTTCACCCCCCCTCCATATAAAATTACCACTTTTTCAGAAAGGGATGGGGATATCCGCCAAACGGTAGGAGGTATCCCGACGGTCTCTATGGCGGGATTCCATCCCTCCGTGAAATGGTTCCTCGGGGCTATCCCGCTTTTCCGGTTTCTCCCCCCTTCATCCCACCTCCATACAAATTTTTAGTTTTTTTTGGAACGGCTACCTTTTCACCCGGAAGGAGTCACCGGAAGAATCCCCATTGTAGCGGATCGGAGAGGGGGTGGCTCACTGAGTACCAGGACAGTACCAAAGGTTGAGGATCGCGACCTGGTAAAAATTCGGCGACGGGATCTCGGAAACTGTAAATCGCAGAGGAGCGGGGTTTGCGGGATGTCATAGAGGACCATCGGGGGTCACCACGTCGCGACCCCCCCACTCCCCCTCCCCTTCGGACCCCCTCCATACGAAATCCCACTATGTTAGGGATCTTTCGCCCTTAAGAGACGGCGGTCGACGCGTCGCGGAGGGCCACGAGGTCGGGGTGCGCGAAAGACGAGGAGGGGGGAGCCGCGGGGGGAAAGGGGAGCGCGCAGCGCGACCCTCCCCCCCGGCCTTCCCTCCGAGGATTTCGCGCACCCCGACCTCGTGGCTCGGAGCGGCGCTGAGAGTCTGCCGGGGCGCCGAAAAAGTAAAAATTTTGATCCCCCCCTCGAACCCCCCGGCCGTATCTCGGAAACGGCGCGCCGCAGCCGGGTCGCGTTTGGGGTCGTCGGAGACGTCTCGGCGAGACGAATTTTTTGGTCGCGACAAAATTTCGAAATTCGCATTTTTGAACTTTTTCGAAAATATCTCGGGAGCGGTGCGTCGCGGACCACCCGTGTTGGTACTCATTTGAGAGGTCTCGGGGAGACGGATTTTTTGCAATAGACCAAATATCACAATTTGACATTTGCGGTCTACTCGGTAGACCGTCGGTAACCGTGGAAGGCAGACCTCCCGTGTTGGGTATCATTTGAAAGGTCTCGACGAGAACAATCCATTTACACCATCCCCCTCCCCCCTCTCCCACCGCCCACCCCCGAAGAGTCACGAAATACAATACTTATATCCAAATCCTTACCAAAACAATTCTAAAGACCAAAAACCATACCTAAACAATTTTTAAGAGCAATTGGAATACCGTTGCAACACCACTCGAGGGGCTCCCCCCCCGCGGGCTGCTTGCAGTCCGCGGCCGCACGCAAAAACTAGTTAACAATTATAAAGCCGAAATACCACTCACTCATCTACTCATCTTAACTTCGATGAAGCAGTCACCTGGGGATTCCCCTTTTCGGCGGATCGTGGTCTACGGATAAAGTTGTCGAGAAATTAATTCGAAGACCCCGGTACACCGCCCTGGTAAAAAGTCGGCGACGGGATCTCGGAAGGTGCGAGAGCTAGAAAGTGGAAATTTGCGGAACGTCATAGAGGGCCATCGGGGGTTACCAAATCGAGTCTCATCCCCATCCCGTCCATACATTTTTTTTACACTCCATACGAATTTTTTGGATTTTTCAAAGCGGGATAGCTCCGAAAGTGTCGAGGATAGGGAGGCGGTCTCTTCGGCGGACGACCGTCGCTCCTCGAGGTCCAACGGCCTGGACCTTCACCCTCCCCCCACCTGCCCCCCTTCACCCCCCTCCATACGAAATTGCCACTTTTGGCCAAAGGGATGGGGATACCCGCTAAACGGTCGGAGCTATCCCGGCGGTCTCTATGGCGGGTTTCCATCCCACCGTATGATGCTTCCTGGGGGTCAACGAGATTTTCGGATTTCCCCCCCCTTCATCCCCCCTCCATACAACGTGGTCTTTTTTTGGAACAGCTACCTTTTCGCCCGGAAGGAGTCCACCCGGGCCAGACTCTTGCACCTCGTTGGAGAGAGGATGAGTTTCCGCATTTCAGGAAGGCATCGAACCCTCGGTGTACCGACCTGGTATGAAGTCGGCGAGAGGTCCTCGGAAACAGTGAGGGATAAAAGGATGAGGTTTACGGAATGTCATAGGGGGTCATCGGGGGTTACCAAATTGAGTCTCATCCCCATCCCGTTCATACATTTTTTTTACACTCCATACAAATTTTTTGGATTTTTCAAAGCGGGATACCTCCACAACGGTCGAGGATAGGGAGGCGGTCTCTTCGGCGGACGACCATCGCTCCTCGAGGTCCAACGGCCTGGACCTTCACTCTCCCCCCACCTGTCCCCCTTCACCCCCCCTCCATACTAAATTACCACTTTCGGCCGAAGGGATGGGGATACCGGCTAAACGGTCGGAGCTATCCCGGCGGTCTCTATGGCGGGTTTCCATCCCTCCGTGGGATGCTTCCTCGGGGCTATCCCGCTTTTCCGGTTTCTCCCCCCTTCATCCCGCCTCCATACAAATTTTTTATTTCCTGGAACGGCTGCCATTTTACCGGGAAGCAGTCGACTCGGGGCGGTCCTTTCTATCCCACGTTACAGGGGGTGACGTCACGAGTTCCTCAGACGACCTGAACCCTCGGTACACCGACCTGGTATAGAGTCGGTGAGAGGTGCTCGGAAACTACGAGTCGCAGAGGGGCGGGGTTTACGGAATGTCATAGAGGGCCATCGGGGGTCACCAAATTGTCGCCCATCCTCATCCCGCCCGTACATTATTTTTACACTCCATACAACCTTTTCGAAATTTCCAATCCACTTAAATCCCAAACGGTGCGACCTATCCCTGCGATCGCTTCGGAGGATAGGGATCGCTCCCCGAGCTCCACCGGCCGGGACCGTCACCCTCCCCCCACCTGCCCCCCTTCACCCCCCCTCCATACAAAATTACCACTTTTTCAGAAAGGGATGAGGATATCCGCCAAACGGTAGGAGCTATCCCGACGGTCTCTATGGCGGGATTCCATCCCTCCGTGAAATGGTTCCTCGAGGCTATCCCGCTTTTCCGGATTATCCCCCCTTCATCCCACCTCCATACAAATTTTTAGTTTTTTTTGGAACGGCTACCTTTTCACCCGGAAGGAGTCACCGGAAGAATCCCCATTGTAGCGGATCGGAGAGGGGGTGGCTCACATAGTACCAGGACAGTACCAAAGGTTGAGGATCGCGACCTGGTAAAAATTCGGCGACGGGATCTCGGAAACTGTAAATCGCCGAGGAGCGGGGTTTGCGGGATGTCATAGAGGACCATCGGGGGTCACCACGTCGCGACCCCCCACGCCCCCCCCCTTCGGACCCCCTCCATACGAAATCCCACTATGTTAGGGATCTTTCACCCTTAAGAGACGGCGGTCGACGCGTCGCGGAGGGCCACGAGGTCGGGGTGCGCGAAAGACGAGGAGGGGGGAGCCGCGGGGGGAAGGGGAGCGCGCAGCGCGACCCTTCCTCCCCCGGCCTTCCCTCCGAGGATTTCGCGCACCCCGACCTCGTGGCCCGGAGCGGCGCTGAGGGTCTGCCGGGGCGCCGAAAAAGTAAAAATTTTGATCCCCCCCTCGAACCCCCCGGCCGTATCTCGGAAACGGCGCGCCGCAGCCGGGTCGCGTTTGGGGTCGTCGGAGACGTCTCGGCGAGACGAATTTTTTGGTCGCGACAAAATTTCGAAATTCGCATTTTTGGACTTTTTCGAAAATATCTCGGGAGCGGTGCGTCGCCGACCACCCGTGTTGGTACTCATTTGAGAGGTCTCGGGGAGACGGATTTTTTGCAATAGACCAAATATCACAATTTGACAATTGCGGTCTACTCGGTAGACCGTCGGTAACCGTGGCAGGCAGACCCCCCGTGTTGGGTATCATTTGAAAGGTCTCGACGAGGACAATCCATTTACACCACCTTCTACCACCCCCCACCTTCCTACTATTCCCCCACCCCCGAAACGTCACGAAATACAAAACATATATCCCAATCCTTACCAAAACAATTCAAAAGACCAACAGCAACACCCAAACCAAAACAATTTACAAGAGCGACTCCCAACACCACTCCAGAACCGGTCGAGGGGCTCCCCCCCCGCGGGCTGCTTGCAGTCCGCGGCCGCACGCAAAAACTAGTTAACAACTATAAAGCTGAAATACCACTCATTCATTCATAAAGTTTTCCGGGAAGGAGTCACCTGGGGATTCCCCTTTGTGGCGGATCGTAGTCTACGAGGAAAATTATCGACAAATTAATTCAAAGACCTCGGTACACCTCCCTGGTAAAAAGTCGGCGACGGGATCTCGGAAGTTATGAGAGCTAGGGATGGGGGGTTTACGGAATGTCATAGAGGGTCATCGGGGGTTACCAAATCGAGTCTCATCCCCATCCCGTCCATACATTTTTTTTATACTCCATACGAATTTTTTGGATTTTTCAAAGCGGGATAGCTCCGAAAGTGTCGAGGATAGGGAGGCGGTCTCTTCGGCGGACGATCATCGTTCCTCGAGGTCCAACGGCCTGGACCTTCACCCTCCCCCCACCTGCCCACCTTCACCCCCCCTCCATACGAAATTGCCACTTTCGGCGAAAGGGATGGGGATACCCGCTAAACGGTAGGAGCCATCCCGGCGGTCTCTATGGCGGGTTTCCATCCTACCGTGAGGTGCTTCCTGGGGGTCAACCAGGTTTTCGGATTTCCCCCCCCTTCATCCCCCCTCCATACAACGAGGTCTTTCTTTGGAACAGCCACCTTTTCGCCCGGATGGAGTCCACCCGGGCCAGACTCTTGCACCTCGTTGGAGAGAGGATGAGTTTCCGCATTTCAGGAAGGCATCGAACCCTCGGTATATCGACCTGGTAAAAAGTTGGCGACGGGATCTCGGAAGGTATGAGAGCTAGGAAAGGGGGGTTTACGGAATGTCATAGAGGGTCATCGGGGGTTACCAAATTAAGTCTCATCCCCATCCCGTCCATACATTTTTTTTACACTCCATACAACTTTTCTGGATTTTTCAAAGCGGGATAACTCCAAACGTGTCGAGGATAGGGAGGCGGTCTCTTCGGCGGACGACTATCGCTCCTCGAGGTCCAACGGCCAGGACCTTCGTCCTCCCCCCACCTGTCCCCCTTCACCCCCCCTCCATACAAACTTACCGCTTTCGGCCGAAGGGATGGGGATACCGGCTAAACGGTCGGAGCTATCCCGGCGGTCTCTATGGCGGGTTTCCATCCCTCCGTGGGATGCTTCCTCGGGGCTATCCCGCTTTTCCGGTTTCTCCCCCCTTCATCCCACCTCCATACAAATTTTTAGTTTTCTGGAACGGCTGCCGTTTTACCAGGAAGCAGTCGACTCGGGGTGGTCGCTTCCATCCCATGTTGTAGGGGGTGACGTCGCGAGTTCCTCATACGACCTGAACCCTCGGTACACCGACCTGGTATAAAGTCAGTGAGAGGTCCTCGGAAACTACGAGTCGCAGAGGGGCGCGGTTTGCGGAATGTCATAGAGGGTCATCGGGGGTCACCAAACTGTCACCCATCCTCATCCCGCCCGTACATTATTTTTACACTCCATACAACTTTTTTGAAATTTCCAATCCACTTAGCTCCCAAACGGTGCGACCTATCCCGGCGATCACTTTGGAGGATAGCGATCGCTCCCCGAGCCCCACTGCCCGGGACCTTCATCCTCCCTCTATCCCCATCCCTTCACCCCCCCTCCATACAAAATTACCACTTTTTCAGAAAGGGATGGGGATATCCGCCAAACTGTAAGAGGTATCCCGACGGTCTCTATGGCGGGTTTCCATCCCTCCGTGGAATGGTTCATCGGGGCTATCCCGCTTTTCCGGTTTATCCCCCCTTCATCCCACCTCCATACAAATTTTCTGGAACGGCTACCTTTTCACCCGGAAGGAGTCGCCGGAGGAATCCCCATTTAGCGGACCGGAGAGGGGGTGGCTCACTGAGTACCAGAAGTGTACCAAAGGTTGAGGGTCGCGACCTGGTAAAAAGGCGGCGACGGGATCTCGGAAACTATAAATCGCAGAGGGGCGGGGTTTGCGAAATGTCATAGATGGTCATCGGGGGTCACCACGTCGCGACCCCCCACTCCCCCCTCCATATGTATTTTTTCACTCCATACAACCGACCCGGATCTTCGAATCCGCGTAGCTCCAAAAGGGTGAGACCTAGAACGGCGGTCACTTTGGCGGATGATCATCGCTCCCGGAGGTCCGTCGTCCTGGACCGTCGCCGTCCCCCCACCTCCCCCCCTTCGGACCCCCTCCGTATAAATTCACACACTGTTAGGGATCTTTCGCCCTTAAGAGACGGCGGTCGACGCGTCGCGGAGGGCCACGAGGTCGGGGTGCGCGAAAGACGAGGAGGGGGGAGCCGCGGGGGGAAAGGGGAGCGCGCAGCGCGACCCTCCCCCCCGGCCCTCCCTCCGAGGATTTCGCGCACCCCGACCTCGTGGCCCGGAGCGGCGCTGAGGGTCTGCCGGGGCGCCGAAAAAGTAAAAATTTTGATCCCCCCCTCGAACCCCCCGGCCGTATCTCGGAAACGGCGCGCCGCAGCCGGGTCGCATTTGGGGTCGTCGGAGACGTCTCGGCGAGACGAATTTTTTGGTCGCGACAAAATTTCGAAATTCGCATTTTTGAACTTTTTCGAAAATATCTAGGGAGCGGTGCGTCGCGGACCACCCGTGTTGGTACTCATTTGAGAGATCTCGGGGAAACGGATTTTTTGCAATAGACCAAATATCACAATTTGACAGTTGCGGTCTACTCGGTAGACCGTCGGTAACCGTGGCAGGCAGACCCCCCGTGTTGGGTATCATTTGAACGGTCTCGATGAGGACAATCCATTTACACCATCCCCCTTCCCCTCCCCCCTCTCTCCCACCCCCGAAACGTCACGAAATACAATACTTATATCCAAATCCTTACCAAAACAATTCTAAAGACCAAAAACCATACCTAAACAATTTACAAGAGCGACTCCAAAACCACAGCAAAACCACTCGAGGGGCTCCCCCCCCGCGGGCTGCTTGCAGTCCGCGGCCGCACGCAAAAACTAGTTAACAACTATAAAGCCGAAATACCACTCATCAAGTTCTCCGGGAAGCGGTCACCTGGGGATTCCCCTTTGTGGCGGATCGTAGAGAACAATCAAAATCAATGACAGATTAAATCAGGACCCTCGGTACACCTCCCTGATAAAAAGTCGGCGACGGGATCTCGGAAGGTACGAGAGCTAGGGATAGGGGGTTTACGGAATGTCATAGAGGGCCATCGGGGGTTACCAAATCGAGTCTCATCCCCATCCCGTTCATACATTTTTTTTACACTCCATACAATTTTTTTGGATTTTTCAAAGCGGGATATCTCCGAAAGTGTCGAGGATAGGGAGGCGGTCTCTTCGGCGGACCGTCATCGTTCCTCGAGGTCCAACGGCCTGGACCTTCGTCCTCCCCCCACCTACCCCCCTTCACCCCCCCTCCATACGAAATTGCCACTTTTGGCCAAAGGGATGGGGATATCCGCTAAACGGTCGGAGCCATCCCGGCGGTCTCTATGGCGGATTTCCATCCTATCGTGAGGAGCTTCCTGGGGGTCAACCAGGTTTTCGGATTTTCCCCCCCTTCATCCCCCCTCCATACAACGTGGTCTTTTTTTGGAACAGCTACCTTTTAGCCCGGAAGGAGTCCACCCGGGCCAGACTCTTGCACCTCGTTGGAGAGAGGATGAGTTTCCGCATTTCAGGAAGGCATCGAACCCTCGGTGTACCGACCTGGTATGATGTCGGCGAGAGGTCCTCGGAAACCGTGAGGGATAGAAGGATGACGTTTACGGAATGTCATAGAGGGTCATCGGGGGTTACCAAATCGAGTCTCATCCCCATCCCGTTCATACATTTTTTTTACACTCCATACATTTTTTTTGGATTTTTCAAAGCGGGATACCTCCACAACGGTCGAGGATAGGGAGGTGGTCTCTTCGGCGGACGACCATCGCTCCTCGAGGTCCAACGGCCAGGACCTTCACCCTCCCCCCACCTGTCCCCCTTCACCCCCCCTCCGTACTAAATTACCACTTTCGGCCAAAAGGATGGTGATACCCGCTAAACGGTCGGAGCTATCCCGGCGGTCTCTATGGCGGGTTTCCATCCCTCCTTAGTATGGTCCCTCGGGGCTATCCCGCTTTTCCAGTTTCTCCCCCCTTCATCCCACCTCCATACAAATTTTTATTTTTTTGGAACGGCTGCCATTTTACCAGGAAGCAGTCGACTCGGGGTGGTCGCTTCTATCCCACGTTATAGGGGGTGACGTCGCGTGTTCCTCAGACGACCTGAACCCTCGGTACACCGACCTGGTATAAAGTCGGTGGGAGGTCCTCGGAAACTACGAGTCGCAGAGGGGCGCGGTTTACGGAATGTCATAGAGGGCCATCGGGGGTCACCAAATTGTCGCCCATCCTCATCCCGCCCGTACATTTTTTTTACACTCCATACAATTTTTTTGAAATTTCCAATCCACTTAACTCCCAAACGGTGCGACCTATCCCGGCGATCGCTTCGGAGGATAGCGATCGCTCCCAGAGCCCTACCGGCCGGGACGGTCACCCTCCCCCCACCTGCCCTCCTTCACCCCCCCTCCATATAAAATTACCACTTTTTCAGAAAGGGATGGGGATATCCGCCAAACGGTAGAAGGTATACCGACGGTCTCTATTGTGGGTTTCCATCCCTCCGTGGGATGCTTCCTCCGGGCTATCCCGCTTTTCTGGTTTATCCCCCCTTCATCCCACCTCCATACAAATTTTCTGGAACGGCTTCCTTTTGACCCGGAAGGAGTCGCCGGAGGAATCCCCATTTTAGCCGATCGGAGAGGGGGTGGCTCACTGAGTACCAGAACAGTACCAAAGGTTGAGGATCGCGACCTGGTAAAAATACGGCGACGGGATCTCGGAAACTAAAAGTCGGAGAGGGGCGGGGTTTGCGGGATGTCATAGAAGACCATCGGGGGTCCCCACGTTGCGACCCACCCCCCACACCCCCCTTAAATTTTTTTACCCTCACCCCCTTCGGACCACCTCCGTGTAAATTCACACACTGTTAGGGATCTTTCGCCCTTAAGAGACGGCGGTCGACGCGTCGCGGAGGGCCACGAGGTCGGGGTGCGCGAAAGACGAGGAGGGGGGAGCCGCGGGGGGAAAGGGGAGCGCGCAGCGCGACCCTCCCCCCCGGCCCTCCCTCCGAGGATTTCGCGCACCCCGACCTCGTGGCCCGGAGCGGCGCTGAGGGTCTGCCGGGGCGCCGAAAAAGTAAAAATTTTGATCCCCCCTCGAACCCCCCGGCCGTATCTCGGAAACGGCGCGCCGCAGCCGGGTCGCGTTTGGGGTCGTCGGAGACGTCTCGGCGAGACGAATTTTTTGGTCGCGACAAAATTTGGAAATTCGCATTTTTGAACTTTTTCGAAAATATCTCGGGAGCGGTGCGTCGCGGACCACCCGTGTTGGTACTCGTTTGAGAGGTCTCGGGGAGACGGATTTTTTGCAAAAGACCAAATATCACAATTTGACATTTGCGGTCTACTCGGTAGACCGTCGGTAACCGTGGCAGGCAGACCCCCCGTGTTGGGTATCATTTGAACGGTCTCGACGAGGACAATCCATTTACACCATCCCCCTTCCCCTCCCCCCTCTCTCCCACCCCCGAAACGTCACGAAATACAAAACATATATCCAAATCCTTACCAAACCAATTAAAAGACCCAATACCATACCTAAACAATTTACAAGAGCGACTCCAAAACCACAGCAAAACCACTCGAGGGGCTCCCCCCCCGCGGGCTGCTTGCAGTCCGCGGCCGCACGCAAAAACTAGTTAACAAATATAAAGCTGAAATACCACTGACATACTCATGCATAAAGTTCTCCGGGAAGCAGTCACCTGGGGATTCCCCTTTGTGGCGGATCGTGGTCTACGGATAAAGTTGTCGAGAAATTAATTCAAAGACCTCGGTACACCTCCCTGGTAAAAAGTCAGCGACGGGATCTCGGAAGGCGCGAGAGCTAGAAAGTGGAAATTTGCGAAACGTCATAGAGGGTCATCGGGGGTTACCAAATCGAGTCTCATCCCCATCC
This sequence comes from Bembecia ichneumoniformis, assembly GCA_910589475.2. Classification (NCBI taxonomy): domain Eukaryota; kingdom Metazoa; phylum Arthropoda; class Insecta; order Lepidoptera; family Sesiidae; genus Bembecia; species Bembecia ichneumoniformis. Next base: position 18,346,526 of record OU342525.1, on the reverse strand, counting down.
CGTCCATACATTTTTTTTACACTCCATACAACTTATTCTATGGCGGATAACTCCGAAAGTGTCGAGGATAGGGAGGCGGTCTCTTCGGCGGACGGTCATCGTTCCTCGAGGTCCAACGGCCTGGACCTTCATCCTCCCCCCACCTGCCCCCCTTCACCCCCCCTCCATACGAAATTGCCGCTTTTGGCCAAAGGGATGGGGATACCCGCTAAACGGTCGGAGCTATCCCGGCGGTCTCTATGGCGGGTTTCCATCGCTCCGTGGGATGCTTCCTCGGGGCTATCCCGGTTTTCCGGTTTCTTCCCCCTTCATCCCGCCTCCATACAACGCGGTCTTTTTTTGGAACAGCCACCTTTTCGCCCGGAAGGAGTCCACCCGGGTCAGACTCTTGCACCTCGTCGGAGAGAGGATGAGTTTCCGCATTTCAGGAAGGCATCGAACCCTCGGTGTACCGACCTGGTAAAAAGTCGGCGACGGGATCTCGGAAGGTATTAGAGCTAGGAAAGGGGGGTTTACGGAATGTCATAGAGGGTCATCGGGGGTTACCAAATTGAGTCTCATCCCCATCCCGTTCATACATTTTTTTTACACTCCATACAACTTTTCTGGATTTTTCAAAGCGGGATAACTCCAAACGTGTCGAGGATAGGGAGGCGGTCTCTTCGGCGGACGACCATCGCTCCTCGAGGTCCAACGGCCAGGACCTTCGTCCTCCCCCCACCTGTCCCCCTTCACCCCCCCTCCATACGAACTTACCGCTTTCGGCCGAAGGGATGGGGATACCGGCTAAACGGTCGGAGCTATCCCGGCGGTCTCTATGGCGGGTTTCCATCCCTCCGTGGGATGCTTCCTCGGGGCTATCCCGCTTTTCCGGTTTCTCCCCCCTTCATCCCACCTCCATACAATTTTTTTATTTTCTGGAACGGCTGCCATTTTCCCAGGAAGCAGTCGACTCGGGGTGGTCGTTTCTATCCCATGTTATAGGAGGTGACCTCGTGAGTTCCTCGGACTACCTCAACCCTCGGTACACCGACCTGGTATAAAGTCGGTGAGAGGTCCTCGGAAACTACGAGTCGCAGAGGGGCGGGGTTTACGGAATGTCATAGAGGGCCATCGGGGGTCACCAAATTGTCGCCCATCCTCATCCCGCCCGTACATTTTTTTTACACTCCATACAACCTTTTCGAAATTTCCAATCAACTTAAATCCCAAACGGTGCGACCTATCCCTGCGATCGCTTCGGAGGATAGGGATCGCTCCCCGAGCTCCACCGGCCGGGACCGTCACCCTCCCCCCACCTGCCCCCCTTCACCCCCCCCTCCATACAAAATTACCACTTTTTCAGAAATGGATGAGGATATCCGCCAAACGGTAGGATCTATCCCGACGGTCTCTATGGCGGGATTCCATCCCTCCGTGAAATGGTTCCTCGGGGCTATCCCGCTTTTCCGGATTATCCCCCCTTCATCCCACCTCCATACAAATTTTTAGTTTTTTTGGAACGGCTACCTTTTCACCCGGAAGGAGTCACCGGAAGAATCCCCATTGTAGCGGATCGGAGAGAGGGTGGCTCACTGAGTACCAGGACAGTACCAAAGGTTGAGGATCGCGACCTGGTAAAAATTCGGCGACGGGATCTCGGAAACTGTAAATCGCAGAGGAGCGGGGTTTGCGGGATGTCATAGAGGACCATCGGGGGTCACCACGTCGCGACCCCCCACTCCCCCCCCCCCTTCGGACCCCCTCCATACGAAATCCCACCATGTTAGGGATCTTTCGCCCTTAAGAGACGGCGGTCGACGCGTCGCGGAGGGCCACGAGGTCGGGGTGCGCGAAAGACGAGGAGGGGGGAGCCGCGGGGGGGAGGAGAGCGCGCAGCGCGACCCTCCCCCCCCGGCCTTCCCTCCGAGGATTTCGCGCACCCCGACCTCGTGGCCCGGAGCGGCGCTAAGGGTCTGCCGGAGCGCCGAAAAAGTAAAAATTTTGATCCCCCCCTCGAACCCCCCGGCCGTATCTCGGAAACGGCGCGCCGCAGCCGGGTCGCGTTTGGGGTCGTCGGAGACGTCTCGGCGAGACGAATTTTTTGGTCGCGACAAAATTTCGAAATTCGCATTTTTGAACTTTTTCGAAAATATCTCGGGAGCGGTGCGTCGCGGACCACTCGTGTCGGTGCTCATTTGAGAGGTCTCGGGGAGACGGATTTTTTGCAATAGACCAAATATCACAATTTGACATTTGCGGTCTACTCGGTAGACAGTCGGTAACCGTGGCAGGCAGACGCCCCGTGTTGGGTATCATTTGAAAGGTCTCGACGACGACAATCCATTGACACCATCCCCCTCCCTCCCCCCTCTCCCCCCACCCCCGAAACGTCACGAAATACAATACTTATATCCAAATCCTTACCAAAACAATTCTAAAGACCAAAAACCATACCTAAACAATTTACAAGAGCGACTCCAAAACCACAGCAAAACCACTCGAGGGGCTCCCCCCCCGCGGGCTGCTTGCAGTCCGCGGCCGCACGCAAAAACTAGTTAACAACTATAAAGCCGAAATACCACTCATCAAGTTCTCCGGGAAGCGGTCACCTGGGGATTCCCCTTTGTGGCGGATCGTAGAGAACAATCAAAATCAATGACAGATTAAATCAGGACCCTCGGTACACCTCCCTGATAAAAAGTCGGCGACGGGATCTCGGAAGGTACGAGAGCTAGGGATAGGGGGTTTACGGAATGTCATAGAGGGCCATCGGGGGTTACCAAATCGAGTCTCATCCCCATCCCGTTCATACATTTTTTTTACACTCCATACAATTTTTTTGGATTTTTCAAAGCGGGATATCTCCGAAAGTGTCGAGGATAGGGAGGCGGTCTCTTCGGCGGACCGTCATCGTTCCTCGAGGTCCAACGGCCTGGACCTTCGTCCTCCCCCCACCTACCCCCCTTCACCCCCCCTCCATACGAAATTGCCACTTTTGGCCAAAGGGATAGGGATACCCGCTAAACGGTCGGAGCCATCCCGGCGGTCTCTATGGCGGGTTTCCATCCTACCGTGAGGTGCTTCCTGGGGATCAACCAGGTTTTCGGATTTCCCCCCCCTTCATCCCCCCTCCATACAACGTGGTATTTTTTTGGAACAGCCACCTTTTCGCCCGGAAGGAGTCCACCCGGGCCAGACTCTTGCACCTCGTTGGAGAGAGGATGAGTTTCCGCATTTCAGGAAGGCATCGAACCCTCGGTGTACCGACCTGGTATGAAGTCGGCGAGAGGTCCTCGGAAACCGTGAGGGATAGAAGGATGACGTTTACGGAATGTCATAGAGGGTCATCGGGGGTTACCAAATCGAGTCTCATCCCCATCCCGCCCATACATTTTTTTTACACTCCATACAAATTTTTTGGATTTTTCAAAGCGGGATATCTCCAAAACGGTCGAGGATAGGGAAGCGGTCTCTTCGGCGGACGACCATCGCTCCTCGAGGTCCGACGGCCTGGACCTTCGTCCTCCCGCCATCCCCACTCCTTCACCCCCCCTCCATACGAAATTACCGCTTTCGGCCAAAGGGATGGGGATACCGGCTAAACGGTCGGAGCTATCCCGGCGGTCTCTATGGCGGGTTCCCATCCCTCCGTGGGACGCTTCCTCGGGGCTATCCCGCTTTTCCGGTTTCTCCCCCTTCATCCCACCTCCATACAAATTTTTATTTTTTTGGAACGGCTGCCATTTTACCAGGAAGCAGTCGACTCGGGGTGGTCGCTTCTATCCCACGTTATAGGTGGTGACGTCACGAGTTCCTGAGACGACCTGAACCCTCGGTACACCGACCTGGTATAAAGTCGGTGGGAGGTCCTCGGAAACTACGAGTCGCAGAGGGGCGCGCTTTACGGAATGTCATAGAGGGCCATCGGGGGTCACCAAATTGTCGCCCATCCTCATCCCGCCCGTACATTTTTTTTACACTCCATACAACCTTTTCGAAATTTCCAATCCACTTAAATCCCAAACGGTGCGACCTATCCCTGCGATCGCTTCGGAGGATAGGGATCGCTCCCCGAGCTCCACCGGCCGGGACCGTCACCCTCCCCCCACCTGCCCTCCTTCACCCCCCTCCATACAAAATTACCACTTTTTCAGAAAGGGATGAGGATATCCGCCAAACGGTAGGAGGTATCCCGACGGTCTCTATGGCGGGATTCCATCCCTCCGTGAAATGGTTCCTCGGGGCTATCCCGCTTTTCCAGATTATCCCCCCTTCATCCCACCTCCATACAAATTTTTAGTTTTTTTTGGAACGGCTACCTTTTTACCCGGAAGGAGTCACCGGAAGAATCCCCATTGTAGCGGATCGAAAAGGGGGTGGCTCACTGAGTACCAGGACAGTACCAAAGGTTGAGGATCGCGACCTGGTGAAAATTCGGCGACGGGATCTCGGAAACTGTAAATCGCAGAGGAGCGGGGTTTGCGGGATGTCATAGAGGACCATCGGGGGTCACCACGTCGCGACCCCCCCACTCCCCCCCCCCCTTCGGACCCCCTCCATACGAAATCCCACTATGTTAGGGATCTTTCGCCCTTAAGAGACGGCGGTCGACGCGTCGCGGAGGGCCACGAGGTCGGGGTGCGCGAAAGACGAGGAGGGGGGAGCCGCGGGGGGAAAGGGGAGCGCGCAGCGCGACCCTCCCCCCCGGCCCTCCCTCCGAGGATTTCGCGCACCCCGACCTCGTGGCCCGAAGCGGCGCTGAGGGTCTGCCGGGGCGCCGAAAAAGTAAAAATTTTGATCCCCCCCTCGAACCCCCCGGCCGTATCTCGGAAACGGCGCGCCGCAGCCGGGTCGCGTTTGGGGTCGTCGGAGACGTCTCGGCGAGACGAATTTTTTGGTCGCGACAAAATTTCGAAATTCGCATTTTTGAACTTTTTCGAAAATATCTCGGGAGCGGTGCGTCGCGGACCACCCGTGTTGGTACTCATTTGAGAGGTCTCGGGGAGACGGATTTTTTGCAATAGACCAAATATCACAATTTGACATTTGCGGTCTACTCGGTAGACCGTCGGTGACCGTGGCAGGCAGACCCCCCGTGTTGGGTATCATTTGAACGGTCTCGACGAGGACAATCCATTTACACCATCGCCCTTCACCCTCTCCCCCCCTTCACCCCCGAAACGTCACGAAATACAAAACATATATCCAAATCCTTACCAAAACAATTCACAAGACCCAAACCCTTACCAAACCAAAACAATTTACAAGAGCGACTCCCAACACCACTCCAGAACCGGTCGAGGGGCTCCCCCCCCGCGGGCTGCTTGCAGTCCGCGGCCGCACGCAAAAACTAGTTAATATACTATAAAGCTGAAATACCACTTATCACTGACATGGTTGTTCTCCTAGAAGGAGTCGCCGGGGGATTCCCCCTTGTGGCGGATCGGAGAGGGGGTGGCCATCTCACCAGCGGAAAAATCCCGGATCCTCGGTATACCGATCTGGTAAAAAGTCGGGGTATGGATCTCGGAAACTATCGACCCGAGAGGGACCCGGTCTGCGGAATGTCATAGAGGGCCATCGGGGGTCTCCACATCGCGACCCCCCCCTCTCCCCCCCATACGATTTTTTTACGCTCCATACAACCGTCCGGATCTTCGAATCCCCTTAGCTCCTAAACGGTGAGAGTCATCGCGGCGGTCACTTTGGCGGATGACCTTGGCTCCCGGATATCCGTCGTCCGGGACCCTCGCCCTCCCCCCGACACCCCCCCTTTGGACCCCCTCCATACGAAATTACACTTTCGTATGGATCTTTTGCCTTTGGAGGAGGGCGGTCGACCCGCCGCGGAGGGTCTCGACGCCGGGGGGGCGAACGACGAGGAGGGGGGAGGCGGGGGGGAAGGGGAGCGCGCAGCGCGACCCTCCCCCCCGGCCCCCCGTCCGAGGAAGTTCGCGACCCCGGCGTCGAGGGCCGGAGCGGCGGCAGAGGTCATCGGAGCGAAGCGGAATTACGTCCCGTTTGAACTTTTTACCCGTCACCCCGCCCACCGGACCCCCCTCCCCCTCCGGCCCACCCTAAATGGGACTCGCAAGCGGTTCGACCGAGACACCCCGTGTTTGGGCTCGTTCGAACGGGCTCGCCGGATGGATTCCGATGGCTCCGACGGAATTTGGATTTGGCGCACCGGCCCTCCCCTCCACCTCCCCCTTCGTACGAAATCACACCTCAAAGAGGGTCCCTTCACCTATGAAGAGACGGCGGTCGATCCGTCGCGGAGGGCAACGAGGCCGGCGAGCGCGAAAGACGAGGAGGGGGGTGGCGGGGGGGCAGGGGAGCGCGCAGCGCGACCCTCCCCCCGGGCCCCCCCTCCGAGGATTGAGCGCGCGCCGGCCGAGCGGCCCGCAGCGGCGGCGAGGGGTCCGTCGGAGTGACGAAAAGTGAAAATTTTGACACCCCCCCCGAACCCCCTCTGCCGTAACTCGGAAACGGCGCGTCGCGGCCGGGTCGTGTTTGGGGTCGTAGGAGACGTCTCGGGGAGACGAATTTTTTGGTCGCGACAAAATTTCAAAATTCGCATTTTTGGACTTTTTCAAAAATATCTCGGGATCGGTGCGTCGCAGACCCCCCGTGTTGGTGCTCATTTGGGAGCTCTCCGGGAGACGGATTTTTTGCAATGGACCAAATGTCAAAATTTGACAATCGCGGTCTACTCGGTAGACCGTCGGTGACCGTGGCGGGCAGACCCCCCGTGTTGGGTATCGTTTGAAAGGTCTCGACGAGGACAATTCATTGGACACCATCCGCCTCCCCCCTTTCCCCCCTTCGGAACTCCTCTATGCAAGAAACACACATCAAAGAGATTCTTTCGCCGACGAAGAGACGGCGGTCGATCCGTCGCGGAGGGCCACGAGGACGGCGCGCGCGAAAGACGAGGAGGGGGGAGCCGGGTGGTAGGGGAGCGCGCAGCGCGACCCTCCCCCCCGGCCCCCTCCGAGTATTTCGCGCACGCCGGCCGAGTGGTCCGGAGCGGCGGCACGGGGTCTGCCCGAGCGAAGGAAAAGTGAAAATTTTGAACCCCCCTCGAACCCCCCCAGTCGTATCTCGGAAACGGCGCGACGCATCAGGGGCGTGTTTGGGGTCGTCGGAGACGTCTCGGGGAGACGAATTTTTTGACCCCAATAGAATCTTGGAATTTTCATTTTTGGACTTTTTTAAAAATATCTCTTGAGCGGTGCGTCGCAGACCACCCGTGCTGGTACTCATTTGAGAGGTCTCGGGGAGTAGAATTTTTTGACATAGGTAATTTTTGTTTCGACGATATTTCAGCAACGACGCGTCGCAGACCCCCCGTGTTGGTACTCATTTGAGAGGTCTCGGCGAGTAGAATTTTTTGACATAGGTAATTTTTGTTTCGACGATATTTCCGCAGCGGCGCATCGCAGACCCCCCGTGTTGGTACTCATTTGAGAGGTCTCGGGGAGTAGAATTTTTTGACATAGGTAATTTTTCTTTCCGTGATATTTCAGCAACGGCGCATCGCAGACCCCCCGTGTTGGTACTCATTTGAGAGGTCTCGGGGAGTAGAATTTTTTGACATAGGTAATTTTTCTTTCCGTGATATTTCAGCAACGGCGCATCGCAGACCCCCCGTGTTGGTACTCATTTGAGAGGTCTCGGGGAGTAGAATTTTTTGACATAGGTAATTTTTCTTTCCGTGATATTTCAGCAACGGCGCATCGCAGACTCCCCGTGTTGGTACTCATTTAAGAGGTCTCGGGAAGATGAATTTTTTAGTGGAGATGAAATTTCGAAATTTGAATTTTTGGACTTTTTCGAAAATATCTTAGGAGCGGTTCGTCACGGACCCCCCGTGTTGGCACTCATTTAAGAGGTTGCGGTGAGACGAATTTTTTTAACATTTAATTAAACATTTTTTTCGTTACTTGTGTTATAAAGTAACTATTGCTACCTACCATCAAGATCGATACATAAAAAATAATATCAATCTGAAGTTAGTAAGGAATAAAAAAATGTAAAGTAAAAGATAAAAATGAAATAAGAATGTTTAAATTATGCTGACTACTTTTTAATCATTTAAAGCTGTTTAAAGTTTATCTAATGATTTAAAAGAATTATTTTGTTACAGTTTTAGTAAGTATCATGTAAATGCCATTTACATAGGAGAGCCCATTTCCTTATCATCTCCTAATCCCTTATCCTTAATCCTACTGTAGTCGGCAGCGCACTTGCAGCACCTGTAGCGTTGCTTGTGTTATAGGCGACGGTAGCCACCTACCATCAAGTGGACCGTCAGCCTGTCTGTCGACATAACATTTAAAAAAATGCATAAAATAAAAGTATCCATTTATAGTTATAAAAAAAAAACATAACAGCAACATAAGTATTATTCTTGCTATAACAATTAATCAAATAGAAATTAATATCAAAAACCTTTGTTCAAAATAAAAATACGAAATATAATAATGTGAGAAATATAATAATAATAATATGTATATACATATAATAAGCATATATATTACATTTAGTATTTTGATTAAAAAATTCAGTCTCTATTCTTACATACTTATTAGACCCACCGTGTTGGTACTCATTTGAGAGGTATCGGGGAGTAGAATTTTTCGGTGAAGACGAAATTTCGAAATTCGCATTTTTGGACTTTTTCGAAAATATCTCGGGAGCGGTGCGTCGTAGACCACCCGTGTTGGTACTCATTTAAGAGGTCTCGGGGAGAGGAATTTTTTGACATAGGCAATTTTTCTTTCTTTAATATCTCAGCAACGGTGCGTCGCAGACCGCCCGTGTTGGTACTCATTTGAGAGGTCTCGGAGAGTAGAATTTTTCGGTGAAGACGAAATTTCGAAATTCGCATTTTTGGACTTTTTCGAAAATATCTCGGGAGCGGTGCGTCGTAGACCACCCGTGTTGGTACTCATTCAAGAGATCTCGGGGAGTGAATTTTTCGGTGAAAACGAAATTTCGAAAGTTAGATTTTTTGACGTTTTCGATAATATCTCGGGAGGCGTGCATGGTAGACTCCCGTTTTGGTACTCATTGAAAAGATCACAGTGAGACGGATTTTCTACCATAGGCATTTTTTTGTTGCTCGTGTTATAAGTAACTATTGCTACCTACCATCAAGATTTATACATTAAAAAAAATATCAATCTGAAATTAATAAGGAATACAAAATTGTAAAATAAAAGATAATCATGAAATGAAAATGTTTAAATTATGCTGACTAATTTTTAACAATTTAAAGCTCTTTAAAGTAGGTACGTTAGATTTAATTAAAAGAATTATTTTGTTACAGTTTTAGTAAGAATCATGTAAATACATAAAAAATAGAAGTATCAATATATTGTTATAAATAATAAAACATACCAACAACATAGTATTATTCTTACTGTAACAATTTATCAAAAGAAAGAAATTAATCAAAAAATACAAAATATAATATGTATGTGAATAATATTATATAAACATATACAATAAAAATATATTACATTTAGTATTTTGTTTAATTCTTACATACTTATTAGACCCACCGTGTTTGTACTCATTTAAGAGGTTTCGGGGAGACGGATTTTTTGCAATAGACCAAATATCAAAATTTGACATTTGTGGTCTACTCAGTACTCAGTAGTCGTCGGTCGAAATCCCACTATATTAGGGATCTTTCACCCTTGAGAGACGGCGGTCGACGCGTCGCGGAGGGCCACGAGGTCGGGGTGCGCGAAAGACGAGGAGGGGGGAGCCGCGGGGGGAAAGGGGAGCGCGCAGCGCGACCCTCCCCCCCGGCCCTCCCTCCGAGGATTTCGCGCACCCCGACCTCGTGGCCCGGAGCGGCGCTGAGGGTCTGCCGGGGCGCCGAAAAAGTAAAAATTTTGATCCCCCCCTCGAACCCCCCGGCCGTATCTCGGAAACGGCGCGCCTCAGCCGGGTCGCGTTTGGGGTCGTCGGAGACGTCTCGGCGAGACGAATTTTTTGGTCGCGACAAAATTTCGAAATACGCATTTTTGAAATTTTTCGAAAATATCTCGCGAGCGGTGCGTCGCGGATCACCCGTGTTGGTACTCATTTGAGAGGTCTCGGGAAGACGGATTTTTTGCAATAGACCAAATATCACAATTTGACATTTGCGGTCTACTCGGTAGACCGTCGGGAACCGTGGCAGGCAGACCCCCCGTGTTGGGTATCGTTTGAAAGGTCTCGACGACGACAATCCATTGACACCATCCCCCTCCCTCCCCCCTCTCCCCCCACTCCCGAAACGTCACGAAATACAAAACATATCCAAATCCTTACCAAAACAATTCAAAAGACCAACACCCAAACCAAACCAAAACAATTTACAAGAGCAAACACAAAACCATAGCAGAACCACTCGAGGGGCTCCCCCCCCGCGGGCTGCTTGCAGTCCGCGGCCGCACGCAAAAACTAGTTACAAAATTATACAGCCGAAATACCACTCACTGACTCACTGATCTAGTGACATTTCTAACCGGGAAGGAGCCGTGGGGGGGTTTGCCTCTCTAGCCGGTCGTGGAGTACGAATAAAGTTGTCGAGAAATTAATTCAAAGACCTCGCTACCTCGACCTGGTAAAAAGTCGGCGACGGGATCTCGGAAACTATGAACCCGAGAGGGACCCGGTTTGCGGAATGTCATAGAGGGTCACCGGGGGTTACCACACCGCGACACTCCGCGGACGAAGTCGCGGGCGAAAACTAGTTAACAAACTATAAAGCCGAAATACCACTCACTGACTCACTGATTGGGTGACATTTCTTTCCGGGAAGGAGCCGCGGGGGCGTTCGCCTCTCTGGCCGGTCGCGGAGTACGAATAAAGTTGTCGAGAAATTAATTCAAAGACCTCGCCACCTCGACCTGGTAAAAAGTCGGCGAAGGGATCTCGGAAAGTATGAGAGCTAGAAGAGATCGGAATGCGGAACGTCACAGAGCGTCATCGGGGGTTACCGAATCGCGACCCATCCCCGTCCCGCCCATACATTTTTTTTACACTCCATACAACTTTTTTGAAATTTCCAATCCCCGTAGCTCCAGAACCGTAAGGAATAGTGATATCGTGTCTTCGGCGGATAACCGTTTCTCCCCGAGGTCCATCGGCTGGGACCGTCGCCCTTGCCCTACCTCCCCCCATTCACCCCCCCTCCATACAAAATTGCCGCCTTTGACGAAAGGGATGGCACTATCCGCTAAACGGTGCGAGATATCCCGACGGTCACTACGGCGGGTTTCCATCTCACCGCGAGCCGCTTCCTGGGGGTCAACCAGATTTTCGATTTCTCCCCCCCTTCTGCACCCCTCCATACAAATTTTTCGTTTTCTGGAACGGCCAATTTTTCACCGAGAAGGGGTCGACTCGCGACGCTCGTTCGCACCCGATCGGATAGACGGTGAAGTCGCGGGGATCAGAAGTTTCTCGAAGCCCCGATATGACGACCTGGTAAAAAGTCGACGGGAGGTACTCGGGAACGATGAGTCGCCGAGGGGTAGCGTTTACGGAATGTCGTAGAGGGTCATCGGGGGTTACCAAATCGCGACCCATCCCCGTCCCGCCCATACATTTTTTTTACACTCCATACAACTTTTTTGAAATTTCCAATCCCCGTAGCTCCAAAACCATAGGGAATAGTGATATCGTGTCTTTGGCGGATAACCGTTTCTCCCCGAGGTCCATCGGAGGGGACCACTATTCTTGCCCCATCTCCCCCCATTCACCCCCCCTCCATACAAAATTTCCGCTTTTGACGAAACGGATGGCACTGTCCGCTAAACGGTGCGAGATATCCCGACGGTCACTATGGCGGGTTTCCATCTCACCGCGAAGTGCTTCCTAGGGGTCAACCAGATTTTTGATTTCGCCCCCCCTTCTGCACCCCTCCATACAAATTTTTCGTTTTCTGGAACGGCCAATTTTTCACCGAGAAGGGGTCGACTTGCGACGCTCTTTCGCAACCGATCGGATAGACGGTGAAGTCACGCGGATCAGAAGTTTCTCGAAGCTCCGATATGACTACCTGGTAAAAAGTTGACGGGAAGTACTCGGGAACGATGAGTCGCCGAGGGACAGCGTTTGCGGAATGTCATAGAGGGTCATCGGGGGTTACCAAATCGCGACCCATCCCCGTCCCGCCCATACATTTTTTTTACACTCCATACAACTTTTTTGAAACCATAGGGAATAGTGATATCGTGTCTTTGGCGGATAACCATTTCTTCTCGAAGTCCATATTGACAGGGACGATCATCCTTGCTCCGTGAATGTCCAACCAACACCTACTCATACTACTAAAAAGAGAGCTCTCTAGGTCACACAAGGGGTTACGTCATCAACATGAGCCCGACCGAACCGAACGTTCGCATAGACGCTAGCGCCACAGTTTGGCCGCGGTACATTTATACTATTTGGATTTGAAGCGTCATTAAGCGTCATTCTTTTTCAAAAGTTAGAAAAAATGCTGTCACAGTTTAAAATCGTGTATTTTAAATTATAACTAAATATGTATTTAAAAAAAAAACGATGAAACGCGCCATTAATTAAATGGACAACTTTCAACCAAACAAGCACTAATGCGAACGTAAGATATATTTTTTATTAACTTTTAAAATAACATAACCTCTTTTTATCGTATAACATCTCTGTTTGTTATCAATTATTGCAGGTTTGCGAACATCATTTTACAGAAAAGTACATTTTCCAGCTGAGAAGTATGAAGAGAAATATTGCAAGAAAGTAGTTGTGAACTTATAATAAGGATGCAAGTGAATATTTAAAAAATACATGTTCAGTGACTATAGTGATTTTTTATTTGTTTATTTAATCATAATTCATAAGGTATGTGGAATCAGTGAGCTATTATGTACTAACGTACTGTGGAATATAAATAACTGTAAAGAAAGGTAATGTAGTCATAGCAATGTCAAATATTCTGAAATATCAGTCTCTGTAACTTTTCATCATAATTTGGGGTTCAAATTGTTTAAAAACCACAATGAATTGAAAAGGATCCATAAGGAAACTTATCCAAAAAGATAAATAATATCAGACATAGTTATTTGCATTTTCAATCGAATTTGAGGTTGGGGTATAGTAAAGGGCGGCACTTTTTTTTTACAATAATTTTTTTTTGCCAATGGAATAAGCAACAATTGCAAAGATATTGTATTCATTTACAAAATGTGTTTTTACAAGACTTATTTGTGATGAAAAGAAATTGGTTAGGTTCTGGAATGTATATGAAATAAGTGTGAGTGGAGCGAGCCAGAATACTGATGTTGGCAAAAAGACTGTATACTTATTACAAAATGTGCATTACGATACTCGCCCCATACAAAAACATATATTATTATGTTGTTGTAATAGGAATACTCTTATAATTGGTTTATTATATTTAATTGGCTTTAATATTGTGATGTGTATGATATTATGCCATATTTCAATTCACTGCCTAAATTTAATATAGTATATAAATATCCTGCAGATCAATATAAACCATAAATTTTTGTTTTTGGTACAGTTCATATAGGTACTGAAATGCATTGGAAATAATTGGCTTATCTGAATTTATTCGAATATTGGCCAACTTCAGCCTACCTATACCTAGCTATACAAAATGCCATACTTTCTGTTAATTCACAGAATAAATTTTAACACTGTTTTTTATGGAAACCATTTTAAAGTAGTGGAATACAGTTAAGAATAAAGATAAGTGACTAAGGGATAATTACATATCGCCTCTCTCACCTAACCAGAAAAATTATAACTATTTAAATAAATGTCATGCTTAGATCATTGGAAAATACTTACTACTATTATACTCATGCTACATGTACCCTAATACAATTAACAAATTAGGTAGGTAGTGTATTAATGAATTAAATTTTAATTGCCTGGTTAAATTCACATATAGAGGTATGGCTGGATCTCAGTCCTATGTAATTTCAATGAAACAATATTTGAAATTGAATCAAAGCTCCAGAGTACCTACAATCTTTGTTTCCCTTAACTATAAAATCTCATACTTTTGGACAATGTAAGATATACGCATTACAGACAATCTTTCCAATGATCAAAGTAATACCTACATAGTTGTAGCTCAGAAACAGAAAACTTGAGTTTTAACATCGGTGTCTCTGAACAATATAGGTATTAAGTATTATCATAAATAACCATATCCAGTTACCCATTCTCACTTAACATTGTACAAAAGTTAATAAAAATAGGCACAAATATCATTAAGTAGGTACTTAGTGGTACTTATCCAATGAAGAAATTAATGTAGATATAAATTGTAATCATGAACTAATTAAAAGTTTAGATATGAGGAGGATTACTACTGCCACACAATGATGATGTTAATTTATTTCTGTTTATTTAGTTATTATTGTAGTGAATAAAATAAATTGTGAGGAATTTTTAAATTTTCAAAATATTACATATTATATTTTATTTTATTGCATCATCAGCTGTGGACACTGAACGCGAAACGACATAGAGAATACAATGGATAAGACTTAGAACACTTAGTATGAAAGACAAGGAGTAAGAAGGGAATTGAGCACACTCGTAATAATATAATACTTGTAAGAATTTTATGAAAATTTATTAAGACTATTGTTTACGACTTATAATCAAGACTAAAGACTAATTATGCTCAAGACTCGGCGTAATAAGACGAAAGACTTATTAACTGACGAAAATATTGTCGAAATGCCTAGGTACTGAAGATTTCGAAGGTACAAAGACCAAAAATGAACCCCGAAGCGCCGCAGAAGTGCGTCCCTTGAATTTTAACCCGTCACCCCGGCTTGCAGCCCTCGGCATCGAGCAACCTACCACTTCACACACCCTCGACTTAGTTGCGATAACCCTCCGCGGGCTGCTTGCAGCCCTCGGCATCGAGCAACCTACCACTTCACACACCCTCGACTTAGTTTCGATAACCCTCCGCGGGCTGCTTGCAGCCCTCGGCATCGAGCAACCTACCACTTCACACACCCTCGACTTAGTTGCGATAACCTTCCGCGGGCTGCTTGCAGCCCTCGGCATCGAGCAACCTACCACTTCACACACTTCCTCGACTTAGTTGCGATAACCCTCCGCGGGCTGCTTGCAGCCCTCGGCATCGAGCAACCTACCACTTCACACACCCTCGACTTAGTTGCGATAACCCTCCGCGGGCTGCTTGCAGCCCTCGGCATCGAGCAACCTACCACTTCACACACCCTCGACTTAGTTGCGATAACCCTCCGCGGGCTGCTTGCAGCCCTCGGCATCGAGCAACCTACCACTTCACACACCCTCGACTTAGTTGCGATAACCTTCCGCGGGCTGCTTGCAGCCCTCGGCATCGAGCAACCTACCACTTCACACACTTCCTCGACTTAGTTGCGATAACCCTCCGCGGGCTGCTTGCAGCCCTCGGCATCGAGCAACCTACCACTTCACACACCCTCGACTTAGTTGCGATAACCCTCCGCGGGCTGCTTGCAGCCCTCGGCATCGAGCAACCTACCACTTCACACACCCTCGACTTAGTTGCGATAACCTTCCGCGGGCTGCTTGCAGCCCTCGGCATCGAGCAACCTACCACTTCACACACTTCCTCGACTTAGTTGCGATAACCCTCCGCGGGCTGCTTGCAGCCCTCGGCATCGAGCAACCTACCACTTCACACACCCTCGACTTAGTTGCGATAACCCTCCGGGGGCTGCTTGCAGCCCTCGGCATCGAGCAACCTACCACTTCACACACCCTCGACTTAGTTGCGATAACCCTCCGCGGGCTGCTTGCAGCCCTCGGCATCGAGCAACCTACCACTTCACACACCCTCGACTTAGTTGCGATAACCCTCCGCGGGCTGCTTGCAGCCCTCGGCATCGAGCAACCTACCACTTCACACACCCTCGACTTAGTTGCGATAACCCTCCGCGGGCTGCTTGCAGCCCTCGGCATCGAGCAACCTACCACTTCACACACCCTCGACTTAGTTGCGATAACCCTCCGCGGGCTGCTTGCAGCCCTCGGCATCGAGCAACCTACCACTTCACACACCCTCGACTTAGTTGCGATAACCCTCTGCGGGCTGCTTGCAGCCCGCAGCATCGAGCAACCTACAACTTCCGCGGGCTGCTTGCAGCCCGCGGCATCGAGCAACCTACCCTGGTTGCGAAAACCCTCTGCGGGCTGCTTGCAGCCCGCAGCATCGAGCAACCTACTAGTTAACAATTATAAAGCTGAAATACCACTCACTCACTTAGATACTCATAAAGTTCTCCGGGAAGGAGTCACCTGGGGATTCCCCTTTGTGGCGGATCGTAGAGTACAAACAAAATCAATGACAGATTAAATCAGGACCCTCGGTACACCTCCCTGGTAAAAAGTCGGCGACGGGATCTCGGAAGGTGTGAGAGCTAGGGATGGGGGGTTTACGGAATATTATAGAGGGTCATCGGGGGTTACCAAATTTAGTCTCATCCCCATCCCGTTCATACATTTTTTTTACACTCCATACAACTTTTTTGGGATTTTTCAAAGCGGGATAACTCCAAAACGGTCGAGGATAGGGAGGCGGTCTCTTCGGCGGACGATCATCCTTCCTCGAGGTCCAACGGCCTGGACCTTCGTCTTCCCCCCACCTGCCCCCCTTCACCCCCCCTCCATACGAAATTGCCACTTTTGGCCAAAGGGATAGGGATACCCGCTAAACGGTCGGAGCCATCCCGGCGGTCTCTATGGCGGGTTTCCATCCTACCGTGAGGTGCTTCCTGGGGATCAACCAGGTTTTCGGATTTCCCCCCCCTTCATCCCCCCTCCATACAACGTGGTCTTTTTTTGGAACAGCCACCTTTTCGCCCGGAAGGAGTCCACCCGGGCCAGACTCTTGCACCTCGTTGGAGAGAGGATGAGTTTCTGCGTTTCAGGAAGGTATCGAACCCTCGGTGTACCGACCTGGTATGAAGTCGGTGAGAGGTCCTCGGAAACCGTGAGAGATAGAAGGATGACGTTTACGGAATGTCATAGAGGGTCATAGGGGGTTACCAAATCGAGTCTCATCCCCATCCCGTCCATACATTTTTTTTACACTCCATACAAATTTTTTGGATTTTTCTAAGCGGGATATCTCCAAAAGTGATGAGGATAGGGAGGCGGTCTCTTCGGCGGACGACCATCGCTCCTCGAGGTCCAACGGCCTGGACCTTCACCCTCCCCCCACCTGTCCCCCTTCACCCCCCCTCCGTACTAAATTACCGCTTTCGGCCGAAGGGATGGGGATACCCGCCAAACGGTCGGAGCTATCCCGGCGGTCTCTATGGCGGGCTTCCATCCCTCCGTGGGATGCTTCCTCGGGGCTATCCCGCTTTTCCGGTTTCTCCCCCCTTCATCCCACCTCCATACAAATTTTTATTTTTTTGGAACGGCTGCCATTTTACCGGGAAGCAGTCGACTCGGGGTGGTCGCTTCTATCCCACGTTATAGGGGATGACGTCTCGAGTTCCTCAGACGACCTGAACCCTCGATACACCGACCTGGTATAAAGTCGGTGAGAGGTCCTCGGAAACTACGAGTCGCAGAGGGGCGTGGTTTACGGAATGTCATAGAGGGCCATCGGGGGTCACCAAATTGTCACCCATCCTCATCCCGCCCGTACATTATTTTTACACTCCATACAACATTTTCGAAATTTCCAATCCACTTAGCTCCCAAACGGTGCGTCCTATCCCGGCGATCGCTTTGGAGGATAGCGATCGCTCCCCGAGCCCCACCGACCGGGACCATCGCTCTCCCCCCACCTGCCCCCTTCACCCCCCCTCCATACGAAATTGCCACTTTTGGCCAAAGGGATGGGGATATCCGCCAAACGGTAGGAGGTATCCCGGCGGTCTCTATGGCGGGCTTCCATCCCTCCGTGGGATGGTTCCTCGGGGCTATCCCGCTTTTCCGGTTTCTCCCCCCTTCATCCCGCCTCCATACAAATTTTTAGTTTTTTTTGGAACGGCTACCTTTTCACCCGGAAGGAGTCGCCGGCGGAATCCCCATTGTAGCGGATCAGAGATGGGGTGGCTCACTGAGTACCAGAACAGTATCAAAGGTTGAGGATCGCGACCTGGTAAAAATTCGGCGACGGGATCTCGGAAACTATAAATCGCAGAGGGGCGGGGTTTGCGAAATGTCATAGATGGTCATCGGGGGTCACCACGTCGCGACCCCCCCACTCCCCCCTCCCCTTCGGACCCCCTCCATACGAAATCCCACTATATTAGGGATCTTTCGCCCTTAAGAGACGGCGGTCGACGCGTCGCGGAGGGCCACGAGGTCGGGGTGCGCGAAAGACGAGAAGGGGGGAGCCGCGGGGGGAAAGGGGAGCGCGCAGCGCGACCCTCCCCCCCGGCCCTCCCTCCGAGGATTTCGCGCACCCCGACCTCGTGGCCCGGAGCGGCGCTAAGGGTCTGCCGGGGCGCCGAAAAAGTAAAAATTTTGATCCCCCCCTCGAACCCCCCGGCCGTATCTCGGAAACGGCGCGCCGCAGCCGGGTCGCGTTTGGGGTCGTCGGAGACGTCTCGGCGAGACGAATTTTTTGGTCGCGACGAAATTTCAAAATTCGCATTTTTGGACTTTTTCGAAAATATCTCGGGAGCGGTGCGTCGCGGACCACCCGTGTTGGTATTCATTTGAGAGGTCTCGGGGAGACGGATTTTTTGCAATAGACCAAATATCACAATTAACAACTATAAAGCCGAAATACCACTCATCAAGTTCTCCGGGAAGCGGTCACCTGGGGATTCCCCTTTGTGGCGGATCGTAGAGTACAAACAAAATCAATGACAGATTAAATCAAGACCCTCGGTACACCTCCCTGGTAAAAAGTCGGCGACGGGATCTCGGAAGGTGTGAGAGCTAGGGATGGGGGGTTTACGGAATGTCATAGAGGGTCATCGGGGGTTACCAAATCGAGTCTCATCCCCATCCCGTCCATACATTTTTTTTACACTCCATACGAATTTTTTGGATTTTTCAAAGCGGGATATCTCCGAAAGGGTCGAGGATAGGGAGGCGGTCTCTTCGGCGGACGGTCATCGTTCCTCGAGGTCCAACGGCCTGGACCTTCGTCCTCCCCCCACCTGCCCCCCTTCACCCCCCCTCCATACGAAATTGCCACTTTTGGCCAAAGGGATGGGGATATCCGCTAAACGGTCGGAGCCATCCCGGCGGTCTCTATGGCGGATTTCCATCCTATCGTGAGGAGCTTCCTGGGGGTCAACCAGGTTTTCGGATTTTCCCCCCCTTCATCCCCCCTCCATACAACGTGGTCTTTTTTTGGAACAGCTACCTTTTAGCCCGGAAGGAGTCCACCCGGGCCAGACTCTTGCACCTCGTTGGAGAGAGGATGAGTTTCCGCATTTCAGGAAGGCATCGAACCCTCGGTGTACCGACCTGGTAAAAAGTCGGCGAGAGGTCCTCGGAAACCGTGAGGGATAGAAGGATGACGTTTACGGACTGTCATAGAGGGTCATCGGGGGTTACCAAATCGAGTCTCATCCCCATCCCGTTCATACATTTTTTTTACACTCCATACAATTTTTTTGGATTTTTCAAAGCGGGATACCTCCACAACGGTCGAGGATAGGGAGGCGGTCTCTTCGGCGGACGACCATCGCTCCTCGAGGTCCAACGGCCTGTACCTTCGTCCTCCCCTCACCTGTCCCCCTTCACCCCCCCTCCGTACTAAATTACCGCTTTCGGCCAAAGGGATGGGGATATCCGCCAAACGGTCGGAGCTATCCCGGCGGTCTCTATGGCGGGCTTCCATCCCTCCGTAATATGCTTCCTCTGGGCCATCCCGCTTTTCCGGTTTCTCCCCCCTTCATCCCGCCTCCATACAATTTTTTTATTTTCTGGAACGGCTGCCATTTTACCAGGAAGCAGTCGACCAGGGGTGGTCGTTTCTATCCCACGTTATAGGGGGTGACGTCACGAGTTCCTCAGACGACCTGAACCCTCGGTACACCGACCTGGTATAAAGTCGGTGAGAGGTCCTCGGAAACTACGAGTCGCAGAGGGGCGTGGTTTACGGAATGTCATAGAGGGCCATCGGGGGTCACCAAATTGTCACCCATCCTCATCCCGCCCGTACATTTTTTTTACACTCCATACAACTTTTTTGAAATTTCCAATCCACTTAACTCCCAAACGGTGCGACCTATCCCGGCGATCGCTTTGGAGGATAGCGATCGCTCCCAGAGCCCTACCGGCCAGGACCGTCACCCTCCCCCCACCTGCCCTCCTTCACCCCCCCTCCATATAAAATTACCACTTTTTCACAAAGGGATGGGGATATCCGCCAAACGGTAGGAGGTATACCGACGGTCTCTATTGTGGGTTTCCATCCCTCCGTGGGATGCTTCCTCGGGACTATCCCGCTTTTCCGGTTTATCCCCCCTTCATCCCGCCTCCATACAAATTTTTAGTGTTTTTTGGAACGACTACCTTTTCACCCGGAAGGAGTCGCCGGAGGAATCCCCATTGTAGCGGATCGGAGAGGGGGTGGCTAACTGAGTATCAGAAATGTACCAAAGGTTGAGGATCGCGACCTGGTAAAAAGTCGGCGACGGGATCTCGGAAACTATAAATCGCAGAGGGGCGGGGTTTGCGGGATGTCATAGAGGACCATCGGGGGTCACCACGTCGCGACCCCCCCACTCTCCCCATTCATTTTTTTACTCTCACCCCCTTCGGACCCCCTCCGTACGAAATCGCACTTTGTTAGGGATCTTTCACCCTTAAGAGACGGCGGTCGACGCGTCGCGGAGGGCCACGAGGTCGGGGTGCGCGAAAGACGAGGAGGGGGGAGCCGTGGGGGGAAGGGGAGCGCGCAGCGCGACCCTCCCCCCCCGGCTTTCCCTCCGAGGATTTCGCGCACCCCGACCTCGTGGCCCGGAGCGGCGCTAAGGGTCTGCCGGAGCGCCGAAAAAGTAAAAATTTAGATCCCCCCTCGAACCCCTCGGCCGTATCTCGGAAACGGCGCGCCGCAGCCGGGTCGCGTTTGGGGTCGTCGGAGACGTCTCGGCGAGACGAATTTTTTGGTCGCGACAAAATTTCGAAATTCTCATTTTTGGACTTTTTCGAAAATATCTCGGGAGCGGTGCGTCGCGGACCACCCGTGTCGGTACTCATTTGAGAGGTCTCGGGGAGACGGATTTTTTGCAATAGACCAAATATCACAATTTGACATTTGCGGTCTACTCGGTAGAGAGTCGGTAACCGTGGCAGGCAGACCCCCCGTGTTGGGTATCATTTGAAAGGTCTCGACGAGGACAATCCATTTACACCATCCCCCTCCCCTCCTCTCCCCCCGCCCACCCCCGAAACGTCACGAAATACAAAACATATATCCAAATCCTCACCAAACCAATTCTAAAGACCAAAAACCATACCTAAACAATTTAAAAGAGCAAATAGCTACTACAGCAACACCACTCGAGGGGCTCCCCCCCCGCGGGCTGCTTGCAGTCCGCGGCCGCACGCAAAAACTAGTTAACAACTATAAAGCCGAAATACCACTCATCAAGTTCTCCGGGAAGCGGTCACCTGGGGATTCCCCTTTGTGGCGGATCGTAGAGTACAAACAAAATCAATGACAGATTAAATCAAGACCCTCGGTACACCTCCCTGGTAAAAAGTCGGCGACGGGATCTCGGAAGGTGTGAGAGCTAGGGATGGGGGGTTTACGGAATGTCATAGAGGGTCATCGGGGGTTACCAAATTGAGTCTCATCCCCATCCCGTTCATACATTTTTTTTATACTCCATACAAATTTTTTGGATTTTTCGAAGACGGATAACTCCAAAACGGTCGAGGATAGGGAGGCGGTCTCTTCGGCGGACGATCATCCTTCCTCGAGGTCCAACGGCCTGGACCTTCGTCCTCCCCCCACCTGCCCCCCTTCACCCCCCCTCCATACGAAATTGCCACTTTTGGCCAAAGGGATGGGGATATCCGCTAAACGGTCGGAGCCATCCCGGCGGTCTCTATGGCGGATTTCCATCCTATCGTGAGGAGCTTCCTGGGGGTCAACCAGGTTTTCGGATTTTCCCCCCCTTCATCCCCCCTCCATACAACGTGGTCTTTTTTTGGAACAGCTACCTTTTCGCCCGGAAGGAGTCCACCCGGGCCAGACTCTTGCACCTCGTTGGAGAGAGGATGAGTTTCTGCGTTTCAGGAAGGTATCGAACCCTCGGTGTACCGACCTGGTATGAAGTCGGTGAGAGGTCCTCGGAAACCGTGAGAGATAGAAGGATGACGTTTACGGAATGTCATAGAGGGTCATAGGGGGTTACCAAATCGAGTCTCATCCCCATCCCGTCCATACATTTTTTTTACACTCCATACAAATTTTTTGGATTTTTCTAAGCGGGATATCTCCAAAAGTGATGAGGATAGGGAGGCGGTCTCTTCGGCGGACGACCATCGCTCCTCGAGGTCCAACGGCCTGGACCTTCACCCTCCCCCCACCTGTCCCCCTTCACCCCCCCTCCGTACTAAATTACCGCTTTCGGCCGAAGGGATGGGGATACCCGCCAAACGGTCGGAGCTATCCCGGCGGTCTCTATGGCGGGCTTCCATCCCTCCGTGGGATGCTTCCTCGGGGCTATCCCGCTTTTCCGGTTTCTCCCCCCTTCATCCCACCTCCATACAAATTTTTATTTTTTTGGAACGGCTGCCATTTTACCGGGAAGCAGTCGACTCGGGGTGGTCGCTTCTATCCCACGTTATAGGGGATGACGTCTCGAGTTCCTCAGACGACCTGAACCCTCGATACACCGACCT
The DNA here is from genome assembly GCA_910589475.2 of Bembecia ichneumoniformis. NCBI lineage: Eukaryota > Metazoa > Arthropoda > Insecta > Lepidoptera > Sesiidae > Bembecia > Bembecia ichneumoniformis. Next base: position 18,323,669 of record OU342525.1, on the reverse strand, counting down.
GGTATAAAGTCGGTGAGAGGTCCTCGGAAACTACGAGTCGCAGAGGGGCGTGGTTTACGGAATGTCATAGAGGGCCATCGGGGGTCACCAAATTGTCACCCATCCTCATCCCGCCCGTACATTATTTTTACACTCCATACAACATTTTCGAAATTTCCAATCCACTTAGCTCCCAAACGGTGCGTCCTATCCCGGCGATCGCTTTGGAGGATAGCGATCGCTCCCCGAGCCCCACCGACCGGGACCATCGCTCTCCCCCCCCCGGCCCCCGTCACCCCCCCTCCATACGAAATTGCCACTTTTGGCCAAAGGGATGGGGATATCCGCCAAACGGTAGGAGGTATCCCGGCGGTCTCTATGGCGGGCTTCCATCCCTCCGTGGGATGGTTCCTCGGGGCTATCCCGCTTTTCCGGTTTCTCCCCCCTTCATCCCGCCTCCATACAAATTTTTAGTTTTTTTTGGAACGGCTACCTTTTCACCCGGAAGGAGTCGCCGGCGGAATCCCCATTGTAGCGGATCAGAGATGGGGTGGCTCACTGAGTACCAGAACAGTATCAAAGGTTGAGGATCGCGACCTGGTAAAAATTCGGCGACGGGATCTCGGAAACTGTAAATCGCAGAGGAGCGGGGTTTGCGGGATGTCATAGAGGACCATCGGGGGTCACCACGTCGCGACCCCCCACTCCCCCCCCTTCGGACCCCCTCCATACGAAATCCCACCATGTTAGGGATCTTTCGCCCTTAAGAGACGGCGGTCGACGCGTCGCGGAGGGCCACGAGGTCGGGGTGCGCGAAAGACGAGGAGGGGGGAGCCGCGGGGGGGAGGAGAGCGCGCAGCGCGACCCTCCCCCCCCGGCCTTCCCTCCGAGGATTTCGCGCACCCCGACCTCGTGGCCCGGAGCGGCGCTGAGGGTCTGCCGGGGCGCCGAAAAAGTAAAAATTTTGATCCCCCCCTCGAACCCCCCGGCCGTATCTCGGAAACGGCGCGCCGCAGCCGGGTCGCGTTTGGGGTCGTCGGAGACGTCTCGGTGAGACGAATTTTTTGGTGGCGACAAAATTTCGAAATTCGCATTTTTGAACTTTTTCGAAAATATCTCGGGAGCGGTGCGTCGCGGACCACTCGTGTCGGTGCTCATTTGAGAGGTCTCGGGGAGACGGATTTTTTGCAATAGACCAAATATCACAATTTGATATTTGCGGTCTACTCGGTAGACCGTCGGTAACCGTGGCAGGCAGACCCCCCGTGTTGGGTATCATTTGAACGGTCTCGACGAGGACAATCCATTTACACCATCCCCCTTCCCCTCCCCCCTCTCTCCCACCCCCGAAACGTCACGAAATACAATACTTATATCCAAATCCTTACCAAAACAATTCTAAAGACCAAAAACCATACCTAAACAATTTACAAGAGCGACTCCAAAACCACAGCAAAACCACTCGAGGGGCTCCCCCCCCGCGGGCTGCTTGCAGTCCGCGGCCGCACGCAAAAACTAGTTAACAACTATAAAGCCGAAATACCACTCATCAAGTTCTCCGGGAAGCGGTCACCTGGGGATTCCCCTTTGTGGCGGATCGTAGAGTACAAACAAAATCAATGACAGATTAAATCAAGACCCTCGGTACACCTCCCTGGTAAAAAGTCGGCGACGGGATCTCGGAAGGTGTGAGAGCTAGGGATGGGGGGTTTACGGAATGTCATAGAGGGTCATCGGGGGTTACCAAATTGAGTCTCATCCCCATCCCGTTCATACATTTTTTTTATACTCCATACAAATTTTTTGGATTTTTCGAAGACGGATAACTCCAAAACGGTCGAGGATAGGGAGGCGGTCTCTTCGGCGGACGATCATCCTTCCTCGAGGTCCAACGGCCTGGACCTTCGTCCTCCCCCCACCTGCCCCCCTTCACCCCCCCTCCATACGAAATTGCCACTTTTGGCCAAAGGGATGGGGATATCCGCTAAACGGTCGGAGCCATCCCGGCGGTCTCTATGGCGGATTTCCATCCTATCGTGAGGAGCTTCCTGGGGGTCAACCAGGTTTTCGGATTTTCCCCCCCTTCATCCCCCCTCCATACAACGTGGTCTTTTTTTGGAACAGCTACCTTTTCGCCCGGAAGGAGTCCACCCGGGCCAGACTCTTGCACCTCGTTGGAGAGAGGATGAGTTTCTGCGTTTCAGGAAGGTATCGAACCCTCGGTGTACCGACCTGGTATGAAGTCGGTGAGAGGTCCTCGGAAACCGTGAGAGATAGAAGGATGACGTTTACGGAATGTCATAGAGGGTCATAGGGGGTTACCAAATCGAGTCTCATCCCCATCCCGTCCATACATTTTTTTTACACTCCATACAAATTTTTTGGATTTTTCTAAGCGGGATATCTCCAAAAGTGATGAGGATAGGGAGGCGGTCTCTTCGGCGGACGACCATCGCTCCTCGAGGTCCAACGGCCTGGACCTTCACCCTCCCCCCACCTGTCCCCCTTCACCCCCCCTCCGTACTAAATTACCGCTTTCGGCCGAAGGGATGGGGATACCCGCCAAACGGTCGGAGCTATCCCGGCGGTCTCTATGGCGGGCTTCCATCCCTCCGTGGGATGCTTCCTCGGGGCTATCCCGCTTTTCCGGTTTCTCCCCCCTTCATCCCACCTCCATACAAATTTTTATTTTTTTGGAACGGCTGCCATTTTACCGGGAAGCAGTCGACTCGGGGTGGTCGCTTCTATCCCACGTTATAGGGGATGACGTCTCGAGTTCCTCAGACGACCTGAACCCTCGATACACCGACCTGGTATAAAGTCGGTGAGAGGTCCTCGGAAACTACGAGTCGCAGAGGGGCGTGGTTTACGGAATGTCATAGAGGGCCATCGGGGGTCACCAAATTGTCACCCATCCTCATCCCGCCCGTACATTATTTTTACACTCCATACAACATTTTCGAAATTTCCAATCCACTTAGCTCCCAAACGGTGCGTCCTATCCCGGCGATCGCTTTGGAGGATAGCGATCGCTCCCCGAGCCCCACCGACCGGGACCATCGCTCTCCCCCCACCTGCCCCCTTCACCCCCCCTCCATACGAAATTGCCACTTTTGGCCAAAGGGATGGGGATATCCGCCAAACGGTAGGAGGTATCCCGGCGGTCTCTATGGCGGGCTTCCATCCCTCCGTGGGATGGTTCCTCGGGGCTATCCCGCTTTTCCGGTTTCTCCCCCCTTCATCCCGCCTCCATACAAATTTTTAGTTTTTTTTGGAACGGCTACCTTTTCACCCGGAAGGAGTCGCCGGCGGAATCCCCATTGTAGCGGATCAGAGATGGGGTGGCTCACTGAGTACCAGAACAGTATCAAAGGTTGAGGATCGCGACCTGGTAAAAATTCGGCGACGGGATCTCGGAAACTGTAAATCGCAGAGGAGCGGGGTTTGCGGGATGTCATAGAGGACCATCGGGGGTCACCACGTCGCGACCCCCCACTCCCCCCCCTTCGGACCCCCTCCATACGAAATCCCACCATGTTAGGGATCTTTCGCCCTTAAGAGACGGCGGTCGACGCGTCGCGGAGGGCCACGAGGTCGGGGTGCGCGAAAGACGAGGAGGGGGGAGCCGCGGGGGGGAGGAGAGCGCGCAGCGCGACCCTCCCCCCCCGGCCTTCCCTCCGAGGATTTCGCGCACCCCGACCTCGTGGCCCGGAGCGGCGCTAAGGGTCTGCCGGAGCGCCGAAAAAGTAAAAATTTAGATCCCCCCCTCGAACCCCCCGGCCGTATCTCGGAAACGGCGCGCCGCAGCCGGGTCGCGTTTGGGGTCGTCGGAGACGTCTCGGCGAAACGAATTTTTTGGTGGCGACAAAATTTCGAAATTCGCATTTTTGAACTTTTTCGAAAATATCTCGGGAGCGGTGCGTCGCGGACCACTCGTGTCGGTGCTCATTTGAGAGGTCTCGGGGAGACGGATTTTTTGCAATAGACCAAATATCACAATTTGACATTTGCGGTCTACTCGGTAGACCGTCGGTAACCGTGGCAGGCAGACCCCCCGTGTTGGGTATCATTTGAACGGTCTCGACGAGGACAATCCATTTACACCATCCCCCTTCCCCTCCCCCCTCTCTCCCACCCCCGAAACGTCACGAAATACAATACTTATATCCAAATCCTTACCAAAACAATTCTAAAGACCAAAAACCATACCTAAACAATTTACAAGAGCGACTCCAAAACCACAGCAAAACCACTCGAGGGGCTCCCCCCCCGCGGGCTGCTTGCAGTCCGCGGCCGCACGCAAAAACTAGTTAACAACTATAAAGCTGAAATACCACTGACTGACTGATCTACTGACCTTAACTTCGGGGAAGCAGTCACCTGGGGATTCCCCTTTGTGGCGGATCGTGGTCTACGGATAAAGTTGTCGAGAAATTAATTCAAAGACCTCGGTACACCGTCCTGGTAAAAAGTCGGCGACGGGATCTCGGAAGGTAGAAGAGCTGGAAAGTGGAAATTTGCGGAACGTCATAGAGGGTCCCCGGAGGTTACCAAATCGCGACTCATCCCTATCCCGTCCATACATTTTTTTTACACTCCATACAACTTCTTCGATGGCGGATATCTCCGAAAGTGTCGAGGATAGGGAGGCGGTCTCTTCGGCGGACGGTCATCGTTCCTCGAGGTCCAACGGCCTGGACCTTCATCCTCCCCCCACCTGCCCCCCTTCACCCCCCCTCCATACGAAATTGCCGCTTTTGGCCAAAGGGATGGGGATACCCGCTAAACGGTTGGAGCTATCCCGGCGGTCTCTATGGCGGGTTTCCATCGCTCCGTGGGATGCTTCCTCGGGGCTATCCCGGTTTTCCGGTTTCTTCCCCCTTCATCCCGCCTCCATACAACGCGGTCTTTTTTTGGAACAGCCACCTTTTCGCCCGGAAGGAGTCCACCCGGGTCAGACTCTTGCACCTCGTCGGAGAGAGGATGAGTTTCCGCATTTCAGGAAGGCATCGAACCCTCGGTGTACCGACCTGGTAAAAAGTCGGCGACGGGATCTCGGAAGGTATTAGAGCTAGGAAAGGGGGGTTTACGGAATGTCATAGAGGGTCATCGGGGGTTACCAAATTGAGTCTCATCCCCATCCCGTTCATACATTTTTTTTACACTCCATACAACTTTTCTGGATTTTTCAAAGCGGGATAACTCCAAACGTGTCGAGGATAGGGAGGCGGTCTCTTCGGCGGACGACCATCGCTCCTCGAGGTCCAACGGCCAGGACCTTCGTCCTCCCCCCACCTGTCCCCCTTCACCCCCCCTCCATACGAACTTACCGCTTTCGGCCGAAGGGATGGGGATACCGGCTAAACGGTCGGAGCTATCCCGGCGGTCTCTATGGCGGGTTTCCATCCCTCCGTGGGATGCTTCCTCGGGGCTATCCCGCTTTTCCGGTTTCTCCCCCCTTCATCCCGCCTCCATACAAAATTTTATTTTTTTGGAACGGCTGCCATTTTACCAAGAAGCAGTCGACCAGGGGTGGTCGTTTCTATCCCACGTTATAGGAGGTGACGTCACAAGTTCCTCTGACCACCTGGTCCCTCGGTATACCGACCTGGTATAAATTCGGTGGGAGGTCCTCGGAAACTACGAGTCGCAGAGGGGCGGGGTTTACGGAATGTCATAGAGGGTCATCGGGGGTCACCAAATTTTCCCCCATCCTCATCCCGCCCGTACATTATTTTTACACTCCATACAACTTTTTCGAAATTTCCAATCCACTTAAATCCCAAACGGTGCGACCCATCCCGGCGATCGCTTCGGAGGATAGGGACCGCTCCCCGAGCCCCATCGGCAGGGACCCTTATCCTCCCACTATCCCCATCTCTTCACCCCCCCTCCATACAAAATTACCACCTTTTCAGAAAGGGATGGGGATATCCGCCAAACGGTAGGAGGTATCCCGACGGTCTCTATGGCGGGATTCCATCCCTCCGTGAAATGGTTCCTCGGGGCTATCCCGCTTTTCCGGTTTCTCCCCCCTTCATCCCACCTCCATACAAATTTTTAGTTTCTTTTTGGAACGGCTACCTTTTCACCCGGAAGGAGTCGCCGGAGGAATCCCCATTGTAGCGGATCGGAGAGGGGGTGGCTCATTGAGTACCAGAACAGTACCAAAGGTTGAGGATCGCGACCTGGTGAAAATTCGGCGACGGGATCTCGGAAACTGTAAATCGCAGAGGAGCGGGGTTTGCGGGATGTCATAGAGGACCATCGGGGATCACCACGTCGCGACCCCCCCCACTCCCCCTCCCCTTCGGACCCCCTCCATACGAAATCCCACTATGTTAGGGATCTTTCGCCCTTAAGAGACGGCGGTCGACGCGTCGCGGAGGGCCACGAGGTCGGGGTGCGCGAAAGACGAGGAGGGGGGAGCCGCGGGGGGAAAGGGGAGCGCGCAGCGCGACCCTCCCCCCCGGCCCTCCCTCCGAGGATTTCGCGCACCCCGACCTCGTGGCCCGGAGCGGCGCTGAGGGTCTGCCGGGGCGCCGAAAAAGTAAAAATTTTGATCCCCCCCTCGAACCCCCCGGCCGTGTCTCGGAAACGGCGCGCCGCAGCCGAGTCGCGTTTGGGGTCGTCGGAGACGTCTCGGCGAGACGAATTTTTTGGTCGTGACATAATTTCGAAATTCGCATTTTTGGACTTTTTCGAAAATATCTCGGGAGCGGTGCGTCGCGGACCATCCGTGTTGGTACTCGTTTGAGAGGTCTCGGGGAGACGGATTTTTTGCAATAGACCAAACATCACAATTTGACATTTGCGGTCTACTCGGTAGACCGTCGGTAACCGTGGCAGGCAGACGCCCCGTGTTGGGTATCATTTGAAAGGTCTCGACGAGGACAATCCATTGGACACCATCCACCTCCCCCCCCTCTCCCCCTCCCCACCTCCGAAACGTCACGAAATACAAAACAATTATCCAAATCCTTACCAAACCAATTAAAAGACCCAATACCACACCAAAACAATTTACAAGAGCAATTCCAATACAATACCAAAACCACTCGAGGGGCTCCCCCCCCGCGGGCTGCTTGCAGTCCGCGGCCGCACGCAAAAACTAGTTATTTTAACAACTATAAAGCCGAAATACCACTCACTGACATATATGATGACAAAGTTCTCCGGGAAGGAGTCACCTGGGGATTCCCCTTTGTGGCGGATCGTGGTCTACGGATAAAGTTGTCGAGAAATTAATTCAAAGACCTCGGTACACCTCCCTGGTAAAAAGTTGGCGACGGGATCTCGGAAGGTACGGGAGCTAGAAAGTGGAAATTTGCGAAACGTCATAGAGGGTCCCCGGGGGTTACCAAATCGCGACTCATCCCTATCCCGTCCATACATTTTTTTTACACTCCATACAACTTCTTCGATGGCGGATATCTCCGAAAGTGTCGAGGATAGGGAGGCGGTCTCTTCGGCGGACGGTCATCGTTCCTCGAGGTCCAACGGCCTGGACCTTCATCCTCCCCCCACCTGCCCCCCTTCACCCCCCCTCCATACGAAATTGCCGCTTTTGGCCAAAGGGATGGGGATACCCGCTAAACGGTCGGAGCTATCCCGGCGGTCTCTATGGCGGGTTTCCATCGCTCCGTGGGATGCTTCCTCGGGGCTATCCCGGTTTTCCGGTTTCTTCCCCCTTCATCCCGCCTCCATACAACGCGGTCTTTTTTTGGAACAGCCACCTTTTCGCCCGGAAGGAGTCCACCCGGGTCAGACTCTTGCACCTCGTCGGAGAGAGGATGAGTTTCCGCATTTCAGGAAGGCATCGAACCCTCGGTGTACCGACCTGGTAAAAAGTCGGCGACGGGATCTCGGAAGGTATTAGAGCTAGGAAAGGGGGGTTTACGGAATGTCATAGAGGGTCATCGGGGGTTACCAAATTGAGTCTCATCCCCATCCCGTTCATACATTTTTTTTACACTCCATACAACTTTTCTGGATTTTTCAAAGCGGGATAACTCCAAACGTGTCGAGGATAGGGAGGCGGTCTCTTCGGCGGACGACTATCGCTCCTCGAGGTCCAACGGCCAGGACCTTCGTCCTCCCCCCACCTGTCCCCCTTCACCCCCCCTCCATACAAACTTACCGCTTTCGGCCGAAGGGATGGGGATACCGGCTAAACGGTCGGAGCTATCCCGGCGGTCTCTATGGCGGGTTTCCATCCCTCCGTGGGATGCTTCCTCGGGGCTATCCCGCTTTTCCGGTTTCTCCCCTCTTCATCCCACCTCCATACAAATTTTTATTTTTTTGGAACGGCTGCCATTTTACCAGGAAGCAGTCGACTCGGGGTGGTCGCTTCTATCCCACGTTATAGGGGGTGACGTCTCGAGTTCCTCAGACGACCTCAACCCTCGGTACACCGACCTGGTATAAAGTCGGTGAGAGGTCCTCGGAAACTACGAGTCGCAGAGGGGCGTGGTTTACGGAATGTCATAGAGGGCCATCGGGGGTCACCAAATTGTCACCCATCCTCATCCCGCCCGTACATAATTTTTACACTCCATACAACTTTTTTGAAATTTCCAATCCCCGTAGATCCCAAACGGTGCGACCTATCCCGGCGATCGCTTTGGAGGATAGCGATCGCTCCCCGAGCACCACCGGCCGGGACCGATACCGTCCCCCCACCTGCCCCCCTTCACCCCCCCTCCATACAAAATTACCACCTTTTGAGAAAGGGATGGGGATATCCGCCAAACGGTAGGAGGTATCCGGACGGTCTCTATGGCGGGTTTCCATCCCTCCGTGAGATGCTTCCTAGGGGCTATCCCGCTCTTCCGGTTTCTCCCCCCTTCATCCCACCTCCATACAAATTTTTAGTTTTTTTTTGAACGGCTACCTTTTCACCCGGAAGGAGTCGCCGGAGGAATCCCCATTGTAGCGGACCGGAGAGGGGGTGGCTCACTGAGTACCAGAACAGTACCAAAGGTTGAGGATCGCGACCTGGTGAAAATTCGGCGACGGGATCTCGGAAACTGTAAATCGCAGAGGAGCGGGGTTTGCGGGATGTCATAGAGGACCATCGGGGGTCACCACGCCGCGACCCCCCCACTCCCCCTCCACTTCGGACCCCCTCCATACGAAATCCCACTATGTTAGGGATCTTTCGCCCTTAAGAGACGGCGCTAAGGGTCTGCCGGGGCGCCGAAAAAGTAAAAATTTTGATCCCCCCCTCGAACCCCCCGGCCGTATCTCGGAAACGGCGCGCCGCAGCCGGGTCGCGTTTGGGGTCGTCGGAGACGTCTCGGCGAGACGAATTTTTTGGTCGCGACAAAATTTCGAAATTCGCATTTTTGGACTTTTTCGAAAATATCTCGGGAGCGGTTCGTCGCGGACCACCCGTGTTGGTACTCATTTGAGAGGTCTCCGGGAGACGGATTTTTTGCAATAGACCAAATATCAGAATTTGACATTTGCGGTCTACTCGGTAGACCGTCGGTGACCGTGGCAGGCAGACCCCCCGTGTTGGGTATCATTTGAAAGGTCTCGACGAGGACAATCCATTTACACCATCCCCCTCCCCCCTCTCCCACCGCCCACCCCCGAAACGTCACGAAATACAAAACATATATCCAAATCCTCACCAAACCAATTCTAAAGACCAAAAACCATACCTAAACAATTTTAAAGAGCAAACACAAAACCATAGCAGAACCACTCGAGGGGCTCCCCCCCCGCGGGCTGCTTGCAGTCCGCGGCCGCACGCAAAAACTAGTATACTATAAAGCTCAAATACCACTCATCGTCTACTGATCTTAACTTCGGGGAAGCAGTCACCTGGGGATTCCCCTTTTTGGCGGATCGTGGTCTACGGATAAAGTTGTCGAGAAATTAATTCAAAGACCCCGGTACACCTTCCTGGTAAAAAGTCGGCGACGGGATCTCGGAAGGTGCGAGAGCTAGAAAGTGGAAATTTGCGAAACGTCATAGAGGGTCATCGGGGGTTACCAAATCGAGTCTCATCCCCATCCCGTCCATACATTTTTTTTACACTCCATACGAATTTTTTGGATTTTTCAAGGCGGGATATCTCCAAAACGGTCGAGGATAGGGAGGCGATCTCTTCGGCGGATAGTCATCGTTCCTCGAGGTCCAACGGCCTGGACCTTCGCCCTCCCCCCAGCTGCCCCCCTTCACCCCCCCTCCATACGAAATTGCCACTTTCGGCCAAAGGGATGGGGATACCCGCTAAACGGTCGGAGCTATCCTGGCGGTCTCTATGGCGGGTTTCCATCCCACCGTGAGGTGCTTCCTGGGGGTCAACCAGGTTTTCGGATTTCCCCCCCCTTCATCCCGCCTCCATACAACGCGGTCTTTTTTTGGAACAGCCACCTTTTCGCCCGGAAGGAGTCCACCCGGGTCAGACTCTTGCACCTCGTAGGAGAGAGGATGAGTTTCCGCATTTCAGGAAGGCATCGAACCCTCGGTGTACCGACCTGGTATGATGTCGGCGAGAGGTCCTCGGAAACCGTGAGGGATAGAAGGATGACGTTTACGGAATGTCATAGAGGGTCATCGGGGGTTACCAAATCGAGTCTCATCCCCATCCCGTTCATACATTTTTTTTACACTCCATACAAATTTTTTGGATTTTTCAAAGCGGGATACCTCCACAACGGTCGAGGATAGGGAGGTGGTCTCTTCGGCGGACGACCATCGCTCCTCGAGGTCCAACGGCCTGGACCTTCACCCTCCCCCCACCTGTCCCCCTTCACCCCCCCTCCGTACTAAATTACCACTTTCGGCCAAAGGGATGGGGATACCGGCTAAACGGTAGGAGGTATCCCGGCGGTCTCTATGGCGGGTTTCCATCCCTCCTTAGTATGGTCCCTCGGGGCTATCCCGCTTTTCCAGTTTCTCCCCCCTTCATCCCACCTCCATACAAATTTTTATTTTTTTGTAACGGCTGCCATTTTACCAAGAAGCAGTCGACTTGGGGCGGTACTTTCTATCCCTTGATACAGGGGGTGACGTCACGAGTTCCTCAGACGACCTGAACCCTCGGTACACCGACCTGGTATAGAGTCGGTGAGAGGTCCTCTGAAACTACGAGTCGCAGAGGGGCGGGGTTTACGGAATGTCATAGAGGGCCATCGGGGGTCACCAAATTGTCGCCCATCCTCATCCCGCCCGTACATTTTTTTTACACTCCATACAACCTTTTCGAAATTTCCAATCCACTTAAATCCCAAACGGTGCGACCTATCCCTGCGATCGCTTCGGAGGATAGGGATCGCTCCCCGAGCTCCACCGGTCGGGACCGTCACCCTCCCCCCACCTGCCCTCCTTCACCCCCCCTCCATACAAAATTACCACTTTTTCAGAAAGGGATGAGGATATCCACCAAACGGTAGGAGGTATCCCGACGGTCTCTATGGCGGGATTCCATCCCTCCGTGAAATGGTTCCTCGGGGCTATCCCGCTTTTCCAGATTATCCCCCCTTCATCCCACCTCCATACAAATTTTTAGTTTCTTTTTGGAACGGCTACCTTTTCACCCGGAAGGAGTCGCCGGAGGAATCCCCATTGTAGCGGATCGGAGAGGTGGTGGCTCACTGAGTACCAGGACAGTACCAAAGGTTGAGGATCGCGACCTGGTAAAAATTCGGCGACGGGATCTCGGAAACTGTAAATGGCAGAGGAGCGGGGTTTGCGGGATGTCATAGAGGACCATCGGGGGTCACCACGTCGCGACCCCCCACTCCCCCCCCCCCCTTCGGACCCCCTCCATACGAAATCCCACCATGTTAGGGATCTTTCGCCCTTAAGAGACGGCGGTCGACGCGTCGCGGAGGGCCACGAGGTCGGGGTGCGCGAAAGACGAGGAGGGGGGAGCCGTGGGGGGAAGGGGAGCGCGCAGCGCGACCCTCCCCCCCCCGGCCTTCCCTCCGAGGATTTCGCGCACCCCGACCTCGTGGCCCGGAGCGGCGCTGAGGGTCTGCCGGGGCGCCGAAAAAGTAAAAATTTTGATCCCCCCCTCGAACCCCCCGGCCGTATCTCGGAAACGGCGCGCCGCAGCCGGGTCGCGTTTGGGGTCGTCGGAGACGTCTCGGCGAGACGAATTTTTTGGTCGCGACAAAATTTCGAAATTCGCATTTTTGAACTTTTTCGAAAATATCTCGGGAGCGGTGCGTCGCGGACCACCCGTGTTGGTACTCATTTGAGAGGTCTCGGGGAGACGGATTTTTTGCAATAGACCAAATATCACAATTTGACATTTGCGGTCTACTCGGTAGACCGTCGGTAACCGTGGCAGGCAGACCCCCCGTGTTGGGTATCATTTGAACGGTCTCGACGAGGACAATCCATTTACACCATCCCCCTTCACCCTCTCCCCCCCGCTCACCCCCGAAACGTCACGAAATACAAAACATATATCCAAATCCTTACCAAACCAATTCATAAGACCAACACCCAATACACCTAAACAATTTAGAAGAGCAAACAAAAAACACAAAACCACAGCAAAACCACTCGAGGGGCTCCCCCCCCGCGGGCTGCTTGCAGTCCGCGGCCGCACGCAAAAACTAGTTTTAACAACTATAAAGCTCAAATACCACTCATTCATTCATAAAGTTTTCCGGGAAGGAGTCACCTGGGGATTCCCCTTTGTGGCGGATCGTAGTCTACGAGGAAAATTATCGACAAATTAATTCAAAGACCTCGGTACACCTCCCTGGTAAAAAGTCGGCGACGGGATCTCGGAAGGTACGAGAGCTAGGGATGGGGGGTTTACGGAATGTCATAGAGGGTCATCGGGGGTTACCAAATTGAGTCTCATCCCCATCCCGTCCATACATTTTTTTTATACTCCATACAAATTTTTTGAATTTTTCGAAGACGGATAACTCCAAAAGTGGTGAGGATAGGGAGGCGGTCACTTCGCCGGATAGTCATGGTCCCTCGAGGTCCAACGGCCTGGACCTTCGTCCTCCCGCCATCCCCACCCCTTCACCCCCCCTCCATACGAAATTGCCACTTTTGGCCAAAGGGATGGGGATACCCGCTAAACGGTCGGAGCTATCCCGGCGGTCTCTATGGCGGGTTTCCATCCCTCCGTGGGATGCTTCCTCGGGCCTATCCCGGTTTTCCGGTTTCTCCCCCCTTCATCCCGCCTCCATACAACGTGGTCTTTTTTTGGAACAGCTACCTTTTCGCCCGGAAGGAGTCCACCCGGGCCAAACTGTTGCACCTCGTTGGAGAGAGGATGAGTTTCCGCATTTCAGGAAGGTATCGTACCCTCGGTACACCGACCTGGTATGAAGTAGGTGGGAGGTCCTCGGAAACCGTGAGTCGCAGAGGGGCGGGGTTTACGGAATGTCATAGGGGGTCATCGGGGGTTACCAAATTTAGTCTCATCCCCATCCCGTTCATACATTTTTTTTACACTCCATACAACTTTTTTGGATTTTTCAAAGCGGGATACCTCCACAACGGTCGAGGATAGGGAGGCGGTCTCTTCGGCGGACGACCATCGCTCCTCGAGGTCCAACGGCCAGGACCTTCGTCCTCCCCCCACCTGTCCCCCTTCACCCCCCCTCCATACGAACTTACCGCTTTCGGCCAAAGGGATGGGGATACCCGCTAAACTTTCGGAGCTATCCCGGCGGTCTCTATGGCAGGTTTCCATCCCTCCGTGGGATGCTTCCTTGGGGCTATCCCGCTGTTCCAGTTTCTCCCCCCTTCATCCCGCCTCCATACAAAATTTTATTTTTTTGGAACGGCTGCCATTTTACCAAGAAGCAGTCGACCAGGGGTGGTCGTTTCTATCCCACGTTATAGGGGGTGACGTCACGAGTTCCTCTGATTACCTGGTCCCTTGGTATACCGACCTGGTATAAATTCGGTGGGAGGTCCTCGGAAACTATGAGTCGCAGAGGGGCGGGGTTTACGGAATGTCATAGAGGGTCATCGGGGGTCACCAAATTTTCCCCCATCCTCATCCCGCCCGTACATTATTTTTACACTCCATACAACTTTTTCGAAATTTCCAATCCACTTAAATCCCAAACGGTGCGACCCATCCCGGCGATCGCTTCGGAGGATAGGGACCGCTCCCCAAGCCCCATCGGCAGGGACCCTTATCCTCCCACTATCCCCATCCCTTCACCCCCCCTCTATACAAAATTACCACCTTTTCAGAAAGGGATGGGGATATCCGCCAAACGGTAGGAGGTATCCCGACGGTCTCTATGGCGGGATTTCATCCCTCCGTGAAATGGTTCCTCGGGGCTATCCCGCTTTTCCGGTTTCTCCCCCCTTCATCCCACCTCCATACAAATTTTTAGTTTCTTTTTGGAACGGCTACCTTTTCACCCGGAAGGAGTCGCCGGAGAAATCCCCATTGTAGCGGATCGGAGAGGGGGTGGCTCATTGAGTACCAGAACAGTACCAAAGGTTGAGGATCGCGACCTGGTAAAAATTCGGCGACGGGATCTCGGAAACTGTAAATCGCAGAGGAGCGGGGTTTGCGGGATGTCATAGAGGACCATCGGGGGTCACCACGTCGCGACCCCCCACTCCCCCATTCATTTTTTTACTCTCACCCCCTTCGGATCCCCTCCGTACGAAATCGCACTTTGTTAGGGATCTTTCACCCTTAAGAGACGGCGGTCGACGCGTCGCGGAGGGCCACGAGGTCGGGGTGCGCGAAAGACGAGGAGGGGGGAGCCGAGGGGGGAAAGGGGAGCGCGCAGCGCGACCCTCCCCCCCGGCTTTTTCTCCGAGGATTTCGCGCACCCCGACCTCGTGGCCCGGAGCGGCGCTGAGGGTCTGCCGGGGCGCCGAAAAAGTAAAAATTTTGATCCCCCCCTCGAACCCCCCGGCCGTAACTCGGAAACGGCGCGCCGCAGCCGGGTCGCGTTTGGGGTCGTCGGAGACGTCTCGGCGAGACGAATTTTTTGGTCGCGACAAAATTTCGAAATTCGCATTTTTGAACTTTTTCGAAAATATCTCGGGAGCGGTGCGTCGCGCACCACCCGTGTTGGTACTCATTTGAGAGGTCTCGGGGAGACGGATTTTTTGCAATAGACCAAATATCACAATTTGACATTTGCGGTCTACTCGGTAGACCGTCGGTAACCGTGGCAGGCAGACCCCCCGTGTTGGGTATCATTTGAACGGTTTCGACGAGGACAATCCATTTACACAATCCCCCTTCCCCTCCCCCCTCTCTCCCACCCCCGAAACGTCACGAAATACAAAACATATATCCAAATCCTTACCAAACCAATTAAAAGACCCAATACCACACCAAAACAATTTAAAAGAGCAATTGGAATACCGTTGCAACACCACTCGAGGGGCTCCCCCCCCGCGGGCTGCTTGCAGTCCGCGGCCGCACGCAAAAACTAGTCTCTATATATAAAAATGAATCCCCATTTCCCTTGGTCATGGCATCACGCGTGAACGGGTAGACCGATTTTAATTCGGTTTTCACCAATGGAAAGGGGGATAAACGGGGAATGTTCATATATATAAAAATTGCACCCCGGGCGAAGCCGGGGGCGGGTCGCTAGTTATAAATAAAATTGAAATGTGGAAAAGAAAATTTTATACGATGGAATTTTCTCGATAGAAAAAAATCACCAAATTACCTCTCATTCTTATCGTTTTTTGTTTTATTTTCAAAATGAAACATATTGCAAACCTAAAAAAATATGAGTAATCTCACTTCCCAGATTATTTAGGGCTTTGAGGATTAATTTTTCATTTGACATTGTAGTTTACGGTAATTAATATTTAATACTTTTGGCACTTATAACATTTTTATCGAAATGCGCTATCTTCCGTCTCATGTTATGCATACTTCAATGCGCATTGTTTCACATGATCAGTCACAATCGCTTATGGGGCCACGCGGGTGAAATTACAAATTTTTTTGCTTTCTACGCAGCCTTAATCTTACTACGATTAGGGTTGCCAGGCCTTAAAATCAAAAATCTGGACACAGACTCATATTTAGCCGGACATTTTGGCATAAAAGCCTGACACACTGGTTTTTAAAAGAAATAGTTCCTTTTATTTGTGCATTTATTACTTTAAGACTTGCTCTACTCTTTATTATGTATCATATATTGTTTTTTTAAAGTAATTTGTAAGATCGCGAATCATGCGTGTTCGCGTGATTCTGGCCGCTGAGGGGTTGAACAAAAGCCTAACAAAAGCCGGACGGGCCGGACTTGTATATATTTGGCCGGACACGACTGTAAAAAGCCGGACATGTCCGGCTAAAGCCGGACGCCTGGCAACCCTAACTACGATCGGCAGCGTACTTGCAGCACCTTTTTTTATGGCGATGTTTCTGTTATAGGCGATGGTAATAACCTACCATCGAGTGGACTGTCGATGTCGGCCTGACGAATTTTACATATAAATTATGTCTTATTTTTATATTTATCTAATAATATTTGGACGACATACCAATTAAAATACAATTGAGTTTCTCTGCAATTATTCCCTTTATGTCTTACATTTATCTGTACATTACTTATGTCTGAATCATATTAAACAACATAAATGAAAGTATCTAGTAAGAAAACCTTTACCTGTAAGGAAAGAAACGTCATTTAATGTTTTCAATTATAATGTCGATTCCTAATTCACTAATCAGTTCACTAATAAATAATCAGTTTTATACCTATGAGATATTTTAATAAATGACACTTTTGAATAAATGACACATGTTTTTCTACATAGATTGTAATGGCATAGATACACTATATAGAGCACTGAGACAAAAAAAAACTATTTCTTTTTTAACTAACCTAAAAAAAAGACAGAGCTCTTTTAGAAAATGAAGCCTGTTCGCTGAAGATGTTTGCGTAACCCTACGTGTCGTATAGTGGAAATGCGTGCGTGCGTGTGTGTGTGTGTGTGTGTGTGCGTGCGTACGTGCGTGTACAGATAAAAATGTTGCCAGCTGACAACTTTTACCCCAATTAATTATTATAATACCTTATTAGACAAAAAATATAGTTAGGTATATCAACTACTCATGTCGAGCGGCCGTCATCCTATTGCAGAATCGTCTTCCTATTATTTGCCTCACTTAAGGGTGTGTACTGTGCATTCTTTCTTCCGTCTATAGTTCTGTCGGTTTGTGATAGAGAAGTCGTATGTAGTTTGACCACATATTAAAATTAGTTTCACGACGGCGGTTGAGGCGAGGCAATATTTAAGTTAAAGAAAATTATTTTGTTTATATTAAAGAGTATAAATTACTGCTACTACTTAAAAAAGTATTAGAAAAATTGTAGTAAAAAGTTGTAAGTTGTGTCCATGTACTTTAACCGACATGAAATCCATTCTCAAAGACTTTTAGAAATAATTCCACGTCGATGATTCGCAAAGGCAAAAGATTTCGGAACCCAACACTAGAGAGAGACGCGTCAGATAATTTTTTTATGCTTTCGTTATACACTCAGGTAAGTATTAAAAAAATAAATCAGTTTTTTTTTTAATAGAACAAAATAGGGTCTATAAATCGTCGATATAAATAAACGTAACCCGTAATTAAAACACAATTTATGGTCATCGATGGCATTATTGCCTCCATAAAAATGGTTGGAAGCGATTAAAATTATACTATAGAAAAATATAACGTTCGTACGGGTTGTATATTAAATTTTATTGTTTTAAACCCATGTGTAATTGAGTTGTGAGAACAAGTTTATAAAGTCGCTAAAAGAGAGCAACTCGTTTTGTGTAATTTGAGTTGCCAACATTTTTAAAACATTTGTATATTTAAAGTTCCCACAGCGCTTATAAAAATATGGGTCGGACTAAAATTTAAATACCTTATTAAGGTAAGGTAACTTTTTCGTTAGTTTAAGGGACTAGAGTCCGAAAACTCATTATTATTTCATTTATTTTTATCATACTATATTATTTTAAAAAAACCTGTACAAATCTGTACATATAATAAAATCGTAAACGAGCCGTGTCTGTACTTTAAATATTTTTTCAAAAAACAATTTTTACACGTTGTGCTTACGTTACCGAGGTGAAAAAAAATCGTTTTAAGAATTTTTGTCTGTTTGTTTGTGCACACTAATCTCAGAAACAACTTAACCAATTTGAATGCGGTTTTCACTTATGTATTGTAGCAAGCTTCCCCTAACATTTAATGTTTGTTTCATTCCATTAAATTTAGCTGTGAAACAAGGGGTACCCTTGCGAAAATTCCCAGAAAGCTGAAAATTTGCATAAATGTTAGGGACACCATTGTTATGAAATTGTGAAAAGTCCCCATTGATCGCATGTCTGCAAATTTTTTTATTCAAGGTCAAAGGTTGCAAAAATGGGTTATTTGAATTTTTCAGTGAAACGGTTAGATTTATGATAAAATATGTCAGACAAAAATTGTAGATCATTCAATTATCTACAAAAACTGTTCTTACACTTTTTTTCATAACACTAACCATTTTTGAGAAAAAACAATTACAAAATTTTCTTACGCTGTATTGTAAAATTTTAAGGGACCATGTACCTTTGAACAACATCTGCCTGCCGTTCAATTGTCCGCGTGGCAGTATCCGTCTACCTGCTTTTCTGAGGTCCCACCTAATAGGCTTGTGCTAAACAACTCCGGATAGAGATTGGATATACGACATATCACTCCGGCCATAGATATATATCCATTTAACATATCCATATCCTCTTACATATCCGAGGTATTGCAATTCACTCGCTCCCAGATTCGTTTGGATTTATAAGTTATGAAAGTGACGGAGCATCGTCGGAACCATATCGGGCGTGGAAACGTGTACATATGTACAATACAGCGTAAGAAAATTTTGTAATTGTTTTTTCTCAAAAATTATTAGTAATATTAAAAAAAGTGTAAGGACAATTTTTGTAGATAATTGCATGATCTACAATTTTTGTTTGACATATTTTATCATAAATCTAACCGTTTCGCTGAAAAATTCAAAAAATCCATTTTTGCAACATTTGACCTTGAATAAAAAAATTTGCAGACATGGGATCGATGGGGACTTTTCACAATTTCATAACAATGGTGTCCCTAACATCTATGCAAATTTTCGGCTTTCTGGGAATTTTCACAAGGGTCAATGTCTAATTTGACCGGACTATTATAAACAAAAAAGTTATGCGCTATACCGAATACCACGCGTATGAAGTTGCGGGCTCAACTAACTTTTATATATAATTATGATTTATGATTTAAACGAGATTTTTAAAGATGTTGTATGATTTATAGGTTAACTAAATTAATGAAATAAAACACAATGACTTTGTGTAATTTATCATTTAGCAGTTGAACTGCTGGGACTCTCAACTTTTCATTATTTATTGCTAATTTATTTTTGTAAGAAAATTTTTATTTTTAATTGATCCCTCTTTTTTTATTTATTTATTTTTTTTTTATTAAAAATGAGCTTTCTCTTGACCAGCATCTATCCACGTAGGAAGGATGACGCCGACGATGGAGCGAGCCTACCCAGAGGATGCCTATTCAGTCGAACCTCGGGATCAATACCTTTTTTTAAATGTACGGAACCAAATTTTTTCTCTGTATCCCTGACAACGCGTATGCAAAATTTCATGATCGGTTCAGTAGTTAAGGCGTAACAAACAAACAAATTCACTTTCACATTTATCTATACATATAATAAAATCGTAAACGAGCCGTGTCTGTACATTAAATAATTTTTCAAAAATCAATTTGTACACATGGTACTTATGTTACCGAGGTCAAAAAAATATTTTTTCAAATTTTTGTCTGTTTGTTTGTTTGTGCGTTTATGCACGCTTATCTCAGAAACAGCTTAACCGATTTGATATGGTTTTCATTGATGTATTGTAGCAAGCTTCCCGTAACATTGTTTGTTTTATTCCTTACTATATAGTAAGGAGTAGTAAAGAGATGTACTGTTAGTAAGGAGAAAGGGAAAGTATAGCTCTTTAGTAATAGCACAGTAATAACAGAGAACACTAGCCAGGCAACTCGTCTGTCAACAGAGACAGACAGACAAATCTCACCATTTGTTTTGTTGTGTTTCGTTTAATAAGTGATAACTTTCCTTCTTACTCCCAGAGTAGGCATAGACGACTGCTACCTGCTATCAAGTAATACTATTACCCTTTGAGTTTAAAAAATCCTATAGGGGCAGACTTTTAACATAATTTCCGATCGATCCGTCAAAGTATGCAATTCCTGACAGAAAGAAAATAAGAATTTGGCGAAAGAAATTGTCTTGTAAACCTTTAATTTCGAATATGGCAATGTGATAAAAAAAATATTACGTACAAAAAATATCATTAAAATATATTGAGAGGGCCCAAATACGAAACAGACCGATTGAACTGAAAGTAAAGTAATAAAGATAAGAACGTGTATGTAGGAACAAATTTAAGGCGCAAAATTGATGTTACAATATTACGATCGTAATCTCCTCAGATAAGGAGAATTTAATACAAGTATTATTAAAATTTATAAGAAAGAAAGTTGTATGGTAAACCTTTTTAAGACGAGCTGTTGGATGAGTGGTTAGGGTGCTTGCTTTAACGCTCTGTTCTAGGGTTCCCGGGTTCGATTCTCGGCAGGGTCAACTTTGAAAAATCAACTTTTAAAATTTTGCTCTGGTTCGGATCTGGAAAGCCCTGCCAGGTACACTGCGTTTCGCAGCCCGTCTGGCGGCAGTAACCACCCCCTTACAGAAGACCACCGTGAAATAACAGCACGTGTGCTGTTATGTTTCGGTGAGTGAATAAGGGATGCCAGAAGTGAATACAATAAATGTAAAAAAAAACATATATTTTAAAAGTGTCAAACGCGTGCAACGGAACTTGTGTCAATAGGGATTGACACTAGGGATATTCACTTATATTTGAGATATCGAAAGTAGTCTATGTTTGTCATTGGATATTCGAAGATTTAAAAAACATTTTTCTATTACATGTATTTTTAAAAAGATCTTATTTTGATAATAAAACTAAAGCTGACTAAAATAAGTCAGCTTAGTGACTAACTAAGCTGACAATAAAACAAAAGTAAATTTTGTTCTGAGTCTGATACGAGTTGTCAAGTTTCGAGTTCTGACAGTAATGAATATATAAATTAATATTTTAAACAGACTGCATTGTATTCTATAATTTATTTAACGTAAACTTTATTCCTAATTACTAGAATTTATTTCTAAATCTGAAATTCTAAAATCGGTAGTTCGATTCCATTTGCTTTGACAACTGATTCGATATTTTCAAACAATCGATTAAACGTCGTTAGGTTGCATCACTAAAATTGTCAGTTACGAACTGTCACGCATATCATCATACAATGAAAATACTATAATTAGACTATAATGGCTATAAATAAAATCTCACATTTTGATAGTGAATTATTTACTGGGAAACATTAGTAGCTTAAATAATTCACCACAGCATCTGTGGTTGTTACTCGTGTTATAGGCGACGGTATTCATCTACCATCAAGTGGAATGCAGCCTGTCTGTCAACATTTACGTGAAAAATATATTGAGACAATAGCTGAGCCCGCAACTTCGTACGCGTGGTACCTATTCAGTATAGCGCGTAACTTTTTTATTTGTAAACCGTTCAGAATGAAATAAACACGAAATGTTACGGGAAGCTTACTACAATACACAGTGAAAATCGCATTCAAATCGGTTAAGCCGTTTCAGAGACAAACATGCACAAACGCACAGACAAACAGACAAAAATTCTAAAGGCTATTTTTTTTAATTTGCACAAATAATTTTGAAAAAATCTTTGCTGTACAGACACGGCTCGTTTACAATTTTATTACATGTAAATTAAGTTAAGTTAAAAGTTAAAACATATAAATTAAGTTAAATGGTTTTAGCATGTAACTTGACTATGGTGTTTAGATTATCTAGTGTCTAGTTTAAAGTCTCAATTACTGTCGATTATAAAAGGCAAATTTCTTGAAGTATTTCAAGAGTATTCCAACAAAATATTCACAAATGTTCTTAAGAGTAGTAGTGTACAGTGGGAATTTTGTCTCTTAAATGCAAAAATTTCAAGAGAGCCATACATTTTTATTCTTGGAAATACTTAACATCCTTTTAGGGTATTCAGTACAAATACCGACGTTTGTTTATTTCTTGTATGAAAGCGCATATTTTAAGGCTTAATTAAACGTAGGCGTTGTATGTGCATACATACATGCGCCTTAACCATCATATTTATTGGTCTCTTAAAGCCAATCAAATGAGTGTCGAGAGTTTTTATTGCGAACAAATGGGGCTTTAACCGGTTAATGAGCGAGTTATTTGTTAATCTGACGGGCAGGACGATGACGTTATCGTAAAATCAGCAGCGGTGCTTTTGCGCAAACATATGAAAATCTTAATAACATACACAGATTTTTCGGCTTACCCATTAAAAGATATCAGAAGATCTCTAAAAAAAAACACAAAGGTTGCGCCTATATTATACTTTTCTTCCAAAGAGGGTTTCGAGCCCATCCTGATAGGATGAAGGGATAAAGGAAAATGAAAATAATTCGGTTTGATGTAAAATATCACAATCCTAACAAAACACGATTTTACATAATAGTCTTCAGACGTAGGTACCCTGTCGTTATTTTTTATATTATCATAATTTCAACAATTTTATGGATGTTAGGAGCCTTTTATAAAGTTAAGCTATTTAAAGGTGACTTCACACTTCTGTGAGCGTTTCTTTATAGTACGCAATAGGGGATCGGACAGTAATCAGATTAAAATCTAAAATGTACTTAGAAAGAAAATATATAATTTTTTACGATTATTTATCGAATAATAATTTAATATAATTCATTTAAATATTTTTAAATGAAGAAATAAAATTTTATTATTTACAATATTTTTAATCTATACTGAAACACCAATCACAGTGCGTGACGTCATTTGTGGGCAATCATTGTCTTATGCCAATGCAGCTGTTTTGTTACGATATGACCACAAATGACGTTACGCGCTCTCAGATGAACTATCGTGACGTTTTGGCGGCATTTTCAAACAAACAATATTAAAACATGATTTTGAGTAGCTAAAAAGCTATAAATAAATAAAATAGTATTTTTTATGGGAATAAATATCCATGAAGATTAATTTAAAACACTTTCTGAAAATTTGTCCGATCCCCTATTGAGAAAGGAACAATCTTGCTAATGTTTATTTATTTATTTATTTATTTTTTATACTGAAAGAATTTAAAATGTTCACGAATTTAAATTTGAAAATACTGAGTCAGCAGACCCAAAGGATTTAGTGAGGTTTTTTTTTAATTTTGTAAGAAGTATAAGTCTAAAACTAAAAGAATATGCCAATAGCACAAAATAATGAAAAGGCTAATTATAATTAATACATATTTTATGTATGTTCAATAAAAAAAAATTTGGCATTTTTTTTTCTTTAGAACCCAAATCATCCATTCGTATCACTTCACAATGAGCAATATCACTCACAAATACTTTATACTAGCTGAGCCCGCAAATTCGTAAGCGTTTTATTCGGCATAACGCGTAACTTCTTTGATTCTAAACCGATTGGAATGAAACAAACTCTAAAGGTTACAGTAAGCTTGTCGCGAGTGTCGCTTCTGCCATGAGGCAGAAGAAACACCAATGCATATCCTGTGCGAGTGTGGCCCTCTGATGCACAAGCGCAGTCACATCCTAGGAAGCCACACAATGGCTTGTGAAGATGTGAAGAATACCTCTATCAAAAAAGTACTACAGTTCCTTAACGTGGTAGGTATAGGTAGAGAGCTTTAGTTCACGTGGCGATCACAATATTTCAGCAATGGGCGACGTGATACTGGTACTTTAGCAGACAGAAATAGCCACTAAGACAAGATAAAGATAAAGATACAGTAAGCTTGCAACAATACATCAGTGAAAACCGCATTCAAATCGGTTAAGCGGTTTCTGAAATTAGCGTGCACAAACGCACAGACAATCAAAAGTTCTAAAAACTATTTTATTGACCTCGGTTATTTTTTTTACTATTTTATTATACGTTTATGTATTATATTTTATTGTAATAATACATCTCAAATTTTCTTAAATTTTTAATTGATTTTGCAAATAAACTTCGCATTGTAATACAAACAAGAAAAATATTTATCGAATGTATTTATCGAGGACGCAGTCTATCTGTATGGCATTAAGTTTCATCTAAATCCTTTCAACAGTTTACACAAACATCTCACAAACTACTATATGTATTTGGAAATATATGATTATATTCTATATATGATTGTACTGCCAAATAACTGGTTTTGTGTATATAACACGTTTATATTATAACATTATTTATCTGTAAAGGGTTGGTTACTGCCGCCAAACGGGCTGCCCAAATGACTGCGAAACGTAGCGTGCCTTGCCTCTACTTTCCAGATTAAGACAGCTCGTAAAAAATGTACATAAATTAATTCTACCCCTTCTACCATCGGACAACAAGGCGCACATTTAAATGTCACCCTTATATGGTTGATATACCTAAAATCCGCACGTTGCGGTTCGGGTCAACTTTTTTGATTCGAACTGCTAGCGTGTGGAACCAACTTCCAGCACCCTTGTTTCCACAACACTACAACCCTGGACTCTTCAAGTCGCGAGTGAATCGGTTCTTAATAGACAAGCATGCTCCATCTTAGATCGCGTCATCACTTACCATCAGGTGAGACTGCGGTCAAATGCTTGATCTATCATTATAAAAAAAAAAAAAAATATTCCAGGTGTTAAGTAGTTTGTCTGCTTTTCTGTCATCAACGTTAAAAGTAAGAAATTATTGAAGCGTTAATAGAAATTCTTGAACCCCAAGTGTGTAATCGCCCTTATGATAATAATATAAACTTATTATTATTGGTTATCGCTTTACAAATGATATTCGTACTTAATCCGCTTTAAATTTGTGTGAAGTGGACCCTTATACGACAATTTCATTTTAATAAACTCGATTATAACAACTACCTGTTTCGTTGTCATTTTAATGTTACATCGAAATGAAAACGCATATTAATTGGATTTTAACATATTTTGTCGAATGAATTATTTAATTGTGGAAATTTTTAGTTTTTGGTAAAAAATATTTTTTTTATATTAAATTTTTTTGTGGTGGTAATGGAAATAGATCAAGTTTGTTGTTATTAAACAACAATAGACATTGGAAAATATATAGAACGTTTGATTTTTTTCTAAAATAGTTTAATTATATTGGAAAAATAGTAAAATAGTCCAATGGGTTCAATAACTCAATAAGGGCCACGCTCGGACTTTATCCCTTGTTAGGTGTTAAAATGTTTATTCAATAATTATTGTTATAAAATTTTAGTCAGGCGTAGATATTTTTTTACTGATGATACTTCGAGAACAGTACTTTTCTGGATGACAGGTAAACTACGTCCTTTTCTCTGTTCCTGACAACGCGTATTCGAAATTTTATGACTATCGGTTTAGTAGTTAAGGCGTGAAAACATAACAACGAGTGGTTAGGGTGCTTATCTTAACGCTCTGTTCGATTCCCGGCAGGGTCAGCTTTGAAAAAATGTACTTTTCAAATTTGGATCTGGATAGTAGTGGCAGGGCACACAGCGTTTCGCAGTTATTTGGGCAGCCCGCCTGGCGGCAGTAACCACCCCCTTACAGAAGACCACCGTGAAATAACAGCACGAGGGCTGTTGTGTTTCGGTGAGTGAAGTAAGAGATGCCAGAGCCCATTTCCCTATTCCTTCCCAATCCCTTGTCCTTAATCCTATTGTAGTCGGCAGCGCACTTGCAGCAGCCTTGGCGTTTCTTGTGTTACAGGCGTCGCGTAGACCGTCAGCCTGTCTGCCGATCTTAACATTAAAAAAAATTCCATTTATAATATTACTAGTTAGGATAAAAGCATAATTACATTAAAAATACATTTCCAGTTCAATTGTCAGAATAATATCTTTGACATTTCGTCGTTCTCAAATAAAAAGTATGTGAATATAACTTATAAAATGTAAGTGAATTTTTAAGACATTGGCTAAATAAGTTTTTCTGAAAAAAATTATATGAAGGTTTATTAGTAGAATGTAGGTTTTCTCGGCCGGTATCCATATGAGTTTTGGGTTTCCGGGATGATGGCCCAGGGGCCTTAGACAAAGTAGCATTCGCTCCGTAGCGATGCGATATCGAAGTTCGTTATCGTCTCAGAGACAAAGGAATCGACACTGTAACACGTGATAAACACGTGATACCTTGTCATGATTTCGGAGTACTTCGGAGAGTGTGCTCGAGAGATGCATGAGATCATACCGCCTTCCCCTTTCTTCTAACGGACATGCAGACGTACGGCTGGTTACCATCCTCACCTTGTCGAAATCCCTCTCATTCGTATACCAAGCGCTTTAAAACATCTTTTATAATGCGCACTGCTAAGGGTTGGAATTGCTTGCCGGCGTCTGTACTTCCGAGCTCATAAAACCCAAATCTTTTTCAATGTTCGAGTGAATACGCATCTTCTGGGTGAGCTCGCTCCATCGTCGGCCTCATCCTTCCTACATGGATAGATGCTGGTTAAGAGCAAACCCATCTTTATTTAAAAAAAATCTCAATCGTAGGACGGACACTGCTAGACAGAGACCTACCCCATAACTTTCCAATAGGACCTATCAGTCAAGAGCAAACCCATCTTTAATAATAATAATTTAAAAAAATGGCAGATTTTGGTTTGACAACCACAATTTGCTAAAAATAAGAACGAAAATATAGCGTGAAAATCTTCATTTTCCGGAGGGCTAAAAATCTGGGACAGTCCGGTGGGTTATGTCGGACTCCTGCCCTGAGATGGTAGTGGGGTAGACCTACCGACTAAACCTCTTGGCGTCCTTCTCATCCGCTATTGGTGAAGTTGCGAGGTCGGACGAGCACTCTTCCGCAACTCCACCGCGGGGGTCCGCATCCGGACACGGCTCATTTGGACGGCGCACCCGAACTGCTATGGTGCGACGTGCCTCTCAGGATGAAGCGGGCGGTAGTGTCCCCGCTTCATCCGGCGGCGGTACGGTCGCCTGCACTTCGGCCTCAAGGTCACATGGTGGCGTGCCCGCCAGTACGCATGCAGCCTCGAAGGACACTGTCCGATAACCCCGGACGATCCTGAGCGCTAAGACGCGTTGCGCGCGCCGCAGGTGCGCCCTGCATTTCTTGTTCAGGTCGTCCGCCCAGATTGGGGCTCCGTATAGTGCCATTGACCGCACTGCCCCCGCATACAAGCGACGACTGGCGGCGTTTGGCCCACCCAGGTTTGGGAGCAACCTGCCCAAGGCAGCAGCGGCCCCCACCAACTTCGGCTCCAGGAGCCGAAAGTGTCCTTTAAAACTCCAGAGACCTGTAAAGACCTAATGTTTTGTCCCTTTCCCTTGACCCTAACACGGTTTGAAGCGCACTTATATCCGTTCTGTATTTTAATTTGATTTGAGCGATTGTAGATATGTAACATCGAATGAGTCTAAAATAAAAATTTAAAATCTAGGATCAGTTGAGTGCAGTATAAATGCAAGCCGAGTTGGTATTGCTATGTTCCATGGTTTAATTGAATCTCTGGGCAAGTTTTGCTGTCTCGCAGCGTCATAATAATATGCATTATTGTTATGAAACACTAAATCAATGCGAACGCTGTAATTACAATGTCCACGTCCATTAATAATGCATAACTATATCAAACGTGTACTCGGAGCGTTTTAATTCTAAGGGCGCTTAAACACGAGATTCCTATCAAATTTCAACTCACATTTTAAATATGAAAACGCAACTTTTTATTACTTAAAGAAAGAATACTATGTTTCACGATCTCGGCCATAGCTCGTCCACTAATGGATACTTCTCATAATTTTATAGTAGAATCTAGGATTTGTCAGAAGCCTAGATCCACCTTCGATCATACACAAAGTTTTAACTTTGTTTAAATACTTACCAAATACCAAAATCCATGGTGTATATACTATTATATACTATTTATCAATAGTTAGAAGATGAGTGGTTAAGTGATAGGATAAATAAGGATGTCTTACGCACGCACCGAATCATAACAGCATAAGTGCTAGATTGTGTATAGAGTCATTACTGCTACTAAACCGGCTGACCAGTTTTTCAAACAAGCATAAACTTTATCCTGCCTCTTGCTATTTAAAAGCTAAAAAGCTAACGTCCCACCCATGAACTCATTAGCAGGATTGGCGCATTATGTTGTATGGTAAATAACATTTTGATCGCTCGTGTACTGAAAGATGATTAGGTTTATTCGCACAGCGCAGTTCGATCAAGGCGGGGAAAAAAACTAAAAAATTTTTATTTATTAATTTAACTAAAAATTCTTCCAAAGCTGCTAAACAAAAATAGAAAATAGGTACCCAAACAAATTAGACGAAATTTAGATTCACATAGTAATAATTATAAAATAACTTCCTCCTAACTCACGTCTTTCCAATCCCATATCCTTAATCCTACTGTAGTCGGAAACGCATTTGCGGCCTTGCTTGTGTTATAGGCGACGGTAGCCACCTACCATCAAGTGGACCGTCGTCAGCCTGTCTGCAGATTTTAACATTAAAAAACCTCTTACGATTAAATTTCACAAAAATAGGCAGTCATCAAAATGAGAACAAGATAAAGATAAGGTATGGCAAAGGTTTTGTAGCTAAAGAGCATTGCGGGATCCGAGCTGCTTTCGACCTCCTACCACTGAATACTTATTTCCGACCTTGAAACAAGTATTATGATAATGATGATAGTACTACAAAATGTAACGCATTTAAGACTTATGACTAATATTTATATTAACTCATTAAAAATAATTTACATAACATAATTTGTTAAAGAAAAAGTCAAATTTTACTTTAGCTGCAAATATTACTATGGCTTGATGGTGGTGAGTAATTTTCACAATTCACTGGCGGTAACACTAATTTTACTGCCAGCATTTACTTAAATATTTTTTCGAGATTTAAAACGATACTAAAAAGTAATTCGAGTTTTGATAGTAGTGGGTATTGTCTTGCGAACCGATCCTCATTTAAAATGTAAATTTAAAGTTCTGTAAGCGCGAGGTCTTTATAACTTTTGTTGTATGCAACAAAGCAATTTCATTCGTCGATGAATCGATACACATCTATTGAATTTTAATTAAAACTTATTGATAAATATTCACTATAAGCTATGAAAATAGATTGATTCCTATAATTGTACGGGTACTGAGTTCAAATTGTTTGAGAATGCATGCCTACTCGTCTATATACGGGGCACACTGAAATGATCGGGAATAAGAAAAACCACATGCACGGTATAGCTAAATTGTATTTTATTGTTTTTCGAAGTATTCTCCGTTCAACTTAATGCACTTTTCCATTCGTGCAAACCAATCATTAAAACAGTAATTCCAGTCTGAAGTTGATGTTGACAAAATGGCTGATTTGTACGCTTCCACAGCTGCTTCGGAGTCTTCAAACCGTTGACCGCGTAATAAATCTTTCATTCTAGGGAATGTAAAGAAATCGTTTGGGCTCAGGTCAGGACTGTACGGAGGATGGCTCATCAGCTCAACGTCTTCCTGCTTCAAAAAATCATTTGTCTTCCGAGCCGTATGGGAGCTCGCATTATCGTGATGTAAGATGATGCGACGTTTCGGGTTATTTTTTCGGAGTTCGGCTATCATTTCTGGCAAACAAACCGTGATATACCACTCGGCGGTAACCGTTCTGCGTTCCTGTAAAGGAATTGTAGCAACATGCCCCTTGTATATATTCAGATGCAAAAAATCATAGCATGATAGTTAAAAAATAGTTAAAATATTGGCCAAATTTCAGGCAAATTTAACGAAATTATTTACTAATCCGGAATCTGATAAACCTTATTCTTCAGTTCTTAGCTTCAGCGAGAATAACAATTACTTATTTTGGAAAAATATCGGTAATTTTGTAGTAATTTAATAAAAATAATCTTGTATTATAATCTACACATATAATAAAATCCTAAACGAACTGTGTCGGTACATTAAATAATTTTTCAAAAAAAAAAAAAAACTATCGTACTTATGTTACCGAGGTCAAATAAAAATTGTTTTTAGAATGTTTGTCTGTTTATTTGCTTGTCTGTGAGTTTGCGCACGCTAATCTCAGAAACGGCTTAACCGATTCGAATGCGGTTTTCACTGATGTATTGTAGCGAGCTTCCCGTAGGTAACATTCAGTTTTGTTTCATTCCAATCGGTTCACAAACAAAAAAAGTTACGCCCTATACCGAATACCACGCGTACGAAGTTGCGGGCTCAGCTAGTTAATATTATAACATTTATATAATGTTTCAAATATATAATGTTTTATATAATGTTTCTTTTAAATTATTAGAAGTTTATTTCGACTAGTGTTCGCCCACTGCTCGAAATTCGACCACAATCGTTTAATATTTGAAAAAACTGTTTCCATTTTTTTTAATACTGAAACTTGTCAATAAAAAAATAGTTGAAATAAAAACTAGAAAATAATTTCCTTATTTCTGTGAACAGTTGGTCTATTCCCAAAATGTCCCACAAGAATTACAAAAATAAATATTTTTATTGTTCCCAAAATGTCCACTTTAATTTATCTTTGTGGACATTTTGCAACTTTTAATAAATATTTAATTTACTATTCCCAAAATGTCCCATGCTTAATTTTTGTACAGTCATGTACAAAAATACTAGCCGAAGTCGCCTATTTTTTCATGCCGTCCATGATCATTCAAATGCTGTCCACAATCATTTTCTCAAATGTATACCGTTCATAAGTAACAAAAAC
The DNA here is from genome assembly GCA_910589475.2 of Bembecia ichneumoniformis. Taxonomy (NCBI): domain Eukaryota; kingdom Metazoa; phylum Arthropoda; class Insecta; order Lepidoptera; family Sesiidae; genus Bembecia; species Bembecia ichneumoniformis. Next base: position 18,292,838 of record OU342525.1, on the reverse strand, counting down.
GAGACGAACATAACCCCTATTGTATATGCCTTGTGGCCTAATAAAAAGTTAAAGTTCCAAGTACCTGCTTGGAATGCAGTAAAAATCAAAATGAACTTTGAAGCTGCTGCCATGACCGCTTTGACCAATATTTTCCCTAATGTGGAATTTAAAAAATGTTTTTACCATTTTACTAAATGTTTGTGGAAGAAAGCTAAGAAATGCAGTTTGAAATCAAAGGTCGAAAAAGTTCATGTGAAACGTTGTTCAGTTCTTGCCCATATTCCACCGCATAATGTCATTGTTACTTGGGTTTATATCATGGCTGATTGTTCAAAAGATTCACAGTTCAATGATTATTTTGTCAACCAATGGCTTTCTGACGAATCCAAAATGGTGCAGGCAAAGACATGGCCCTGCTATAAGGAAAAATACAGAACTTATATATATACTGTATTATATACTAACTTATATATATGTATCAAACATAAACTTATAAATACATAAGCCAAATAATAGATTGGAAGGATGTCATTACCGAGTCAACATGATCATAGGTAAAATAAACCTCCTCTTACACACTTTTTAAGTAAAGTGATAAGAGATGCAGGTAAGGTTTTAATATTAGATGTATCAAAAAGACAGAAAAAAGTTAAAGAAATAGTTAAAAAAATAATAGAAGCCATTTTGTTGAAATTTGAATGTGGAATAGTAACATTACTATAGTAAACTGTAAGCTTGTAGATTTCTAGAGATGAGGGTATATTTTTAGACTATGTATCTTCCTGTTATTTTTTTTATAATGATACTTTACTACAGTAATGTAAATTGATGTTTTTCGTATTTTTTCAAGTTCTGCATTTTCACATTTTCTTGCGGAATGGACAGAATCAACTAAATTGATACAGATATTCAGTCTCATATGAATAATATCAGTCTAAATTATATAATTTTGATGTCTTAAAATATTTTAAATAGCTTCTTTTATTTACATGTTGATTGAACAATTTACATATTTTATTACATTCGAGCACAGAAATGTTGCCGTAATTAGTCAAATTAAGAGAGACTTTATTTTTATTAAACGATTAGCTTAAAACTAATTTGTTCTTTTTTTACAATAAATAACTATCTTCTTACATCTTATCGTTTCTGACTGTACAACCCATTAAATAGCCTTTAAAATTATGCATGGGACATTTTGGGAATAGTAAACTAAATATTTATTGAAAGTTGCAAAATGTCCACAATTATAATTATAAGTGGACATTTTGGGAACAGTAAAAATATTTATTTTTGTAATTCCCAAAATGTCCCAAATTGGACATTTCTTGTGGGACATTTTGGGAATAGACCGAACAGTTTTGTCTTTATCTATTAACATTGTAGGTAATTAAAATTAAGGCATTTTAATAAATTATTCCCATAAAAGTTAACTTAAGTATGATCATAACATAGAATATATTATATACAATATAGAGTGGGTACATTCTTAAAAGTACTATAGGTACTTGTACTGTACAATCTCGTTTCATTATCGTAATTCAAAATATAGCAGGTTAGGAATTTGCATATTAAAGTCAAGAACAAAGGTCGAAACCGGTCAGGTGGGCCATTCTCTTAATGTATCGGATTAGTAATATCCGATAATGGCACATTTAATTCTAAAAGGTTTTGGCCGACTCGAATAATGGCCCGGTTTAAGTGAGGCTCTTCGTTTATGTAAATAAAGGAGTTTAGTTTTAGTAGTTCAACCTTAGACAGACAATCTAATTAAAAATCAATTTTATTAAATTAGATATCAATTTTTTTTTACTTTCGTTATTTTTATTTAAATTTAAATACTAAAAATTAAAATTATCTAATCTAAAAATGAATTAATATTAAGTTGATTAAAAACTAATAATATAAAAATGGACCCTGCGGCATTGTACCAAGTACGCTGGCAACATTTCCTCGTTGAATGGCCAAACTAATACGTTGGCCGAGGAAAGTGCCAGCTCTTCGGTCTCCCGTCGCATCAATAAGCCTCTTCGAGATGTCTTTGAAGAGGCTCATTGCTGCAGGGCCCCACGGACCGAGGGTCTCGACTCCGAATGGTACAAAACCATATTCGGCGCCGAGGCCACTATATTTAGAGATTTTATTTTTTTCCGCCGCCTCTGCTGCGGCTGCTGCCTTAGTGGATGTTCCATGGAGATGTCTACACAAGTAGTATCCCACACCAGCACTCTTCCCAATGTCCAGGGAATCAGGGACATCCCATCCGGTCTCTTGCCATCGTTTCTTGAGATGCCTGGCAGGCTCTAATATAGCTGATATCATTTAAATCTTATTTTATGGTTGAAGGCATAAGTAACGCTAAAGAACGTTGCTAATTCCTTGTTGATACTGAAGGGGAAAAGATGAAAAAGACGACGATAGGGGTCATGGCATCCCATAACATATTATAACTACATATTTTGAGTTATTTGGTTTGTAATATTCATAGAAGTAGGAATAATATATATTATTCCAACTTCTATGGTAATATTACAAATCATCTAGCTCACACATCAGTAAATTAATGGCAACTGTTAAACTTATTATTTCATTTTATAGTTACTTATTAGTGAAATTTTTTAATTATCTTATTAACTCGTTTACACAGTGCGAGCTGCTCTGTAACCAGTAGACAGCTACTCGGCTATTTTAATCGTACGCCAGTTAGTTTTATAATGTGTATGGATTCAAGTATTTTTGTATTGTGTGCAACACAATTTTAAAACTAAAATTACTAAAATATTTTTTTTCCATTCTTTTATGGAATAGTGTAACCAGAAAATGAAACTTTATTATAAAAGCCATAGTTTGCTAATAGCATTCCAATTTATAAGTTTTATAGAGTTATGTATTACGGCATACGTAGGTTTATTGAACGAGAAAAGAATAAGACAAAACTGTTTTCGCTGCCCTCAGATAAGCCTCAGATGCCAAACGAGTCTTTTGTGATAAAATTAATTGCACTTCTCCCCTATGCACCCTTACTGCATGTTCGTATTACGATGATTCTAGCAATTTAGTATAGATTTATCGTAATCAATAAACAATAGAATCTAGAGATAAGTTCTTAGAATCTAGAGAGATTTTCTTAGCTGTACATATATTTTCTTACACCTTTCACTGAATAACAGGATAGAGGCACAGGATATAAGAACCTTCTAATTAATAAGTTCGCCAAATAAACTATCACTCCAATTTTTTTCTCTAGTCATGTGTTATAAGTTTAAATTTGCCAAACATTAAATCTAAAAACAATCCTTTATTTTATTTAATGGAAATACCAAGAGCACAGCAAAATTGACTAAATCACACAAACTAATTATACAAACACATTTACGTTTGCTTGCCAATTACAGGCTAATAATTAATTACAGGCATTTGCCTGCTTGCAACTTAGTACGCGATTCGATATAGCGCGTAACTTTTTTGTTTGTAAACCTATTGAAATGAAACAAACACTGAATGTTACGGGAAGCTTGCTACAATACACAAGTGAAAAGCGTTTTCCAATCGGTTAAGCCGTTTCTGAGATTAGCGTGCACAAACGCACAGACAATTAGACAAACACATAAACAGACAAAGAGACAAAAATTCTAAAATCTATTTGTTTGTCCTCTGTAACATAAGTACAACGTGTACATTTTTTTTTTTTTTTTTTTTGAAAAAATATTTAATCTATAGACATGGTTAATTTACGATTTTATTATGGGTATCTATAAATTATCTCTGTTAAAAAAAATACCTATTGTATATTCAATACAAAATCAGCAACTATTACAATAACCTACCAATTAAAAAGTACATAAAAATACCTTTAATTAAGCGTCTTATTTTTTTTTTATTGGTAGGGAGGCAGGTGGACCACTTGATGGTATGTGGTTACCGTCGGTTATTAAAGGGTGATTCATATTACACCGTGCCGCGACCGGGCCCTGCGTTCACTGTGTTTTTCTCAAAGGCCCGGGGCACGGACACAGCCCGGTGAAGTATGAATTGGTTCATACAAAAGCATACTATAAATATCTTGACTGGGCCCCGGCCGGGGCACGGTGCAATGTAATATAAATCCACCTTAATACGAGTTGCAAATGCGACGCCAATCTTACCAGGATGAAAGATAAGAATCTAGGAGGGTATAGGTATGTGGGCTTTGGCATCCCTTAGGTACTCACTAACCGAAATATTGTACTCACTTTGGTTACCCCTTAACTCACTTTGAAACAATGGAAAATATTAGTAAACTATCATTTTTATCTCATCATCATAATCATCTCAGCCTTAGAACGTCCACTGCTGGACAAAGGCTCCCTCTTAATTTTCCAAAAGGCCCAGTCAGAAGCAGTCTGGATCCATCTCACCATCAGCTGCCTTAAAATAAAATTTAAAAAAAACTGCTTTTTGCAAAATGGTTTAAGTAGTATATAATGTGTGTGTGTAATTTTGATTTTTTTTTCTATTGTAAACTAATATCTTTAATAATTATGTAATGTTGTGCATACCTTTAAGTTAGATGCATATTTAGTAACAGAAAATATTTCTTCTATGTAAATGTATCAATATGTATTTAGTTGGTAAGCCTCTTTAATAAATAAATAAATAAATAAATTAATTAATTAATAAGTAAAAGCAGCCGGCCGGAGGTCTAGAGGTTCTTCGCTCGAAAAGGGTGAGGTTTCGGATGAGGCCGAGCGAAGGCCAGAAGAGAGTGAACCTAGACCAGTATGCCGGTTCTACTCGCGAGGGGCCTGCACTTGGGGTGTCAGTTGCAGGTAAAAATAATCTAAAATTCAACGTTCTGTGGTCATTAAATGGACAGGCCGACTGTCCTTGCCATCAGTATATAATATATTATAGTAGACAACAATACTAATGCACAATTTAAGACTGCGCGATGCTCGATTGATGTCTAAGTATCTTACACTCTTTTTTTTTTAATTTCAAGATCGGCAGTCAGGCTGAACGGTCCACTTGATGGTAGGTGGCTACCGTCGCCTATAACACAAGCAACGACACAGCTGTTACAAGTGCGCTGCCGAGTACAATAGGATTAAGGATAAGGGATTGGATAGGAAAATGGGCTCTGGCATGCCTTACTCACTCACCGAAACTTATCAGCACACATGCTGTTATTTCACGATGGTCTTCTATAAGGGGGTGGTTTACTGCCACCAGATCGGCTGCCCAGTTAGTATTATAGTATCCAATGGCTAAACTCAAGTATACATACTTGTATATTTTTTAAATCTAATAAATAAGTTAAGCTATTGACAAAAATGGGTTTGGTTACTTACAATAATGTCAATAACTACGATTTATTTTCCTTTCAATGGTAGCCGAAATTGTACGAGCACAATGCAGAAATGTTTTTCTCCAAGAGGGAACTCTTTGCCTTCCAACCAGAAACTGTTTGATCTATTTGTTGTCAGTTAGAACGTACACTATTATTGCCAGATTAAACGCATTATCTCGTCTTAACTGGTGAGTGGAGTGAGGAGGAGGTCAGTATCCATTTCTTAACTTCTTTATTGTGTTTATTATTGTGCAAGTTTAAAGAAAATTGTTGGTAATAATCCTTTATTGACATGTTTGTGTTGTTTAATTTTTGCAAGTAATTTTTAAGTTGTGATTGATGTTTATTTAATTTTTCTTTTCTAATTTCTATGGTTAAGAAAAAGGAAGTGAATATAAAATAAAACAATAATAATAATGCATATTTATTCATTATAAACATTTTTAACAGAAAATGCAAACATTCAATGCTAAAAGTTTCTCGCAAGGGCTCAAGTTCGTTTCCTTAGAAGGTCATCTAATAACACGATTTGAAGTTTGTCTTGGAATGAGTTTTGCTCCCATTATTCACATAACTGCCCTTAAGGGATTCACTGAGGCAAATGACATTTACTATAGAACTCGCTGGCGGCGGAGACAATTCAACAGGCCTAAAAAGGGTGTTTTTTTGTTTTTACAATTAGAACTATACACAAAAAAAAATTTTATTAATACAATTTTTTAATCTGATATTAACTTATTAATAGGTACAGGATTCATATGCGTGCAATAAGCCGTTTTCGAGAGAATTTTCAATAAAGGTCAAATTCTTCTTGTGTTCTAACTTTTTTTGGGGAGTTCCTATTACTTTAACGAAAATTCTAATTAATACAATTGGTTCTTCACATGTTTAAGTATAATATATATTTTTTTCAAAGCGATTGTCTTGTCTATTTCTTGTAACATTAAAGTCTCCCCCTTAAATGGATATAGCTTATTATGACATAAAAAAATAGTATAAATGAATCATCTTGATGTGTATTTGATATTTCTTTTTGTATACAGATTATATTGAAAACTTTTATTATTCATATCTTTCTTTACAAATCGTATCCTTTTCTTTATGATTGTTAGTCCTGCCACTATCAACTTTACGTTCATTACGTTAAGATTGAAAATGTAATGGACAAAGACTTCAATTTGACTTTAATTTCACCATATTTTTTGAACAGATGCCTTTAATTTGCTCTTATATTTGAGAAGCACTTGTAAACTGATTGCAGTGTAGTGTTATGTGGAGATTTCGCCTTAAGCGGATTTCCTATAATCATTTTCTTTTGTGTGACTTTAAGGGGTGGTCAGTGTGAATCGCTTCGAATAGATAAAATTGATTGCTTTATTAAAGTATATATTGAAGTAGGAAGAGATAAAATACTACTAGTACTAATACTATGTACAGGAAAGTTGGAAGTATCAATGTATGAATGTTTGTTACTCTAACTACTTAATGGATTTTGATAAAAATTTAGTAAATTTATCAGAACACATAGGCTATCATTTATAAGGACACATGTACCCCCTGGTGTTGTTTTTGTCCTTAGGCGACGGTAGCCACCTACCATCAAGTGGACCGTCAGCCTGTCTGCCACCTTTAATAATATAAAAAAGTAGCTAAAAGTCATTATTTTAAGTTCCACTGTGTAAGATATAAGCACGTTGGATGAGTGGTTAGGGTGCTTGCTTTAACACTCTGTTCTAGTGTCCCTGGGTTCGATTCGCGGCAGGGTTATCTTTGAGAATGAACTTTTCAAAGTCGGCTCTGGTCTGGATCTAGAAATTATATAGTGGCAGGGCACACTGCATTTCGCAGTCATTTGGTGGCGGCAGTAACCACTTGAAATAACGGCACGTGTGCTGTTGTGTTTCGGTGAGTAAATATGGGATGCCAGAGCCTATTTTCCTATCCCCTCCTAATGCCTTATCGGTAGCGCACTTGGAGCACCTGTAGTGTTGTTTGCATTATAGGCGACGGTAGCCACCTACCATCTAGTGGACCGTCAGCCTGTCTGCCGATCTTAAAATAAAAAATAAAATAAAAAAAATAAAACAATGTAAAGAATGCTTTTACTTGTTTCGATAAATGAATTCAAATACCTATCTTATTCTTTATGCTCCATCCTATCAAAATTAGCAGCTCACTTGCTTCCTCCTCCATCCCCTTATTTCCATTTCGCTTGTGTTTATACGCGACGATACGTAGGTACTTATAGAATCAATTAAACCTTTAGCGTGCCCGCCGTTCTTGTATTAAAAATGGTTTAATAAAACTTATTTTCCTTGTGTCCCATAGCAACTATACGTGATTATAATATGTGTTATTTATCAAATATTAATATAAAATTATCTTTTTACTATTAAAAAAAAACTAAAATACCATTTGCTTGAGTTACGTAACAATGCACATAGACGCAAAGTTGCCTGTCTGTGTGTATTCTATAAAGATGTACTTCGGAGAGTGTGCTCGAGAGCTGCATGAGATCATACCGCCTTCCCCTTTCTTCTATCGGACATGCAGACGTACGGCTGGTTACCATCCTCACCTTGTCGAAATCCCTCTAATTCGGACCAAGCGCTTTAAAACATCTTTTGTGATGCGCACTGCTAAGGATTGGAACTCCCTGCCGGCGTCTGTATTTCCGAGCTCATATAACCCAAATCTTTTCAAGGTTCGAGTGAACAGGCATCTTCTGGGTGAGCTCGCTCCATCTTCGGCCTCATCCTTCCTATATGGATAGATGCTGGTCAAGAGCAAACCCATCTATAGTAAAAAAAAAAAGTTATAACTTTTTTAATATGGTTTTGACTATCATTTAAAGAGCCCTTCGAGAGATTTACGAGTATATGTGGATCGAAATTCTTATTAGATTGGTGGACTGTACCGAACCATGCGATCAAAAAACATAGAGATACTAAAAATAATTTCCACAATAACCCTTTGTTTGCCATCCCCTTTGTCCGATCAAGTGTAAATGTACCTTGACGTCAAGTAATTTATACAGCGTTCAAATCAATTCGACAAGGTTAATTAAGTTTTGCAGTGTGCCGGCGCAAAATAATTCCTGTATTCCCACATATTAGGAAACTCGTTCCGAATGTAACCACCATTTAAATAACATTCAATTTATTATTAATACTTGCGCATAACAATGGGATTGCGGTGAAAATTTAATTGTCCGTTTTGTGACGCTCCCGTAGTTTTTGTTGGGATTAATTTTAATTCGAAAGCGCAATATAATTAAGTCAAACATGTCTTCTGGGAAATGATTTTTACATAATTGGTATTGATGCTCCACGAGAAATTATACTAAAGCAGTACTACTAGTAATACTAGTAGTGGCAGGGCACACTGCGTTTCGCAGTCATTTGGGCAGCCCGTCTGGCGGCTGTAACAACGGAAATAACAGCACGTGTGCTGTTGTGTTTCGGTGAGTGAGTATGGGATGCCAGAGCCCATTTCCCTATCCCCTCCCAATCTCTTTCGGCAGCGCACTTGCAGCAGCTTTGACGTTGTTTGTGTTATAAGCGACGGTAGCCACCTACCATCAAGTAAACTCAGACTGTCTGCCGATTAAAGTAACTCGTCACTTCACGTCAATGAACGACGGGACGGTTAAATTATTTGAATATTCTTCATACAAAAATACTAAAATCGCCATTAAAAATGGGGGGTGGGGTTAGGAGGGTGAAAAATACTTTACAATCTATTCTCATACCTACCAAATACACCAAATATTTAAAAAAAATCATAAAAATCGGTCCAGCTGTTTCGGAGAAGTTTTGTTACAAATACTGTGACACGAGAATTTTACGTATACATTATATTAGATTTATTCATTGTTTTTACAATTTTTTATTGTTAAACTATGCAACCTTGACATTATGTACTTGGAAAATATAACATTGTATTTCATTTTAAGCACTTTTTTAAGCATCTTTTAAGCACTGTAACATATTAGCAATAAACACTCAATTTGCTTTTTCACTACTGAAAGAACAATATTTTAATGAATCCTTAAAGAGAGTGATGGAACACCCTGTATGCACTAGGGCAATTTCAAAGAAGCGGTTATGTACACAGCGTGCCAACAATATGTACGGGGAATGGACTACCGCTTATATTGTCCCGCGCCTTATCAATAGCCTACCTTCAGATCTGTGTAACAGCATAAACACTAAAAATATTAAAGTTAAATTAAAGGAATATTTTTTAAATTGTATTTGATTATATCAACATTGTAATTAATGTACATAGTTAGATGTTAAATCTTTTAATATTTTAATAATAATTTAAAGCGTTATGATAGCAAACGGTTAAACCTATGTGGTTTTTAATGCTATCATTATATTAGTGTATATTTAGTTTTCTTTTTAAATTGTTAAAATTATAAATAAATAAATAAAATTTTGAGATAACTCGTTTTTAATTACGTATAAACAACAAACAAACAATTCCACAAACACGCCTTGTTAAAATGTCGTTTTCTGGTAAAACATACGAGTACATTGAAGTTTCATTTCAAAGAGCGTGATAGGAAGACGTGTGTAATAATTACGTACAAGATTGGACATCACTCAACTCTGTAATTGGATTGTCCAACGTGTTGGGTTTGCCTATGAGATCCGAGAAATGTTTTCTATTTACGAAACACCGTGGTGTAATACTTTTTAAATTGTTATTTTGTACGAAACGGTATGTATGTGTGCTTTTTTTTTCATATAAGGGTTAAACAGGACTTCAAATTCACGTAGAGAAAATGTCAAATGATGTCTAGTCTATAGATTGTGTTTTAAATACTTATTACTACATGCTGGCAGACTGAATGATGGTCCATTTGATGGTAGATGATTAGCTGCCACCTCTGGGATGGGTCTGCCCGCTACCAACTGGCCGCACTGGACTTGATTGGAAGGCGAGCAAAGAAGCTTATTGGCAAAGTCTGCAGCATCGCCGAAAAGTAGCTTGCCTATCGATTTTCTATCGTCTACACTATGGAGAGTGTGCATTTATTCTGTACGAATTAATCCAACCGGAACCGTTGCTGGCCACTAGGCGTGGGCAGGGGTTTCATCCCTTCGTGGTCGATGTACCTCGATCACGCACGAAGCGTTTCAGTTCCACCTTCCTTTTTCGGACTGCTAAGGAGTGGAACTCATTGCCTGCGTCTGTGTTCCCACAGAACTACAACCTCGGGGTCTTCAAAACCAGGATAAATTGACATTTGATTTTATCTGCCAATGTACAACATTATATGGTTTTTACTATTTATGAAAAATGATCATTTTATACATTAATGATTTGTATTAAGCTTATAAAGTGTTTTATATACTTACTAGCGAGCCGCCCCCGGCTTCGCTCGAGGTGCAATTCTTATGTATATGAACATTCCCCGTTTACCTTTTTTCCATTAGTGAAAACCGAATTAAAATCGGTCTACCCGTTCACGCGTGATGCCGTGACCAAGGGAAATAGGGATTCATTTTTATATATAGAAGATGAGCTTATAAGCTTATATTTGTATAATAATGTAAATGATTACACTTCAAAAAATCGGCCATTTTACTCTCTCCAGCAATGAAATATTTTAACTTTTTATTTGATTCTTATCTAGTCCATCCATCCAACAGACGCAGGTCACAATAAATCATCGTGGCTTACTTTCCGTACGTTCCTACATAATAGTGTTTGCATTATTCTAATCCATTTACTACCATAACTAAATCTAATGTAAACAATTCCAATTCTATTAAGCCCAGCCATAATCTTTGACGAATATTCGGGTCAAGGGAACTTGAAGCTATGTTGGGTTCGCTACCTGAAAAGGGGACACACGGCTCTATACTTCGTTCAAATTCGCTCTTGAACTCTTCGATGAAATCTGCGATGCGCAATATTTGTAAATGTTTTAATACATTTATCAATAAATAGTGCAATATAGCCAATACCTCGATTTCGGCTGACAGAAGAGTACACCTGTCTCCGTGTCTCTTATTCCAACCGCTTCTGTAATACGTATACTACTAAATGGTTGTAAGATATTTATTTTTATTCGTCATCTAAGTCGTATGACCGCGATATTTTCTGCTGAAGTTAAGCTTTTTAGTTTTAAAGTAAAATTCATACATATTACTTACAATAAGTTACATATACTTAACATTTTTGCCATACTATTATCACCATGATATTCGTTTTAGCTGTATGACATCGACTGCAAGACATAGTCCAAAACTTTCCAATAGGACCAGTCAAAAACAGGTTACATCAAGCATTGGCGTGTGGCACTTATTGATCTTCAATCCATGTTATGGTTAGATGGTCTTGAATAATCTTGGTAAGCTTATTAATAAAAAATCTAATAAATTTCTTCCATAACTAAAGCTTTTACTGAACTTTGTCACGCCTGTAATATGTTGATCCTCGTTGCTTTATGAAAATTAAAGAGTCAGAGAGTAATTATACATGCATAGATACATCTTCTATTAAATAAAATAGAATCACTAAATAAGTTGCCCAGCGCAAAACTTGAGAGCGATTGGGCAGACTTAGCTTTTTTACTCAGTTTTCGTTCAAGTCAGGAAGGTTAATACGCCAGACGACAGACGGTAGTTTCAGATAGAAAAAGGTCGGAACTTAATGAAACTTGGAGATGTTGTTCAGGGATAGTTAATTAACATTTTGTCAAGTTGTGGACCTTGAGGACCCTGTGGAAAAAGAGGAGGGGGGGGGGGGGAGAACTGCAAAAATCTCGATCTATCGTCAGTTTTTCGTCTATTCTTACATCTTCATTTCCTTACATCCTACAGCAAAAGCGTTTGTGAACATTTTGTAGTACGTTAAATTACCTACAATTTTGAGTATTCAAATATGTCTGTATGTTAATTCTTTATTGAGATATGACGCTTCGAAGAAAATATCATTTTTCAAAATTCGCTAAAAATACCCAAAAAAGCAGAAACTTACCTTATTTCTTATTTTAATAATAAATAATTGTTTTAATTATGTTCCCTTGTTACAATAACTAATTATGGACCCCCCCCCCCCCTTCCCCACCAAATCCCAATTCTCAAAACGTAAATTTCTTCTCTGATGAAAGTTGGTATTGAAATTAGTTACTTTTTAGATCGACATTCCCGTCCCCTCACGCTCTATTGTTACTTAGCCATGACAACTTTCTTCTTACAACTTTACGCTTTCCCGCTGTCTTCCTAATCATTATTGTATATAGCAACCGATATCATGTCGCAATACATGACTCTGCTCTCAATGGTACTATGCTTGATAACAAAAGTGTCTAAAACGTAGAAGACAGAAACGTTGCATAGTCCCGTATGTTTTCAAAGCTGAGGTGTTCTCTTATCCCACTTAATCCTTATTAATTCGTTTAAGTATCGCCACCTAATCCGGACTGACGTTTTTAATGTGAACTTAATTAAGGCTTTATGAACGAACCTCGCATTTCAAAGACTTATGACTTCCATCAAGATGGTAGGTAATTTCATGTCAGATATTGCTTGTAAAAGAAGTTAAATATTTTTACACGCTTTTTTTATGTAAAGATCGTCAGACAGCCTGACAGTTCACATGATGGTAGCTGGCTACCGTCGCTTGTTAACATAAGTAATGCCACAGGTGTTGCAAGTGCGCTTGCGACCTTAGTAGGATTAGGAAGGGATAGGGGAATTGGGTCTGACATCCCTTACTCACTCATAGAAACACAATAGCACACATGCTGTTATTTCACAGTGGTATTCTTTAAGGGAGTGGTTTCCCTTTGATGAAGGGGCTCTCCAAATGACTGAACTAAACTAAACTTGTTTTTAGAACAAGGGATAATTTCTGTGTTTACATTGACATATAGAGAGAAGTCAGTATCGAGAGAAAAACGTTTTCGGGTCAACAAGTTCAGAAGTGGAGCATTCAAAGGTCAGCCAATATATCATGCTTTATGCCTTTTCATCGTACCTGTAGGCCGAACAATTCAACTAGATATTTTAGAAGAATGTCTCTGATAATTCTTTTTATTGCGACCAATACAGTAAAATTGCATTTAGCATTTTAATGTCTGTGTGATAAAACAGTTAGTTTTTAAAATAAGTTACATAACTATATAGTATGGTAATTGCAGTAGAGTACGATTAATAATGTGATGGTCAAAATCAAACGACGTATATGTAAAGGTCGTCAGAGAGGCTGATGTTCCACTTGATGGTAGCTGGCTACCGTCGCCTATAATATAAGCAACACGACACGTGCTGTAAGTACGCCATTGAACTTAGTAGGATTAAGGATAAGAGATTAGTAAGGATACGGTGGAAGTAACGCTCGAAGCAACCATACCCCGAGAGCTCCTGCACCAGACGGAAGATGAGCCATCCTAATAGGGAGTGGCGAATCGCCTCGATCGTTTGGCGGTCCACACTCGGCTCCGCCAGTCTTCCCTTACATTTTTGAAGGAGGATCATCTGCAAGTATCGCCTCAACCTGACGACCTCTTCCCACGTAAAATCATGTCGTAAACCGTGGCCAGCATTTCGGCTTCCAGCTCCCACGGAGGCGTACCTGCCAACACGCATGCCGCCTCAAACAAAATTGTGCGATACCCTCTTACTATCCTAATCGCCATGGCCCGTAGCGGTGTCTGCAAATGTGACCTGTTACGGGCGGTCAGCCGGTCTGCCCGATGGAGGCCCCATACAAAAAGAATGGTATCCTGAGTTTCTTTCGAGGTTTCTTCTCAGGATGGTCAACATCTTGGCTATTTTTTTCCGAAACCTTGGCTAGAATATAAGTATAATGACCATTAAAAGCGTTTATGTTAAACCCATTTAATGAATAAATAACTGTTTCGCCCTTTCATATATCCTGCAGATGATTTAAAAGGAAAACGGTTACAAATAAGTGGATTTTTTTATCATTAGGGGCTGGCGTCGCCTTAATATGGAATGCGCTAATACATGTAACATTCAGTCGTTATCTGTTTGCAACTATCAAATAGTCTCACTGCGCAAGTCATAGTAATCATTTATCGCTTGGCTTGCAATACATTGCTTCTTATTAGAGTTACATCGTGAAGGGTTAATACAGTTTAACACTTTTTTTATATTTAATAATTCATTATTTGGGTTACTCAAACCCAACGTTAACACGATTCTACTAATGCATGCATGCATCATCAAGCAATGGTTCATGTAAAGGGAGTCAAGCTTTCCTGCTATCATAGATAATATTCGTTTGGGGCCTGCTCTCAGTCTGCAGTTATTTTCTTATGAAAGCAATTATAATAATTTATAATTGTACTTAAGAAAGAGAGTTATCTATACATATAATAAAATCGTAAATATAATGTATATTATATGTACATATAATGTACATTAAACATTGTTTAATGTCAAATGTTAATTTATGTTAAACAATGTTTAATTAAACATTGTTCAACGTCAAAAAATAGCTTTTAGAATTTTTCTCTGTGTATCTGGTTGTCTGGTTGTCTGTGCGTTTGTGCATAGTAATCTCTGAAACAGCTTATACAATTTGAATCCGATTTTCACTGATGTATTGTAGCAAGTTGCGGTTTTCTGTAACGTCACGTGTTTGTTTCATTCCAATCGGTTTAGAAATAAAAAAATTACGCTCAGCTAGTATCTAATATTCCTTAACTACTATATAGCAAATCTATATCTGGGGGTCTATGGCTATGGGAGACTCGACAGGGGTCTACGTTGGCTTGACAAAAAAATGGGGGTGACAAAAAAAACATCTATATGTCAATTAAGTCAAAGAAAACTCACTTATTTTGTGATGCGCACTGCTAAGGATTGGAACTCCCTGCCGGCGTCTGTATTTCCGAGCTCATATAACCCAAATCTTTTCAAGGTTCGAGTGAATAGGCATCTTCTGGTTGAGCTCGCTCCATCTTCGGCCTGATCCTTCCTACATGGATAGATGCTGGTCAAGAGCAAACCCATCTATAATAAAAAAAAAAAAAACTTACTGAGACGACCGAGGTGCTCTCAATATTTTTTAGGCCAACGTGGACTTAATATCATCACAATAATTCTCTAAATTATAGTGAGAGCCGAATCAAAATTAGTTTAGTAGAAATAGAAAAAAGTAGAAAGGTAGTAGTAGAAAAGTAGAAACACTTTTTCTTTTTATTAGTATTTAATTTTATTTTTGTTATTTAAATATGGATAAATTAGTTTATTATTCTTTGCTCTTGATTTCAGTTGTTCATTGTTTAATTTTCATTTTCATGTCCTTTTTTTTTTGTATAGAATTTGCGTGTTGCTGTGCGTGTATTATCGATCGTCTCAATTTTTAGTTTGTAGTTTATTTGTGTATGCCTTAAAATTGCCTTGTGTTACCTATTCCTATTATAAACTTCTTTTGTTTGTGCTGTTGGTGTACCTTTAGAAAATAAATAAATAAAAATAAATAAAATAAATAAACACTCAAACAGCCACTTGTTATAGTGATTTAATTAGTTCCATTAACAGACACTGTACAATGTACAATTTTATATATGACTGACTCACCACTCTAACCAGTCCACGAAAGTAAGTGTGCATTAAATTTTATCCTACAGATATCTAGTATCTAGTGTTGGAATCTAGACTAAAACCTCGAGGCGGTTACACTGTGTGTCATTTTGTGTAAATATCGATGCTATCTGTTAAACGATTGTGGTTAGCAATTTACTAGTTTTGCCTTCTATTCAAAGACACTTTGTTTGAATTTTGTAAAAAGGCTCAGGCGTCGTAATATTCCTCCGCTCCGCTATCAGCTTTAGGTAACGTGCCCAGAAGGCTGGCGGCATTGCCACGTTGGATGGCAATGCTTTTTTTTCCTCCACGCTGATAGCGGAGCGGAGGAATATTACGACGCCTGAGCCCTTTAAAATAATTATTTTTATGTTTTATGTTAACTAATAAAATTGAAGAGTATGTTTATTTTGTAAAAAAACTTATATAAACTTATATAAATATAACTTGCAATTTTGATAAACAAGTTTTTATACATTTTCGTGTGCCATTGTATATTTACAGTGACGTTGCCATATAGATAACTAGCTAGTGAAAGCCTTCAATAGTTTTTATGCAATAATTTCAGCCATGGTTTGTAATCGTGTTATGAATTGTCCCGCGTAAATGTTTTTTTGTTTTCTTTTTCTTTGAATTTCTGGTCCCTGGGCAGAATATCAGTGTTGTGGCCCGCACCACAACTGTATACTGAGTCAGCGTTCCTTTTCCTCTTCTTACTTGTTCATATACATATTTGTTTGTTTATAATTATTATTTGTTCATATATGTATATTGTGTTTATTAGAGGAATAAAAGATGCTTTCTTTCTTTCTAACGTAAAAGAATAAAGGTATAAAATATTTATATATTAGAATATATATATAAATATAATATTATATAATATAATATTAGAATATGTAAATTCTAATATATATTCTATTTATATATTCTAATATATAAATTCTATACCTACATATAAGAAAATCGTAAACGATTTTACGAAGTAAGTTGTCTGTACATTAAAGATTTTTTCAAAAACACAATTTGTACATGTTGACTCGTGTTACCGAGGTCAGAAAAAAAAATAGTTTTTAGAATTTTGTGAAATTGTGAAATGTGCGTTTGTGAACGCTAATCTCCGGAAAGGCTTAACCGATTTAAATGCTGTTTTCACTGATTATTGTAGCAAGCTTCCCGTAACATTCAATGTTTGTTTCATTCCAATCGGTTTACAAATAAGAAAGTTTAGAGCAATACCGAATACCACGTGTACGAAGTTGCGGACTCGGCTAGTTTATTTACATTATGTAAAAAAAAATTAATCGCTTATGTACAATTGTACATACATAAAAAATCGTGGAAATTAATATTATATACACCGACGGACTCATAAACTGCATCAAAGTAATAGACGACTTTGAAATAAATATTTTAACCAAGTATGCAAACTTTCTATACAGATTTAAATTGAAACCTCTAGATTGGTTCGTGAACTTTAAAACAGCGTATCCTTAAGTTTAAGTTTGTGTACTGGAAAGGACCTTAAGACTTTTTTGAAGAAAAAACAGAAATTTAACGAAAATTGGTTTAATAAAAAAATTGGTTTTAACAATAGACACAAACTTTATGCAAGGGTTTATTTATGTTTTAATAGGGTGTATTACCCCCACGTGCCCTTATTACGGATTCTAATCGGTTCCGCATAGATTTTATTAGGGTTATTAAAAGATCTTGCGGAATATTGTCCCATTCTTCAGAAAGTGCTGTTCTTAGTGCTGCCACTGTCGTGGGCACAGGATTTCTCGCATATACAGCTCTTTTTAAATTGTCCCAAACATGCTCAATGGGATTAAGATCCGGGCTGCGTGCTGGCCAATTCATTGTACGTATCCCAACCTCTTCGCAATATTGTCGAACTTGTGCAGCAGCGTGCGGCCGGGCATTATCCTGCATTAAAGTAAAATTTTCGCCTATGAATCCCATGTAAGGCACCACGTGATCTTTTAAGATCTCTGTTATGTAGCGATGTGCAGTCAAACCCCCTCTATTACCGTTTTGACGGACCATGTCTATGAACACAAGTTCTGTTCGCCCGTTCATCGATATGCCACCCCAGACCATACACGAACCGCCTCCAAAAGGAACACGCTCCTCAATGCAACTTTGAGCATATCGCTCCCCACGTCGACGATAGACTCTTCTGCGACCATCTGCACCATATAAACATGTCCTACACTCGTCCGTGAACAATACGGAGGCCCATTGCTCTTCTGTCCAATTTAGGTGATCACGCGCAAATCTTAAGCGAGCTTGTCTGTGAGCTACAGACAACTTTGGACCATTTGCTGGTCTAAAAGGGGTGATATCCGCTTCCTTTAACCTTCTTCTTATTGTTCGTGCACTCACATTTACTCCACGCACTTCATTAAGCTCTGTTTTGATGTTAACTGACGTGAGGAAACGATTTCGCAGGGAAGTTGTAACAATAAATCGGTCATCACGACCGGTGGTTGCTCGAGTCCTGCCTGTACCACGTCGCCTTCTGTAAGAACCTGTCTCCACAAACCTTCTGTATATTCTAGAAACCGTAGACTGGTTTAAATTTAAATTTCTACCAATCGTTCGTTGTTCCAAGCCCTCCCGCACCAGTGTTACAATTTGAGCCGCTTGTTCGGACGAAGTATCCATATTATGGTTCAAAAACTCTCGATGAGTTAAAAAACTAACCCAACAATTCTGCTGGTAACAATAATTCAATTGACAAAAGAATAAAAAATCAATGCGAATCAATTTAAAACTTTGCTTTAAATAACACGCAAATCTGATACTACGAGTAAATTTTCTTTTCCCGGCTATATTCATTTGTTTTACTGCAGTTCTATTTTTAAATTTTGCTTTTTTTTAAGATTAAGAGCCAGTCTCTCCATATTTATATAATTTAATCTAAAAAGTTTGCATACTTATTAAAAAAAATCATTTCAAAGTAATCCTGAACTTTGATGAAGTTTATGAGTCCGTCAGTATATTTCTTTTATTACAACACGCATCACATGCATTGGCAACTAACTGTATATATGTATTGGCTTATTTTATACTAGTAAATGGGATTAAGTTGATGGTGTCTTACGCCTTCCGTAACATATGAATATTACTCTGATCTTTTTACCCTAAGTACGTTAGTACTATTATTTATTCTGTGCCCTAAGTATAATGCAAATATCTCTGTAGTTCGAACGCTTTAGTTGCCGAAACGGCAGACGAAAATTCGAACGTTGGTCGACTTTAGAACTGTAGGCTAAAATCACTCAAATTTTATTCTAATAATTTAATAATAATAATGGGCTGTGGCCTCCGCTGAAATCATCCCAGTTGTTCTGTCCGTCAATGGTTTAATCCCAATCAGTCTCAGGGACAACCTGAGGCGATTGGGATTCCGTGGCGGTTCCCTCCCGGGCCAGATGCAGAGAGCGGTGCTGCTCGATACGGCCAGAATAGTACGTCGGTTTCTGTCCTTGTCGCCCTGAACCCCGACCGACTGTGCTTCTGTCGGGGGTTACACCGTCTCCCCCTCATTTTGGCTTTTGGAGGGGGAGACGAGTTAAAATGAGAAAAATAATAATAATAATATAATATTATTATTATAATATAGCGAAGAGCCTCGACCAACATCTCAAGAGGCTCTCACTAGATGGCAGATACAGAAGGCGGTACTTCTTGACACGGCACGAATTGTCAGGAGGTTCCTTACTCTGCAACCCTAACCACCGGTAGCTTGGGCCTTGCCCCGCTACTAGTGGACATCTAATTTTAAGTTTTTTATAATATTTATTGTTTTTATATACATATATATTGTAAAAAATTTAAAATTAAGAAAAGAAATAAATAAATGTATAATAATAATAATTATTTATTTATTTCACTATAATTTTACAATTAATTACAAGCTTAATTACATTCTAATGTAATTCTATTTCACTCGTATGTATAAATAATTACCACTTGTTCTGATGGTGAATTAAAACATTGCGATTAGCGACCTTCGAAGATTCTTTCTGTCAAGCCGCAGAATATTATTATTTTATGTTAAAATCAGGCTGACAATCCACTTGATGGCAAGTGATTATAGTCACCCATTAACACAAGGAACGCCAAAAGAGTTGCAAATGCATTGCTGACTTTGATAAAATAAGTGATATGGACCTTAAGGGTAGTTTCTTGTAAAGGGATGGCTACTCTCGCCAGACTAGCTGACTAGTTTATGTAGGACCTTATGTGCGAAAACTTAGTAATAATGCCAATGCTAGTGGTGGTACGTAACATGTATGTATGCAATATTTCATCTAAGTAGTGAAATATCTACTTGAAACACAACTTAGAACCTCCAAGTTGATGTGCGAAGGTAAACTTATCAATATAAAATGATAGCCAGCGGCGAACACAACCTTTTATTTACTGTTCGGCTACCATTCGCAGTCGAGAAGATATATCGAGACAGTTCACTGATATCCAATAAATTACCGCTGTGACTCATGCGTACAGCGAAATACAAAATTAACTTAGTAACTTCAAGTCAACATTATCAATAATATAATAATAATACATTTCACGATTTTTGGACATTTCAGAAATATGTAATTATCACCTGTTTAATAGATGATTATGGCTATGAAAGGTATGCTTAGGCGTGCGCAGTCGAGGGACTTTTGTCCGCGGTGGACAAAAAATCCCGAAATGTGGAAAAATTCGATCATTATAATTAATACAATCGATTTGAAGCGTCATCGTGCATATGTATGTATGTCACTGTCGAGCGCTCAACGCGGACTAAAATCCGATGTGTGCATTGAGCCACTGATGCGCCTTAGCACATAAGTTTAATTTTTTTCGGGGACTCACACGTACTTTTGTGCCGGCCGATCTCTCAATGTCCTCGGTTATTTTAGTAAGCGGTACTTTTAGTCCCTCGTGTGTTATTCATTGCAATTGTAAACGTCTGTCCCTCGTACATGCCCTTAGGTAAAGAGACTTCTCCATCTATTCTCTAATTGAAAGGGGTACCCACTACAACTGTAAGGGTACGGTAAGAGCAAGGCTTGTGTCCAGGGCAGGCCTGAGGAGGAAGAAGATATATTTATACAAAAAACAGCAGTATTTAAGAGATTTTTTTTATAAACTTCTTTTGCTATTTTCTCAGCAAATATTATAGTGATGTACATAAACGTTGATGTAGGTATTTGTTGAGTCCTGCAGACGAAGTAATTCCAAAAATACAAGAAATTCTAGTAACATTTATTGATTTGTAAGCTTAAATGAAATGTGTTCAATCTAACTTAATTTTTTTATATTAATTTTTTAACAATATTATTTACACACAGAGACACCACATATATGTGTAAACATATACTTATGTACATATTTTTAGGATTTTCCTCGATCACGAACAAAGCGTTTCAGTTCCACCTTCCTTGTTCGAACTGCTAAGGAGTGGAACTCATTGCCTGCGTCTGTATTCCCACAGAACTACAACCTCGGGGTCTTCAAAACTAGGGTAAATGGGCATTTACTAGGTAAGCGTGGTCCACCTTCGGCCACATCTGCACCTCACATCAGGTGAGATAGTGGTCAAGCGCTACCTCGATTCCATAAAAAAAAAAAAAAGATTCTCTGACTCAACTTTCATTAGCCAAACCATTAATAAATTCATATACAGAGAGAAATTTTTCTCATTATTACAAAGCCTGGCATTCTCGTTAATTCAATAGAAAAATACTGGCGGGCATGTCATCGGTTATACAAGAACTAAAAGAAAAATGGGTCCCGTTACCGAATGTGGAACATGTAGCTTTGTATGAAATCTCCGGTGAACCCGGCTACATTCAACAATGCATGTCACAGCCGAAATGTTCCGTGTGTCAGGGAAGTAACACACGGAAACAATCACAATGGCTGTTCCTCGCATGCCTAAAGATACGGCGTGTTACTGTCAAATGCAAGGCGATATATTTAAATGAGAAAAATATACGCTGAATACGTTGAACACTTCTTACTTTATTTTTTGATAAAAGTGAACCACTAGTAGAGTCCAAATGGCACACTGCGTTCGCAGTCATAACAGCACTAAGGGGGGCCACGGTGAAATACCATTTCGTGTTGTGAGTAAAGGATGTCAAAGTCTATTCCTCTGTACCTTATCCCTCACTTATGTTTCAAAATCTACAACGTATTTGCAATACAAATGGCTTTGCTTGTATTAATTGGCGACGGGAGATACCTATAGGTAGTAGAGCCCAAAAAAATATTTAAAAATGTATGTCAATAAACACTTGGAGACAACTTTTCATAGAAATCACTTTATGTGGAGACAAAAATCATTTTGTGTCATAACTAGACATCGGAATTTATGCAAATGCATATAACTCTCTAATTACGGCGTTAATGCATATTTTAGCATTTTTTCCCAATCGTGAAGTAACGTATTTTTTTTTATGTTAAGACCGGCAGACAGGCTGACGGTCTACTTGATGGTAGGTGGATACAGTCGCCTATAACACAAGCAACGCCAAAGCTGTGCGTTGCCGACTACAGTAGGATTAAGGATAAGGTACTCGGAGATAGGGAAATGGGCTCTGGCATCCCTTACTCACTCACCGAAACACAACGGCACACGTGCTGTTATTTCACGGTTGTCTTCTGTAAGGGGGTGGTTACTGCCCCCAGACCGGCTGCCCAAATAACTGCGAAAACGCAGTGTGCTCTGCCACTATTTTTTCAAATCCAGACCAGAGCCAAATTTGAAAAGTTCATTTTTCAAAGTTGCTGGGAATCGAACCCGGGAACCCTAGAACAGAGCGTTAAGGCAAGCACCCTAACCTCTCATCCAACGCACGCACACACAAATACATATATAGTCAAAGGTTAATTTAATTGTTTTGATATTATGCGTAAAGTAGGATTAAGTATAACTTGTTCTTTTATGTGTAAATTAGGACTGTGTTTCTGAGAAATTTCAAAGTTGTACAAGCAACAAGCGGGAGGATATAGGTCACAGCGAACAACGCTGTTTTGACAAACTTCACATATCATATTTTTAGACATTTTTCCTTATAATTTTGGCACTCTGACTTCTTAAGTCATTAAATTAACCTCAGTAATATTCATAGCAGCTTTGATTAATAGCAAAAATAAAATGGCAGCATTTAAACGACGAAGTTGGAAACTCTATTAAGTTTATCTGGGAACAGCGTCCGCTATCAAGCGTTCACGGCTCGCTAGTCGCGTCATTCCCGCCAGACTTCGCCTTTACGCGACCGGTACCGGTGTTTGTATAATAACTAGATGTTACTCCATTGTACAACCAAGCGCGTGCAACGATAACAAATTCAAACGGCTTTAACTTCGTTTAATGTACTAGTACTTGCATTACTCCTATGTCTCTTCAGTTACTCTATAAAGATATTAATTAAGGGTCACCGCGCATTGGCTACTATCCCCTTAGCGTATTTTACACCCTGCGTTAAAGGCTAAAGGCTCGGCAATTGATAACGAAGGCCAGCAGACGACAGCTTTCTTTCATATACCTACTCACTCTTTAAAGGAGCCATTTGCAACATGGTTTCCGAAGAGGAAACACTGTTATTTTTTTATATAATATTAAGATAAAAATGATCCACACACCATTAGTTACCATTTTTTTTTAAACTAGCGACCCGCCCCCGGCTTCGTTCGGGGTGCAATTTTTATATATATAGAACATTCCCCGTTTATCCCTCTTTCAATTAGCGAAAACCGAATTAAAATCGGTCTACCCGTTCACGCGTGATGCCGTGACCAAGGGAAATGGGGATTCATTTTTATATAGAAAGACTAGCGTTCCGCCTCCGGCTTCGCCCGGGATGCAATTTTTATATATAAGAACATTCCTCGTTTATCCCTCTTTCTATTAGTGAAAACCGAATTAAAATCGATCTACCCGTTCACGCGTGATGCCGTGACCAAGGGAAATGGACATTCATTTTTATATATAAGATTATGGATTTAATGTTAAAGTCACATACAATTTATTCACGCACGTTTTTTTTTCTTCAATTGTTTTATTTATTTTATTTTAGGGAAATTTACAGGCACTAAATATTACATAGTAACAATTCGAATAGAAAAATTTCCACTTATACCATGAAAAATTATACAAAGAGTAATTACAACCAGCATTCACGGTAGGCAAGTTACACTACAATAATATGGAATTTATAGTTTACTGAAAGAATTTTTCGGTTAAAATATTTCTAGTTTTAACTATAGAGCTGTGGAACAGGTCGACATCTGTATCTAACAACATTTCATTAAAAAGTTTACATGAACGAGGCATGAATGAATTTTTCCTATAATTTGTTATGCCTTGAACTACATGCAGTAAAGTGCGATTCCTTAAATTAGTATGCGGAACATTGAGATATAATTTGGATAACAAATCTCCTCTCCCTTTTAATGATTTTACTGTTTCAATTTAAATTGCTTCTCTGTCTATTGTAAAATTTTGAATTTTGTGATCTCAATGTATATACAAGATATAAATATTTATATATTATTATTTATATCTTGTATATATATTAAGATTACATTTCTAAATATCATTTAATACAGAGCAAGCAATTTGTGCATACCGAAATCCAGAGTTCGTCAGTCGGAGAAGTCGGAAATACAGTAAATTATTAATTCAACGCTATCCGGACGTTTCAAAATTGGAATTCAAATTGCAATGGCTCTAAGTCCGGAAATATCGACGTTGTAACTGGACCGCAACGCTTCCGAATTTCAAAGTCGCTACGGACATGAAGTGAGGCTTCTACCGAAAATACCCACTCGAACAAATTTCCATTTTTCAAATTTATTGTTCCATCTAGAAAAATATTTTTTCCTGTTATTTTTAAAATTTAAAATACTACAAATATTTTTAAAATTTTCGAGTGTGTTGTATAGAAGGAGATATTTAATGAGCGTTCAAAAGCCATGAATAATTTAAAAATCACCTATAGGTATACTATTAAAAATTATGCAAATCTTATGCAAACCATATTAATTTTTCATTCCATCTTGTTAAGGATGGGAATAAAAAAGAGCATACGTCCTTATTCACCATTCAGCGATACATTGACATGATGATTCCTAAACCTAAACCTAAATATTGTATAGGAACCAAATTATGCATACACGGGTTATTGTAATCAAATAAAACGATTGTTTTAATTGATTAATTAACTAAAGCTATACAACATTTCCAATTTTAATTTTAAAAAGTGTTTATATTCATCGCGTTTCAAATTTACCTGTAAACATCCCTGTTTTATTTAATGAAATGGATTTTTACTGTCATGCTTCATCATGTAAACCCTGTGACTGATTTCAAGACAACTCCTGTTGGAGTATCATTGGTCTTTACGGTTCGCAAACAGATAACAACTTATTTTTGTAAAACGTTAGATTAGACCATACGGCTTATTTCTTAAGATGTTTCTGATCATTTGTCCTTTGTGAACGTCAAAGATAGACAATGATCTATTTTTTTATATAGTAATTATATAGTAAATGTATTTTTATTTAGTATAGTACCTTAGTTACACATTCACATACTTGTTCAAAGATAAGTACTCGTAATTGTTTCCTGACCTCTAAGCTAGGATTACCTGTATTTTGGAGATCAGTGGCATCTCTCTGTGACATACAATCGGGGCTGTCTGATTTTGTATGTAAAATAATATTTACTAATAATATTATTTTACATAATGTCATGATTTTGGTATTATTCACCATAGCATTCTTATAAGAGTAAATATAAAAACGAGTGTTTGCAATGTGTGTTTGTTTCTCTGTGAAAGAGATGATGTGAAAGCACATAGAAATATGGTTCATAGAGATATATAATATACCTATATAAAGTGTGGTTATTTGTTAAACTTAATAACCACACTTTATATAGCCAGTTCTTTAATTGATTTCTGAACATTGCAGTCATAATTAAACTTAAATCAAACCCTTAGTAAACTTTCTTAATACGATAGGACATTATATTAAATGTGGTTTTCAAAATGTCTTCTTAATGTCATACAGAAAAAAAGGGGGGCGGATAATATGTCAAGTTAACGCATGTTACAAGATAAACCCGTTTTTAATTTAAAACTAAATCAGTTTTTACTGAATATGTATGTATATATATCTGTAAATATTTAAAAATAAAATCACAGACCGCCTCTGTCTATTTCTCCGTTAACTTCTTCTAAAACGCCCAACGGATTTTGATACATAAATTGCAGAAAAAAAATGTATCCTTGCGAATCAGGAGATACATCGGTAATTATTTTTGTGTAATAATAATAATAATAATCTTTATTGGGCATGGTAATTACCAGGTGACATTTTTATATACATTTTTGTAACTGTCGCGTTAGCCACATTTGAGGTGCGAAAGAGAGTTAGGTGTCAGTTAAAATGTATTAATGGACACATCGGACCATCTGGCGAGGCACGAGTTTATGGCTTTATTTAAAATTACCTTTTCCATTTCTACGGTTTCCGAAATCGATACTCAAACTCGATTATTAGTATCGAATTTCATCGAGCTAACGAACAAAATAATATTCGACACTGGCCACAGGTGTCGCGTGACTAAGAATTAGAAAAAAATGCAAACAATATTTTAGTAATGGATACTTTTTGTGGTGTGGTCTAAATTTAAAACGACATTAGCGCCTCTGGAGATATTTCATTGAATAGTTTTTTTATTGGACAACCAACATGAGTAGTAATAAAGCAATCTGTCTACATACACATTATAAAGCAGCGGTGCTCATACTGTTTTTATGTTAAGATCAGCAGACAGGCTGACGGTCCAACTGATGGTAGGTGGCTACCGTCGCCTATAACACAAGCAACTCCAAAGCTACTGCAAGTACGCTACAGTAGTATTAAGTATAAGGGATTAGATACGAAAATGAGCGCTGGCATCCCTTACTCACTCACCGAAACACAACAGCAGACGTGCTATTGATTCTCGGTGGTTTTCTGTAAGGGGGTGGTTACTGCCATATGACTGTTACGCCCATATGACTGTGAAACGCAGTGTGCCCTGTCACTACTTTCCAGGTCCAGACCAAAACCTTCTTTGAGAAGTTCATTTTCACAGTTGACCCTCCCGGGAATCGAAACCGGGAACCCTAAAAAAGAGCATTAGGGCAAGTACCCTAACCACTCATCCAACGGGCTCGTCAATTTTTTTAAATTTCTATTACATTTGTAGTAGCCTTTTGCTGCCATAAAGTGGGCAACCCGTTAAGCGACAGTAGTCAGTGAAATGCTGTTGTATTTCTGTGAGTAAGTAAAGGATACTAGAGTTAATATCCCTATCCCGACTTAGTATAGTCTCTTGCAGCACCTATGACGTTGCTTGTGTTTATAGGAAGATGGCAGCAATCTTCTATAAATTGTACCGTCAACCTGCTACCGACCTTTCAATTAAAAAAAAATCTACTGGGAAGATGAGATATTTCATAATGACGATTATGATGATTGCAGCATCACATAGAATTCAAACCAATTTATTCGCTACAGTTTATAAATTCGCTGTCGCTTATAACTTATATAATTGTTCCACTACTATCGGCTATCTGTTGGTTAATAAAATTTAACTACTGAATTTGATACTCATTTGCATTTATTATTTACCGGTTAACTGTCAAGTTGATAAATAAATATAAAATTACATTGAACTGGTATTAAAACGTGATTGCATAATAATAAAAACGAATCTTCAACATTCTTGTGTGACAAGACGTGTTACGTTTCACACGTGGGCCAATCAGCACGTTTTATGTAAAGGTTGTGAGGCAGGCTGATGGTCTACTTGATGCTAGGTGGCTATTAAGCCTATTAAGCCGTAAGTGCTACAAGTGTGCCGTCGACCTTAGTAGGATTAAAGATAAGAGATTAGGAGGCTCCCGGATACTTTATTGACTCACCGAAACAAAACAAGTAAGTATACATGCTGTTATTTTAGAGTGATGTTCTGTAAGGGGTAGGTTACTGCCGTCAGACGGGTTGATCAAAGTTATGACTGCAAATCGCTGTGTACCCTGCCACTAAAAAACTGGTATAAAGGTATACCAATAATACCATTGCTTACATAAATTTTAAAACGTATATAAAAAGCTATTGGCAATGTTTTGATATTATCTCAACGATAAAAGTTTTAAATTGATAATTGTAACATTTACCTTCTGTATGGTGATTATGGTGTTGTAATTTAATAGAAATAGAGCATATAGTCGTTGTCAAATCAAAATCTGATATGTGCAAAGAGCATTTTTTTGAGATATTGACAAAAAACGTTAATATCTCAAAAGATATTCTATTTGAAACATAGGACATTAAACTTATTGGTCTTTTAAACATGAAAATTTAATATTTTATTGATTATTTTCATAATGGAGTAAATTGTGCATACAACAGATTCTATAGCTGCCGCACGTAGCATGTAGTCGTAGTTCGACAAGTGGTTATACAACAGATAAGCTTTTTTAGCTTTTTTGTACAACAGATAAGGCAGTGATGGTCAAAATGTTGAAATCTCAAAATGGTACACATAGCAGATTTTGGTTTGAAAACGACGATATGTAATTTACCTCAAACTAAACAAAGAAACGAAGTGTGAAAAGAATTATGACGTTTGTAAGCAATCAAATTTGATCCTATGCTATGAAGAATGTTTCTGATGTTATATACTATTTCTATGACGTGAAAGTTAAAATTTTAGCTTGCCTATTATATTTCGAGTGCAACAGTTATTGTATGAATATACTGCGTCTGATTCCTCTTGGGCATATACATATACTTGATATCAATGAACAGTAAAAAATAAATTCGTACAATAAACAATGGAAAGGTTTTTCCGATTAATCGCAATAAGAATTCGAAGGGAACCCTTCGGTTTTCAAACATTACTTACGTATTGTGTACGGGTGAGAAGATTAAAACCGGTTCAAATCGTTTAAAGCCGGGTTTAAATCAATGATAGGGGTACACAACAATGCACACCGTGACCGCACCGACATTCGGCCCGTTTCGAACCTACGTTACGTTTATTGGAAAAGTTCTTATTTTATATTTTTGGTCTAAGTGTTAAGACGCTGAGACGTAGTAATATTTTCTAAATAATATGGTGCTAATATCAATCTCATGTAAAATGGCGCTTACTGGTTTCGCTGATTGCCTTATTTTTAATTACCCATATCGATTCCAATTGCTCTACCTATTACTGTTGTTGCGAACTCCTTTATATTTTAATAACTATATTTTAAAAGAATTGGTTTGTGTTCTTTTTATTTAAAAAAAAAAGTGTCATTATTTTGTATAAATTCAACATGTAACATATTTTAATTAGAAAATAGATATTAAATTCATTTTGTTAATACAGTGCATTGTCTCATTGTCTTCAACTGTATTTACGTTTCTCAAGGCGGAAGCTCCTGCAGCATGAGCCAATGAGGTAAGCGCATCCCATTCCTACCGCGAGAAAATAGAGTTCAGACCGCTGATGGTCTGAGCCTATGCTACATAGGCGCCATTCCTTTGCCACATCGCAACAATTTTTAGATCTTCCATGGTAACACTTAAAATATAAATTGTTTTTTTGTGATAAAGGCAGACAAGCTTACGATCCACATAAAGATAATATCCACATAGAGGGGAAGCAAATCCGCTGCCAACCCTGTTAGGATAGAGGATGGTGGACAAAGATAAAATAAGAGAATAGGCTCTGCCATCCTTTACTCAAGCCCAGTGAACGTTTTCTGTAACTCGGTGGTTACTGTCACCAGACGAGAATATCTGAATTAGACATCATTCCTCTGCGTAATTTTGGAAAATCCTAATAGATGTCGCTAGTTTGGGCAATAATTGCAGAATTAAATGTAAATACTAACGCCAACCATAGAAAAGCTAACAATTACAGTTCTGCCATAGCAAGGTTTATAATACAAGACATTAAAATTATATATAATTCATATAGTTCAATTCTACGTGTTGTTCAATTTTTTATGTTTATACGACTAAGGTACTCAACCAATTTCGATGATGTTATATCGAGACAGTTTGATGCGAAGAGCTACTTTTTATCTGTCACGTGGGCCGCGGATAAAACTATTATTTTATAATAAATCCGCTCAGCTCATGACTTGTACTCAACGTAAAGAATGCAAGGAATGGTCTAAGCGTGAGGAATGTACCTGCATTTTAGGGTTCCACAATTAGAATACTTATTATTTGACCACCGAAGGGCAAAGGGTAAGTTTGAACTTTTGTGGGAAAATTTACTTGGCTATGATATCAATGTGGTGCACGGTTCGCTTGTAATCACAATAGAATTACTAGTAGGTATTTAAAAATAAACATATTAAACTGAGATAATGTAATTCATACTTTTTTAAGATGAAAATAATTTCTTTGATAACATTGATGTAGATATTTTGAATTTTAATATTGTTACGACTAACTATGGAACGTTTTGGAAAAAGCGTTTGCGCTGGCAGAATGTCTCGAACGTCAATCGATGGTAGCCACACTCCATCCCGACTAGTGTCAAAGGAAATTGGTCCTTATGTTTACAACATAGAGTTAACATTTCAACAAAAATAGCATTCCCGAACTTTCAATGGCTTGTTTACGATTTTGTTTAAATTTTCTGGAAAATTGGAAATACTTCGAGGCGTTTGGCGCCAGGTATAAATAAGAGAGCAGGCAGGTGAGATGGGGAGTGGTGCGACAACCAACGATACGAAAGCGACTCTTCAGAGCTTTTGCGAAGTTAACTGCGACAGTGAACCGGCGACACATTAAGGGAATCATTGACGACTTTTGGCAAGTTTAACGGTTTCATCGTACAAGTTTGGTGATTTTGGAAGTCAACTTGGTTATTGAAAATAATTCGTTCGTTTCGCCCTTACACGGCATTTTAACTCACCCCGCATGTAACAATATTTTTGTTTCAAAGAAGTGTGATTATTCTCATTATTTTTTATATACCCATAGACAAAATAAAGATACTTTTTTCTTCTTCTAATATTGTGCTTTTGTGTTACGATGTTGTTATTACATAATTCTAACATTTTCATTTATTACTGTTTTTAATGTAAGTAGCTACAGGTTATTTAGGATACATTAAAAATTTTAGTTATTTGCCTAATATAAGTATATATATGTGGGGGTGGGTCTAAATGATCAATCTTTTTGGCTCGTACACTTCTTTAATTAACGCCATTAACACCATCAACTCTTAATGCGTCGTAGACTCACTCGAATGTCCCAGAGGCTCTAGTAAGAGTTTACGATACTACACCAAGGGCCCTAGCCAAGATGCACAAAATGCAAACGCTTCCTTTGCGTACTTACGAAACGAAAGAAATAAAGCCCGGTGATTGGTTGTTGTAATAGTTGTAACTTCAACAATTTTTTTTCTTATTTCGTATTTCTTTCGTTTCTTTCGTTTCGTAAGTACGCAAAGGAAGCGTTTGCAACAGTTTGCATCTTGGCTAAGCCCCCAATACTACACTCTCTAGCGAGAACGTAAAACTTTTGTATGGAAAATCGTGAACTGTCAATGTCAAATTATCAATTTTCCATATAAATGTTTTACGCTCTCGCTAGCGAGTGTAGTATCATAAACTCATGCTAGAGCCACTAAACGAGACAGATATACACAGACCCGGGTTGCGTTCGGATATGCCTAACGCTATTCACTTCTAATTGCATTCGGATATTCCTACATATAAATATAACTACCTTCAAAATCAAAATCCTTAATTTTGGAAGCTCTAATTGAGATGCAGAACCGCTCTGCGACGAACATATTTTATCTAAGATTACGTCTAAATCCTAAAGGAGTCATTTTAATATACCTAGTGTTACTATTTGCCACTGGTTCGTTTAAGTAAACATCAATTGCACAATGCTCGATGCTTACAAGACATTAGCAGATATTAGGTGCAAACATATAATAGTAATTTTACGTGTAACATCGCGATTCGCGTCCCAGTTGGAAAAATTCCAGAATCGTTCTTACGAACGGTTATGGACGCGAGAATATTACTAGCACCATTTGAAAGTTCCATTGGCTAAATTGTTTCACACTTAATGGAAAAAAGAAAATTTATTAAGTGATTTAATAGAAATAAATGAGGACTGTTTTTATTATTAAAAGAGGTCGCTGCCAACCTAATCAAACTGATCTAATCTTGTCTAATACTTTCTTGTACTGGGCTATTGTGTCATTTATAAATTAAATTTAACATTTATTATTTAATTATATCTGTCTCCGTGATATTGAATGGTCATTTTGTTTATACCTTTTTTTTTTCTTTTTTTTATGTTAAGGTCGACAGACAGACTGACGGTCCACTTGATGGTAGGTGGCTACCGTCGCCTATAACACAAGCATCGCCACAGCTGCTGCAATTGCACTGCCGACTACAGTAGGATTGGATAAGGGGTTAGGACGGGATAAGGAAATGGGCTCTGGCATCCCTTACTCACTCACCGAAACACAACAGCACATATATGCTGTTATTTCACGGTGGTATTCTGTAAGGTGGTGGTTACTGCCGCGAGGCGGGCTGCCCAAATGACTGCGAAACGCAGTGTGCCCTACCACTACTTTTCAAATCCAGACCAGAGTCAATTTTGAAAATTACATTAAAATTTCCAAACTTGACCTCGACGGGAATCGAACCCGGGGCCCCAGAGACGTTAGGCAAGCACCCTTGCCACTCATCCAACGGCCTATTTAAAGATACCAAAAAAGTTTAATGTTACTGTGGCAGGGCACACTGCCTTTCGCAATCATTTGGGCAGCCCGACTGGCGGCAGTAACCACCCCCTCACAGAAGACCACCGTGAAATAACAGCACGTGTGCTGTTGTCTTTCGGTGAGTAAGGGATGCCAGGGCCCATTTCCCTATCCCCTCCTAATCATTTATACTTAATCCTACTGTAATATAATAAAGTAGCGAGTGTTTTTTTTTTAAATTTTAGTTAGTTCGAGTCCCGGGCGAGGCAAGCGAGTTTTAAAAAATCTTTGAATGCAGTTTTGTTTCTTTTTAAAAATAAAGGAATGTCTCCTTTATGTAAAATGAGCCAACTTAAGGATTTAAGGTAGTTTCCCTCCAGGGCCCGACTTATTTTTCCACACTGCTACTGTTACTTCGTACGGCAGAACTGTTCAGAATATTTGGCTCTCAGCCAACTCTTCACCGTTACCTAGAATGACCTATTAAATTGAAATTGATTTTTCTCAATAAATTCTTCGCAATAGACATTATTAAGCAATTCGAAATGTTTTATGCAATACATCTTCTTCTTGCGGCGCTTCTCCAACTAATAACGCTCAGCCTGGAACAGTTCTCTTTATCTTTTGTTCTTCAACAGCTCAAAAGCATTAGCTATCCCAATCCACTCTCTGATCTTTTTCAGTCACAATTTCTTTCTTCTCTCAATATTCCCACAACTTAATATCAAATTGTTTTGTAGTTTTAATATCATTTAGCGAATTCTTCCGACTCGTATCTAAAGAGCAGTAACATCTTCAAGCAGCTTCCTTCTTCTGGTTTCGTCTTTAAATTCTATTGCAGCATTTTTAGTGTTCCAGTAATTTTAATGTTCTGATATGCTAAGTTTTTCTGCCATGCTTACTGAACTTTCATTTAATAACGACCCGTCTCCGGCTTCCGATGTAGGTATGCATTTTTTTTTTGCAAATTTTACACATATACCTTGCTCTTTTATCACTTTTCCATTAGCGAAAACTGTATCAAAAGAAGTTAGCGACAACAGACAAAAGAACAAAAGAAACAAAAGAAGTTACAAGAACTACACAGTAGTTCTTGTAAACTACTGTGTAGTTTACAAGAAGTTAGTGAGGAAAAAGACAGAGGCGAAAAATGACCTTATTTTATAGTTTTTTTTAGGTATATTAAAGATGGGTTTGCTCTTGTCCAGCTAGATATCCGTGTAGGAAAGATGAGGCCGACGATGGAGCGAGCTCACCCAGAAGATGCTTATTCACTCGAACCTTGAAAAGATTTGGGTTGTATGAGCTCGGAAATACAGACGCCGGCAGGGAGTTCCAGTCTTTAGTAGTGCGCATTATAAAAGATATGTTAAAGCGCTTGGTCCGAATTAGAGGGATTTCGGCAAGGTGAGGATGGTAAGCAGCCGTACGTCTGCATGTCCTATAGTAGAAAGGGGAAGGAGGTATGATCTCATGCAGCTCCTGAGCACACTGTCCGAAATCCTGTGTAGATAGATATAGAAGCTTTACCTAAGTTGATGCGAGCTAAAACAGGTTCGGTAGTCCTTTTAAGGATAACCGAACCTGTTTATAAGTTCATCCTTTTAAGTTTGCACTCCAACCAAAAAGTGTTTGCTATATTTACTTTGGAAGAGGCTCAGAACAATTACTCACCGAAACTCAACAATACACGAGCTGTTATTTCACGATGGTCTTCTGCTGCTAAGAGTTTAAGCTGCACTCCAGGTACCAACCACTACTTCTCATATGTTTATAAAGTTATACTTACAGAGACTTACATTATGTTGTGGGGCCAATCTGAGGAGTACAGCAAATGCAATACATATAAATTATAAAATACCAATCATTCTTGCAATAAAGGTCAAACAAATAAAGAAAACAGGCACATATTTACTTTTTACTTCCAACAAACAGACCGCAATGAAATATTTTCCCAGCAATTCCGCGAACCGGAATTTTACATAATTCATTTCGTAATCGAATATGAACAAAATACCGACGCATTTTCAATTATTCACCTATTAATATCACCTCGTGACCGCGGAATGGATATTGTGTGAATTATTGAAATTAGCCCCAACACTGTTAACGCGCTGTCAAACTATCAGGAATAAATAATTCATTATAACGCACCAAATATCAAAGAGTTTTTTGCCTAAAACTAAAATAATTTAAAATATTTTTCAGACTTTCCATTTATTTTTTACGGTTTTTTTTTAAGTTAAGGTCGACTGACAGACTGACAGTCCACTGGATCGTAGGTAGCTATCGTCGCCTATGATACAATCAACGTCACAGGTGAACAGGCTCTGGTCTGGATCTGGAAAGTAGTGGCAGTAGGTCACACTGTTTTTCACAGTCATTTGAGCAGCCCGTCTGGCGGCAGAAACCACTCCCTTACCGAAGATCACCGAAACATAAGTGAGTAAGGGATGCCAAAGCCCATTTTCCTATCCAATCCCATATCCTTTAAACCCCACTTGCAGCAGTGCACTTGCAGCAGCTGTGGCGTTGCTTGAGTTATAGGCGACGGTAGTCACCTAGCATCACGTGGACCGTCAGCCTGCCTATATACATATATATAGACGTCAAACAAAAAACAATATTACAACGCTTAAGGCGACGCCAGCCCCTAATGATAAAAAATCCACTTATTTGTAATTGTAATGTACTAATTTAATGTATTGTATGTAATTGTAATGTACTAATTTGCGGTCTAATATCAATGTTGTAACCGTGCGATTTGCTTAATAATCAATATTTTAAATAGCTAATTCTTAAGATAAATATTAAGATCCACTATCTGAAGGCTAAATCGAAAGAAAAAATTGAATTATACTTTATTTAATTTTTAAATAGATATTTCCGATATTTGCAAGTAGCGACTTCCCCTCAGCAGTCCCGTCAATTCAGTACAGAACGAGTTTTGCGGCTGGAGTCACCTTAAGAAAAAGGAGCGCAGACGAAGTGGCGGGCAAAAGCCAGTTCTGCAAGCGTAACGTAAACAAGACTCGCCATAAACCATCCGTTATTAACTGGGAACATACCGTGTTTCCTAGTTTCGTATTTGTCATCTGAATGGTGGCTGTATTACACTTGGGGCCAACAAAACTGCTATACGTTCACGTAAACGACGTCACTTCGCCGTAATAATGGCACCCAAGTGTAGGGAAAGTGTTTTGCGTGTGTTTTACAGCTGTGATTTTTATGTCCTTTCTTTGTGTTTTTCAACTATGATTTTTTTTTATTTATGTAACTTTTAAAAGTAAAAGCGTCTGTGCTCAAATTTATACTAATCTCCAGCGTTTCACTCCAGTTCAGGATCAAGTAAGTAGTTTTTCTGGGAAGACGTTCTGCTCAATCTATTTAGCTCCCAAATTCTATAGCCTATGGTAACTTGGGATCTTACAAGGATTTACAAGGATTCGTAAGATTAATAGCAGATTCATAGTAAGAAGCCAGAATCCAATTCCTTATCTCTACCTACATAATATCCCCTTATACTTAATCCTAATAAGGTCAGCGGCGTACTTATAGCACCTGACATTGTTTGTAGCAAAGATGTTGTATTAGTCTGTGTTTGTAGCCACCCACTATCAAGTGGACCGTCAACCTATGACATTTACATAAAAAGTCTTCATATCCTTCACGAAGTAATAAATAAGGTTAACATCTTTCAGTCAGTTCAGTTATCAGTTAAGACCCTGGCTACAGACTCGATACATACAGGAATATGTACTTATGACCGGTTAGAAGGATGTAGACAATACTTGCTCGTACATTTGTAAGACGCGGAACAAATAAACAATATTTATGAAATATTTCTTGTGCAAGAGTTCCTTTAGAGAGAAAATATCTAAAAAGCCTTTTATTACACGCGAATGCTTTAACGTTGCAAACAAAATGTTCCTTTAACACGCCATGTTTAACGTACTAACGCATGAGGAACTTCGCCATATTTGGAATTACATAGAGCACAAAATTATCTTTGAATTACGCCGGTTACATCACAGCGTGCGTGAAATTCTAAGGAGGTTTCGTTAGCATGTAACTCGGATACACCATTCACCTTCAAAATACACGAAAATTCTTGAAGCTCTTTTCATGCATAAAACGCCCGGTTACATTGTTTTGCTTTCAGATATGAAAGGTGTTCAGAGGTTATATTGTAATATCAAATATGCAAAAGACACTGTGGTTTTCTTTGTCTACTGGTAGACTTACT
The DNA here is from genome assembly GCA_910589475.2 of Bembecia ichneumoniformis. Taxonomy (NCBI): domain Eukaryota; kingdom Metazoa; phylum Arthropoda; class Insecta; order Lepidoptera; family Sesiidae; genus Bembecia; species Bembecia ichneumoniformis. The sequence continues at coordinate 18,255,897 of OU342525.1, read as the reverse complement.
GGTAGCTTTTATAAATGCAGATTTATAAAAGCTTAGCAGGCTTTTAAATCCCATTAATGGCATATTAATCGGAACATTTTATGGCTCGCTCATTTTTTGTGATTTAACCCTTTGTATGCCGGAACGTGCAATCCACATTATTTATAAATCATGGTAGAACCCCCATGACTCCTTCTGAGAGAACAATTAGATCAGTCAGAGACAATAGTTAAATCGGTAAAAACGGTTGAAATTTGAACAACCTGTATATATCATGGCAAATGGCACTTGAAATGATAAATTTAAGCGCTGGCAGACAGGGGTAATTCGGCTTCCGGTATACAAGTGGTTAACGTAGGTACTCTTCTGCACTATCTATCAGTGCATTACCTAAAGCATATTTTTTACTGAAAGCGGAATTACAAACTCATAATATACTAAAACTCCTACAACAAGCTAATGCCGAATAGGCAAACAGCATAAAAACAAAATAACAACCAAGTATGAAAAGAACTCGATCTTGAAGTCTGCGCGGAGTTTTCAAAAATTTTAATTAAGATCCGAAATTCTTTGAGGGATGTAACGAGTTTCCTCTGGATGAAGCTACAACTTTCGAGTTTACATCGATTTATTACGCTGAAAGGGGTTCTGTGAAGTTTTAGACGCGTTCAACAATGCTTAAAGATGATTGATGGAGAAATATCAACCTCTTTGTTCTCGAACCACTCTTTGAATGCTTCAAATGAAATTGATATATGAGTCGGACTTTTTAATGCTTCTTGAGAATGTAGAGTGAGAAATTTTCGTACCTACTCAATTTACTAGCAGGTAAACCTAATGCGCTAAAATAGCGAATTACCAAGGTGTTGTGGGAATTGCTGCTCGTTGCCAGGCCATACAGCTCGCAGATTCGATTGCTGCTGTCGAAGAAACCATCTTGAGTGGCGACCACACACCATAAATGAACCACACACCATAGTTCTCTAATTTCGAATTATTGTAAAAACATATGACACGTCTGTACATTAGTTATTATTATTATTTAATAAAATAAAAAATAAAAAACAATTTGTACACATTGTACTTAGGTCAGAAAAATAGTTTTTAGAATTTTTATCTGTTTGTCGGTTTGACTGTTTGTCTGTACGTTTGTGCACGCTATTCTCAGAAACGGCTTAACCGATTTGAATGGAGTTTTCACTGATGTATTATAGCAAGCTTTCCGTAACATTTAGTTTTTACGAGCTATACCGAATACCACGGGTACGAAGTTGCGGGCTCGGCTAGTCAATAATAATTGTAACGCTCCCGTTGACGAGTCCGTTGGTAAGTGTTAGGGTGCTTTTGCCTTAACGCTCTGTTCTAGGGTTCACGGGTTCGATTCCCGGCAGGCAATTCTAAAAAAATGTTTTTTTGACTTCGGTAACATAAGTATAACATGTACAAATAGGTTTTTTTTTTTAAAAAAAATATTTAATGTACAGACACGGCTCGTTTATGATTTTATTATATGTATAGATTTATTTAGTTAATTTATAAAAACTCAAAGAGTGTTCAATGCTCGTGAACGCAAAAAACTTAAATAACCACATTTCTGTGGCAACACGAGTCTTATGTATAAAGAAAAACAGTTTAGAAACTTGCTTATAAACTAATAAGCAAGTGTTTCATTAGCTTATTAGGAAATTTGATTTTAGAGGATACGTTACATTTGACGAGCCCGTTGGATGAGTGGTTAGGGTGCTTACCTTAACGCTCTGTTCTAGGGTTCCCGGGTTTAATTTCCGGCAGGGTCAACTTGAAAAATCAACTTTTCAAATTTGTCTCTGGTCTGGATTTGGAAAGTAGTGGCAGGGCACACTGCGTTTTCGCAGTCATTTGGGCAGCCCGTCTGGCGGCTGTAACCACCCCCTTACAGAAGACCACCGTGAAATAACAAGTGTGCTGTTGTGTTTCGGTGAGTGAGTAAGGGATGCTAGAGCCCATTTCCCTATCCACTCCATATCACTTATCCTTAATCCTACTGTAGTCGCCAGCGCACCTGCAGCAGCTTTGGCGTTGCTTGCATGTGTTATAGGCGACGGTAACCTCCTATCATCAAGTGGACTGTAAGCCTGCCTGCCGACCCTTTTTTTTAAGGAGGGGAAATGCATTTCCGCACTGTCCCTCGCCGACGGGGACGATCGACTAGGGGATGTGTGGGACTCACCCGACGGAACGTACCGCCCCGCCGGTCCTACCCACTAAAACCGCCTCCATGTTCCACCATCGGCAGTGATCGTGGAGACCCGGAGTCACAGCGAGGCCTTATCCCCGGGCCCCACGCACCGCTATGTCCTTGCGGACCCGCATCTGTTACGGCAAGCCGTGTAAAAACTCCTCCTGTGGTGACCCGCTGGAACATCTGCAGGCCACCACTCCTTCACTGCCCGGTGTTGTGCGGGCGGCGCACTTCCCCATGTCCACCGCCCCCGAGCGAAGCGGCACCTGCCGCCCATATTCCTCTTATCTGTCGCAGCGAGCAGTCAGCGAGGGGATTCGTAATCGAATCAACCCTTTACCTCTTCTCCGCGGCACAACCATCCGCGGAGTCGGAGGCCGCTTCCACCTTCATCCCCCGGATGACCCCCGCTCGTGTGGCCGCTCATCTCATACGACATTATGGGTGGGCGGCCCATAGTGGTGTCCCCCTGACATTTCCCAACAATCGCGGCAGCCCGAGACGGGCTCCACCTCCTGTTGTCGTCGCGGAAGAGCTACTAGGCCGGGTAGCCTGTCTGTCGACCCTAACATAAAAACAAAAACACTCCAAATAAATGGTTCTTTGATACCTTGAAATTATCTATGTATAAAGACATAAGTATTAATACCTACTACAAACATGCATACATTCGCGTATAACAGATTACAGGATACGTTTCAACAGCTTAAGACGATGCAATCCCATGAATTATGGCCGAGATGTGTAACTGTGTTATGACGGAATTAATGGCGTGCGAATAACAAATTAACGTGGCGGTTATCTAAATGTTCTCATACTTCCTAAAGATATAAAGATTGAATTTAAAACGAATCGTTGGAGCATCCGTTATGGTGAATTTCGATATACATTTTTTATGATACTATGCCATGAAAAATACTTAGATTTAAAAAAAAACAATAAGTTTCAGTGAAAACTTTATCAGCTTAATTAGCTTTTGTTGCGACTTCATCCGCATCCCTTTTTAGGTGCTTTATCCTTTTCATATCCTTTTCTTTGTCCCTAACAACGTGTATGCAAAATTTCATGACGATCGGTTGAGAAATTAAGCCTAATAAACAAGCAAACTCACTTTCGCATTATAAACGTGGTCAATATCATTTGGACAATCGATTTGAACCATTGGTTGATACTTGATACGCTTTGATACATTAGTTCTATTAAATTCACGGACGTGTACTTTTGTTTCTTGATATCCTCGGTTATTTTAGTACGCGGTCCCTCTTGTGTGTTATTCGTTGTAAGTTCTGTCTTTACCATAATCTTATATGTATATATAAAAATGAATCTCTATTTCCCTTGGTCACGGCATCACGCGTGAACGGGTTGACCGATTTTAATTCGGTTTTGACTAATGGAAAGAGGAATAAACGGGGAATGTTCTTATATATAAAAATTGCATCCCGGGCGAAGCCGGGGGCGGAACGCTAGTATTAAGATATAAATGATCCACTTATCCATACAATTTGTTCATACATACAATTTATTCACGCGTGTTCTTTTTTTTTTTCAATTGTTTTGATACTGTATTCTTTTGTACTCTTTTATAATTCCAAAATTTTACCGCTATAATAAGTGTTTCCACAACCATTTCTTCACTGAATCTCATAAAAATACATATATATAATACACGAAATTTATAGTTGTGAAATTGAGAGATTATCGAATAAAGAAATGTCTTGGGCCGCAAAATTCGCAACTTTTCCATCCTCCAATCTCTATAGCAAATAACAATTTCTGTCGCTCCACACACGTTCGCACTATTAAGTCCCGATTTCAAGAACACCATAAGGGAATCGTAGTTTTAAACTGTCCCGGAAAGTTTGCTCGTAATTCGTACAGGCGTCCCATTTTCCAGCCCCTTTAGGTCACGTACAGTGCCCTAAATTTAAAGGAAAACAGTCTCATAACTTTTGGAGAAAACGTTTTGAAATATACGAAAGATAATTTTGTTATACTTTTTACAGTTTACATCCAATTATATATTATATTATTAAATAAAAATACTATGCACTAGTAATTTCTTTTTCAGTTTTAATTTGAATTACAATTGCGTCAGTTTTAATTTGAATTACAAGAGCCCTAGGTAGGCTAACCATGTATAAGTCTACCCCACCCTTCCAGACCTGTTCTGCAGGAAACTTTGGCGAAGTATTGACTTTGGCGATTTTGGCGAGCAATTTGATGGTGAAATGATGATACTCCGTGGATAGTATGTACAGGAATGTCTTTATTCTAAAATTACCCTACTTATATACAATATTTACAGTGGCATACTCATACGGTAAGTCTGTTGCTTGAGATAGCGAAATCGCGGTGTGCGCATTATGTCTATTGGTTTCCGAGCGCACACACTCCGAACCAACGCGACAATATAAATATGGGCCGCGTAGGTATGCAACCCTTTTGCACCGCGGACGCCGTGGAGACAACATCTCGCCGAAGAAGACAATCAACAGCGTTGGACTTCGGAAGCGTTCGCTGTGACGGCTGCTGCTGACTCCCATTCATCCTCCGTCGTGAATCCAGCGATAGTGGTTAAATAAATATACAAAACCACGCTGATAAACAGCTCTTCTCAGAGCTATTCCAATCCATCCGTTAATGAGTTAATTATATATTTATTTCCACACATTCTCTTGATACGGTAGCTACAAGACTAAGGCAAGGTTATCTAAATATATTCAGCAGACGTAAAAGAAACAGTTACAGATAGGCATCCATGAACTAGGTACAAATTGGTAGAGGAGCAGTGTTTGAGAAAAGTGCTCGAGTAATAGTAGAATGTAGATTTTCTCGGCCGGTATCCATATGAGTTGCAACAACCTTCGCTCAGAGACTGAAGTGGAAATGGGCTGGCCATGCGGCAAGGTACACAGACGTGAGATGGACTCGTGCACTAACAATATGGAAAGGACCACAGGGAAAAAGACGCAGAGGTCGACCATGTTCCAGGTGGCAAGACGAAATAGAAGCAGTTGCTGGCAGGGACTGGATTGAGAGAGTGAAAGACAAGGGTGTTTGGCATTCTATGGAGGAGGCTTTTACCCGAGAGGGGCCCATACAGAAAAAAAAATTAAAATGTACTCAAATGACTCAAAATCACTAATATTCAAAATACTAAAGAATAAATTTTATCATTATTATACTTGACTATCTGACTTTTTGACTATGTATGACTAATATATGTATGACTAATATTTCAATGAACGTTAACTTTGATTATTCATTTGTAATTATTGTGATTATGTATGTATGGGATAAATAAAGCTTTATTATTATTATTATTATCCATATGAGTTGTAGGTTTCCGGGATGATGGCCCTGTTGGAAATTCTTCCAAACGTTTCGTCAACAACTGCGGTTGACATCCTCAGTGGGGTGGGGATATAAATTTAAATATAGATACATTCCAGTCGACAAATCAGTCTCGCTCGAGAAGTCGAAAAGTGCAGAAGTGAAGTGCAGTGATGTGATGTACTTTTTCTTCTAACTTGGACTACACCACTGAGGATGTCAACCGCAGTTGTTGACGAAACGTTTGGAACAATTTCCAACAGACCTGGGCCATCATCCCGGAAACCCACAACTCATACAGTGCTCAACTAATTTAAAATCTTCGAATCACAGTCAGTCAACGAAAGAGGAAGAAGGAAGAGCGCGTAATTGTTTTAAATGCAAGTTAGTATTTACGCGCGTATCTTCAAATTACCAAATTTTATTCTGTAAATAAGTGATGCTTGCGAAGCAAACTAACGCCCCCTCGGAACTTGCGCAGTAGGCTCAAGCCTGAATATGGGGGTAAATCAGGCTCTGGACAACAGACAACACTTTGCAAGATTGCAGGATAATTATATAGAAAAACATTTTTAAATAAGTGTAAGTAGATAACTGTCTATCGTTATTAATGAAACTGTCATTGTTTATTCTTTATTATAATAAATATTGTTACGACTAACTATGGAATGTTCTGGAAAAAGTGTTCACGCCGGCCGAAAGACTCAATCGTTCTATCCTAGCGATGATAGTCACGCCCCTTTCCGACTAGTGTCAAAGCAAATTGATCCTTCTGTTAACAACATAGAGTTTACATTTCAACAAAAATAGCATTCCCGAATTTTCAATGACTTGTTTTCTATCTTGTTTAGATTTTCTGGAAAATTCGAAGTGCATGGAGGCGTTTGTCGCCAAGTATAAATAAGAGTGCGGCTGGTCAAGAGAAGTTAGTTGCGCGACAACAAGCGATTTGGAGCTTTTGTGAAATTAGCTGCGCCAGTGAACCGGCGACACATTAAGGGAATCATTGACGACTTTTGGCAAGCAAGACTTTCGACGGTTTCTTCGGACAAGTTTGGTGATTTTGGCAGCCATTTTGATTCTTGATTTTCGCAATTACACAGCATTTTAACTCACCCTGCACATAATAATATTGTTCACTCACTAGTCTAAATTCAACCATGGTGGAGTAAAACAAAAAGTATCTATTTTTAAATACTAAAGTTGGTCAATAACTACTAAAATAAAAAATAAAATTGGTTCACAGAAAATTAAAATAGGGGTTTACGCAATGCATATTAATATACTATAACAAATTTTTTTTATTTTCTTATTTTAACATAAGTAGTTATTGTATTATGTACACTGCAAACAAAGTTATTGCTTACTTTATCAGCATACGAGTGAAATGCATATAAATATAAGAGTTACCAGTATATCTCCCGGCAACTGTTTCAAGATGCTTTTAATGTCCATGCTCTCTTCACCAACGACTCCAGCAGAAATTATTTATCTATATAAATGTACATTAGCTATGTCTAGAACCTAATATCACCATAACACAGCTGAAAGTGTTTTCATGGTACCTACTGATGGAGGAGAATGATCCATGTGGAGGGTTGCAAGCGACTCTTGTCTTTTTTAAGAGAATTAAGTTACTTTAATTGTTCTAAATGTTTTGTATTACCATTATCCTTTGAAGATAAAGTTGGAAGAAGTTTTGGTCCCTGAAGGAAGTCTTGAAAGGGAAATTTCCACTTCATCTAAAAAAAACCGTCTTGGATACCTGTGTCCTACCCACCCTCACATACGGATGCCAGACATGGACGTATAATACGAAAATAAAATCTAAAATAGTAACATGCCAGAAAGCAATGGAAAGGAGCGTACTTAAAATAAGACGAATACAAAAAGTAAAAAGCGAACAGATAAGACGAAAAACGAAAGTTATAGATGCCTTACATCATGCTCTAAAACAGAAGTGGCGGTGGACGGGGCATATGGCAAGATGCACAGACGAAAGATGGACATTAAAGACATGGGAAGGACCATCAGGAAACAGGAGAAGAGGACGTCCTAGAAGGAGGTGGATAGAGGATATAAAAGCGATTGCAGGAAGCGAATGGACAAAGAGAGCAATGGACAGAGAAGCTTGGAACAAGCTGGAGGAGGCCTTTACCCAAGAAGGGGTTCCGATCAATGGCAACGAAAGCGATAATGATAGTGACTAAAACAAATAAATTTATACGTTTTATAATTTATATATTTTAAGTCACAACATGTTATTGTAGATTGGAAATAAATGGGCTTTATTATTATATTATTATTATAATTGTTCTAAATTTACTTTAAATTTATACATAGTTACATAACTAAGAAAAATGCTCAGTAAAGTTATCGCACCGTATGTTTCCAAATGCTGGACCTCTCATAACTTATGATTTTATCAAACTAATTAAATGCTTCAGCTCTTTCTCTCTCTTTCTCGTTTTGTGATATATGTATGTAGGGTAGGTGTTTAAAGGGAGTTATTACTGGAATTTATTTTATATTTATTTTATATACAAAATATAAATATTATATAATTATATATTTTATAGGAAGTTATTTTAAGGAAGTAATGTTTCAAAATAAACTACCCTAACGAATTATTTACCCACCGGTATAACTAATATCGTCCACAGATATAAAACGTGTTATATGACTATGTTTTATACTCAGACCGACAAAAACTAGTTTTATATCATATTTTGTTATACATAATAATGTGGACTCACTTTACACTTTGAATGTATATATATGAAGGGAAGTCAGCCTAATGGTTCACTTGTTGATTGGTGTCACCGATGCAATCAATACCAGGGAGGCACGAATGAGCAGCCGACCATGATGGGTAAAGAGTGAATTTTTAGGTGAAGATATGCTGAAGACCTTTGCATCCTAATTTCGGCAGCTAACTCTTTTAGAAGTAAGTCATACTGTGATACATATCACTGTTATAGGATTACTGTAAAGAGCGAAGGCAAAATATCTTACTGATTACCAATAATTACCCTCGATCCTTCTTGAGTTTGGCAACAGCTTGCTAAAATCGGACAACTATAATCTATTATATTGAACCTAGCTCACACATTTGCCTTCGATATCTGCTTAAATCTAAATGATTACCGTGTGCCGCGGACCTTGATAGAATAAGGAATAATGGATAATGAGAGGATAAGAGAACGGGCTCTGGTACCAGCCAAAGTTTTGTAATAAAGTCATTGAAAATATATTTTAGGTCCTACTGACGAAATATTAACGCTGGTTTTAATTTAGTTTAACCATTACCAAGTTCGATTGATAATATAATGGCAAGTGCCTTAATTAATAGGATAATATAAGTGATAATATAATGCCTTAATAGGATAAAGAATAAAATTATGAACGTGGAATGGATATGGTAATGTGCCCGCGCGTAAATCTTTTAGGTACTCACTCACCGAAACACAACAATTCATGTGTTGTTATGTTGCATGGTGATCTTTGTTGTTTTCTTTGTTATTGTTGTATTTTTGAGAGTGAAACACACCGAACTGGAGAAAATTATTTTTAAAATCCCTATTTCTACCACTTAAATGAACTTCTGCTTGTTTGCAGTTAAGTAAATGCTGAAATATTATGCTGTTTCCGTACCTACCTTAGTAACACAAACTAGAATGATTTGCCATAACTGGCTAGCGTATAAAAAGTAAAAGAAACCCAACAGGCAATGAAATCCTCTTTAGTAAAGAATGAAGCGGTAAGTTTCAATGAAAGGCCGCGGAACAGGCATTTACAAGTTATAAATTTCAAAGGGCTGCAAAGGAAACAAAATGGGCTATAAATCGTGAGCACCTTTATTGTGGAAGCGGTGTGACCGCGGCCTTTGATGAAAATTCAGGTCAGAGGTTTCCTTAAATTTTAACATTGCTTTTAATAGCGAGTAGAGAATTTTATTGCCTCTTTATAGCTTGTAAATTGAAACGACAGAAGAATTTTGTTAAAATTATTTCAATTTTGTCACTACGCTGTTACTCTTAACTGTATATTTATTTACGATAATATGGAAAACTGGCGTTTTTTTTTTTCTTTCTTTTTTTTTCAAAGTAAATATGGTCAGACAGGCTGACGGTTCATATGATTGTAGATGGCTACTGCTGTGTCTAAATCTGTGTCTCAATTTCCAAAAAGCTCCTTGGAATAATGGGGGTAAAATCTAAAAACGATCAGTGAATTGTATTTAATGTCAGCATTGTATTTAATGTCGCTAGCTGACCTTAAGGAAGACCATTAGAGCTTAAGAAGCAAGAGCGAATTGTGTATGCAATTATAAAATTATAAAAAACGTCAATATAGGCAAGAAAACGATGTTGTAAAAGAGTAAGTATTTATCAACTTGTTCTTGTGAGTGACACTCTTTAATCAATTTCAGAGGTAAATCCTCGAGTAATTTCCAGCGAATCCGTTTTACTGAAGCAAAAAGATTTTAACCATCAAGCAACGTTGCAGTTTTTAATAACCCCTACCACCAAATCACATTTTCTTATCATAAAGTGGCTTATGTGTCTATATATCTGAACAAAATCACTGTCTACCTCTTTCCGTTTTTCTGCTTACTTCTTCTAAATCATTCGTCTTGATTTTGTTACAGTTTTCACTAATGGCAAAGAATAAATAATAGTACTAGCGTGCAGAAGTTGCACACCTTGCACATCCAATGTGAGGCAATTATATCACTGCACACACGAAGTGACAGAGGCCTGCTAATGGAAAGAGCAATAAATAAGGAAGGTTTCTTTTTTTTTTTCGATAAAGTTTGTAGATAATACTCAAAGCTTGTGTACCTCCAGTAAATGTAACGTGGATATCGGTAAATAATTAATTCTCTTTCTCTTTTCAGAGCAGCTCGTTTTTTTACATTTAATCAACCTCATTTATACATGAAGTGTTTATTATTGTGTTACTAGTGACTCGCCTCCATCTTCGTAAGGGTGCATTTTTTTTGCAAATTATATACAGAACCTTCCTCGTTTATCACTATTTCTATTAGAGAAAACCGTATCGAAAACCGGTCTATGGTTTAAAAGAAGTTAGCGGAGAATTATATTGGATTTGAGATGTATCTACTTGGTACTTCACATCTTTCTCAATACTGCCCCGAATTAACAGCACAGTCCTGTGCTTTTGTGCTTCGACGTGAGTGTGAGTGTCATGCCGAACTCATCTCTAATTATCTCCTTTTATCTTACCCTTGATATCTCATGATAATACTGAAACTAAATACAAAACAGCTTTAACATTGTGCATAGAATCAACGCAAACCAATATCATCGTAAAAAAATACCTTATCGTTATTGTAAACCGATGGTAATGGCAAGTTAATCCGCCGTCAGCCAGCGGTCGGTCTGGGAACTCATTAACGGAGAAATAAAAGGTTTTATTACATATTTTGTTTGACGTCGGAGAGCTTGTGCACTTCGGAATAGATTTTGTTGCAGCGATAAATGTTTACACTACGTTCATTGCTTAAAAATAATAAAAGTAGATTACGTGAAGATGCAGTAAAAATTGTCAGCAACACAACGCCATTTTATGAAAGTTTTTGATGGATAGACAGACTGCCGGTCTGCTTGATGGTAGGTCTACTTGAGGCCAGATGCCTAATTTACAAGTTAAAACTTGAATTAATGAAGGCTAACTTAAAGGTAAATTTGGATTATTATCTTTGGAGGATAGACGAAGGAGGTGTGATATTCTTTGTCTTCATAAAATATTGCATTCTTCTTGGGATACTCCGAATCTTCTCTCCGCGATTCAGAATTAAATAAAATATAGATCACGTTCTCCCCACTCAGGTCCCTTTTCTATTCAAGCATATAAGAATAACACCTCTTACTACAATCCTCTGATCAGGATGTGTCGAGCCTATAATGACCTGGTTGTTGAACATGAGGCCGAAATAGATATATTTGATTGATAGTAGGTTTTCCATTTTGAAACAGAGAGTAGGTTCATTGATTGGGTGTGTTTAGGTAATGTTTAAAAAAAAATTGTATTGCAGTAATATTTAATAACTATATTCTGTATTTAGTATTTAGTTTTGTTATCGTACTATTGCCTTAAGTTAGCATAAATTACATTTAACTATTCTATGTACACTAGTTATGAGTGCAATTTAGCAATTGATTTTTACACATGCACTTTTTTTTGTATTATTAATTGCATTCTGTTTGTGTACTTTACTAAAATAAATAAATAAATAAATAAAATATAAAAATTTATCTTCGGGAAATATTTCGCATAATCAATTAGGTATGAAATCAATGATTAAATTTAATTACACCATTCACCCATTCGTTCGAAATATTTGAGTGTTTGATTAAAAATGAATCGACATCTCAATGTCCAGTCAAAAAGTTACGGCTCGTGAATTCGGAAGGGGATCGGAATTAAATCTTTATGGAAATGTTTTATGGTTCACGTAAAAATGTAATTATTTTGTTCCCTTTTTAAATTTGTAATAAAAATTATAAATTTGAATTACATTTGATAATGCAAATAAAGAAAAGAAAGAAAGAAAGAAAGAATTTTATTTCGTACACACACACGTACAAGAAATAACTATAAAAAAAAATACAATATTAACTAAAAAAGCGTAGTGGTGCGTCCGAAATAGGTCCCTGACTCAGCATAATGCGATGGGTGGGACCCACAGCGCTGATTTTCAGTCAAGGCCTGAAAAATACCTGAAAAAATCTGTGCAAAGCAACAACAAACAAAGGAACAGAAAGAGAACAAATAAGACAAAAATTGAAACCGCAAGAAAAAACATAAGAAAAGATTATACATAAACATAAGAACATAAGAATAGAAAAGATTAACATAACATTAAACATAAGAAAAGATTAAAGATCAAAAAATTACATATTTTTGCTTATGTGTCACAGACTGGTAGACAGCTCATAATAGATCTATGAGTATACATACTTGCGTCACAGGGGTTGCAACACCTTTGAGGTATATATAGCGTAAAAAAGTATATCCCTTAAAAACCAACAGCGCAAGTAATGTTTGCTGTCTGCGTTTCAAGGTTATCTTCTATGAGATTACAGCCTCCCGGGATTTCTTTTAGCTGTTTTTTCTGGCAGCATTAACCACCCCTTTGCAGAAGACCACCATGAAATAACAGCATGTGTGTTCTTGTGTTTCTTTGAGTGAGTGAGTGAATCCCTTACTAAAATTTTATTGTTAATCCTATGAGCGGCAGCGACATTGTGGCACCTGTGGAGTTGCTTGTGTATAGACTTATTGGCGACGGTAGCCACCTACCACCTAATAAAACGTCAGCCTGTGTCACCTTAATGATGTTAAACTACACTTATTATTTTATTCATTCAAGATAAAAAAAAGTGGAACGTGTGTTTGTAAAAATTAGATGATTTTAAGAGGATAAAATTCGTCCATGAATCATAAAGTGGCGATCGATGAAAAGCGTACTTATATACGACATGATTTAGTCAACATTTTAATGAATAAAACTGTTCATTAAATAATATTTTAATCTTATATCATTGTGTGCTTCTGCTCTTAAAATAAATGAAATATCTTAAAGTTCTCTGACTTTCAGCTAACGGCCAAAAATCTGGGCATCCTAAATAGGGTGAAGCGATGCTTCACACCTAAACGGTTACTCTCTTTGTACAAGTCACAAGTCCGATTTTGCATGGAGTATTGCTGTCACCTTTAGGATGATTCACCAAAGTACCAACTTGCCGCACTCGACTCGGTGGATCGCAGAGCTAAGAGGCTCATTGGCGACGTACACTAATAAGAACTAAGCTGCAGAGCCTGGCACATAGACGCAAAAATTCCTGTCTGTGTATATTCTATAAGATACTTCGGAGAGTGTGCTCGGGAGCTGCATGAGATCATACCGCCTTCCCCTTTCTTCTATCGGACATGCATACGTACGGCTGGTTACCATCCTCACCTTGTCGAGTTCCTTCTAATTCGGACCAAGCAATTTAAAACATCTTTTATAATGCGCACTGGTAAGGATTGGAACTCCCTGCCGGCGTCTGTATTTCCGAGCTCATAATACCCAAATATTTTCAAGGTTCGAATGAATAGGCATCTTCTGGGTGAGCTCGTTCCATCGTCGGCTTCTTCTTTCCTACATGGATAGATGTTGGCCAAGAGCAAACTCAACTTTAATAATAATAAAAAAAGGCATTAACAATTGTCACTGACTTTCCTTGATGTGAATTTAATAGGTTTGGCTTACTGATTTAAAAATGACAGTACAATTTGAGCTCTGTCTGTTAAATACAAAATTTATTATGTACCTCATTAGGTTCTGGAGGCGCTTGCTGATGATAAAATGGACTGCTTATTGCACTAACGTTTCCATCCTGAAAGAGCTTCGCACAAAGACTTTCGTCACTTGTGCAAGTGCGAATCCTTAAGACTTTTGGACATATATTATTTTTGAAACAATTATTGATACAACGGATAGTGAAGGGTCAGGGTCAGGGATTTCGCGGCCGATCAGCCACAGGATGGGCAGACCTTATCAAATCAGCTACAAAGTGTTCCCTTACTGAGTGCACACGCAGTACTATTAATAGAGAGAGATAGAGAAGCCTCGCAAAGGCCACGTCCACTCCGCCAGTAGTGCACAATAGAGAAGAACAAGTAGAGTATTGAAACTAAGCTCTCATCCTAATACCAATCCATCAGCACTGAAATGGTCTTGTTGCATGGTAAGGCAGGCACATTACATTATTATACTGACGAATGACTTAAAATCGTCCCCAAAATCAAATAATATGACACAACAATATAATCAAATACCCCGTTTATAAATTGTCCTGGAATTATTTCGGGAATCCTAATAAATTGGAAGCAATTTTAGGTAAATGAGTTCCGCGTTACGGCGCCGGAATCGGAAAGGGCAGGCCCTTGCTTTTAATTTGACATAGGACGTGTTTACAAAGAATTGTCACATAAAATTATATGTATTTATTATTTTACAAAATGACACAACTTTGCGAAAAAAATATTTTAAACTTACCCCCACCAAGTCGGTTCACGTGCTCGCTATTGCAGTAACTAGTTGTGCTTAATTTTAATGTGATAAATGAGCAAAATTTTGAAAACGAATAAGGTGACTTAGATCTGGATTTTATTTAACCATTAACCTATCGTACTCTACCGTCATCAAGTTAATACATTACTAAAAAAAATATAGTGAAACAAGGCTTTAGTAATTCCCAGTGGTGCGTTTACGAGACTAGTAAGACTAGGTACCAAATAAAAAAATGAGTATTAATCGAAAGTCGCCCATAATGCGACTGAATCCGTTGGATGTTTGGTTAGTGTGCTTGCCTTAACGCTAGGGTTCTCGGGTTCGATTCCCGGCAAGGTCAACTTTGAAAAATGAACTTTTCAAATTTGGCTCTGGTCTGGATCTGGAAAGTAGTGGGAGGGCACATTGCGTTTCGTAGTCATTTGGACAACCCGTCTGGCGACAGTAACCACCCCCTTACAGAAAACCACCGTGAAATAACAGCACGTGTTCTTATTGTGTTCGGTGTGTGAGTAAGGAATGCCAGAGCCAATTTCCCTATCCCCTCCTAATCCCTTATCCTTAATCCTACTGTAGTCGTCAGCGCACTTGCAGCAGCTTTTGGCGTTGCTTGTGTTATAGGCGACGGTAGCCACCTACCATCAGTGGACCGTCAGCCTGTTTGCAGATCTTAACATTAAAAAAAAACGCTCATCCAAAAATATAACTTTCTGCAGAGTCAGCACACCCAGCTTAGTTTTTTATTAGCATGACTGTTTTTTTTAGCTTAGCTTAGCTGACAAGTTTGAGTTCTAATCACGAAGTTATATTCCTCAGACCTGTATCCTCAGAATACAAAACAAACCAGAGCGCGCATTAAATCAATATTACATGCTGTGTACTGTGTTCTTTGCAAATTAAAGAGCAATTTTACGTTGTAACGTTGTAAGCAACATTGTAACGACACTAGACGGCATAAACGCTTCAAAAATATAACTTCCTTATCCAAGGAGTGAATACTGTTGTAGCAAGTAAATTACTCAAAATAAGAATGTTTTTTATGCTATTTTTATGTGTGGTCGCGATTTCTGGTTTCTTCAGTATTCTGAGTCTTTATCAGACCTGATCACTATGAACGCGGCCTTTTTCTTTAATTTAGCTTTAATAAACGTTTGATGAGGTCTAAATATTTTCGGATATCCGTTTTATAGAAACAAGTAATCTATAGCGTTATATTATTCCTAACAAATAATAAACATTTCGTTGTATTTATTGAAATTGATTTTTTTTTCTGCTTTTCAAGTAAATTAAATGATTCTACGAAATTCTGCAATAAAAAATATATCCAAGCAATATGTTAACAAAGCCACACACTCAAATAACATTTAGATGGAATACAATTATTGAAAATTCATCAGAGTTTTCTTGAATTTCTTGAGTTCTTCTTTTATTTATATAATAACCAGCAACACGGATGGCATTTTCTTTGCAAAGCCTTCCTTTGAATTAGTAAAACCTTATCAAAATGTGTTGATTGATTGAGAAAGAAACGAGGATTCCACAGAGCACTAAAAGACTGGATAAACACACGTTAGTGAGGTCACCTCATACGGAGCCATATCGAGGTCAGTTTTTATTGGAATGTATTATATCCAATAAAAACCACCGCAGCAGCCCCGAAGCAGGTAATATTTTTGGTCAGCGCCAAATTAGTTGTCATATTATGTTGTCTTGGTTGTTACGAGAATTAATGTTGGATTCAGTTAAATGTATATTTCCAAGTAATTTTATTCGATTGTTAGTAATATCTTTTACTTTCCAACTTGAATAGATAAAGGATAAAGAGCGATAAGACAAAGGATTACTCGTTCAAAGAAACTAAACAACACACGTGCTGTGCTTGTTATATTATGGTGTAAGAAGATGTTTATTTCCGCTAGACGGGCTACCGCTGAATGCAGAATGCAGTGTTTAAGAAAATTAAATAAGTAAAATTACTACGATGATAACTCACCTTTGAGGTAATATAATTTTTTATAATTCAATCATTTGTTTTATTTTATTTTGTGACCATAGGTAATATACATTTGATGAAATATAAAATTTTCTTGGCACCATGTCTTGTATTGTCTGCCTGAATGGCGTACAAAACTAATATTAATGATAATATGTATATCATCTAACAATTATATTTATTTATCAATTAATTAACTTCTTTAAAAATATAACTGTACAAAGTCGAGAATAAGAATTATTAATATTCAATTGAACGTGCGAATGATAACTCATTGTATTAAAGTAATTTAAAGTACTTATACAACTCATGAATTTAAAGTAATTATAATAAAATCCAATAATCCAATAACATAAAATTACCAATACAATGTCAATATCATTACAACATTAAAATCAAATTTAATTAAAATATTAAAATAAAATTTAAATTTTTACTCTAATTACGGTGGCGTCGCATCGTCGACCAGAAATTATATCTAAGTAGGAGCTCTTGTCTGCGAGAAATTATTGGACTGTTTAAAGAATTTGTTAACCGATCTTGAACTACTTTTTATTCATAGTTTTTTTTATGTTAAGATCGGCAAATAGGCTGACGGTCCACTTGATAATGTCGTCGCCTATAGCACAAACAACGCCACAGCTGCTGCAAGTGCGCTGCCGACCACAGTAGGATTAAGGATAAGGGATTGGATGGCGGTTAATTACCTAAACTCCTGGCACTTTTTCATGAAATCCAGGCTGGTTTCGTCTGCTAGTCTTCGTACGCGACACGCCATCACTCAAAGGGCGGGCTGAATATAATGGAGTTCAAATCAGCTATTTAACACTGTGCTCATATCGCGTATTTTCACTTTGATTGAATGAAATGACTGAACGAGGACTGACACTAACTTGATATAAACGACTGTGGCAACGCTAGCGCTAAGAGGCGCGAACAAATTTTTGTTTCATATTCTTTGTCATGTGTGGTCGTCATATTTTTCGTTGGTTGGTACTACATGTAATCAAGGGACGAGGAAATGAAGGAAAATCTGTCACCTGCCTCGTGAATCACCAAGTCTTTGGTCCTCCAGTGGTGAAGATTGCAACGGGCTTCTGGCACAGAGTCCAGAAGCTCCAGCACTTCACTATTTCGATGATTGCTCTCACGGAGCGGGAAGCGTGACCAAATAGATAAACTACAAGCACATTACCTGATAACATTAGCCGATGAAATAAATTCAAATCTCGCGGGTCGAGATCGGCGGGATCAGTCTACACGTGTTATTGTTGCGATGTTTTTTTTAGACGGTTTCATAAAATGGCCGGTCCCGCGGCTTGCGGTAGTGACAGACATATGGATAGGTATATGGTGGGAGTGAGATGGCACATACCACAGCGAATTAATTAATTTAAATTGACAATTGGCGTCAACATTGTGAATATTCATTTTCGTGTGTATGTATGTATAAATACTTAATTAAAATTATGGTGTTTTTATGAAAGTTACGTTTAGCATTCTAGGAACCCTTTCTGGAATTTTGACCTGTTGCTTAATGCAGAAGTATGCTAAGCTTACAGTAGTATACAAATACATAATTAAATTAAATCAAATAGAATAAAGATTTTCAAATAGAAGTTTTTAGAATTTATGGTGTCTAGAAAGACAGCAAGCAGTGTGGCTTACAGTTAAGTTAAAACAAGAGTTATTCAAGGCAAGGTTATTTCGCCCATATGTTTATCCGGAGGCTGTCGTAAGCCCCGCTCGTAAACCCCAAATTAGACGTATCTCTGGTGAATTAGAGTAGGAAGTATTGCGCGCCAAAGTAAACCGCTAATTGTTGGTGGTTTAACTATGATTAGTGAATATATAATCACTCTAATCAACAATTAATGTTTTAAATTTAATTTATCGTTTTATTTTTCTATTTTATCGCTTGAAACAGACTCAAAATTTCGTTTCTAAATGTGAATGTGATTAGAAATATGTTACGAAATCATACACAAATCACTGCTATTTTGTATCATTTACTTTATAAATAATTCAACCGTTATAGACATATTAACCTCTAAAATAAAACATCGCGTTTTATATCCTACTTAACCTTCATTTTTTAAATGTATACTTTACATAACCATCGCTGTTAACTCGTATCTTGTATCACAACGTAACCTTTATTTTGACGTTTTGTTACTTTACATAAACGAGATTATTGTACTTTACCCAACATAACTATAATAGTTCACGTTGTACTTAAATCACGTTACATTTCTTAACAAAAATAATGGAGGTTGGGAATTTACTGGGTTTAACACTGCTAGTTCAGAACTCTCTGAACAAAATGAAAGGTAAGTTGAGAAAAAAGTTATACCTACTGACCTATTCTTTTATTTGTAGGATGAATTTTCACAGAAACCTTTAAAAACATCAGAAGCGATTTTAAGGGATACATCTAATCCTTTCACTATGGCTGATACTAAATTTAAAAATATTACCTATTAACTAAAGTAGTTACAAACATTTTAATTGATATTTTAAAACCTCACAGATAGAAAAAAGCACAGGTATTCCTTATCAAATGAAAGTGTTTACGGCCCTTAGTTTTTTTTTTGCTCATGGCAATTATCAAAAATGTGTTGGTAGCAATGCGAGCCATTGCATGAATCAGAGCAATCTCAGTAAATCGTTACTGAAGTCTCACAGGCTATGATGGAGCACATGTTAAAAGAATGGGTTAAATTATCTCGAGAGGCAGCAGACAGAAAGGAAATTAAACAAAAATTTCTTATTTAACAGAATTTGTTCTTTATTCTTGTCTTTGTGGCTATTTCTGTCTGCTAGAGTACCATTGCTGGAATATTGTGATCGCCACGTGAACTAAAGCTCTCTACCTATACCTACCACGTTAAGAAACTGTAGTACTTTTTTGATAGAGGCATTCTTCACATCTTCACAAGCCATTGTGTGGCTTCCTAGGACGTGACTGCGCTTGTGCATCAGGGGGCCACACTCGCACAGGATATGCATTGGTGTTTCTTCTGCCTCATGGCAGAAGCGACACTCTCCCGTACTAGTGAGCCCCATTACTTTTAGGTGCCTATTGAGGCGGCAGTGCCCCGTTAGTGCCCTAGATAGCATACACAAATTGCTCCTACTAAGCGACATAGCCTGATTTGTCATGTTTCAACTATATGCTTTAATGAGCGCTTTGGTAACAGAATACTCCTTTCCAGAAAGATTTAAAACAAATAACAACTACTAAAATACAAGCTAACCTTAAACGTCAAAACAAATGTCAACATTTGAAAGGTTAAACCATAGAGTTTTATTAAACTTTATCGAGTCTGAACGGTAAACATAGCGTAAGTATGATACAACATAGCAAATTATAAGTACGATACAACCTTTATTTTCTGGCGTTATTTAGCGTGTCCTTTGTGTAAAGTAAATGATACGATACATTGATTAACTGATTTGGATGAAACTTTGCACACATTATAATCTAAGTCCAAAATTAACACATAACCTAGTACATAGGTATTGTTGAATCCGTTAATAGGTTTTCAATAGATAAAATACAAATACTGATACAATTCTCTTATTACTTATGTATGGTATTCTTTTGTTTATTTTTACTTCGGACTTTTAAGAGTTTGATTAGTTTTTCAGAATTTTTTAAATCACCCCACTTTTTTTTTTCTTTTCACAACTGGTCCCAATTATTTTTTAAAAATTTCTTACATACATGTATTTGTATATATATCGAGACTTTAATAAGCCTGTCAATGCCTTATATCAAATGACGCATGTTATCGTTCATAACTCTTCGTGTGTATTTTACTATTTAAAACCACATTAACTTGAATTCAAAAGTTTTAATTACAAAAATTCCTTTTTGTTTCTCATAATATTTTTTTTTCTTTAATGATCTTGTTGACTTATTAATTATTAATTATTTTTTTAAATTGTATTTTGTTTTCTTTAAATTTTTTTTTTCTCTAAATGTTTCTTTTTCTAAAATTATCTGTTTCCGTTTTAAGCGATACTTGTATACAAAATTTTGTAATATGAATTATGAATCTGTTATTGGCTTTAAGGAAAGAATAATTTTCTATTATAATTATAAGTAATTGAGAGCTGTTGATTCTGTAATAATAACAAAAAAAAAAAAAAAAAAAAAAATAGGGTTAAGGTTCATATTTCAGAATTTTTGAAGAAACCATAAGGGCGAACTTATAGACCGAAGTTATTCCTTGCAATTAATATATTTAGTTACGGTGAATCTTTTTTTTTTACAAACAACACGATCCTAATACCGTTGAAAATATTAATTTGATATTTTAAATAAAACAATTTCATAGCTTCACGGAAAGAACAGTTTAAAAATTAAACAAAATTGTCATTCAAATAAACGTGTTTCATACAATTCGTCGGGGATTTATATAAACCAGTGCGCTCTTTCAAATTTTTAGGCGTTTATTTTGGGAGAGCTGTGAAAAACAATGCAAACATATTTTTTACTTCAATTGTGCGATGCCTGTTTATTTTGGGGAGTGTGAACGTATAAAAGGAAACACCACCATGAGGGCGCTTTACATATTGCAACAGACACCTTTAGTATTTGTTTAAAATACTAACGAATTAAACGGGAATAAAGATGTGTGCTTGTGTTAGTCAGTGATGTCGTAGCGCTGAAACGTGGACTCTACGAACATTGTAAAAAATCTCAACATCGCTGAACGTGCTATGGACTATGCTCGGAGTTACTCTGCGAGATCGAATCAGAGATGAAGACTTCAATAGATAAACGACATAGTACGAGATAGACTCACGACCTATCATAGCGGGTAGAGTCTGCATCCAGGCTACTTCTGGCCGGTCCAATTGGAAATTATGGAGGAGATCTATGACCAGCAGCGGACGTTACGTATCAATTTATCAATAGAAAATTGTATAATTTGATCTTTGATTGATAGGTATTGATTTGATTGATAGGTGTATAAGACATAAGGTAACCCTTTATCATAGTGAAATAACAGTGCGTCGTTCGGCGAGTAATTTTTTTTTTTTTTTTTATTATAGATGGGTTTGCTCTTGACCAGCATCTATCCATGTAGGAAGGATCAGGCCGAAGATGGAGCGAGCTCACCCAGAAGATGCCTATTCACTCGAACCTAATTTCGAATTGGTTCTAGCTAGAGCAAAATTCATCTTTTCCCTCATCATTATGTTCATAATTATGTTCAATAATTTAATTTTAGTTTTTAGAAATTTATAAATTAGCTTTGTGAAGAACAATGGCGAACTCTCTTTACAAACTGTTGAATAAAACTTTTCGCGTTTACAAATGAAAAATATTCCATAGATTGAACTGCTTAAAACTTTTGGTTAACAAGAATATCTAAAACTTTTGGTTATAACATTTCTTTTCTTTTTTTTCTTAAAATAATTAAATAATTTTAAAAATTAAAAATTTAAATTAAACTAGCTGGTAGCCGCGGCTTGAAAAATAAAAAATAACGCTTGACTAAATATATGAGCAATGTAAAACTCCGAACGTCTTTATTGCAGTTATAGCTTTGCCAGGCGTTAGATGATCCCTCGGGAACAGTACTTTTTTCTGGATGAAAGGTACCCTATGTCCTTTCGTGCATCCTGTATGCAACATTTCATGATAATCGGTTTGGAGGTTTAGGCGTGAAAAGGTAACAGACAGACAAAGTTACTTTCACATTTATATATAAAATATAATATTAGTAAGTATGGATTAATTGTGTATGCTATCTAGGGCACTAACGGGGCACTGCCGCCTCAATAGGCACCTAAAAGTAATGGGGCTCACTAGTACGGGAGAGTGTCGCTTCTGCCATGAGGCAGAAGAATGCATATCTTGTGCGAATGTGGCCCCCTGATGCACAAGCGCAGTCACATCCTAGGAAGCCACACAATGGCTTGTGAAGATGTGAAGAATGCCTCTATCAAAAAAGTACTACAGTTCCTTAACGTGGTAGGTATAGGTAGAGAGCTTTAGTTCACGTGGCGATCACAATATTTCAGCAATGGACGAAGTAATACTGGTACTCTAGCAGACAGAAATAGCCACTAAGATAAGATAAGATAAGATGGATTAAATTATGTGAAGGTCGTCAGACAGGTTGACGATCCACCTGATGGTAAGTGGCTACCGTCGCCTACAACACAATTAACGCCACAGATGCTGCAAGTGCGCTGCCGACCTTAGTAGGATTACGGATAAGGGATTAGGAAGGGATAGGGAAATTGCCTGCGGCATGTTTAAATTTTCACAAGAGAATAAAATGTATTGTAGTTTTGATGTGTACACGACATCGCATAAGCCGTTAAAGACAGTTTCTTTTTATTGTATTTGTGTTGTACATTTTCTAGGAACTTTTTAATCTTCAGGTGAAAATTCACTCCGCGTTCCAGACTTTACATTACCCCGCGGGAAATTTAACTCCAACAATTCGTGAGATCCTAACGCAACACGTTATACATAGTAAAAACTTACTAAGATTTACTACTGGATTCCTATCTTAATTACTTTGCACTGCTACGGCTTTAAGACCTTTCTCCTAAGCAAGGTTGGCAATGTTACCTGACTTAGCTACTTTACTCAAAATTTAGTGAATATAAAGGTTTCAGTTAAATGTTTAAACTAATTTCCGCCATATTAATGATTGATTCGTAACATATGATAAAGAAATTTACTCCATGGTAACTAATTATTATTGAAGGAGAGCAGGTTTGTGTTTGAAAACAAAAATACGTATTACTTAACCGTTTAAAGAAACAGGAACGTTCATGGAACCTTCTACTAAGACAGGGACTAACGTCAGACCACACACAATTTTTACCTAAAAGAGCGCACGCCTTTGAATTAAGGTGCAATATTGCACAAAAATTTTCTCGGAAATAACCGAACATATTTAAAATTGGAAGGTTAAATTCCAAAAAAGAAATAAAAGCACCCGATTAAAACTTTGGCACAGAACTTAAGTTAATTAATAAGCTTAAAAAATAAAGCAGTTGTCGCTGAAAATTTTTATTACTGTGACGAGAAAGCATTTTTGAGCAGTAATTTTTTTCTCAGAAAATGCAATTTTTTGTATAAATCTGCCCGATTCAACCTTTTTTTATATATTATGTTCTATATTTTTATCTAAGTTTTAATTTTACTGTAGCAAGTCTTTTTTTTACGTTAAGGTCGGCAGGCAGGCTGACGGTCCAATTTATAGTAGGTGGCTACCGTCGCCTATAACACAAGCAACGCCTAAACTGCTGCAAGTGCACTGCCGACTGCAGTAGGATTAAGGATAAGGGATTAGGAGTGGATAGGGAAATGGGCTCTGGCATCCCTTACTTCACTCACCGAAACACAACAGCACACGTGGTTGCTCCACAGATCTATCTTAGATCTATCTTTAGATAGATCTTTAGATCTTATTTTGTGTAAGCAGCACACATTTGTTATTTCACGGTGATCTTCTGTAAGGGAGTGGTTGCTGCCGCCAGACGGGCTGCCCAAATGCTGCGAAATGCAGTTTGCCCTGCCAGTACTTTCCAGATCCAGACCAGAGACAAATTTGAAAAGTTCATTTTTCAAAGTTGACCCTGCCGGGAATCGAACCCGGGAACCCTAGAACAGAGCGTTAAGGTAAGCACCCTAACCTCTCATCCAATGATAATTACCATAGCACAAATACCTAATATTATTTGCCATATAATACTGTACAAGTTGAACCTGCTTTACTGTGCCCGTCCTCAAACAATAAACACCTCCACGAGACAGCACTCCATTTTGTAAATTCATTCATTAACAAACAAAGCCTTCTTCGAGTACAGGTGAAATGATAAGAGACGTTGAAGTACCCCCATTTTGCTTTGCTGAAAATTATGTAGTCTAATTATATAAGCATTGTAGTATTTCGGCACTGCATTTAATTTTATTTGCGATGGCTTTGTAGGAAATAGTATGCCTGAAGTTACAAGCTGCAGCGATTTTTATGTTAATAAAATCGACCAAAGTCTGTCTCAAAAAATTCACTAATGATTTATTGAAAAAGAATCCTCGATAATACAGGATTTGAACTAAAAATAAAATCTCAAACAACTACTTTATTGCTAAATCCAGTGCCGTAAATAGGGCAGTGCCACTGGTGCCCAGGCACAGGGCGTAGACTCTGGGGGGCGCAAGAATGGCCAGACCAGGAAGGACTGGCCATTCTTGGCAGGACGTTTGTATTCCAACACATACGTACCTACATGCCAGTATCATCAAAAACATCATTAAATTAGACAAAACATCGCGCCCATTTTTTTGGCAGCGCACGAGCGTATTTGTGTTTAGTGTTTATCGGAGTCTAGCGGCCGGCCGGCTACACGGTCGGTCGGAGACTAAGTTCACCACCTTGAATGAAATAAAGTAGGCCTATAATATCTAAAAAACAAGGGCGTAGTTATAGAAGCTCGCACAAGGCGCAGAAAAGGCTATTTACGGCACTGGCTAAATCCAAAATAAGTTTAAAGATTTAGAATTGTTATTTTATTTAATTATAATAAATATTTTCAGACTGTTTAAATGCAATTAAAGTAATTTTTCTTTACATTCTAAGTAATTTCCCATGACAAATTTGCCTCAGTACCCATTTTAAATATATTCTTAATGGTATCTGAAAGCAAAAATATCTACATTAATTTGTTTTTCTTTCAAAAGTTATTTAAGTTATTGCTGTTTCGATGTTGAGATTTTTTTCTTTATTGATTACTGACACCTACACTCAAAAATTAATTGTTTAACATCAGTTATTAAATTTTTCTAAATCGCTGTCACCTTATTACTTATTCCGCGCGTCAAATGTCGTTTAATTTAACACGAGAGCGTTCGAGTGTGCCCTGATGAATTATCCCACCAACCTACCTGATAATATTGCCGGGTTTTTGCCAACAAATTAAATTTAAATCTAGTCTGTAATTGTCAGTTAATTAACTTTGGAAAATACGTTGACGTTACAGCGTTCGGTGATGTTGGTTTCAGAAAAGTAAATATCACTTATTTGAACAAAAATATTATGAAATTATCAATTGAATTCTGGATACATTAGACAGACAGACAGACAAACTCTTTATTACTCACACAACATAAATGAAAATAACAAATAAGTAAATACTACAAATAAGTGAGTACAGGCGGTCTTATTGCTAAGAGCGATCTCTTCCAGACAACCTCGTGGCAGAGGAGAAAACAAGAAAGAGAGAAAGAGGTAGAGTGCTAAAGAAACAAAATATAATCAATAATCTATGTACTAAATTTTCAAATATAACAGAGAAGAAAAACATACACATATACATAAATAAATAGATAAATACATAAGTATATATACAAAATAATATATATACATATAAAATACAAATACATATATAACATATATACAAGCATATATACATTACTATATATACATTACTGTATATATATATAACAATGCTACATTTCGTTTCGTAGTCAGCAATTAACTTTTATCTATACCTATAAAATCGTTTGTCCTAACTGATTTATCAACGCATAGCCAAAACTACTAAGGCTAGAAAGCTGAAATTTCGAAAATAGGTTTATTTTATAAGGTAAGTATTCGCTGTGAAAGGATTTTCAACTTCATGCGAAACCGCAAATTTTAACAGCACACATGCTGTTAATCATGGTGGTCTTCTGTAAGGGGGTGGTTACTGCCACCTGAGGGGTTGCCCAATTTATGACTGTGCGCCACTGCCATTACTAAACTATTTATGCTGTTTATTGTATTTTATGCCTGTTTTTGGGTCTGTTATCGTAACACCTGTGTTCGTTTCTTCGACTCTTAGTTTTTATGATGCTCCAATAATATTACCTACCAAATCAAACTTTTTACTCCACTTCATACTCATTAAAGGAAATGTGAGACCATCATCCATCAGACATTCTTATTCCAAGAGTTTTCTAATTAAGGATTTAAAGCTAGTTTAGATAAAAGTCTTAGCAGGATACTTTTTATATAGAGTACATTGTTTAAACTCTTGAAGAACAAAGGGTGAGTAACTAATCGTCCCTTAGCAAGAGGTAAAACTATTTGAAAGTACACTCAACTGTTCATTTTAAGTTTGTTTCTTCCAGTGGTTAACTGGTCCTACAACTTCAATGGTTATTTTAATGAAGCCAGAGTTTATACTTCTATATCTTTTTGTATTATCTTTCGTAACAATAGGAGTGGTTCTAGGTAATTAGGTTATTAATCATTAAAGCGTCGGCCTATCGTGACGACAGGTCCGAGTTCGATCCCCGGTCATGCCATGTACCAATGTGTTTTTGAAATAGCAACTGCGAGTTTTTTGTCAATTCACAAAATATGCATTTTGAACTGTGAGTAATGGAAAAAGAATTAAAAATTACAAAAAAACTTAAATTTGATCCCATGGAATAAACATTAATTATATTTTTTTTTATTTTGACTGCAATGGCTTCCTATAAATGATAATGGAACATGCACATTTTTTTAATATTTTTATAGGATAGGTTATATAACTGTAATAAAATATCCAGTGCCGAAACACCAAAATTTAGTAACAAAAAAATCCCAAATCAAACTACGCGCTTGTTGACACTGTCATTATATTTTGACGTCACATTCGATCTGACCCATAGCGTTGCGTTTCAAAGTATTTTGAATTTCCCACTATTTTTTGCACTTTTTAATTATTATTATCTTAAGGAAAAATTAATAATAATAAAAAGCATTACATAGACATACCTACCTAATTCTATTAAAACAATAATGTTCACAAAAAAAAATGTTAAGCCTTTTTTTGAATTAGACGCATATTTTCTACTAGCTGAACTCGGCCACGGTTCGCTGCGGCCCATACGGCGGCGGCGCGGCGTGCGCATGGGGCGCGCGGTAAGGGACACTGCTTATATATAAGCCTATAGCCTTCCTCGATAAATGGACTATTCAAAACAAAAAGAATTTTTCAATTCGAACCAGTAGTTCCTGAGATTAGCGCGTTCAAACAAACAAACTCTTCAGCTTTATAATTTATTAGTATAGATTGGGTGAATTAAATATGTTGTCCTATTAAAACTAACAGCCGACTGTACAGAAAGTTAACAAAGGAAGACGAAGAGTCGGGTGCAGTCGCGCCAAAAACAAATGCATTGTGCATCGCCACCTGCACTCAAGTGATAATGAAACTAATTTAGTAGATTTACTCTGCAGGGATCACCAAGAGCGAGGAGTACAGGCGAAAGTGGATTTAATTAAATTTTATAACTTCTACATAATTTTGTTTCCACTCAAGTTATTTTTCACTTGCAAAATCTGGTTTAATCTCAAGGTTCCATATAATAATGACCTTTGTAAGCAGGAAATTCCTGTGTGCTCTTTTTTGAGATTACAACATTTTGACCTTAGTGAATAGTTCAATTCTATCATGTTAAAGAACTGGTAAGTACTAATTGTTCAAAATTTATTCTATTTTCAAAATATTCTTAAAAGACCAATAAGTTTACGTATAACAACCCCAAGTTAGGTACTATTAGGGTTCCGTACGTCCGAATAAAAAAACGTAACCCTTATAGGATCACTCGTGTGTCCGTCTGTCCGACCATCCCCCCCCCCCCCTTACCTCCGAAACTACTGAACCTAAATTTTTTTAAAAAAAATACAGAAATTAGTTTTCTACTTATAGATTAGAGGGAAACCTATAAGAAGTCCATGATATTAAAATAACGTAATTTTGACATTACAAATTAAATTAAATTTTATTTATTAATAGAGAATAGACTATAGATTAATCGATAATGTTAAGACTAATTCTTACATATTTGTAAAACAGTTAATTAAGGTCAGCTTGGCATTTTCTCATATAATTTAAAATATCAATTTAAAACCGCCGACACTTTCAGTATGAATGTCGAGCACGAACGCGTTTAAGTGTTCTTATACTTATTTTATTTTTAAGTTTATAGTAAGTCTCCTTATACTATAAGCAAGGAATTAGAGTATTTTGCAAGTATTGGTAAAAAGTTGATCTAGTCCCACATAATGTATATAATTCATCTCATTTTTTAATAGACTCTCAAAATAAAAAGTCATTCAAAAACATTTTTTTTTTTTTATTATATGTTAAGGTCGGCAGACAGGCTGACGGTCCACTTGATGGTAGGTGGCTACCGTCGCCTATAACACAAGCAACGCCTAAGCTGCTGCCAGTGCGCTGCCGACTGCAGTAGGATTAAGAATAAGGGATTAGAAGTGGATAGGGAAAAGGGAAATTGCAAAGTGTATCAATTGTACGTGTAGAGGACAAAATTCAGAAGAAAAAGAGCTGTTCCCTAATTCTAGTACGTTTTTATAGAGGCCGAATTCTGTACTACAATCCCCGCAAATTGTTAATGCAAGAACCTTGTCATCATCATACTGTGACGTCATCCGCAACTAAAAAGTCGCCGACCAGTGTTGCTGACGGTACTGAGTGTGTCATGAGATTACGTCACTAAAATGGCGGCCAGGCACGTTAGCGATTTTCGAGGCTTATATTTATTGAAATTTATGTATTTTTAACTGAAGTGGGGGTATTGAAATTTGATTGGAGGTGCAAAATTACTAAAAATTCAAACCTCTATGTAGATAGCCAGGTAAAACTATCCAGAACAATGTAATGCATCATGCAAATGGCCAGAACGTTTTGTGCACCGAACAGTCCATGCGTTCAGTCGTTGTAACAGCTCGTTAAAATTTAACTAGCCGCGGTCGAGGGTTTTATTTGCACCTCGGTACACGCCTCAGTACACAGGAACAATACCTACACAGTGCAGTCAATCATCAATTAATTACTCATTGCGGATACTTTTTGCGAAAATAGTAATTTAAAGAATGACACTTTAACTAAAAAAAAAAATTATACACGTCCTTTCGTGTCGTGGCACCTGCGAATATTTTCCTACGTTGATATTATATTGAATATTGACAGTGATATATTTTTTTTTTTTATGTTATGTCGACAGACAGGCTGACGGTCCACTTGATGGTAGGTGGTTACCGTCGCCTATAACACAAGCAACGCTACAGGTGCTGCAAGTGCGCTGCCGACTACAGTACGATTAAGGATAAGGGATTAGGAGGGGATAAGGAGATGGGCTCTGGCATCCCATACTCACTCACCGAAACACAACAGCACGTATATGCTGTTATTTCACGGTGGTCTTCTGTAAGGGGGTGGTCACTGCCGCCAGGCGGGCTGCCCAAATGACTGCTAAACGCAGTGTGCCCTACCACTACTTTTCAAATCCAGACCAGAGTCAATTTTGAAAATTACATTAAAATTTCCAAACTTGACCCCGCCGGGAATCGAACCCGGGGCCCCTGAGACGTTAGGCAAGCATCCTTGCCACTCATCCAAATCATGTATTTATTTTTTCTATTAAAGTCGGCAGACAGGCCGACGTGCCATTTGATGTTCGGTGGCTACCGTCGCCGGTAGCCGGTAGCCTCGAACGTTCCACCCTACCGATGGTAGCCACGCCCCTTTCCGATTAGTGTAAAAGGAAATTCGTCCTTACGATTACAACATTACATTTCAACAGAAATAGCATTCCCGAACTTTCAATGGCTTGTTTACAAATCTTGTTTACATTTTCTGGTAGATTCGAAATACATCAAGGCGTTTGGCGCCAAGTATAAATAAGAGTGCAGCCGGTCAAAGGGGTTAGTTGTGCGACAAGCGATATGAAGTTACCTGCGACAGTGAACAGGCGTCACATTAAGGGAATCATCGACTACTTTTCGCAAGTTTAACAGTTTCATCGGACAAGTTTGGTAATTTTGGCAGTCATCTTGGTTTGTGAAAATAAATCGTTGCTTTCGCTCATACACGGCATTTACATTCACCCCGCACTTAAAAATAGATATAGATAATGATGATTATATTAACTCCTTTATTTCATGTCTTAAAGTCTATTTCAGGAAGTCCCAGGTTATGTCTTTATTAATAACCTGTCCTTTTGGGAACAAACCAATAACAATAGTCTTCATTAACATATGTTTATTTATTTATTAACAAACGGTTACACTACAATAAAATAGTTGGTCATTTGACCTAGGTGACCTAGGGTTGTCTATATATATATATATATGCCACTTTCTCCAATTTATATAGTCATACTAGCTAATACGGCTAAGTTCGTATCGCATCTGAATGAAAACCCGTTCCATACAAAATGTATGAGAAAATGAATTTTATTCACAATTGTTTTTTCGTGAATATTTGAGAAATACCTTTATTATAACAAATATCTCGACCAAATAATCCATTATCAAAATTGCTATACCCACAGCGGCGTAAGACGCCACCCACAAAAGCACAGGTGAAAGTTTGTGGCGACACATAAATTACGAGCGGAATTTCGGCAATAAAGGAATTGTTGTGGTCTTGTTTGGGGGATGCTGGCTTCCACTTCGAGCTTTTAACCCTCAAATATGTGGAAACTGTAGTGCCCCTGTTTGTTTAGTGTCAAATGAAGGTCAGTTAGGACGGTCCTTTTTCATATTCTATTAAAGCGTTGTTAAATTTGCTGTGGTTTATCTATATTTCACAACTAGCTGAACTCGGCCACGCTTCGCTGCGGCCCACACGGCGGCGGCGTGCACATGGGACGCGCGGTACTGGACACTGCTTATATATAATACTATTTATCGTAGCGTGATATTATATAGCCTTCCTCGACAAATGGACTATTCAAAACAAAATTAATTTTTCAATTCGAACCAGTAGTTCCTGAGATTAGCGCGTTCAAACAAACAAACAAACTCTTCAGCTTTAATTATTAAGTATAGATCAAATAATAAGGTCTGCCGGTCTTGCAGCTTATATTAACCCCGTTGGAGAAGAATACCTTAAAAAGTATGTCTTGTTATCTTTTGGAGAGTAAGAGATTCCTTTTACAACTTTTATCGTTTATTTTATCAGGGTAAAATGGGCCGATGTCAGTCTGTCTTCCGATGTTGTTGAAATAAGGTCTGCAGTCTTCTGTCAACATTATCTTGAACTTCGAACTCCTATTTCAGAGACTTGGATTTGAATTTAAAGCATTCTTAAGAACAGAAATATTTTTAATTAAGTTTTTTTTATATGTGAACGCACAGACATGCTGACAGTCCACTTGTTGGTAGGTGGCTACCGTCATCTATATAACACAAGCAACGCCACAAGTGCGCTTCGACCATAGTAGGATTAAGGATAAGGGATTAGGAAGGAATAGGGACATGGGCTCTATCATCCCTTACTCACTCACCGAAACACAATACTTGAAGGTCTTCTGTATAGGTGTGGTTGCTGCCGCCAGACTGGCTACCAAATGACTGCGAAACGCAGCGCGCCCGGGCAGCATTTAATTTGCTATAGATAAATAGATAGAATTAAAAACTATTACTATTTAATTATTCCTACTTTTTTTTATGTTATGTCGACAGACAGGCTGACGGTCCACTTGATGGTAGGTGTCTACCGTCGCCTATAACACAAGCAACGCTACAGGTGCTGCAAGTGCGCTGCCGACTACAGTAGGATTAAGGATAAGGGATTAGGAGGGGATAAGGAAATGGGCTCTGGCATCCCTTACTCTCTCACCGAAACACAACAGCATGTATATGCTGTTATTTCACGGTGGTCTTCTGTAAGGGGGTGGTCACTGCCGCCAGGCGGGCTGCCCAAATGACTGCGAAATGCAGTGTGCCCTACCACTCTATGGATAAATCTTTTTTTAGATATTAAGTGACACTATTTTAATCTAATTAACTAGTAAATCTAAAACCATTGTACTATTGCGTATTCGCAAATATTAGTGCAATACAAGTGAAACTGTTCATCCCGAGACTGCCCGTAAATCTTAAAGCACGATAATCCGAGAGCTTCGCATATGAAATGAAATTTCCGAACACCCTTCACAATATCGCGTATATCTGAAGGTAGTCTGTGTAATCCCGGCCGCGGCTCTGTGGTGATGTTGAAATTTGAGTGATGCGCATCACATGCGTTTATCGATATCGATGTTCTCGTACATCAATTTTAACGAGCCCGTTGGATGAGTGGTTAGGGTGTTCCCTTAACGCTAGTGTTCCCGGGTTCGATTCCCGGCATGGTCAACTTTAAAAAATGCTGGTTTTTTAAAGTTATCAAATTTGGCTTATCAAATTATCAATTTATATTATCAATTTGGCTTTTGATAATGTAAATTATCAAATTTGGCTCTGATCTGGATCTGGAAAGCCCGTCTGGCGGCAGTAACTACCCCCTTACAGAAGACCACCGTGAAATAACAGCACACGTGCTGTTGTGTTTCGGTTAGTGAGTAAGCCAGAGCCAGACCCCCCAATTCCTTATTCTTAATCGTACTGTAGTCGTACTGTTGCCCGTATTATAGGCGACGGTAGCCACCTACCATCACAATGTACTACTATGCAAAAATGTACACACAATGTTCCACAACAATAAATTGATCATTAAAACATACAATTATAAAATGTTATTAATTAGAACGTCTTATATTTCTAAACACCTACTAAACTAAACGGTTTAAAAAAGTTTACTGAAACCCGTCAATAAAGTAAACTAAGATGCCTTTGAGACTAGATAACGTTTATAAAAATTTCTGGAAATAAAATTATAGTATAGGTACAATAAAAAATTAATATTGTAGTAAGAACATAGAAATGTGCAAAAAATTGAAAGGTATTAATTGTATTATACGGTATAAATAAATAATAAATAAATAAATAAGCCTTTATTGCTGTTAGGTTAACAATATATCTACAGTTATTATGCCTATATACTTATTACGACTATAATTTAAATTTAAATATATATTTAACACTTTACGTATCGGCAATCGGTCCTTCAATTGTAACAGCTTGTCTTACGACAAAGGCCTCCTCTAAAGATTTCCATGTTGCTCGATCTTTGGCTAATCTGGTCCACAAAGGACCTGCTATTTGCCTTATTTCATCTTCCCAACGTTTAAACGTTGGTATTATACGGTAAATCAATTTAAATAAAACAATTAAACGATGAAAAAAACAAGTTTTTTGAAATCTACAAGAGGAACATTTATTGTCGATATCTTTCACGATCCCCAATTGACATCGATACAGCATCGACAGAGTAGTCCGGATCGATTTTGCATCAGATTTCCCCACGGCACCACCACTGAACGTAAAACGTTCAAGGCGGATTCAGTCTTAAAATTCGATAAAAGACGTGGCTTAACGATATTGGCAAGAGAGTGAGCGATTATCGATATTTATAACATGTAATTGCAAGCATTATTTTCTAGCTCTCAATGTCCAATATGACGTGAGCCTATTCAAAAATAAATATTTCATTAACGTGAGTGCATTTTGATTTTAATTGGATATTTGTTGATTTATCTAGCTAGATGAACTAGCTAGATACACATATTTACAGCTCGTCAAACTCAATAAAGCCAGAGCTCATTTCCCTATCCCTTCCTAATCTCTTATCCTATTAAGGTCGACAGCCCACTTGCAGCACCGGTGACATTCTTAAAGACCACCTACCATCAAGTGGACCGTCAGCCTGTCTGACGGCCTTAACATTAAAATTTATTAAATTAATCTATAATTGATTCGGAAAACTGTTTCAACAGGGAAGAAACCAGCAAGAAGCCTGCGTAGTTGCTCTCATGGTGAACAAAAATTTCCACGCATTTTTGTCAGCAAGATATAATAGGCTACTATATATAATAAGGCTTCGAATATAATTTTCTTTTGATAAATAAATTAAATATAGTTATAAATAGTTATCTTTTGGTAATATAGTTATAATATTACCAAAAGATAACTATAAATAGTTATCTTTTGGTAATTTATTTTAGTATATTAATCTTTAAAATATAGCCAAGAAGGTTCCGAAATCAACAATCATTGGAAACGAAAAGTGTTCTAGAAAGGGCGTAGAAGATAAAAGAAAACATTACGCTGAACTGCTTTTCACGGCGTCAATGAAGCACACGAGGCTATCCTAGGTCCAGGATTCATCTTATAACCTTTCCACAGTCAACAGTGGACGTTAAAGATTTTTATTAATGAGATTTTATTATAAGATTTTTATTAATTTTTACTAATTTATTAATAATATAGATTTTTATTAATATACCTAGGATAATTATTTTGTCAATGGTCAAGACCAAAAAAAAAAGTTTCAACACTATTTAAAAATAATTTAAAAAAATCAAATACAAGCAAAACAGTAGTTTTGCTTTTTTTCTATTTTCTGTACACAAAGTAGGAGTCGGTAATCTCTGAGTAGGCCATTAGCGTAATTGGAGGCTGCACGGTTGACCGACGAAGCACAGGTAACACTTCATTGGTTAAAACGCCACATTTTATTGAGGCTTTTTCAATTTGTTGGGCTTGTTGCTCAGCGCCTTTGTTTGGGAACCGATTTTCTTTGTTTTCTCTTTTTTTTTTCTTTTTTTTTTTTGTTAGAGTATTGAATATGCTTAAAGTATGCTTAGTAGTTATTAATAAACTTAAAATTATTAACCTTAAAACTTATTAACCTTGTTTAACCTTCGATTATGGTCGATCGAAGTGGATTCGACCACACTAATTTTAATAAAAAAATTTATATGTTCCTTTCCTTAAATTAAAGCAAACGTTCTTATTTATGAAATATTTATAAAAAAATAAACACTAATAGCCTTTTCACGTAGTTGTTACAAAAGCATGCTAAGTTAAGCGGACAAAATACTAGTTAAATAATTAAATAAAATATCTTTGAGTAGTTAGTTGTAAAAGACAGTTACCAAGATAGACGTAACGGAAAATTAGCTTTTCTCCGCTGTATAGTGCTTCTTTTTAACATGGGACCGACACAACCAACCAAAAACCTGTGGGAAATATAATCTAAAAAATTTTTTTACTCGCTTGATGTAATACCTGGTGTCTAGTGAGAGAAAACTGTTTTCAATAAATACCGTTGTCGCACGTCTATGTAAAATTATTATTTAGAAGGAAACACTCACGTAACTCACGCCTATTACTACAATGGAGGGTGAGAGTGAGATAATTTATAATAGTTATTATCTTATTTTTCTCTTGGGCCATGTGGCCTTACACAACCAAGACAGTATTTTATATAAATTGTCCCGAAGTAATATACAAATATACATTACACACTTAATCTATAATAAAATAGTAAACGAGCCGTGCCTGTACATTTGTACACATTGTACTAGGTGAAAATAGTTATTTGTTCAACTAGAGAGCAAAATTGTTTTTTCCTGCGAGTGCCGACTTTAAATCACGAATTAGCGAAGTAGTCTATAGAATTGAATCACGAGCGTAGCCGAGACTACTGAGCGAAGTGAGTGATTTAAAGGCACGAGACATAAAAAAAATTTGCTCTCGTGTTAAACATACAACTTTTCACCTCAACAGCGAGAAAAGCGTTACTAGGTTTTTATCATTAGGTAAGAAAATCAATTAAGACAATTTTAAATATAGTTGATTATTATAGCCAACATTCACAAAGCCATAGTCACATAAATTATAACTAAATTAATTAACAAAAATATTAAAAGTTGAAAGTAAAATTACTGCAATTTGTAAGATTAAAGGTAATAGTTTTTTTATATTTACCAAAACAGTGCAAAAACACCAAGATATTTTTTAATCAGTATCTGAACAGCTGTCAAACTATCTTCACAGCTGGGCCAACTCTAGTTGGCTACGGCGGGCCGCTCTAGTCGGCTATGGCTGGACACACTAATAAAATCCTAATGTTATTCCTGTGAGTTAAATCGCGTGTTCGAAATTTGAATCACTTTTCCTCACGCTCGAAGCAAAAATCGATTTTCCTGCGAGTTTTTAGGCACCAAAAGCACCCTTTTCGTGCTGGAGAGGTGAAAAAATTGTTTTTAGAATTTTTGTCTGTTTGTGCACGCTAATCTCAGAAACGGTTTAACCGAATGCGGTTTCACTGATGTATTGTAGCAAGCTTTCCATAACATTTAGTGTTTGTTTATTCCAATTATTTTTTTTTAATGTTAAGATCGGCAGACAGGCTGACGGCCCACTTGATGGTAGGTGGCTACCGTCGCCTGTAACACAAGCAACGCCAAAGCTGCTGCAAGTGCGCTACCGACTACAGTAGGATTAAGGATAAGGGATTAGCAGGGGATAGGGAAATGGGCTCTGGCATCCCTTACTCACTCACCGTAACACAACAGCACACGTGCTGTTATTTCACGGTGGTCTTCTGTAAGGGGGTGGTTACTGCCGCCAGACGGACTGCCCAAATGACTGCGAAACGCAGTGTGCCCACTCATCCAGCGGGCTCGTCGAAACAAACAAAAAAAGTTACGCGCTATACCGAAAACCACGCGTACGAAGTTACGGTCTCTGCTAGTGTTGTATACATGACACATGTGTTATTTCGTTTATTATATTATTAAACAATTTTATATGCAATTTGAAAATTGATATAGGTACGTTGTCAATATAATGATGCCATTGTAGGTAGAGAGATGAAATTTTCTATGTCGGCTGATTGAGCAACGTTAGACACTTTAAAAAAAGTGATATTTTTATCACTAGAAAGAGTTGTGGTTTTATTGTGTACGTTGTTGTCTTCTGATGCATTGTTTATTTAATTTTGATTTTATTTGTTTCTATATAGGTTATGAATATTCACTCACTCATTAATAAGACATTGATGGACACACACTCACACGCCATTTAGGAAAAGTAATTAATTTTAATTTAATTATTTTTAATTTTATTACTGGCTGGTGCCACGACTACATCCGCGTTCAAAAATAAAAGATATACTTTTGTATAGATAGCTCGTTGTCGCAGCTTCACCCGCCTCAATTCTGAAATTCTATGTTATGTCCAATCACAAATTCTATTCATATTATTGATGAAAGAATTTTTTTAAATCGTACATCATACAAACAAACAAATAAACATACACCTTTTTATAATATTAATATAGGACAATTAGCTTGACGGCGCTTTTGACTATAGAGAGTAAAGCAATGACATCTGTCATTTGTCAACTGGACAGCGGGATCGGAATGTCATTGTCGTGGACTCGCTAGCGCAGAGGCATGTCGGCCGAGTAGTACCTCACGGGAAGGCAATCGGCTTACATCAAGGGACTTGTGCTATGTGTTTGGTGGAGTGTTATATGATTTAGTGTGATTGGGTGGTGGACAACGCGATCGAGGACTTATTTTGTGCCGATTATAGCGTTTGGTTTAGAATTACGACGCATGACCTAACGTTGAGTTATATTCTCGTCTATATGTCGCGCCGCGCCGCCGCCGCAGCGCCCGACTATTCGCGTCTATGTGTCTGTGTGATCGAATAATATGGAGACCAATGATAAGGAGGACGCATAATCATGTCCCTTTTATAAATAGATTTTGTTCAAATTAATAATGTTTCTATCACCTTCATACTTGTTTGATTCATATACTAGGGAGCTGGCTGTACAGACTGTATATATGAATGTCAAATATGCATATTAAAAAGTAAGAAGAGGGTCTGCCAAAAATGGAATATGTCTTATGGCGGACAGACTTCATGCTTAGTAAAATATAGTTTTCTAATTGTAAATACATAATTACTGTTACAAGCCACATAACTGCTTTTTCCTTGAGCTTCGACTGCGACCCACAATTCTATAATTGTTGATATCAAAAAGTGTGCATAAATTTAAAAATAAAAAAAAATCACAACCATCTACGTTTATTTTCTGACGTGTTACAATACTAATATTCGTTCAATATTTTCGTTACTTCAAAACTACCATTGGGCTTTCTTCCAACGATATTTTGAATCAGTTTCGCATTTTATTCTTTTAAAGGCAACAAATACAACAATACCTGCTTTAGCGTGGATCCGTATGAGAAGTTGCATTGTTATTTTATGCACCCCAGCGCTTTTATTTGTCGTATAAATAAATAGGTATATAAAGAATGCGACAATAGTTTCCGTTTTAATAATGTTAAAGGAATTTACGCGGGTAAGAAAGGATACTGCTTGTCGACATGATTCT
Source organism: Bembecia ichneumoniformis (assembly GCA_910589475.2). NCBI lineage: Eukaryota > Metazoa > Arthropoda > Insecta > Lepidoptera > Sesiidae > Bembecia > Bembecia ichneumoniformis. The sequence goes on along the minus strand of OU342525.1, from coordinate 18,217,167 downwards.
GGACGGTGCATGGACATGAAGAAGCGATACTTCTTCATCAATTCTCTTAATTACCGAAGGTTTTTTTTTTCTTATTTTAAGTTCGGCAGACAGGCTGACGGTCCACTTGATGGTAGGTGGCTACCGTCGCCTATAACACAAGCAACGCCAAAGCTGCTGCAAGTGCGCTGCCGACTATAGTAGGATTAAGGATAAGGGATTAGGAGGGGATAGGGAAATGGGCTCTAACATCCCTCACTCACTCACCGAAACACAACAGCCTATGTGCTGTTATTTCACGGTGGTCTTCTGTAACGGGGTGGTTACTGCCGCCAGACGGCTTTTTTGATTTTTTTTTGAAAAAAAAAAAATCGAACCCGGAAACCCTAGACGGAGCGTTAAGGCAAGCACCTTAACCGCTCGTCGTTCAGTTACATAAGCAGTTTATTGCACGATACGGATGTGTAGAACCTTTATTCTGCGAACGCGGGAACTTTGGAACAATATCCCTGTTGAGGTGGTTTCTCCCTAGGTACTGTGGGCTCTCTTTATAATGTAAACAATTTGTTGCAAGGTCGGCAGCGCAGCTGCATTCCCCCAGGTGTTGTAAGTGTTATAGGTGATGGTAGCCACCTACTATCAAATGGACTGGCGCCCTGCCTGCTAACCCTTTCGAATAAAAATTAGTCATGCTATATCGTAATGTAACCTGTGAGTCAATTATACGAAAAGGGCATACAGCGCTCTGCGGGTCCAGTATAATTAACGCTTTCCGCATACTTTTGAGGCTACGACGTTTCTCAAGTGCATCCAGTATGTGCGCAGGGCGGAGTTAGATGGTTTCCATGCTATCATCAGGAAGCGTTGCGACTCATTGTTGAGTCGTGCACGGGCCAGCACCAACAGCATTCTGATTACCTTGTCCAACACTTGGGACTCAACTCTATTGAGTCATCGGCTCGACCAAACACTTCAAAAAGCGCTTCAAAACATCAAAAAAGCGGACCAATATCTCCATAGTGGTTAAGTTTCGGAAACCATATTACATAATCAAATCCATCAGAAATGGCCTGAATAATACTGAATAATAACGTCTTTTAATATTCCGTACACCTTTCCCTGTAACCTTGTATATGGTACATTTTTGATTAGGTATTTCTTTCGTTTTCCATTTATGTATCTACTTTAGAGTGTACGTTCTGAGTTCAAGAAATCTTGTTCCCGATCACTCAGACTTGTCTCATTTTTGTGGTTCCGTACGTCCGAATAAAAAACGGACCCTTATAGGATCACTCGTGTGTCCGTCTGTCCGTCCGTCACAGTCAATTATCTCCGAATCGACTAGACCGATTAAGTTGAAATTTGGTACACATATCAATTTCTGTGACCCAAAATGCAGAGGTGTGATGTTAATAGATGAAATCTGTATATGGGAGGTCATTTTTGGGGGAAAGGTGGAAAATTAAAAAAAAATTTTTGAAAACTGCACCGTGTGACATATCAAATGTCTTGTTGTGAAGATCTTAAATGTATTTTTTTGTAATTTTAAAATAAATAGTTCTCAAGTTATTCAAGAAAATAGACGAAAATTGACCATTCCCTCCCCTTATCTCTGAAACTACTAAACCTAAAATTTTGAAAAAAAATACAGAAATTAGTTTTCTACTTATAGATTATAGGAAAACCTGTAAGAGGTATATGATATTAAAATAACATGGTAAATCACTCAATATTGTGCGGATAGGTAACATCGTACGGAACCCTCTTCACTCGAGTTCAACTCGCACTTTTGCCGTTTTTTAGTTTCAAACTCCCCATTTATTTTTAATAAAACCACATTAATCTCGCTTAATATCAATACTAAACAATTGATACTACAACAATGTAATAAACCAAATTGAATTAGTGTCGCCCATCATTTATATCATAAATGTTAACCATTATCAAATCCAATTAATAGATCTATCTACCTAATAAAATCATCATTAATTCCTATTCATTATAGACTCAAATATAAAATTTATATGTGGTAAATGGATAAAAAATTGATGTCATTTGTTACATTTATGCTATAATTTTATACTTTATAACTGAGGACATTCGTGAGGCATTTTTATACTGGATCAGAATGTGGTTGAAGTAAGATGATACCACTGTCGGCTATCCCTCACGAATTGACACTTAGTTTGATACCTATATATATAACCTATAGGTCATGGACTGTTTGCAGAACAGGGTCTGTCTGATGCATATCTAAGACTAGTGGAGCCTAGCATTGTCTTATGTAAGTTTTAAGCTTCAATGCAGTGCTAAAAAATTACACAATTTACGCGAAAAAGAAGTAGTCACATTAAGCAAATAGAACATTCCCTTGAAATTATGAATTCCTTGAAATTCCCTTATGGACTTATTTCCCTTGATCACGGCATCACGCGTGTACGGGTAGACCGATTTTAATTCAGTTTTCACTAATGGAAAGAGGGATAAACGGGAAATGTTCATATATATAAAAATTGCACCCGGGGCGAAGCCGGGGCGGGTCGCTAGTACATTAATAATTTATTAACATAATTAATTAATTAACACTATTCAGTCATAATTTGGGGAGTCCGTTTGGCAGCAGTGATCAACACAGAAGAAGAATACAGAAAAACACCATGAAATAGTAGAATTGTGTTTTAATGTGTGATAATCTCTTATTCTCAATCTCAAACCTATTAAAGTCGACTGCGCACTTGCAGCACCCATGGCGTTAATAGGCGACGGTAGCCACCTACCATCAAATTGATCGTCAGCCTGCTTGACCTTTACAGAAAAGTGAAAATTGCAATCAAAACTGATATGAAAATGGAAAAGGTAAAACCAGATATAGCACTAAACTCTAAACCAATTCGCCGGTTTTTAATTGTTCCCCAAGAATCATCTGCGGACATAAGTAACACCACAGAGTAAAAGAGCCTTCTATCAAAACTGAACTCGTTTTGAATATTCAAACCGAGATTTGTCGCTATTATATATTATAATTATTATATAAATTAATGTATATTACATATTCACTAATGGAAAGGGCAATAAAGGTTTTTCGTTTGTTTGTTAGTCTATTATATATTCATCATTAACAGCCTATTATATTATGTCCTCGCTGCAAGGGCACAGGCCTACCCTCTCAACAAGGACGTTTCGCGCTGCTAGTGATGAGGTAGCAATAATACTCCATAGGTGCAGGAATCTTACAGGAATGTCTAATGATCTTTATTTACATTGCTTATATACTATATTTACAGTGGCGTACCGATAGAATATTATTATTATACCGACGGAATAATAATAATTAATGAAGTCAATTCTGATTGGCGCGTGCCAATGCGTATTGCGTTCGCGCGCACATATTTAGAAACAGCGCGATGATATAAATACGGGCCGCGTAGGTATGCAACCCTTTTGCCCGTCGACGCCGTGGAGGCAACATCTCCTCTTTAGAAACAACAGCGCCGGACCTTGGTCGGAAGCGCTGGCCGTGACACGGTAGCTACAGACGTATGAGCTATATGGTCCACTACGCTGGCCCGGTGGGGGTTAGTGGACTTCACATGCGCCTTAGAATTTCTTCTTATGCATGCAGGCGTATGCAGGTTTCCTCACGATGTTTTCCTTCACCGTTTGAGAGCAGTCAGTAAAATACACTTAAGTTTAAAAAAAAAACCAGTGGTACATGGCATGACCAAACTCGGGATCGAACTCGGACCTCTCGACGTGATAGGCCGCGTCTTTCCCACTGCGCCACGGACGCTCTTATAATTGGTATTATAATTTGCATAAAAAAAATTGTATCCACGTGAAGCCGGAGTGGGTCGCTGGCTTTTGAATATTTAGTAAATGTACGCGAATTTTTCTTTTTTAATTTCTTAAAACTTATGGACAAATAACATGTAGGTAATTTCACGAAACACTCAAAGACAAAAAATTTTGTAAAACACAAAAAAGTAGCTTCAAGCTAGTGTACTTAGTAATGTGTGTAATCTGTTCATAACCTGTTCATTTTACTAAGGTAATATAATAGTTACGGATAAAATTATAAGTAGTTTAAAAACTCTATAAAACTCAAATCCACCGATAAAATATTTCGCGTTTCAGTTTTACGAGCGTTTGCTAGTCGGTGATGAACATCAGTTGTTATTGTTATTTGCGTTCAGAACGTTTCTGCTGATTTATTGATATTTATTTAAAATATTTTCGTTTATGTTATTTGGTATTTTTTTTTAAATTACAAACAAAAATTATATCATTAAGAGCTAGCCGAATTATAGTCTTATTATTCAAGTACGTGGGCGCCAACTGAAGGTTTATTTAATCGGCACATGGTGTACCGTAAAACTCTAATTAGTATTTGTTTACACCAATGTTAAGTCAAATGAAACATTATTGTATTAATAAATAATAATAAATAAAAAATCCAAAGGTCCAAAAAAAACATTAAATCGGTTGAGTAGATTAGGATATTACCTCATATACATCAAAAACTCTTCATATGTGCGATGTGTAGATTACAAATAAAAGATCAGAACGAAATCTATATGTCCACTATAGATTATGGCACAGCACTATAGCAAGTCCTGTGCCAATCCGCAGAGGGCTCGCATGGTGACCTATAAGTCCTATAACCCATATACCTCCTCTCACAGAGAAGAGTCCTGTTCCCAGGCATGGAACATTTTATATGTCATAAATAAAGACGAACACAGTACAGTACCTACGTAAAAGATTAAAAATAAAATACATATACTTTAATGAATCATCGAAATTAAAATAAAATTTAATTATTTTTTAATTAATTATTACTGCCATGTCTTTTGGTTAAGTACGTATATAAATTAATTATAACTTAAAAAATACCAAAACGACATATGTCATTCTATTACGAATTATATGTTTATCAAAAAACATATATGATAAGCATATCATATTTTATACATTCAATACTTCATAAAGGAATGTCTATAATTCCAGACTATTCATTAGCAGTGGAACTAGTACCAATATGTTCATTTGACAGTGTAATTTGACAATAATGTAATATTGTCTAATATTATAATCTTTATATATAAAAATGAATCCCCATTTCTCCTGGTCACGGCATCACGCGCGAACGGGTAGACCGATTTTAATTCGGTTTTCGCCAATGGAAAGAGGGATAAACGGGAAATGTTTTAGGGTATATAAAAGTTGCACGTCGGGCGAAGCCGGGGGCGGGTCGCTAGTATATTAATATAATTGATTTTTTAATATTTTGATTCGTAAGGTTATCCAGGACTGGATAATAGGCAACGGTATGAAATCATATTTAAATGCCTCAACATCTGAAGACTCTACACAGGTTAGAGATTTTCTGCAATAAAGTACCAACGATGCGGAAATAATTCACGTTTTTTCTCAATTTTCGGACATCCTATTTGAGAAGCTTATATCTCCGGAGCTAATTATACGATTTAAGGAGTTCCTTTCCAACTATGGAAATTGAAAACTTAGTGTGACCATAAGCCGATGTATATGTATTATACATCGGCTTATGGTCACACTAAGTTTTCAATTACCATAGTTGGAACCTATACACCTATACCATACCTATACATTTATTCAAAACTAAACTTAAAAAAATACTACTAGACAAATGTTACTATAAAATTTGTGATTTCCTCGAGGACAGGTTGCTATTATAAATAAATAACTTATAAATGAATAAATAAAAGTAATATAAAACCAATTCGATCTCAAATAATAATCGTAAATAGATATAAGAAATAAACTAGATATGTCCCTCGAAAACAAAAAAATATTATAAATTGGGCAAGGTGTAATTTTTGGATATTATTATTGTGTGTAGATAGCTAATAGTAAGTTTAAATAGTTTTAAGTTATTGGTAATTTTCACACCGAATGATTGTCGGTAAGGTCATGTAGGAGCGGGACAATAAAAATGTTATCTCAGGTACAATACCCATGATCTCGAAAATAAATATTATTATTATTATTATTATTATTATTCATTTATTTATTTTCTTTCTTAATTTTAAATTTTTTACAATATATATGTATATAAAAACAATAAATATTATAAAAAACTTAAAATTAGGTGTCCACTAGAAGCGGGGCAAGGCCCAAGCTACCGGTGGTTAGGGCTGCAGAGTGAGGAACCTCCTGACAATTCGTGCCGTGTCAAGAAGTACCGCCTTCTGTATCTGCCCCTTGATCCAGCCATCTAGTGAGAGCCTCTCACTATTATTATTATTATTATTATTATTATTATTATTATTATATACATACTCGTGTTACCTACATGGTGGTATGTGCAATGCAAGATTTAAGGTAGTTCAGATACATAGTGGAGGAACATAACAAGCGTTGGGAAGACCAAATCAATATCGCCAATAAAGCCGTTCTATTCACGCGTTTGCGTTGAGATTTCAGTGATTTGTCATTAGCTACACGCACAATGGCATCGGCACGACGGAATGCCAATATCTGAACCATTGTATACGACCCTCCGGATGTGAGGACAACAGGGGGGAAGAGGAGGCAACAATAAAGCTTTAATATGTGGCATATATATTTATAGAGTTATTGCGATGAAGGGTGCTTTCAGCCTGAATAACTTTGCGCCTAAAGCTTTCGCCGATAAAAACGAGGCGCATTCTTTTTTATGGCTTATAACCGCTTTACCAAACTAACCTATATGCAAAATTATCGCCATCTCCTTCAGTACACCACTGTGAAACGTACCTATTATTCTATATCCCCCTACTCCTTATTGTATTATTGACTTTGTTGCTACGATGCACCTGGTATTGCACAAATCAATAGCCTATGTTTCAATAACTCGACCATGAAGCCATCGTCAGTACCTTCGTTTGGGTGTATATCACAATTTTTTTTAGTAATAGTTGCTTATTGCTGAGTTAGAGAGGAAATCAGTAAATATTATCAATATAAAATCGATTGGACAATAGGGGATCGGACAAATTTTCAGAAAGTGTTTTAAATTAATCTTCATGGATATTTATTCCCATAAAAAATACTATTTTATTTATTTATAGCCTTTTAGGTACTCAAAATCATGTTTTAATTAGGGATGCATCCGATACCGATACCGATACCGATATATCGGCGATACTTCGGGTTTGCCGATATATCGGCATCGGCGATATTTTTATGGCCGATTCAACGATACTTTTCAAATTTCGCGCTTTAAAAATGTAATGTAAACGCGCATGTTGTCTCTTCTATTTCGTTGCAAACGAGACACGAACTAACTATGCTCGGGGAAACCCCGCGTTTTATTCAGTGTCTTGTTTCGCCCGCACTTGCATATCTATCCCATTTCGCTAGGTTGACTGTTGTCGTGCGTAGTATTGTTCCATTTAAATAAAATTAAGAATTACATATCGTAATTAATTTGTTTGTGTAATAAAGTAAACTAGTATCATGTCAACTTCAAAACAAAAAAGTGCTATATGGAATCATTTTGAAATTTCGACGATTGATAATTCCAAAGCAATATGTTTGTATTGTAAAGAAAAAGTGTCCCGAGGCATTAATTCTAAAAGTTATAACACATCAAACTTGTGGATCCACATGAAGAGGCACCATCCAAGTTTAGTGAATTGCACACCGCTTCAACGTCGAAAACAACTATCCAGAAAACAAAATGTGACGACGACAACGGCCCACAGCCTAAGAAACAAGCAACTCTGGAGGAGATTATTGATAAGAAATCACTTTATAGTGACGACGATATTCGTGCAAAAGATATAACTCGCACTATTGCAGAGGAAATATGTGTGGACATGGAGCCGTTTGATCTAGTGAACAAAATAGGTTTCCAAAGATTATTAAAAAAGCTAAGCCCAAATTATAAAATTGTTTCGCGGTCCCATATTACTGAAAAAGTCATACCAGAAATTTATCAGCGAGTTAAAGCTAAAGTACTAGAACTGTTAAAAGAGCTGCCACATATTGTGATAACCACTGACATATGGACAAGTGACTCTTCTTCGCGATCTAATGATTTTATTAGCTTAACAGCTCATGGAATCAACGCAAATTTTGAATACAAAAATTACTGCCTTGAGGTTATGCCATTCGATGGAGCTCAGCATTCAGGTATCAACATAGCAAGTAACCTTAGCAAGGCTTTTCAAGATTGGAGTATACAAGACCGAGTTCGAGCAGTAGTTACCGACAACGCTGCAAATATGGGTGTCGCTAGTAAAGAGATTCAAAAAACCCACGATGTTGTACCTGTCAAATGTTTGGCTCACTCATTGCAACTGGTAATCAAAGCCAGCCTCTTTAAAGATGACAAAATCAATGAAATGATTACCAAAGCAAGGTCTATCATTGGACATTTCGGTCATTCCACAAGCAGCAGTAAGATTTTAAAAGGAATGCAGGATGCACATAATATTCCCAATCATGTCCTTATACAGGACGTATCTACACGCTGGGACTCGACACTAGTGGCATTAAGGCGTTTACTAGAACAACGAGTTGCAGTACAAGCTAGTCTGCCTCGTATAAAATGCAAAGTAGAACTTACGACTGAAGAATGGGTAATGATGGAGGAGGTGGTGAACATTTTGCGATACTTCGAAGAGGCTACAAAGTCAATTAGCAAAGCAACTGCTACGTTATCTGACGCCATTCCGTTAATTAATAGTCTTCGAAAATTATTAGAAAACATAAGTAGTCCGTCGTCAGAAAGGCAGAATTCTTCGCAATCGCAAAAATTAGCGGCTGACTTGCTATTGGCTCTTAATGAAAAATTTAATGGTTTGGAAACTGACGAAACATATTGCTTAGCCACAATGCTTGATCCTCGTTACAAAGCACGAATATTTCAATTACAGTCTACTATTTCTACGGAAAAAAAGCGTCTTGTTGAGTTACTTGATCTTAATGCAGCACTGCATTCCGAAACTATTTCAGACACTGTCACACCTACATCGAGTACTTTAACTGTAAGTTCTGAGATGCCTACGAGTGGCGGACTTTGGAGCGTTTGTGAAAATATTATTAGAGAGTCCGAGGAAGATGAGCCCCTGTCTACTCTGAGCTGTAATTCTCTCAAAGAAGAAGTCGAGAGATACCTAAGGTCTCCTAATATGTCGAGAGATGCAGATCCGTTCGTTTTCTGGCGCAATGACGTCTTATACCCAAACTTGAAAAAAATGGCGCAGAAGTACTTTAGTTTCCAAATGAGTTCTGTCGCATCTGAGAGACTATTTTCCACCGCAGGTCTTATTCAAACAGACTTGCGAAATCGTCTTTCTCCGCAAAACTTAAGAATACTTTGTTTTTTAAACAAAAATCTTATTAATGTTAATTATAATTACTAAAACTATTACCTAATATAAACCTGTTTATATTTTTTAACTAATATAAAAAATTAACCTGACTTATTATTTTACCTTTATTTTTTATTTCAATTCAACCATCGTATCGGTATCGCCGATATTTTTATAAGAGTATCGGTATCGGTATCGTATCGGCAAAAAAGCGTATCGAGGCATCCCTAGTTTTAATATTGTTTGTTTGAAAATACCGCCAAAACGCCACGATAGTTCATCTGAGAGCGCGTAACGTCATTTGTGGTCATATCATAACAAAACAGCTGCATTGGTATAAGACAATGATTGCCCACAAATGACGTCACGCACTGTGATTGGTGTTTCAGTATAGATTAAAAATATTGTAAATAATAAAATTTTATTTCTTCATTTAAAAATATTTAAATGAATTATATTAAATTATTATTCGATAAATAATCGTAAAAAATTATATATTTTCTTTCTAAGTACATTTTAGATTTTAATCTGATTACTGTCCGATCCCCTATTATTTAAAATGTACTAGAAATTTAAGTATACAACATTGTTCGCGCTCTCAACGCGAACGTGAAGTGCTCTGTGGCGTCAGTCCCATCTCGGGCTGACGCCATACAAGTGAACGGTTGCGTGGTCTGTGGTTGAAGTGTCTATGCTTGCACTGCATCTTTATATCGTTGTCAATGCCCAATGCTGTCATTATCTTTTAATTTCAAATAATTTTGTAACGTAACGAAACTGTGTGAAATAAAATAAAAAAGGGTTGTCTTCTTCAAATGGCAGAATCGTAGTTTCACTGAGAAACAAAGTAAATCCCTGGGGATAAAGATCCCCTGCAGTTCCCGCCATCGAGCGCGAACATACTGGCGACCGTGACAGGACATATCTGGCTTGTGAAAATTCAAATTCATCGCCACGCCACGCATCGCTACGACTTTATACCATCGTGCAGCCTGACGTGCAGCATCGACGAGTTTTTCTGCCAACCTGTGGAGGACGACCAAGCCGACTACGCGCAACGGAGGGAAACACGCACGTGGAGGCCCACAAGCACGCCGACGGGTGCAGCGAGCGAGCGGCGTCATCGCCGTCGCAGCCATCCGCCAGCCTTAACATCAAGTGAGCCCGTTCCAAGCCTATTTCCTTACCATTTCCCTCTTAATTTGTGCAGATTGGGAGACTGTCCCTCCGAACTATTGTGCTAACCTCAAATCGGTGCGCCTATCTTTCCTAAGCTTAAAGCTAGGCCTATCTACGCATCGATTCCACATTGGCACGCCTATTTCGTTACAAAATAGACCTCCATATTCATCGCAACCGGCTGCAATATAATTTATAATTTACCTCCAATATTATTTAATTAAAACGTGTTAGCCTTACATTTGGCGCATCTACCTACCTAAGCTAAATAGCTAGGCCTATCTATGCCCAAATACTATTTGGTTAGCGCACCTAATTAACTGCAAAGTAAATATTCATACCCAGGGGGTAATCAGCAATTATTTTCATACCTAATTAATTAATCCGTGCTCACCTCCCTAGCACCTCTTTATATGTACAATTTATCTTAATTTAATTACAACATAGCAATTACAACATTAATGAGTGATTGAGTTGGGGTCTGTTTATTGTTTTTCAATTATTTATTTCAGTGAGCAGCGCTTGCATTCTGTGGCCTGCTAACAAATATCGAACGCATGCTGCATACGTTGCTATAGAGCCCTGCTAAGGTCCACTCCTGCTAGTAACGGGCACTGCGGGCCTGACCAAATTTAAGGCGCGTATGCAACTTATTATTACTTAAATTTAATTACTTAAATTTTTCAATTACTTAAATTTAATTTTCTCTTCAATCATGTCAGACACTGAATCTTCTGTGAAATCTAAAGTGAATATCAAGGATTTAAATGCTAAGCGTAGTTCTATAAAGGGACGCTTAACTAAATTTAAAAATCATTTAGAAGTGTTAGCCGAGCTCGATGAAATTTCTTTCTTTGAGATAACCAAACTTAAGGCCCAGTTATCCAGATTTGAGTTGTTGTTTACGGAGTTCGACTCGGTTCAGGGTCAGATAGAGATTATTAACATTTCCAATCAAGATGGGGAATTATCAGCTAGGGATATAATTGAGCAGGATTTTTATCATTGCATAGGTACAGCTCAAAGTCTAATTTTTCAATATGATGAGAAGCAGGAGCCTTCTCCTAGCCATACTAGTATTCATTGCAACCAACATCGTGATGAATGTGAGGCGATGAATTTTAAGCTGCCCGTCATCCAAATTCACAACTTTGACGGAACCTATTTTAAGTGGATGGAGTTCAGAGATGTTTTTACTTCACTAGTCCACGAAAATTCTAAAATTAGGAATGTTCATAAATTCTATTATTTAAATTCTTATCTTGAGGGTGAAGCCGCTCGAGTTATTTCAAATTTAGAGGTTACCGACAAAAATTATGAGGAGGCTTGGAAACTGTTATGTGAACGATATGACAACAAACGACAGCTTGTAAATAATCACTTAAATTCTTTGTTTAGCATCGAGTCGGTTAGGGAAACAGATAGGTCACTGCGCTTCATACTCGATCATGTCGGTAAAAATCTTCGAGCACTTAATTCATTAGGATTGCCTACAGATAAATGGGATGTTCTTATTATATACTTAATTTCTAAAAAACTAGATTCAAAAACTTATTTTAAGTGGGAGGAAAGTGTAAATTCAATAAAGGATGTTCCTACCCTACAACATTTTTTTGAATTTCTAAGAAATCGTGCAGATGTTCTCGAGACAGTTAACAGAAATAAAGGGATTAAATCAGTTTCTGTCTCCTCCGATGCACCTTCCCAACGCAAACCTCCATCCAAACCGATGCTTACTAGCTATTCCAAGAACGCCTTGGTTTCCACACCCACGACAGGCGCTACCTGTCCAGCCTGTCAAGGGCAGCATCACATCTATAATTGCCCTGCCTTCATGGGCAAATCAGTAAGCGAGAGACTTTCTATAGCAGCTGATAGAAAACTATGTAATAACTGTCTCAGGGTAGGTCATGTTACGTCTAGATGCCAACTACGTGGCGGTTGCAGGATCTGTAGAAAACGTCACAACACGCTACTGCATCGACAGCCCATCAGTCTTCCAGATGCTGATCAGCCTCAGTCCGAAGCCGTTACCTTGTCATCTCTTACTACTACTGAAGTACTTCTATGCACCGCTCTCATCGATGTGTCTAATCCTGCTACGACTTCGTGCATCACGACACGTGCACTGCTGGATAGCGGGAGTCAATCTTCCTTCATTACCGAAAATCTAATGCAAAGGCTAAACTTGGTTCCCCAGCATTCAGACACAACGATAATCGGCATAGGTGACCGTCATCTACCATACAGCACTAAACGTTGTATCATTAAAATAAATTCTAGGGAAGCTGTATTCAATGCAACCACTTCATGCTTGGTCTTGCCTACTATCTCAGGCAAAATTCCTAAGGTTGATCTAGACATTAGCCATTTGAACCTGGAAGGATTTAGACTGGCTGACCCAAGTTTCAACAAGGCGACAAGCGTCGACGTGCTGCTCGGCGCCGACCTTTTTTGGGAGATCGTAGGTGGGGAGCAGCATTCGTTGGGAGTCCAAGGTCCAGTTCTTCGCAGCTCTAAACTCGGATGGCTCATCGCAGGGCCCATAATTCCTGTCACTCCTAAAAGGGATGAAAGACGGTGCTGTTTTGCATATCGTGACGATAACCTCCATGATGATTTGGCAAGATTTTGGGCACTGGAAAGCATTCCAGACAAATCGCCCCTAACTGAAGAGGAACGTCTATGCGAGCAGCACTTCCTCTCAACTACTACTCGTCGTCCTGATGGGCGATTTTCAGTCAAACTTCCTCTCCGAGCTGATCGGGATAGCTTAGGAGATTCCTATCACTTAGCTAAAAAAACGATTCATGAATCTAGAATCCCGATTCAAGAAACAACCCTTTATCAAAAAATCCTATTCAGAGTTCATCCATGAATATGCTGCGCTTGGTCATTTATCCGAGTATCACCCCGGTAACCAAGATATTCGATATTATCTGCCCCACCATCCAGTAATTAAGACTAACAGTGAGTCCACTAAACTTCGTGTCGTTTTCGACGCTTCCGCAACTACTACATCTGGATTTTCTGTAAATGATATTCAGATGACAGGGCCTAACATACAAGATTCGTTGTTCAACATTCTTTTGCGTTTTCGTCTTTACCTGTACGTGCTTGCAGGCGATATTGAAAAGATGTACAGACAGGTGTTGGTGGACAAAGGGGATCGTAGTCTTCAATTGATACTCTGGCGGGACAATGAATCGCTTCCTCTACGCACCTTGCAATTGAATACAGTTACCTATGGATTTTCCAGTGCAAGTTTTCTTAGTACACGATGCTTGTGGCAACTGGGGGAGGAATCAGCTGACTCTTCAATTAAGCAGGCAATTCAGCAGGATTTCTACGTCGACGATTTATTGACCGGTGCACAATCAAAACGAGAATTAAGCCACATTCAGCGTGAGGTCGCTGACGCTCTTTCCAAGGCGGGCTTTCCTCTTCGGAAATACCGTACCAATTGTCCTTCTATTTTTAATTGTGGTGATGTAGGTAAGGGCGGAGATCTACTCATCAGCAACGCCATTAGCACGCTTGGCATGGGCTGGGCGCCTGAATCAGATGAGCTTCATTTTCCTGTCGACACTCCATCAATCCAGGTTATCACCAAAAGGACGATCTTGTCCTCCACCTTTAAGGTTTTCGATCCACTAGGACTACTAGCTCCTTGCACGATCAAGCCAAAAATGCTTATTCAAGAGCTTTGGAGCGATCGTAAGCTGGGGTGGGACGACCCTGTTCCTAAGAAGATTCAAACTGATTGGTTAAAATATGCTCTCGGCCTTGAAAAAATCTCTAATCTAAGGTTACCAAGACATGCTATGGTAGACAATCCTCTCCGCATTGAATCGCACTGTTTTTGCGATGCTAGTCGGCGTGCATATGGAGCATGCATTTATTTGAAGTCCTTTGATCACGAAGGCAACGTCAAAGTCACTCTTCTTTGTGCAAAATCACGAGTCGCACCAATCTCCCCCACTACTATTCCTCGGTTAGAACTATGTGCTGCCTTGCTGGGAGCCAAATTAGTCTCAGCAGTAACCAAGGCTAGCCGACACAAAATTGATCGTCATGTGTACTGGTCTGACTCAAAGATCGTATTATGTTGGCTAAAAACCACCAAAAGGGTTAAAACCTTTGTCGCTAATCGAATAGGTACTATTCAAGAAATCTCAAACTCTAACTCTTGGCGCTATGTGCCCACTTCATTAAATCCTGCAGACTATGTTTCCAGAGGCGTCGTCCCCGATCAAATTTCCGATTTAACTATGTGGTGGAAGGGTCCTCCTTTCTTGCTACTAGAAGAGCGTGCTTGGCCTCTCATAGAACATGTCGATGATTCGGAGTTGCCGGAGATAGTTAGGTCATGTCCTGCCTTGGTAGGGAGGTCCTCTTCCTTTCTTTGCAGGGTTTCAAGGTTAACAATTGCACAGCGCGCCTATGCTCGAATTATAAGACTATTTCACAATGCAAAAAGGGGCAACGAAGGCAACATTATGTCTGGTCCACTAACTACAATAGAACTCGAGCAGTCCATGATCACATTAATAAAATTTTCCCAAGGTGAATCTTTCCCTATGGAGCTTGCTACGTTATCTAAACGTAAGTCACTTAAACCTAAATCAAATATAGCTTCTCTCAATCCCTTTATTGATTCTGAGGGCATACTTCGCGTTGGCGGACGCATTGCGGAGTCTACTTATCAGTTTGATAAAAAACATCCCGTGCTACTGCATGCCAACAATCGTTTTACTGATCTCCTTTTTCAGCAAGAACATAAACGTCTTATGCACGCAGGGCCCCAACTTCTCCTGGGTTCGATTAGAAATCGTTTCTGGCCTATCGGTGGACGGAACCTAGCCAGGCGCACGGCTCGAAACTGTTCTACCTGCCGAAGATTTGTCGGGCAGCCTCTGTCCAATATCATGGGCAATCTACCTGCCGAGCGTCTGGTACCTGATCATCCCTTCGCCAACGTTAGCACCGACTTTGCCGGACCATTTTTCATTACTAATCGCAGGGGAAGGGGATGTAAAATAACAAAATGCTATCTGTGTATATTCATTTGTTGCAATTATAAGTGCATCCACCTAGAGGCCGTCAGTGACTTGTCTAAGGACGCCTTTATATTAACGCTTAAGCGTTTCATAGCGCGAAGAGGCATTCCACGAAAAATATTTTGCGATAACGGGCGAAATTTCGTTGCCGCAGCTAGCGAAATTAGAGATTTTCTCCAAACCAAAGAAAACGTTGATTTCACGTTAGATTTCGCAGCTCAGCAAGGCATAGATTTTAAATTTACACCTGCATACGCACCTAACTTTGGCGGCTATCATGAAGCTGGGGTTAAATCCGCTAAACACCATTTGCGTAGGGTAATGGGGAATGCGCACCTAACGTTTGAGGAGCTGTCTTCTATATTTGCACAAATTGAGGCCATCCTCAACAGCCGTCCCTTATGTCCTCTCAGTCCCTCGCCCACTGACCTAGAACCTCTTACCCCGGGGCACTTTTTGATTGGCAGGCCACTGACTGCACTGCCGACCGCACCGCTGCTAGACTGCCAACCCAATCGCCTCGACAGCTATCGCCGCCTCGAGCAAGCACACCAACACTTCTGGAAGCGCTGGACCAACGAATACATAGCCGAACTGCAACAGCGAACCAAGTGGCGAGTCCGTTGCAAGGACTTGCGTGTGGACGACCTCGTGCTCATCAGAGAGGACAACGCTCCACCTCTGTGCTGGCGCACGGGACGAGTGAGCCAGCTCTTTCCGGGATCTGATGGGGTGCCACGCGTAGCCGACGTCATCACATCCCGTGGGACCGTACGACGTGCGCTCAACCGCCTATGCTTGCTCCCTTCTGCGGATGATTCTTGAAAGTGATCCTTTCAACGGCCCGGAGGATGTTCGCGCTCTCAACGCGAACGTGAAGTGCTCTGTGGCGTCAGTCCCATCTCGGGCTGACGCCATACAAGTGAACGGTTGCGTGGTCTGTGGTTGAAGTGTCTATGCTTGCACTGTGCATTTTTTTGTATCGTTGTCAATGCCCAATGCTGTCATTATCTTTTAATTTCAAATAATTTTGTAACGTAACGAAACTGTGTGAAATAAATAAAAAAGGGTTGTCTTCTTCAAATGGCAGAATCGTAGTTTCACTGAGAAACAAAGTAAATCCCTGGGGATAAAGATCCCCTGCAGTTCCCGCCATCGAGCGCGAACAAACATATTTCTTCGGCGTCGTGTAATTCGCCAGATCGGAAGACAAGAGACAGTTTACTTGCAAAAACCAGAAATAGAACACCGATTTAAAAACCTAAGAGTAGAAATTGTTTGTGTTTTATTTACAAGAGCAAAGTCAGATATTACAAGAGCAAAAAAATGATATAAGACGATGTAAATTGAAAATCTCTATATTCGAAGATCAAACAAACCTTCCTCCTTTGTAGAATTCTATTCGATCGTGCATTTTGATGATGTGTAACAATATCCGGGTATTACGTTCAACATATCGCTTCATGTCGGCTTAAGAGGATATGTAAGAAAAAAGTGTTTCTTTGATTGCAATTATCTCAGGATTTGCTTAGCACAGAATTAAAATTTTCTGATATAGGTTATTTGACTACATAATTCAACATTTGTTTAGAGCCAAAACACGATAGCTTAAAATTTTCTCGACAGAAAAAAATTCTAAAGTAACCCCTTTAATTTTAATTTATCACAAATTGTATTTAAACAGTGCCATATTAGACTGATAAAAGTTAGTAAACACAAAGTAAATACAATTCTTTATCATTTGTTTAGACTAAAATATGTTTGTGTGATTTACTTTTTTTTATAATTGATATTTTAACAACGGGCGCTTACGTTATTTGTTTCGAGACGCAAGAGCGCTCTATCTGTTTCTTTTTCGCACGTGGAGAAGCAATAGCGCTTGTAACTGCTTCGTGTTACGCCCAGTTGCTCGTGGCCATAGCCGACGACGGACCTGTGCTTGGCGCTCTTTGCTCCCGATAATAAAGATAAATATTGAAATATATGTGAATAAACTTTATAATAATATTATTAAACTTTATAATTCGTCTTAGGGATAATTTAGTGATTAAAAACATTGAAAGATGGGAAACAAACAAGAATTCCAAAATTATAAGAAAAGAAAGTCGAATTTGAAACGTTTAAAAAAAAATACAAGTAATTTGAGACAAAAGAAAAGGTAAGAACGTTCATTTTTAACAATTTATTACGCTCTATGATTTTTAGTAACAAAATTTGTATCTTTGTTTTGTATGTATTAGAATCACATTTCCCAATATGTGCACCAGATAGCAGCATGAAAGTACTTGGATTTTTATATATGATTTTTTTATTGGTTTTATCACCGAGATTAGAAATCGAATTGCTAACAACATATAATATAAACAAATAAATAAAATTTAACTATCTCTTTGTAATGTCAATATAATAGCTTTTTTTTTAATGCACATACTTATAACAATAATATATTTTTATTTGTTTATCTTTAGATAAGTAAGCGCTTACACATGATAATTTATTCTTTTTTGTAACATTTTTTTACCCATTGCAGATTACTACGCGAAAATAAAATATGTAATATCAATGCCACGAGCGCAAGGTTCAAGCGAACAAAATCAAGTGGAGTCGCCATTACCTGAGAAACTTCATTCTTTTTCGCCAACATTAGAAAATAATAAAAGGTAAACCGAATTTTATAACGATGAATTCAAACATGTAAACCGTGATAATAATGCAAGGGAATAGACAAACTGTATTACAATTCGAAATATTTTTTCTTCTTGAATTGAATCAATCAGCTAATACTTTTTTAGTATTAATTAATTAATTAATTATATACCATAAAACCGAATTACCACTACTTATCATTGACATTTTTGTTCTGATATGAAGGAGTCACCTGGGGATTCCCCTCTGTAGCGGATCGGAGAGGGGATTCCCCAAAACCACCCAGGAAAATCCGAGATGTTGAGGATGTTGACCTGGTAAAAAGTCGGCGACGGGATCTCGGAAACTATCAACCCGAGAAGGACCCGGTTTTGCGGAATGTCATAGAGGGTCATCGGGGGTGACCACATCGCGACCCCCCCCCTCTCCCCCCATACGTTTTTTTACGCTCCATACAACCGTCCGGATTTTCGAATCCCCGCAGCTCCGAAACGGTGAGAGTTATGGCGGCGGTTACTTTGGCGGATGACCAACGCCCGTGGAAGTCCGTCGTCCGGGACTGTCGCCCTCCCCCCACCTCCTCCCCTTCGGACCCCCTCCGTACAAAATCGCACTCTGTTAGGGATCTTTCGCCGCTGGAGGAGGGCGGCAAAGGTCATCGGAGGGTTGCGAAAGTACGAAGCCTTTCAATTAGTTACCGTCACCCCGCCCTCCGGATCCTCCCCCGCCCCCTCAGGCCCCCCCGATCGGGACTCGGAGGCGGTTCGACTGAAACATCCCGTGTTTGGGCTTTTTCGAATGGGCACGGCGAATGGATTCCGATGGCTCCGACGGGATTTGGATTTAGCTCACTCGACCTCCCCTCCACCTCCCCCTCCATACGAAACCAAACTTCAAAGAGGTTCTTTTATAGAAAAGAGACGGCAGTCGATCCGCCGCAGCGGCGGCGAGGGGTATGTCGGAGCGACGAAAAGTGAAAATTTTGACACCCCCCTCGAACCCCCTCTGCCGTAACTCGGAAACGGCGCGACGCAGCCGGGTCGCGTTTGGGGTCTTCGGAGACGTCTCGGGGAGACGAACTTTTTGGTCGCTACAAAATTTCGAAATTTGCATTTTTGGACTTTTTCGTAAATATCTCTGGAGCGGTGCATCGCAGACCGCCCGTGTCGGTGCTCATTTGAGAGGTCTCGGGGAGATGGATTTTTTGCAATAGACCAAATGTCACAATTTGACAGTCACTGTCTATTCGGTAGACCGTCGGTGACCGTAGCGGGCAGACACCCCGTGTTGGGTATCATTTGAATGGTCTCAACGAGGACGATCCATTGACACCATTGCTCTCCCCCCTCTCCCCCCTTCGGACCTCCTCTATGCAAAAAACACACATCAAAGAGATTCTTTCGCCGACGAAGGGACGGCGGTCGATCCGTCGCGGAGTGGTCCGGAGCGGCGGCACAGGGTCTGCCCGAACAAAGTAAAAGTGAAAATTTTGAACCCCCCTCGAACCCCCCCGGTCGTAACTCGGAAACGGCGCAATGCATCAGGGGTGTGTTTGGGGTCGTCGAAGAAGTCTCGGGGAGACGAATTTTTTAGTGGAGACGAAATTTCGAAATTTACATTTTTAACTTTTTTTGAAAATATCTCAGGAGCGGTGCGTCGCAACCTCCCGTGTTTGTTGGTACTCATTTAAGAGGTCGCGGTGAGACGGATTTTTTTAGCATAGGCATTTTGTTTCGTTACTTGTATTATAAAGTAACTATTGCTACCTACCATCAAGATCAATACCATCAAGAATTATAAAAAAATAATGTCAATCTGAAGTTAGTAAGGAATAAAAAATTGTAAAGTAAAAGATAAAAATGAAATTGGAATGTTTAAATTATGCTCACTACTTTCTAATCATTTAAATCTGTTTAAAGAATATTAGATTTAAAAGAATTATTTTGTTACAGTTTTAGTAAGTATCATGTAAATGCATAAAATAAAAGTATCAATTTATAGTTAAAAATAAAACATTCCAACAACATAGGTATTAGTTTATTATTCTTGCTGTAATAATTAATGAAATAGAAATTTTAATATCAAATTTTTCTACTAAATAAAAATACGAAATATAATATGTGAATAAGAATATATACATATAATAAGCATATATAACATTTTGTATTTTTTTTAATTCTTTCATACTTATTAGACCCTTAGTAGACCCACCATGTTGGTACTTATGTAAGAAGAGGTCTCGGGGAGAGGAATTTTTTGGTCACGACGAAATTTCAAATTTCACATTTTTGGACTTTCTCGGAAATAGTAGCAGGTAGACCCACCGTGTTGGTACTCATATAAGAGGTCTCCGGGAGACGGATTTTTTGCAATAGACCAAATATCACAATTTGACATTTGCGGTCTACTCGGTAGACCGTCGGTAACTGTTGCGAGTAGACCCCCCGTGTTGGGTATCGTTTGAAAGGTCTCAACGAGGACAATCCATTGACACCCTCTTCCCCCTCTTCCCCTCCCCACCCCCGAAAAGGCTATCCCCCCGCGGGCTGCGCAGCCCGCGGCAACGAGCGGAAGCTAGTTTGTATATGAAGCCGGTTTCATTTTTTCTATTTTTATAGACTAGTAGGGGCCGAATTCTGATGTATTAATTCTTATTTGTACTTCCATCGATTTACGCTAACTTTTTTTTTTTTTTTTTTTCAGTAATCCGTGTTCGAGTACTCGAACCATTGAATCACCTATTCATCAGGAATCGGACAAAGTATTGACAGAATTACAAAATGCTGCAGATATATTTCATAAGAGTAATTCCATGTAAGCACTTGTGTAAACTCATTTCAGTAACAATCGGCTAAAATTTAGCAGTGAAAGTTGAAACTACATTTATATGGTCTATTGCTCAAAGAATTCTCAAATTCAATACTACAAAGTAATAGCATAGTACACCCAAAATAGTAGTTCATCTCAGGCATGTCGGCGAGTTATTAGCCTACTTATTACTTGTCACTTTATTTTTTAGTTAAATATTATTTGTGTATTATGAGTAGCACTGAATTTTTATATATACCTATATTTTTTATATTATTATAATGAAATGTTTTACTAATTCATAAATGAGGTATAAATAAAAGTCCTTTTAATTTTTATGTATATGGCATTTATTAAAAACTTACAAATTTGAAATAGAAAAAAATTAAAAAAATATCAAATGGAGAACACAAACACATCCAAATATTACTATAAAAATTCAATAAATCAATAAATCGGGCCAGGATTTCCAAAGTTATAGCGTTGTAAAATTTCACCGCTTTTTAAAATTTGCGTTCATTCGCGCACCACCGCGATGACGTCATACACCTACAGTCCTTGTCCGATTGCAAGTAATGCTGAGTGTTTATTTTCATAAAATTTGATTGTTGTGGTTTGTAGTTATTATTTTAAGTGTTTGTGTTAGCAATTACTTTAAATATTATTGTTATTAAATAAACATAGTAATGGAAGAGGGTTTTGTAAAAGGACAGTCGGACCTACCAAAAGTCGACATTTTTATGGTTGCGCGATATTTGTCTGAGAATGGTGACTATGTAGCCGCTGAAATGCGAGGAATAAAACTGAATAAGTAAGTAAATGTGTAACTTCTCATGTACTTATGTTAGTATTTCAATCAAGTTTTATTAAAAGGCAACTGTTTGTTTTTGTCGAGTGTCAAATGGCAGGGGGACAAACATTTTCTTAATTTCATTTTTAAATATTGCCTTTTTTATTAGGTACAAAACCAAAAAGTTCATTTCATCCTTTATAGCAAATAAACTGAGTGATGTTATTTAGTTTGGGTGTGATCAATGTAAAGGATGTATTAAGCATTTAAAGTATTGTGTATCTTTTATGTAAATTTTTTTTTATAAAATTTATTATATATATACACATTAGTTTCTTTTTTAAAAACAAAAAGTCATCTCCAAGACCAACTCAACCCTAGGTGCGTGTCGAGGCGCACGCGCCACTCGCGAGGACATTGGCCTGCACCCTGCACATTCAACTACAGTTTTAGGTTAGGTGTCTATTTCTTAAAAGAAACACTTTTGGATGTACGTCGAAATGATCTTCATAACAATGCACGTAACTAGAGGCTTTAACCACTTTTTCCGAATATTACCGCCTGGTACATAAAAAAAAACAATTTTCGGGGTGATTTTACACTGGAGTTGGTACACATAGGCACAATACAATATTTTTTAACCTTTTTAGTGATCCAATATAATTTTTTTTTATTAAATTTATAGCGAGACTGCGAGCGCAACGAGCTAAAGTATGAAGGTATGTTATGTAGAGTCAGGGAGTGACGTCATACGTTAGCGCGGTCGCTTGTCGGATTTTGCCGCGGAAGCCGTTCTTTAAGGTTTAATATCTCAGTCATTTTTGAAGATAGGAAAAAAATAAAAACAGATTATTTTTTCTCGAGTTACAGGTAACTGTTATTTTATTACTGTTTTATGATAAATATAATTGTCAGCTATTATTTTGATGATGAGCTTATACCATCAGTTAACTTGTGTATATACCATATTTACGCTAGGCAAGCATAGATTTAATTACTTTTCTTGTAATATTATTTTTAAAGAAAGCTTTCGTTGAAAACAATCATTCCGAGAACGTTTTTGTAAAGTTTGTATAAAATTCAACAATAACTTTAATATTTCTTTTTTACACTTTACAATAAAGGAAGTATGTAGTTAATATTATGAAATTAAAACATTTTAATAAAGTTGCAAATAAAAGCGTTTTGAAGCAAAATACCGCAACAAACGAAGCTATGTAACTATCTCTATGTATTCAATTATGTAAATATGAAAATATGGCAGACCTGCATATAAATAAATTAGCTGAAGTTATAAAAAGTTTCTCTTTTTTAAATATTCCCATGGAGTTTGTTTAAATACTAAAAATTTGATGTATTTTCTGTGATTTTAGTGATGTTCCCGGAAATGATGAGTTGTTCACGAAATGATGCGTGTGTTGCCTGAATGAGGATGTGAATGCATTTTAGGGTTTATTATAATAAAATCAAATGTTTACAAGTTATTGTTATTTAGTTATTTGGCATAAGGTTTATTCTAAACATAAATGTAACTTTACTTAGCTTAAATCACTTCTTTACAGTCTTTTGATGATGTACCCTGCCAAGTACAATTCTTTATAATCACATTAAACTTTATGTTGATGGTGATAATGAAACCATTAATAACATGTAATAGTTCTAGTAAAATTGTAAGTAACATTTTAAACAAAAACAAGTTTTCTTAATTACATTAATAGAACACAAGAATATGTGAAAAGATAAACATTAAAAATTTTCGAAAACTTCAATATCAGTATCGAAGTAATAATACTCTCGATTTCTTTCTCTTTTCAGTAATGGCGTAGGAATGATATTAATTATTTGCTCGAATGCAATATATGATACATAGTTTGACACTAACTTAAATTTTTTGGCACTGTTACGCGCTGAACTCAAGAAAGTTACTAGGATTTATCCATCATCTTCATCGACACCTGTCTGACAGATGGCAACATAATATCTGTAATTGATATTTTTCTTTTGAGTAGGTACTTTAATTAATAAAAATGTTCCAGTGGATATTAAATTAGGATGTAGGTTTTCCTTGCCTTGACTGTAAGATGTACCAGCTTCTAAAACAATCTCACGAACTTTAGCATCAGACTTTAGAATCGACGTATTGGTCGTCCTCTCTTTTGGCAAAAACTTTTTGGTCATATAAAGCAACTTGTACTCCTTACTATATCTCCACTAACACATTTTTGGAAGGCTTCCCTGTCTTTGGAATTTTTTTTCAAACTATCAGCTTTTTCTTGTAATTGTGTAATAAGAACTTCGTTAAATAATAGATTCTTGCGTACTTCAGAAGGTACGTCGATGTTTTTAATCAGTGCGTTAACTTTGCTGTTAGGAGTAATAGGTATTCGAGCTTTCTCCTGTACTTTTTTTCTTTTCATTTTAGTCTTTTAATTAAAGTTTTATATTTACGTTTAATTTTAGCGATTGTTTTTTCCTGTTGTTTTATTTTACGGTATGCTTTAGCTCTATCTTTCCGCACAATTTTTCTTCCTACTGTTTTCCTCACTGAAGGTGTTGCAGATATATCATCATCGGAATGTGGCGGTGTATTTATTATTATATTTGATAATTCCTTCTTCTTTTCTGTGTATTTTTTTTACGATTCTTTCCATTTTTTTCTCTGCTTTCGCTTTTCTCTCTCGGTCTTCTAAGCAATGTTCTTAACTTTCTTTTCAGCTTTTTTTCTGATAATATGCTCTATCTTTAGCCCTTTTAACCTCTCTGTTCATCTGTCATCTTATCTAAATATTTTCTTTTTCTGGCATTAGTTTTTTCTCTTTCGCGCAAATAGGATGAACTATTTTTGTTAAGTTGCTTTTTCGGACGTTTTGTTCTTTTTCCAGCTTCTTGAGACTCCATATTGCTAAAAAATTAAACATTTAATTAAAAACTGTATTTAACACAACATACACTAAATTTAATAATGAATAGTAATAGCAGATTGCAATTTAGTAACTAAACAGTCATTTCGGAAACGTCATCATCATTTCGATAACGCTCCGTCATGTCCGGTAACGTTCTCGAAATGACCGTTCCCGAAATGACTTTTTCAAATTAAAGCGGCTATTTTTACAGCAGCCATCTTTGACATCATGTCTGGCTTGGTTAATGTAAAATATTTGAGGTTATAATTTCTTTTAAACACTATAAAACGTAGTGTTTTTCAATATTCCAAGGTAATAAATGCATTCCCGGTATGACGACTTATTGATGTACGCACTGTAAATAATGAATCGAAAGATACTTACTACTTATTTTTAATTTTATCGGCGAATAGTTCTCATAACAGCCACTTTGTTTACATCTTCCCCTACAACTGTGCCATAGACACCTAGAGGCTGCGTTCAATAATACATTTTTTTTCGTCGATTAAAACTGCGTTCACTGAAATGATGCTTACATTGTCGGACATAATATTTCGACTTTTTTTTCTTCAATTTCTTTTTATTTTTTATTAATGTTTACCATAACGTGATATCAGATAAAATTGAGGGCCAATAAGTAATGAAAACCGTTAAATTTATTTTATTTTATGTTGATTCCCAGAGTTTGTTTCTAAGAAATGTTACTTAGGACGCGTTCTCGAAATGACTTTTTGTACTTATTTCTTTAAATAATTTTGAATATGTTTAACTTTTGAAGTATGTTGTGTGATATATAGTCAATGTGAACACATTTAAATATTTACAAACATTAATTTATTAAAAAAATATATGAATTTAATCATTTATTTACTGGCGAAGGTGATTTGCCACCTTGGTGATTTTGACCCACCTATTTTGTAGATATCCTGAAAAAAAAAACATTGGTGTTCTCCATTGCACTAAAAAATAAAGCGGCGGCGGCGGGCGCGAATGTGCCGGGAGCGAGCGGATGCGCAATTACTTGTACGCGCGTGACAAGAAAATTTAAAACATTAAATGTTATAATTATAATACATATATGTGTAAACATTACAAACTTATATTGTCAACGCCAACAAAGAAGTGTGATAAATAAAAATGTGGGTAGATTGATAATTAGTACTGGCAATAAAAGCTGGTGTTCAATCACGGACGGGGCAACATTCTAAAGTTACATTAGCCACTCTATATACCTACTATTTTAGATATTTTGGATAAAATAATGTATTGTGTTGTGTGTTATTTCTAATATCTGCCAATTATATTGTTCTAATTTGTTGTTTAAATTACTGTAATCATTATATTCAAAATATATTCAGATTTATAAATGGATTTTGATTAGAAATACAAAAATGGTTAAAATTACAGACTAAGAATGAGATTGCTAGTGATTAAAATTGATAATAATTAAGTGTAATAATAGTGTTAATAATTAAAATTAATATTAATAAGATTTTAGTCAAAAAATTCAAAAACAAACATTCTCAAATTTTTTTCACTTAATTTAAAAAAAAAAGATTTTTTCACTTAATTTTTTTGCCACTTGGATTATTATTTATTATTATTAGAGTTACATATTGTATAATAATAGCAAAACATGTACACTACTAAGGCGTAGCAAATTTAGCTGTACCTAATAAAAAGTACTACAAATAAATAAATATTAAAGCGCGATGCGACTCAATGAATTCTTTGTTTTACTTTTACACACAGAATGCCGTCTTGTGTTGAGGGGAGCGGGGCGCATCGATCTGGACTCCGCCCCGGCGGGCGGAGACATTTTTTTCATTTTTATTTTGTGTATCACCTTAAGGATTTGTCGGTCGATGTCATTACATTAGAAGGAAAGAGTTGTTTTCTATTTAAGATTAAAATGCGATTCTGTTAAAGTTAACTAAAGATTTGGATCGTAAATTAACTATACGTCTGATGTCTGCCTATTTTATTACACGACTACACCACTGATACAATACCTATTCACGAAATAGTGTATGTAGAAAATTTAAATCACGAGGAATGTTAGTTTATAAATATATAAATAAATAAAAAGCCCTTTATTTATTTATTTATTTATTTTGGTAAAGTAAATAAATAAATAAATAATTAAATAAATAAATAAATAAATAAAGGGCTTTTTAATATATATCATATATATTTATAAATAAATAAAAAGTAATAATAAAAATAACAGAATAACAGAATAAAAATAAATTTATTCTGGGATTAGAGATAACATGTACATTAGTATCACAGTTTTTATAAAATGTCTCTAATCTCAGTGTGCCTCATGGCATAGGCCTCCTCTAACTGTTTCCACTGTGGTCTATCCTGGGTTACTCGAATCCACCTTGGGCCAGCAGTCATTTTGATGTCATCCTCCCATCTTAAACACTGTCTTCCGCGACTTCTTTTCCCATTTCTTGGGTACCACTCTGAGACTGTCTTGCACCATTTTCCTTGCTTGTCACGCATCATATGTCCGGTCCATGTTAGTTTAATATTTCTCTATTTATTTAAAAACTAGCTGTATTTTATATATATATAGTCGAATTAATAATAAGCCGTTTATAAAAGGGAAATGGCGATTAAATAAATAAATAAACAAAAATATTACAGTTATTACTTATTTACGGTTCACTAGATAAATCAAATATTATTAATAATAAAACAACACAGCTACGCCATGTTTTCACAACAGAGTCACGTACCTATGAAGTTTATTCGTTGAAAAAATATATTGAAAATACGCACTTTATTTACCAATCAGCATTCAGTGGACCTTGATTGAATGGAGCTAAAACAAATATACAACAACTTTCACCAAGAAACGTATTGAATAAAAAAAGTACAAACATATTACGCATCGCTTGCTTGTTTTCTTTTAAAAATCCATTAAGTCTTTTAACAAAAGTGTCAATGGACGTGAATCAAATATAATCTTGTCCACTAATCGTACGTGTCACGTGACGTCATGGTAGGCAAGAGTTGTTACGGTGCAGTTGTGTTTGTTAGCTATTAAACTTGCATAGGAAAGGTTTCCAGTTTGCAATAGTAATTTAAAGTTGTTATAAAAAGAACAAATTGGTGTCGAGGGTAGTTGATGGAACCGTCGCTGCACTGGCCGGAGTTTGATTAGATTTTTTTAAAGCGTATAGAACGATCCGTAACGTTTAAAAAGTTGAAAAAATTCCGTTTAAAAACACAAAGCAATTTCTGCTCGATGGGAAAATATTTACAAAAAGCTTTCTATTTAGTAGGTTCTTGAAATGATGCTAAAATATTGTGTATCTATACGATTTAATTATTAAGACCACGTTGTGGCATTTTAATAAAGTTTTAAAAGTGCAACTTTTCAAACTTAAGCATGCATATAAAGAAATGTTGCAATCTTCTCTATATATAAAAATGAATCCCCATTTCCCTTGGTCACGGCCTCACGCGTGAACGGGTGGTGTTGCTTACAGCACCCGTGGCTGTGCCATAAGCACCAGTGCGGTGGCGTTGACCTTTGGTCAAGACCAACCGAAACGGCGATACGCCGCGATGAGCTAGAAACTTAATCTAACCACTTACCCCGGATCTGCCTGGAAGTCACCTCAGGCGATAGGGAGATATATAGATATGGGGTGAGGCGGGAAATAGGAATAAGGGAATATCGCCGAGTTCCGGCTCCGAAGATACCCGTCCGTGGCCGCTTCAATACTCACTCCACCGATTCTATGTAGTCTCTTTCAAACCAATTATCCCGTACAAGGGCTACCGTCAGCCGATTCTTTAATCGAATCAATGTAACTTAATGTCACTCAACAAATACAATTTTAGCACCAGTGCTTGCGCTTACCGAACCGTTTTTCAAAAAACTATATCTAACGACTCGACCAACCAAACGTCAACGTCTAATCCCGGCCGCTGTCAAATGTCACTGTGGCGGGAGTACTCTTCGGCGACTGAGACTGACGCCCGCCACAGGACCAAACAGGTGGACCGATTTTAATTCGGTTTTCACTAATGGAAAGAGGGATAAACGGGGAATGTTCTTATATGTAAAAATTGCATCCCGGGCGAAGCCGGGAGCGGAACGCTAGTTTATAATAGAATAGGTGCGCCTGCAACTTCGTACGCATTGAAAATCTATATGTACATAGATTAGAACTATTTAATAGAAATGTTTATGTTATGGCAATTAAAACATACAATAAACTACCTAATAATATAAAAGAATTGCCGGATCCTAAATTCACAAGAACATTAACAAAATGGTTATTAGATTGTTGTTATTATGATGTTAAAGAATTTTATAATAAGAAACATTAATTCTTTTATTAATATTAATATAGTTTACAAACAATTGAACACAAATATTTGCATGCCCTTGGCGGGTAGAACATACTTTGTACTGTAACTGCTGTATACAAATTAAAATCCTGTAAACATGTGTTCGCGCAAATAAAGATTTTTTTTTTATAAAATCGTAGACGATCCGTAGCTATACACTATTTTCCTTTTTAAAACAATTTGTACACGATGTACTTATATTACCGAGGTGAAAAGAAAAGTTTGTCTGTGCGTTTGTCCAAGCTAATCTCTCAAACGGCTTAACCGATTTGAATGCGATTTTTATTGATGTATTGTAGCAAACTTCCCGTAACATTTAATGCTTGTCTCATTGGAATCGGTTTACAAACAAAAAAGTTACGCGCTATACCGAATACCACGCGTACGTAGTTGTGGGCTAAGCTAGTTGTCAATGTGAGTTATAACGTCTGACATCTTAATCGCTGTGACGACGACGGTGGCGCCGGAGCTGAATAATATATTTTTAGACGATAGCTCGGAAACTTAATTTTTTTTCCAGAATAAAAATTATTCTATGTATTAATCCAGTTAATAAACTATCTGTGTGCTTAATTTCATCAAAATGCGTTCAGCCGTTTTTACGTCATTAAGGAACAAACATACAAACTTTTGATTTATAATATTATTAGAATCAGGATTGTAACTTCCCATAAAAGATTTTAATGCATGTTTAAGAAAATGTTGGTGTGCAAAGAAAAAAAGCTCTAAACACCAATAGTTTCTATTGCCATTTAGTTTGAAAAAAAAAATGGGGATACATTCGTGCAAAGCTGATCGCGAGAGATTTGGATCGATCTCGGGAAATATTGACCAATTCACAATTATTTTGATGTTTGACATGATTCACGTTTAAATCGATACAAAGGAAACCAGGAAACCCTACTACTTTTTAATATCGGAATAAAGGGGCTAACGGTGAAAGGCGGCTTTGTCAAAGGAGGGCGCGGTATTTGTCAATGAAAAGCCGCGATGCGCGAACTCTTTGATTCCCGCCGATTCATCTTCTCGAAAAACCTACACCTATGACCTAACTACTCTCTGATATACACCCACTTATGGCTGATTTTCATTGATCCAGTAGCTGGATCCAGCGTCACTGGATTCCAGCGCTGGATTGCAACTGGATTAGTGTAAACATATTTCAATCCAATACAGCGTCCACTATCCAGCACTGGATCGGAATAGACCACGTTCCTATTTTTCAATCCAATGTCCGCCCCCCGCACGCCGCGAACCCCGTTCCAGCGGCACTGGATTCGTGTAAACCCGCTGGCACCAGTCGCCGCCTGTCGCGAACCACTCATTTTTGCTACAAACTTGTTGTTACCTCAACAAAGTAAGAATGTCTACTGGCTTAAATGTAAACGGCGCGATCCAGTGCCAGTGGCAATCCAACGCTGGAATCCAGTGACGCTGGATCCAGCTACTGGATCAATGAAAATCAGCCTTTACACTACTTAAGTATGCGTGCATCACAAATACTTGCGGCAGCTACAGAGTTGATCGATTGTAGTCAAACAATTTTGAGGTAGATCGTACAATTCTGAGCTCCTCTAACCTCGCTAATATGATTGATATCATATGATTTTACATTTGATGACAGATTGTGTATAAATGAGGCCTTATAAATATTTTTATTTTTATTTTAGGAATACTTTTTTGGAATCCATACTAATATTATAAATGTGAAAGCAACTCTGTCTGACTGTCTGTTACCTTTTCACACCTAAACAACTTTTCACACCGATCATAATGAAATTTGCATGAACGTTGTCAGGAAAGGACAAAGGGTAATGTTCCCGAGGGATCATCTAACGCCTGGCGAAGCTATAACTGCAATATAGATGTTAGTCGTTACATTGCTCATATATAGTCAAGCGTTATTTTTTTTTTCAACGCGAGCGAAGCCGCAGGCACCAACTAGTTCTAATCTAAATAAAATACGCCATTTGTTAATTCCACAATAATTCCACAATAATTGGTAATTATATGAGTAACTAGCTGTGCCCGCAATTTCGTACGCGTGGTATACGGAATAAAGCGTAACTTTTTTGTTTGCAAACTTATTGGAATGAAATATACAGTGCATATTACTGGAAGCTTTCTACAATACATCAGTGGAAACCACATGAAAATCGGTTAAGCTGTTTCTGAGATTAGCGTGCACAAAGGCATACTAGGCAAAGAACAATTTTATTACATACTAGCGACCCGCCCCCGGCTTCGCCCGGGGTGCAATTTTTATAAATATAAACTTTCCCCGTTTATCCCTCTTTCCTTTAGTGAAAACCGAATTAAAATCGGTCTACCCGTTCACGCGTGATGCCGTGACCAAGGGAAATGGGGATTCATTTTTATATATAGAGATGAGTTTCACCAACCTAAGCTGAACCCTACTTAATATGACTGATCATATAGATCTGAAGTCAACTTAAATTAGAACTGATATCACCTAAAATTACTATTTTTAACTTTATATAAAATTTCAATTTCAATCATCATCGTTTTACAGATGACAATATATAGTTAACTAAAGTTTCAGCCAAATCAACTGAAGAGTTATTTTATTTCATTTTTATCGAAAAAATGGTGGACGTGATTCTTTAGCTTTACATAACTTTTTTGTTTATAAACCGATTGGAATGAAACAAACACTAAATCTTATGGGAAACTTGCTGTAATACATCAGTGAAAACCGAATTCAAATCGGTTAAGCCGTTTCTGAGATTAGCGCGAACAAACGCAAAGACAAACAGACGAAAATTGTAAAAACTACTTTTTTGACTTCAGTAACATAAGTACAACGTGTATAAATGGTTTTTTTTTTTTTTTTTTTTTTAATATTTAATGTACACACACGACTCGTTTACGATTTTATTATATGTATAGAGAGATGTTATTTGCGATTAATGGCGGTATAAATAATAATGTATAATGTATATGAATGTGGTTGCGTTAGCTCGCTTTAAGACAATTTTTCACGGGTGTCTCGTGTCGAGTTGTATTAACATGATAATAGTGGGCCCCGCCTTTGATTGTGAGCGATCATGGCGTTCTGTCTTAATTTGCGTGGGCGCCATATTTACAGTGAACCGAGAGAGACCAGTTTGATGAAGCTGTTACCATACAACACAGTCAACGGTGGAATTGTCATCGTATATATTTGTTTCCAAGGTTAACCAATAAGTTAATTTTAACTAAAGATTTTAACTCAAACTTTTAAGAAATTTATTTATCATCAAGCGCACTTGCAGCAGCTTTAGCGTTGCTTGTGTTATAGGCGACGGTAGCCACCTACCATCAAGTGTACCGTCAGCCTGTCTGCCGATATATTAGGTCACGAGGAATGTTAGTTTATTTCTCTATTTATTTAAAACCTAGCTGTATTTACATATAAATATAGTAAATATTTTATTTACTACACAGTATATTTTATGATAAACTAGCTTTTGACCGGGACTTCGTTCGCGTCGCTTTTTCTTAGGTTAAAATGTATGTTGAATCTTTATTGCTCCTATGTTTTTGTCAAGCGGTGAATTTTTTTTTTTTAATATTTTTAAACTAGCTGAGCCCGCAACTTCGTACGCGTAGTATCGGTATAGCGCGTAACTTTTTTGTTTGTAAACCGATTGGAATGAAACAAACACTGAATGTTACGGGAAGCTTGCTACAATACTCAGTGAAAACTTCATTCAAATCGTTCAAGAGATTAGCGTGCACAAACGCACATACAAACAGACAAACCAACAAAGAGCAAAAATTTTAAAAACTATTTTTTTTGACATCAGTAACATGTGTACAAATTGTTTTTTTTTTTAATATATTTAATGTACAGACATGACTCGTTTACGATTTTATTATATGTATAGACGACCTCTCGCGAACTGTACTTTTTTGCATAAAAGGTACGCTATGTCCTTTTATGAATTCCTGACAACGTGTATGATGATAAATTGAGTAATTAAAACGTGAAAGCGTAACAACTATACAAACAAACTCACTTTCGTGTTTATAATAATAGTTAGGAAGTAGGGTACAAGGAAAGGACTGTAATTCTCTCTCTTCTTCAATGTTCTCTGAAACATTACTTGGGTTTCTTCAAGAATAGGCTACTAACGGGCAAGCGAACTCTTAGCGTTAGGTGAGATTGGGTTAATCACTATTCCGTATAGAAATAAAATAAAATTGGCAGGTATGCTGACGTAATGGTCCCTTTGATAGGTACAGCGTTCCACTTTAATGTAGCAAGTTTATATAATATATTTATATGTCGGCGGCTGGTCGTCTAATCCGGCAGTTCGTGATATGCCTAGGCAGATCGCAGATCGTTCGAAGTATATCTTTTGACTAAACGTCCTTCGATAATCTATCTAGGTATAAATTGGCTGGGTATTAAGCAGAAAGTTCATGAAACTACGCCATATATAACGATCTGCCGGATATACGACATATACATGACTTCGTTTGACTCTAAAAAAATAAGATCTATACGAAGGAATTGAAATGATAATGAAATTTTGTTTAGCAGAGGAAAATCAGGCACGACTAAAAGTTTTCCGCGTTTTTTCCGGTTAACACAGACCGCTGATAGCGTTCTATTCATGAAAAATACTCGCCCGTTTCAAACTCTTTTCAGATCAGCCAACAAAAAACGAAATTTTTTGATAGTAGAATTTGCTTCGTACCTTTTGATGAGTTAATTAATAAATTGTGTGGTCATTAAAGGTCTCCGTGAAACTCATACATTTTTAAAGCGCCAAGGGTCGTACTAATTAATCCTTTTGTTGGTACAGATGTTCCTTTATACGTCTTGTTTGTAAGAAAAATGTCATTTGTATCTAGAAAAATTCCGAGCCATTGTTGACTTTTCGTCTGAGCTGGAACCTTGTTACAGAAATGTAATAACCGTGCTGCGCCTTAATTAAGCGCAAATTGTAAATATTTTATATTTACTTGTGTTGTTCTATGCAACGACTGTAACTGTGTGAACGGAATAAAAATGTGATAACCTATCTTAAATTAGTCATCCTTTTTTCATTGTTTTGCAAAATTAACAGTTTTCTGCGTCCAAATAAATAAATAACATATAGTCAGTTACCACATGTATTTTTCGTACTGTATTGATTTCGTTGACTTTTTTTTTTGTTGTATTTGTAATTGTCAGGATAAGGTTTGGATGAAAGAAAAGTTTGGCAAATCCAGGGGAAAATAGTCACACACGCGCCCACGCATAAACACGGGTCTAGGACAATTCGCCGCCGCCAATTCGTCGCCGCCCTTTCGCCGCCGCCATTTCGCCGCCGGCCATTTCGACGCCGGCCGATTCGACGCCGGCCATTTCATCGCCGTATAATTTAGTTTCAGTTATCCTCAACCTATCCTCAACATAAATCATGCGAATGCGGGCCGCACGATTGCAATATCCGAGTTGGTATAATTCCATATACCAACTACATGTACTCTAGTTGGTCTATAATTATGTACATGTTTTCATGAATTTGGTCTATATAAGTAACTGATGAAGTGTACTAAACCTCTATCCTTATTTTTATTTTCAATACTAGCGACGCTCTCCAGCGTCGATGGCAAATCCAGGGCCGGCGTCGAATCGGCCGGCGCTGAATTGGCTTGGCGCTGAATCGGCGGCGGCGAATCGGCGGCGGCGAATTGGCGGCGACGAATCGTCCCATCCCGCATAAACACACACACACATGGGGTCTGGCGCATTTTCCTATCCAATTCACCCACATTCGAAGACTTAACCTAATCGTAATTTTATAAACATCGATGATTTTAATAAAAGTGAGTCTTTTTCTGGTTTAAAAGTTTATCCAAGTAGGGCACCCCTCCTAATTTCATTTCCAATCACGTAATATACTCGTATGTATTTAATATTCTGATAGTAACCTTCTAAAATAATTTTGTCAGTTCCTGATTGATTTAAGCAATAAAGCACATAATCATCTTTTATTTACCAATAAACCCTGAACCAAGAAGCCCATTTGTTCTTTGTTTTATTGCTTTTGCCAAAATAGTAGTGAATTATTATTAATAACGACCGATAAAACCAATAAATTTCACTATTTTCATCAGATTTACCAAATCATGAGGTGACTATGAATACTGACTAGTTATTATTAATACTTTCAAATATTGATTTTTTTAAATAGTAGGTGTACATAAATTTATGTACCCTGATAGACATATGACTTATTTACAATGACCCATTTCGTTATTATTATACATTTGGCCATAACCTACATCATTCACTCTACTATTTGACATACAACTATTTTTTTTTAATTTGTTTCCAGGATAGCAATTGACTTAAATATCACCTGATGGTAAGTGAAAATAAGGTCGAATATGGACAATTTAACAAAGAAATAACAAAATCAAAACGGTTGTTTTTATAACTTAGTTGGTAAAATCGTAGCTCAATTTTATAAAGACTCAACAGCGTAAGGGAATTATAAATTTACAGCATATATCCGGTTTTTTTTAGATTAATAATAATATAATAATAATAATTTATTTATTTCGGCATAATTTTACACTTAAACAAGCTTAATTACACATTTTATAAGTGGATGCAAATTTTAACAAAGAATGATTTTAATTTTAACCCGAACTAGGTTGGACACCTGTATCTCGGGAGTAAGTGCAATACATCTGTGGTGCTTACAATCACGACTATATGAAGTATATAATCGTTACAAAAAGTACTTCTATGAAATAAATAAATATATAAATATGTAATGTATATTTATATATTTAGATTAATTTTACCCTATGAAGTTTGGTAAACCATAATTAATTATTTGTATATCTTCTAGCTCTAAACTTTATGTTTTGCTTTCTCAATTCCACAGTTATTTCTAATTGTTTATTTCTCTTTAATTGTTTATTGTTTATTCCTGAACCGGTTTCAGGAATACCTGAGTTGGTTTTGTTCATTGGTGACTAAGGAACTTTTCAGAAAAGTAAAATAAGTGTAAGTAAAGTAACCAAGTAAAATTTTCATTGGACACTATTTTATAGTTTGTACATAAAAATCAAAAATCCTTTCCTAAACGAAGTTGCAGTCAATCGTTAATCCGTAAATTTATATACATATACATAGTCGTATTTACATTAGGAATAAATGGACTGTAAGTAAATCTCAAATATACCCAAACGCAGAACTTATAATCCAAAGCACCGGTAACATGAGAGTAATAAATCTCCAAATTGAATCCCCATAGCTGCCTCCAAACATAGTTATTAGCATAAATTTACTGCCCCCAAAAAGATCTATTTGTGGGGGTGCAGTAGATATATGACTTGTGAAAGATTCTATGTGTGATTTAAAAATATGTTTCATATTCTTGTTTACACAAGTATTCCTTTCTGCCACTTGCAGGGCAATGGCTTCATTATTTTAAAAAAAAGAACACTTACTTCAATCTTCTCTTTACCTTCTGTTTAAGAGGACAATAGAAGGATTTGCTGGATAGTTTTAAAACGTGACCAAGTAGATTACCGAGGCTAGATCGGAATAAGGATCACAGCACACATATCATATGGAAAATTGATAATTTGACATTGACAGTTCACGATTTCCCATACAAAAGTTTTACGTTCTCGCTAGCGAGTGTAGTATTGGTGTAGTATCGTAAACTCATACTAGAGCCTCTGCAGTGGCTCTAGCGTGAGTTTACGATACTACACTCGCTAGCGAGAGCGTAAAACATTTATATGGATAATTGACAATTTGACATTGACAGTTCACGATTTTCCATACAAAAGTTTTACGTTTTCGCTAGCGAGTGTAGTATCGTAAACTCATACTAGAGCCTCAGCTTCCATACGTCAACTCGGCTACGACTAGGCGACGCGACGCCGCGCTTAAGGCTCGCCGACTGCTGGTTGAACCATATATTTAATACTTCTTATATTGCTATAGTACGGTCATTCTATGAATGCGTTTTTGACATTTCTTTATGTCCATTGCATAAAGTTCATTTCCGAATAAACGATACAGAAAATGTATGGAATTGACACCTGTCAGAACAGCACTCTTATAATGGCCGGAGTATAGTAGGGTGCACCGAACCGATGCCGACCGAACGGTGCAGACATATATATGTCTCTCTCCCTCATGAAGACTTTGAACGTTGTGCGCATGTCCGAGAACTACATTATAAGCATCTTATAGGCTGGGCTTCTCCCCCTACTCCCACTACTGTCGCAACGCATGCGCATAACTCGTCAAGTATCAACGAGTGAGAGAAAATATGTAGTTCTGTCTCGGAAACGCTGCCACTTACGGGGACTAGCAATATAGGAGTATTAAATATATGGGTTGAACAGATCAGTTGAATCCGAACGTGAAGTGTAGCGCACGGTTGTGTCCCGGTTTCAATACGTGAGATGGCACTTGATGAAGAGGAAAAAAATATATAGAAAGAAACGAAGAAAAGATATACACAATATGAATAAAGGTTGGATGAAGAGACGTGAGTTCAAGCACGGGAACTTGTTGTTGACCACGCACCGTATCGCGGTTTGGAGCTTGTCCCGAAGCGAGGCGATTACGTTACGATTCCGTTTATGTGCGCTGCAGTACGGAGTTTCATACAACTCGAGTTGATATGGTGACGATCTCTTTCCGAGTTGATATGTGTGCTGTGACCTTAAGACGACCGCCATTTTGTTTTGTTCATACTGTCAAGTTATGGAATATTTTCAACTTTTCTACTTTTAGAAGTTATACTATAATAAAAATGAATACTTCATCAATGAATAGGTTTTTTTGCCTATTATTTGTTCGTAAGTAGGTATATTGAGTAGCAATTGACGGCCTTCTTAGTTCAAAATAGCCTCGGCTTTCGTTTCGGTCTTTTAAATTTGACAACAGCTTTATTTCCGGCCAGGAACAGTAATGTACATTTGAAAATATTCAAGTATTTCTACATAACAGTTGCTAAATATCGTTTCATGTTTGCACTGAATCACAGTAATGAATTTTGTAAAATACATTATTTTTTATGGTGAAATGTGACAGGCAGGCAAACGGGCTACTTGACAACATTAGTCTGTAGGCATATGGGGCATGGTAAGATATCAAAGTGAGGGTTTGGGAATGCATTCTCATTTATCTTTAGCGTGTAGCGAAACAACGGCAGCACAAGTGCTATGAATATTTTAAACAACTAACTTTTTATTTATATACCTACATTAAAATGTTATTTTATTGTAATTCTTAATTATCAACTTAACTATCGTCTTTTTATATGTTGCAAGTCTTGAAGTGGGGCATGCGATCGAAATGTCCAGTGGGATATTGTTTTCAATTATTATAATATTCATATCTCAATATACAAAGTTATGCGAAGATTTCAACATTAGACCAAACGATGTTTATTTCTTAAGCACTCATCAAAAACAAGACTTTAAAAACTTTAAATAAACTACTTGTGCCGAGTGCCACTTGCGACTGGCTTTTTATTACAAAGACTTATTTACTTGTAACTCTGCATACATTTCAGAAGAATTTCCTTTTTTCTATCGGACATGCAGACATACGGCTGATTACCATTCTCGCCTTGTCGAAATCCCTCTAATTCGGACCAAGCGCTTTAAAACATCTTTTGTGATGCGCACTGCTAAGGATTGGAAATCCCTGCCGGCGGCGTCTGTATTTCCGAGCTCATACAACCTAAATCTTTTCAAGGTTTGAGTGAATAGTTATCTTCTGGGTGAGCTCGCTCCATCGTCGGCCACATCCTTCCTACATGGATAGATGCTGGTCAAGAGCAAACCCATCTTTAATAAAAAAAATACACAATACACAATACAATGTTGAAAATAGAATTCGTGTTAAAACCTAAACCGCCACTGGGGACAGAACTCCAAACTCCTTTCTATTTTTCCACGCTAAAACTAAACCGATGTATATTTTCTAAAGCAACTTTCAATACTAAAATTTCACTGTGGAACTCGATTTGGAAGTTTAAATTGCCCTTTGAAATATTCAACTGGAATTTTATATGTAATGCATTCTTACAGACAAACGATATCTGGTGTCTGTTCACATACTTTCAGATGAGTGTGGCATTGTTACATAAATCTTTTAACTATGAAAGCAGAATAGATGCAGGTCCGCTTAATGGTAGATGACAGGAGACAAACGTGACACTAGTTTATTCATTTGTTTTGGCTTTGGCCAGCCCGACAATAAATTAATCTCTTTGAAGCCTTGTATACTGGACCGACGACCTTATAAGGGCCCTGGGTCGAAGGTGGATGCAGACTTTTTTTTTATGTTATGTCGACAGACAGGCTGACGGTCCACTTGATGGTAGGTGGCTACCGTCGCCTATAACACAAGCAACGCTACAGGTGCTGTAAGTGCGCTGCCGACTACAGTAGGATTAAGGATAAGGGATTAGGAGGGGATAAGGAAATGAGCTCTGGCATCCCTTACTCACTCACCGAAACACAACAGCGCGTATATGCTGTTATTTCACGGTGGTCTTCCGTAAGGGGGTGGTCACTGCCGCCAGGCGGGCTGCCCAAATGACTGCGAAACGCAGTGTGCCCTACCACTACTTTTCAAATCCAGACCAGAGTCAATTTTGAAAATTACATTAAAATTTCCAAACTTGACCCCGCCGGGAATCGAACCCGGGGCCCCTGAGACGTTAGGCAAGCATCCTTGCCACTCTGACCAGCCCTTTTGGAGAATTAGAGGAGGCCTTTGTCCAGCAGTGGACGTCTACAGCTGAAATGATGATTCTGGGATACAATTATCCCAATTCGTGCATATAAATAC
The DNA here is from genome assembly GCA_910589475.2 of Bembecia ichneumoniformis. Lineage (NCBI taxonomy): Eukaryota > Metazoa > Arthropoda > Insecta > Lepidoptera > Sesiidae > Bembecia > Bembecia ichneumoniformis. The sequence continues at coordinate 18,177,250 of OU342525.1, read as the reverse complement.
CCAGATCCTTAAAAAAAACAGTTCTCTAATCGAGCAGTGGGAACGAATTTCAAATATCCTTTTCGAAAAGCTGAAGCTAATCTTAGAATATCAGCTATATTGTATAGCCCCCCATAATTTTGCTTGCGTGCTTGCTTGTTTGACTTTTTACGTTATAAGCCTTTGGGGTAAGTACTTTGGATAGTATGAGTTTTGCCTTCATTGCTTCAAGTTATAACCTTACGGTTCTCCTTATTCCTGATTTGATCGCAGAGCATCACCTAACATAGCCTCCTCGATAGCTCGTTAAGCGACTTTGAGCTTTATTACACGGTCCATAGTTAGAGACCATAATTAGGTCCAGCGTCATGCTTTATATAAAGTGCATTTATCTCACTGCTGAATATAGATCTTCTGTTTAAGAAGCCTGCGTTCGCTGTTGTTGTAGCCAAGAGTTTTACCTTATTCAATGAGATGTGATTTCCTTCATACCTCCTAACGTCTTCCATGTTACGTTGCTGACTAGAAAAATTTGGACCTAGCAATTATCTTTTCATATCCAATACGAAAGCACCCTAAAAGGACAGGATATTGTAATAAAATTTAAAACAGCGGTTTTTCTTTCATCTCACGTAGACACTTCTATTAGAATGATAATATATACAAATAATTAAAACATTTAAACCCAAGCCACAGATCCCATTGGCCATTAGGTCACGAAATCGCCGCTAACCGCAATAATCCGCGCAAATGTCTCCTATTACCAGAAATATCGTCTAGTACAAAACATTCTGGTTTTCTGAAACACGATAAAAGTTTAATGTACTTTAATTTATTCAATTAATTGTTTATGTTAATAATAACTCACAGAAGAACCGCCATGGAGCGCGGTCATTTTAATTACATTTCAAGTTCTTTTTTTCATTTTTCTTTTGTAAATAATCATTTTGTAAAATTTGTAAATCTCTCTTAACCCAAATGAGCCATTTAAAAGAAAATAACTAGTAGTAGTAGAGTAGTGATTGGCGGGGCGCACTTTGTTCCACAAGCATGACTGAGAGAGTAAGGGATATTAAGTCGGCAGCTCACCTGAAACCCCTATGTCTTTTATTCCAGACTTTTATTTATGCAATATTAATTCTTTTATTTCTGACCATAACAATTTTTAGGTAGCCACTTATGTTAAGGGACGGTCAGCCTGCCTGCCGTATCTATACTTTACTAATATTATAAAGCTGAAGAGTTTATTTGTTTGAACGCGCTAATCTCAGAACTACTGGTTCGAATTGAAAAATTCTTTTTGTTTTGAATAGTCCATTTATCGAGGAAGGCTATAGGCTATATAACCACACGCTACGATAAATAGTATTATATATAAACAGTGTCCAGTACCGCGCGCCCCATGCGCACGCCGCCGCCGTATGGGCCGCAGCGAAGCGTGGCCGAGTTCAACTAGTTTTACATAAAAGTAAAATTCTAATTATTTTATGTACATTATAATATTACTAACAATAATAATAGTCATATTTCAATAGAAATAAATGCCAAGATTGTTTGCAAAATATGACGATCAGTAAAAACACGGACTATATAAGTTTTATAGCATGATTACAGTCTTATACACTGATTGCATTTAGTATAGTCTTGTAAAATAATTTATATAAAATATAATTGAATCGGTCATTTCAAAAACGTCTTAAGTCACATTTTTTTTCCAACATGCTTTTTTTGCTGAAAATGGTTTCTTAAAGATAGATGCGTATCAAGATAGCATTCTGGAAGAGCATATGCCATTTTATAACAACATTTTTAGATGGCCAACTGCAAATGTTGAAGATAATCCCAGATGAGAATGATGGAGAATATGACTATGTACCATAAAGATATTAAAACATGACAAATTAATACATGTAAAATGATATTAAGATTATTTTTAAGTGTAATTCTCAATTATAAGCAATAAAAAATATGATTACTACTAATGTTTTGGTTAAATTATATACCACTAACCCTATTTCACGCTAAAACAACATAAGTCAAGAACTGTTTTTCAGGTTTTTTTCATTATTTCTATTATTAAGCTGTAAAGGTTATTCGCTATTTTAATTTTTTGCCACTCAAATACTAAATTGAACATAAAAAAGTCCTTTAAAACTCATTTGTTTGTGTATAAAACAGTTTTTATTGATTTCTGAATATTTTTAATTAAGTGACTTATGAGGTTTTTGAAATGACCGATTCAATTTTATTAATTAATATAGTAGACCCTTAATATAGCTGTCTTGGAACTAATAGGTCACATAATTGGTTACAGTACACGTACAAGTAAGAACCATCGCAACATATCAAAAGAATTAACAACCAGCTTGGAACCGACCTGAACCATGCAGCATTACGGAAACCAAACAAAGCATAATTTCTATTCAGGCTCAGTTCCGCGCGACGTCCACGCTTACCACGTGACTCGAATCACATGTTGGCATGTGGAATTGGCTTTTATTGTGTTACAACTGGTGGGAGCCGGTTAGAGGCGGTTCAGTGCGGTTGTGCCCGGTTACACGAGCAATAAAACCGGTTTGCGCTTTTTAGGGATTTCCCGGATTTTCTAGCCGCTTACCGATGTATCTATTTGGTGCTACCGCTTTTGTGTTGGTTGAAATTCACTTGCGGTAGGTCTCATGCACTTTTTTTTTATTTTTACACTTAAGGGAAGAGATATATGGACCAATGCTTATTGTTTTCAATACATTTTTTTTATGTTAAGGTCGGCGGACAGGCTGACAGTCCACTTTATGGTAGGTGGCTACCGTCGCCTATAACACAAGCAACGCCAAGGCTGCTGCAAGTGCGCTGTCGACTGCAGTAGGATTAAGGATAAGGGATTAGGAGTGGATAGGGAAATGGGCTCTGGTATCCCTTACTCACTCACCGAAACACAACAGCACAAGTGCTGTTATATCACGGTGGTCTTCTGTGAGGGGGTAGTTACTGCCGCCAAACGAGCTGCCTAAATGACTGCGAAAACGCAGTGTACCCTGCCACTACTTTCCAAATCCAGACCAGAGTCAAATTTGAAAAGTTGATTTTTCAACTTTCAAGAAAATATATAATATAAAAAATAAATCTTAGTTACCATTAATCTAAATAAGTGTTAACACTTGATGTAAAATTTTATATAAAAAAAGTAATAAACGTACAATACAATATAAAGGATATAGAGTACCTCACGAACGGACTAAGTCGCGAGCAGATATTAGTATAAAAAACAAAAAAACAATAACATCAATCGAAACTAACTTGATGGTGTCTTCCATAGATTTAACCATAACTTGATTTCTATACTTAAGAAATAAAGATGCACTCACTGTTCCTAATTCCAAGGTCTATACAATAATGACCCAAGATCCCAGGCAGCCAGACATAACTTATTTTGTAAAGGACAAAATGTGGGGAATCAAGTAGTGTTCCTAAGTACGTATGCGTATCTGTTAATTTAGAGCTATCAGGTGAGAAAGTTAAGTAAAAATAGGACTATCTTCACTTATTTTCTAAAGGCTGATTATATGTTTTGCAGAATGTTATTACAAAATATTATTCAGCACTGCCAAACACTTACGGTGGACTATTACTTCGGGCAGCATGGGGAACAATGAAAACCGTCATTGGTTTCACGCAACCGGTGGGCGACACGGTTATATATATATATATAAATATTTATAAATCTCGTGTCAGGATGTATGTATGTTCGCGATAAACTCTGAAACTACTGAACCCACTTTGATCAAACTTCGTAAATATCTGTTATTTGGTCCAACTTAAAAGATAGAATAGTTTTTATCTTAATTATTGACCTTAATATTTGTTATTGCAAATTAAATGTTTATTATACAACAGTAGTGTCTATTTATAGGTTAGTTCGATGAATTATTAATAGATTGCTCTGCCTCGCTACCATGAACGGCATCCGAAGTTTACCCCTGGGTCCCACTTGCAACTTCTTACATAAGTACGATAGAGAGAGAGAAAACTTTGAAAGACATTCATGGTAGGCCTGCTGTAGATTAATTTATCGATACAACATTCGGATACAGTAAAATAGAAATAATTTCTTTTTTGTATAGTAAGATAAGATTAACGATGTACTCATTCACATCATCATTAACATGGCAACATTATTTCACAAAGTGACATCGATTTTTACGATTTTTTTTGTATATTTGGTAGGTATAAGAATAGCTCTTCACTTTAACATATTTGAAAATTAAATTGGACCCGATAGGTGGCGCCACAATCGGTTTACGGAATTATTTTCGAGTTCTGGCAACACAATTGTTGAACTAATTAAAATTTCTCGCCTTTCCATGATTACATGCATACTCTGTGACGCTAGCTAGTATTACATGCATACTCTGTGATGTTTCTGTGATAGATTATATTCTCTTTGATTCCGTGGTACAACGAGTGTTATAATTATTTTAATTCCTTTAAATTAATACTAAAGTAATCAGGTTATGGCCCAGTAAAGCCAAGGTTGTAAAGAAAAGTGTTTGCAAAGTTCATATACGCATAAATACAAATTATAAACAGTTTCGTGCCGGCGAAGTGGTAGTGTACAAACATAACCAAAAAGCAGCGTGGTTCAGTTTTAACAAATCGTCAAGTCGTTGAGAATACCAGTTATAATGGCTAGTAGCAATCCTCTGGTACTTATAGAAAAACTAACAGGCCGAGAAAACTACAATACCTGGCGGTTTGCTGTTAAAACTTACCTTCAACATGAAGAACTTTGGGAATGTATTGAAAATCCCAATAACGAACCAATTGACAGAAAAAAGGACACAAAAGCAAAATCCAAAATCATTTTGCTTGTCGATAGTATCAACTACGTACATATCCAAGAGGCAGAAACGGCAAAAGAAGTGTGGGAAAACTTGTCCCGCGCTTTCGACGACTCAGGGCTTACACGCAGAGTTGGCCTACTACGTGATCTCTGCACAACTACACTCTCTGGTTGCCAAAATATAGACGAATACGTGAGCAAGATAATGTCTACAGCACACAAACTCCGAAATATAGGATTCAAAGTTGATGATGAGTGGCTCGGAACACTTTTACTCTCCGGGTTACCTGAACATTATAAACCAATGATCCTCGCTATTGAAAGCTCAGGGATGAAAATAAGTGCAGACTCTGTTAAATCTAAATTGCTCCAAGAAGTAAAATCTGAAAACAATAACTCTGCTTTTACATCTGCTCATGGTTCTCAAACCAAGAATATGAAAAAGAAGTTCAACAAAGGTCCTAGATGTTTTCAGTGTAACAAATATGGACACAAAAGTACAGAATGCAGGTCAAAACCGAAAGAAAAGTTTGCTAAATCAAATAGTTCATATGCTGCCGCATTTGTCACTCCGTTTGACAACAACAGCTCTGCATGGTACATTGATTCTGGGGCAACCATGCACATGACAAGACATCAAAACCTTCTTCAAAATGAACACTCACCACCTATTGAGCAAATCAAAGTTGCTAACAACAAAACACTTTCAGTAAGTAGCTCTGGTGATGTGACCTTGAATACATTGAATGGAGAAAATCAGTCAAATACAATTTTATTTACAAATGTCTTGTATGTACCAGAACTTGCAGTGAATTTAATATCTGTACATCAAATTACGGAAAATGGTGGCCAAGTTAAATTTGATTCTAAAGGCTGTGCTATACTGAACCGACAAAATGTTATTGTAGCAATAGCAACAAAAGTTAACAACATGTACCGGCTTAACATAAATACTGATTACGCATGCATGTCTGATGTTAAACGAGATGATATATTTTTATGGCACCAACGTATGGGTCATCTGAACTTTGACACCCTGAAGAAATTGAAAGAATGTTCCGAAGGATTTACATTGTCTGACAAACAAATGAACAATGTAACTTGTATAACATGTAAAGAGGGCAAGCAAACAAGATTGCCTTTTAAGAGTCAAGGATCGCATTCCTCGAAGCTATTGGAACTGGTGCATTCTGACTTATGTGGCCCCATGGAAACACAGTCACTAGGAGGGGCTAAATATTTTTTAACATTTTTGGACGATTATTCTAAAAAGGTATTTGTGTACATTTTGAACAACAAAACTGAGGTATTGTCAAAATTTAAAGAGTTCAAAACAGAAGTTGAAAATCAAACTGAATGTAAACTCAAATGTATTCGGACTGACAATGGCCTGGAATATGTCAACAAACCATTCTCTGACTTCCTAATAAGTGCTGGAATAAGACATCAAACATCAACTCCTTATACTTCAGAGCAAAACGGAGCTGCAGAGAGGCTAAATAGGACTCTAGTCGAGAGAGCAAAGTGTATGATTCTGAATGCTGGCTTGGCGAAGTTTTTCTGGGCTGAGGCTATAAAAACTGCTGCATATATCATAAATAGATCTCCAACTAAATCCTTATCGTTTAAAACGCCTGAAGAGGTTTGGTCTGGACGTAAACCAAATATCAGTCATATGAAAGTGTTCGGGTGCGAAGCTATGGTCCACCTGCCAAAAGAAAAACGCAAAAAGTGGGATCCAAAAGCGCAGAAGATGATCTTTATTGGCTATTGCGAGAACACAAAGGGGTACAGGTTCATAATGCCGAATACTAAAACTGTTATAAAGAGCAGGGATGCAGTATTTCTTGAATCCACTGTTAAGAGAAACTATGCCGCTCTGGAATTATCTGAAACAGAAAACAAAACATCAGATACACATTGTAAAAGTAATGAAGAAAGTTTAATGTCAAATGAGTCCAATGAAGAAAGCAGGGAAGAATGTTATAACTCAGATAGCTCATATCATACTGTTAAAAATAACTCAGATTCAGATGAATACTTACCAGAAATCAAGATTGATACTCCCTCCCGAAGCAACATAACGTTGAGACCTAGAAATAAAAATAAAGAACAAACTTACCTTTGTTATGATGAATGCTTAGTACCTGAGCAAGTCCCTGAAACATACAAAGAAGCTATTAGTTGTGTGAATGCTGAAAAATGGAAAAAGTCTATTGAAGAGGAACTTGAAGCCCATAAAAGAAATGGTACATGGATATTGGTAAACAAACCTGAAAATACAAACATCATCGGCTCTAAATGGGTTTTCAGAGTCAAAGACCAACCAACGGGTCCTCGCTTCAAGTCCAGACTCTGTGCAAAGGGCTATGCACAAGCGAAAGGTATAGACTATAAGGAAACATTTTCACCCACTGTCAGGTATGATTCAATACGTTTATTATTATCTCTAGCTGCTCAAAATGGTTATGAAATTCTTCAACTTGACATTAAGACAGCTTTTCTGTATGGGGAACTTGAAGAAAACATATATATGTATCCCCCTAAAGGTCTAGTATATGAACCCAATAAAGTATGCAAATTGATAAAATCACTGTATGGTCTTAAACAAGCACCACGGTGCTGGAATACTACATTCAATTCTGTACTTCAGAAATTTGGCTTCACAAATAGTAAAGCAGATCAATGTGTCTATGTCGCAAATATTAAAGGAACAAAGTGTTATCTCTGTATATATGTAGATGACGGGCTTTTATTTTCTAAATCAAGGTCTGTTCTGCAATCTGTAACAAATGATTTGAAAACAATACTTGATATGACAATATGCCCACCTGGAAATTTTGTTGGAATGGACATTCAAGTTTCTGACAAGTACATCTTTATACATCAATCCAAATACATCAAACAGTTGTTAAACAGATTTAATATGGAAAATGCCAACCCCAACAGCGTTCCAGTCGATCCTCATTCAAAGCTAGAGAAGAGTGAGCACCAGCCTGACAAGAATCTTCCTTACCGAGAAGCAGTCGGTTCTCTGATGCATGTTGCCATAGTAAGTCGACCAGACATAATGTTTGCTGTAAGCCTGGTGAGTAGATTTTTGAACTGCTATAATGAATCTCATTGGACAGCTGTCAAGAAGATCATGAAGTATCTCAAAGATACTGTCAACTTTGGTCTATGTTACCTATCAGCATCGAAATCTTCAGAATTAATTGGCTACAGTGATGCTGATTATGCCAATGACGTCACGACCAGAAGGTCAACTACTGGATACATATTCATTAAAAATGGAGCTGCCGTGACATGGTCCAGTCAAAGGCAACACACTGTCGCTCTATCAACAACGGAAGCGGAATTTATGGCGGCCTGCGCTGCCACCAAAGAAGCTATTTGGATCAAACAATTGTTAAGTAACCTGGGTGAATTAAAGCAACAAACAGTAGTGATAAATATAGATAGTCAAAGTGCAATAAGTGTTATTAAAAACATAAACTTTCACAAGAGGTGCAAACACATAGACACTAAGTATCATTTCATTAAAGAAAAGTATTATGCCAAAGTTATTGATCTAAAATATGTTTCAACAAGCAATCAACTTGCTGACTTTTTAACTAAGGCTTTACCTAGAGATAAATTTCAACATATGAGAGACAAAATTGGAATTTTATCCATAGATATGTTATGTAATCTTTAATCTAATTACTATGATGTTACTGTTGTAATTAATTCAGTACATGGAAGGCTTCAATTTGGCAGGAGTGTTGAACTAATTAAAATTTCTCGCCTTTCCATGATTACATGCATACTCTGTGACGCTAGCTAGTATTACATGCATACTCTGTGATGTTTCTGTGATAGATTATATTCTCTTTGATTCCGTGGTACAACGAGTGTTATAATTATTTTAATTCCTTTAAATTAATACTAAAGTAATCAACAATGTCTGCTGGGTCAGCTAGTTATTTTATAATAATTTTCTACAAAACATATATAAAAATCAGATTTATAAATGAAAGTTAGCCTTATTACCTTTCTCACCAGATAGCTCCAATTTAAGAACACTATCGAATCCCCACATTTTGTCCTTCACAAAATAAGCTATGTCTGGCGGGCCTGAGATTTACCAGATACACGGCAACAATCTGACAATACAGAATCTATCAAACATTACATCAATTCTTTCTTTTAGTTATTTTGTTCATTTTTATTCTTTTTCTAGCATTCCAACTCAAATAAACAATTTTATAAAAGGCTTGTAGTATCAATTATCATCAAATGAAATAATAATTGGATTACGTTGGAGTTGTTAGGTAATAGGTAATACGTTATGCAGATACTTCTCTGTATCGATTGGTTTGGCTGATGCAGGTATATTGGTCTGGGAGTGAGACAATTAGCAAATGGGTTCACACTAATAACGTTGCAGTACAATTGAATTATCATGAATTAAAGGGATGCAGCAATATTATTTTGTTGAAAATTTGAAAGTGAGTTTGTTTGTTTATTACGCTTTAATGCTTTAACTGCTCAACTGATTTATCATTAAATTTTGATTACACGTTGTCAGGGATGCAAGAAAAGCCATAGGCAAGCACGTATACAGAGGGGAGGATAGTTGGGATTTGTCCCCCCCCCCCCCCCCGAAATCTGACTGAAAAAAAAAAGATAGATGTCATTCATTCAGAAAGTAAGAAAAAAAGACTGGTCGGCATGTGTGACACTAGATTTATAGAACGTCACGACTCTAAAAATGTATTTTGTGAGTTACTCAAACCTATTGTCATTACATTGAGAGAACTATCCTGCACAAACAGAACTGTCGCCCAAACTGCGTCTACATTCATAGCTGCGATGGAAAAGAGTAGTTTCTTGATTTCTCTAAAAACCTGTGAAAGATTTTTCAGAAAAATTAGAGACAGTGATTACAGCGATTTTTACACAGTTCACATGGTTGTTCCCCCCCCCCCCCCCCCCCGAACCAAAAGTCTGGATACGTGCCTGGCCATACCTTTCATGCAGAAATTGTCGCAATTGTCCCGTTTTTGTTTTTAATGCAAACTGCCCAAACTGGTACAAGTGTTAGTAAGAGATACCAATGCCCTGGTATTGCTGAGGTCTGTATAATTCAATGAAAACGAACTCTTTGTACATGGAAATTTTTTTTTTTTTTTTCAAAAAATCTGATACTTCATGAAGTAACACAAAAAATAAATGAAAACTTCCATCAACATGCCATCTAATAACAACTTCAGATTTATTTTTAAAACTAATTCAATAAAAACTTTTCTACTCACTTTCGGTTTAGCCTATGGTTAATAATGCACTATCGGTAGAGGCTTCTCTCAATACTTCGCTTTACAGATAAACAGAAGCCTCTGGCGTTGTCAGATTGATTGATATCGGACCATTGTTTGGCCCAGAACCGGCGTCAATAACACACGCCCGCAAACTTCATTCAAGAATTAACAGATTCCAGTTAGCATTAAATCTATTAATTCACATCAGAGCTGTTGATATTTTAGTATAGACTAACCATTCTGTCGTGAATGAAAATGCATAATGGTTTATTCATTTACAATCAATCAATGGCTTCTGTCTCAAAGAAATGCTACATTTAAATCTGAAAAAAAAAACGATATTTTTTTCTATTTTGTACTCTATTTGTAATTTCAGGCTGGTCTTCTGTGAGAGGGTGGTTACTGCCGCCAGACGTGCTACCATTTGGACTTGGAAACACAGTGTACTCTAAACACTACTTTACAGATCCAGACCAGAGCCAGCTTTGAATAGTTAACTTCTAAAGATCACCTTGCCGGGAATCGAACCCGAGGACCCTGAGACAGAGCGTTAAGGCAAGCAAACTAATAACCCTTCATCCAACGGCCTAAAGTCATGTTTAGTAAGTGTTTTTATATAGGTAAGGTACTCATGAACATATATCAAAAATAAAAGTTATTTAGGAAAAATAACTTTTATTTAGGTATTCCTCTTTCCGAAAAAAAATTTGCTTCCTATTCTTGCGATATTCTCAAGCAGCTCAGATCAAAACGTCTTCTTTACACCTGATTTCGAAATAAATTAATGAGGTCTTTTGTTGTCAGTCAAAGCTACGTATTTATTTAATAATAGGAGCACTTAAAAATGCTCCAGATAAAAATTTCCCAGACATTTCCAAAGCCATCAGCCACAAACCCGTTTATTTATCACCTAATATTCCCCGCCGTGTTTTGTGTTAGTCTCGGCATGGCGCGATCATCAATAATTCATGGTGGCTGTGAGTTATGGCGGCGACGATCGCCGTGGATATCCTCTCGCTTTCGCAGACGTGCCTTTATCTCCTACTGTACAGGAAAATATAATTTTCTATTATTCAACGGCTCCTTTGAGCGCTTTATGTGGACTAGATCGTGTTGCCCATCGACGGTTCAAAAGCTCAATGTTAGCTGCAAAACACTCTTTGTGGAGACATTATTCTGAGTTGTGCACACTTTTGAGAATCGCTTCGTGTGCTTTTCTTCCTCGATTTTCTTCAATGCAACATTTAAAATTATATCAATGCAAATAATACAATAAATATATAAACATATTTAACAACCCATAGGGTTGCAACATTATTGCAACAATTATTGTCTAACAATATTTTAATAACCTTGTCATCTAATTTTTATCATCATTATCAGAAACTTTGTAACTTTTAAGAATCGATTTTCATATAAAACGACCGGTAAGGAAATTGTATGAGGAGTAAAGTTAATACGATCGTTAACTAAAAAGGGTTACGTTATCTGTCACTTATCTGACATTTGTGCGACAACCATGTATTTATATTTCCTAATTCGATTCTCGAAATGCTTATAAAAGCAAACGTCGAAATCTTGTATGAAAAGTGTATTCCGCGATAAGGAACGAAATGATAGCACGTTACAAACTGAAGGCGCAACGACGTCTGTCGTCGAAAAAATTAACTATTTGAACTTATAAAACGTAGTGACATCTGTGTATACCGAACGTAACTAACATAACTTTTGTTGGATCAATTATACAGAATGTAACTAAATAATATAAAGTAATTAGGAATTAATGTGAATGTGGATAATAATAATAATAATAATATAATAGAAAAACTTACCAAGTACATCGGCTTGGCTCACGAGGTGACCGCCATGTGGGACGTCGATTCGACAATTATCGTCCCGATAGTTGTCTCGGCGAACGGTCTTATAGCGAAGAGCCTCGACCAACATCTCAAGAGGCTCTCACTAGATGGCTGGATCAAGGGGCAGATACAGAAGGCGGTACTTCTTAACACGACACGAATTGTCAGGAGGTTCCTCACTCTGCAGCCCTAACCACCGGTAGCTTGGGCCTTGCCCCGCTACTAGTGGACATCTAATTTTAAGTTTTTTATAATATTTATTGTTTTTATATACATATTATAAACACACCGGCATATTTAGCGGAACACAAAAAAAGGTCCATAATTAAAAAAATATGGTTTTATTTTAAAATCTACTTACTACACTTCTTTTGTTATTTAAAGTTTCATTTGTTTTACTTAAAATGAGATCACATTAAGAACAGATTTTGCGAGTAAAGGCTATTTGTGAAAAATGGTACATTTTTGAACTTTTCATGTAACCGGGAAAAGTGAAAATTAATATTAAAATAACAATTAATTAAATTAGAAAAATGGTGATTAATATCGTGTATTTCCTCCACGTGCTCTTATTAAAGTTTCTACCCGTCTAGGCATACTGAGAATGATGTTATCGATGGTCTCCTGGGATAGTCTCCGCCATTCCTCAACTACGGCGATTCGCAGTTCACCCACGTTGGCAGGAGCTGGAATTCTGAACTTAACTTTTCTTTTCAGCAAGTCCCAAACGTGCTCTATTGGGTTCATATCCGGTGATCTCGCCGGCCACTCCATAACAGTGATATTCGTATCATTAAGATAAGCTTGAGTTACCCGAGCGGTATGCGGCCGAGCATTATCCTGCATAAAAACAAAATCGTCACCGATATATGGGGCAAACGGTACGACATTTTCTTCTAAAACTTCTCTGATATAGCGGTCTGCAGTCAGACTCCCTCTGTCAATCACTACCAAGTCTGTGCGAGCTCCCAAACAAAGCCCGCCTAAACCATTATTGATCCACCACCGTATGCAACTGTAGTTTCAAAATTTGTCTGAATGTATCGTTCTCCTTTACGTCTGTATATTCTTTGCCTGCCGTCAATTTCATTTAAGAGAATTCTGTACTCATCACTAAACAATATCTTACTCCATTGGTCCACGTTCCAAAGTCGATGTTCCTGAGCAAAAGTTAACCTGTTTCTACGATGATTTACCTCGAGCCTTGGAGCCTTGGCGGGCACAAATGAACCCAAACCAGCTTCTTCGAACCTTCTTCGTACCGTACGCTCACTTACGGTTACACCCCGCACTGCTTCTAACTCATGTCGGGCTTGGACGGCCGTCAAACGGGGGTTCCTACGTACACGAAGCCGAATGAAACGATCATCCCTACTCGAAGTGCGTCTTTTTCTGCCTTGTACTTATGTGAGAAGAGCAGGCTCTTCTCACATAAGTACCGGTCTCCCTGAACCGTTGGATACTGCGATGGATCGTTGAAACTGGTCGACGAAGATCTCTGGATATCACTCTGTAGGTTTGACCATTTCTTCATATTTCGAGTGCCCTGGCATTCTCCGTTGGAGCTAAGTCAGGCATAATTCAGTCCTCAACTCCAGAAAGATACGCGATTAAAAAAAACTAACAAAAAACAGTATTTCAATGAAATTTTAAATCAAACTCAGAAGGAAGAAATACTCGAAGTTCGCTCCAGATAAGGTGTATTTGAATAAAATTAAAACAATTGCATAAAATGTGATGTTCAATTGTTTTCTTAATTTGAAAATATTTCTTTTTAAATTAAATGACGTATAAACCAGCCAGCAACCTTATATGATACTGATATCAAACCTTTATTTTATGTTCCGTTAAATATGCCGGTGTGTGTATATTGTAAAAAATTTAAAATTAAGAAAAGAAATAAATAAATGTATAATAATATAAATGAGTAAATTATATAATAGCAAATATAATTTTTAATATATTAATTTATATATTTAAATATTTTACCGCGACCGCGTCCTCGTAGGTAAAATACTTTTTGATGTACATTGCCAACTTATATTAATCTATACTGTGATAATATAGTGTCAAATGTGTCAAGCTAATTGATTTGATGCTTAAATTATTTAATTATTTAAAAAGAAATTGGCGAAGAATAAACATTAATTTCGTTTCTTTGATGACTTTGATAGGTAGGAATTTTGTTAAATACCTAGTAAAATATTGTTCAGTTATAGAGTTTGCTCCGTCAGATAGACCTTGGTGTTCCCTTACCATATACCAAGACATCCCATTAATAATAAATTTAGCATTCCTACCAGCAGAACTAATTTGGGTAAATATGCTCCATTATTTCGGTGTATGCGAGACTGTAACGAATTGATCAACCCCGACATTGACATCTGAAATTATTTTTAAGAGGAAGTGTGCGGTGGCGGTTGGCTCTCCCTGTGCTTAGGTGTATGTATGTATTTCGTGTGATTTTTGTTGTTCGTTCTCATTCTAAGACTTTGTGATTGTTCGATTGTTTGATCTGATTGCTTAATTGTTTAATACTATAGGGAAGTCATGTATTCTGCATTTATTTATTTTATTTATTTTCTTTTCTTTTTGTTTTATGTTTTTAAACCATTTAAATCTAAATTTTTACTTTGTGCTACTTTTTGATAATTAATGTATTCACCTGTAAAGGCGTATCTGTTAGATCTAGATTTTACAAGTGTATAATATTTTTGTAACTAATTACTGATATTGTCGCTGGTGTATCTATCCCAAATAAATAAATAAATAACTATAATGAAATAGTAAATACTTTGATCAGAGAGCAACACAATAGTTTAATTTGCCGAATTTAATTAATAGACGAATAGTCTTATATTTACAGTAAAGCAATAATATTACACTACTAATGATACATGAACTATGATAGATTTAAAAAAAAATTGATATTTCGGTTCTTAAGTTTTCTTGTAGTTTCTGCCGTTCTTTAATAAAAATCGTTCAAATTTGGTTTCGAACCCGCTCAAAATAGATTGCGAATAGGTGGTGATATGTTGCTCCAGATACTATGTATTAATCTATCTAATATATAAAATTGTATATATACGTGAAGCGATGGTTTGAAAATAAAAATCGACTCGATAGGTGGCGCCACAATCGGGTTACGGAATTATTTTCGGGTTCCGGCAGGACAACGTCTGCCGGGTCAGCTAGTAGATATATAATATTGTCGTTGTTTTTTTTTTTATGTTATGTCGACAGACAGGCTGACGGTCCACTTGATGGTAGGTGGCTACCGTCGCCTATAACACAAGCAACGCTACAGGTGCTGCAAGTGCGCTGCCGACTACAGTAGGATTAAGGATAAGGGATTAGGAGGGGATAAGGAGATGGGCTCTGGCATCCCTTACTCACTCACCGAAACACAACAGCACGTATATGCTGTTATTTCACGGTGGTCTTCTGTAAGGGGGTGGTCGCTGCCGCCAGGCAGGCTGCGCAAATGACTGCGAAACGCAGTGTGTCCTACCACTACTTTGAAACGGATTTTCAAAATATTGATTTTTCAACTTTATATTTCCTACCTATATGAAAATAATATGTTGATTACTGATTAACTTCGTCCACGAGCTTCTAAACTCATTATTATATCAGACTACGTCTAATATTACAGACATTTCTCTTATAAATAAGTAGATATTAAATATATGAAGATAATTTTGTCCTATAAAAACTTTCCAAAACCAGCTACAATCAACTCCTTTTATTTGTTTCACTAAGTACTTGAATTAATAGAGTCTGCATTCATATAAATATTGGCTAATAATTGGAAGAAAGTTTTTCTACAAATATATCTGATAAACTCTTCTAAAGAATTTTCCATTTATCTTCATCTTTTTAACCGCCGATCTATTGACATCCTGTTCGCTGCTTAGTTCCCCTAAAGTGCTTAGATCGTCGCCGTCTGGTGGTGGATCTTTAAGCCAAGTTAATACTTCTACTTCTCGAACAGGTGGTTCTTCCTCTTTGAGTTTAGACGCTTTTTGTCTGGAAATAATAAACAAATATTTATTAAGATACCTATAAATTGGATTGCCATACGTCCCGTACGTACGGGACTGTCCCCGTATTTGACCATCCCGTCCCGTATTTCGACAAAATAATACGGAAAGAAGTGAGTGGCGCGGGCGCACGCATGAGGGTAAGTCCAGTAGAGGGTACGGTGGCTTTTAATAGCCACTAAGGTATGAAATCAGAGGATATCTGTTAGAAAAAAAAAGAAAGAAAGAAAGAAACATTTATTGGCATTTAAAACATATGAATAAAAAAAAAATTATGAAGTTTTGGGCATCAGAAGAGAAAACGTCTCCTATTGATTCGTAGAAGTTATGACAACCCTACTTATAATGCACATACGAAAAACACTGCTCCATGAAATGAAAGATAAATTTAAAAAACATAAAATTTCAAAAAAATATTAAATCTAATTTTTATTGAAAGTTTTGATGGTATCTTTAAATAAATAAAATTTGTTCATTATTTACATGTTAATGCATTGACATGTCTTCATAAGACCCTGTCTAAGTAACTTAGGCTACTTTATATGTTTTAATCGCTGCCAAAAGCTCTATGTAAGAGATACATAAAAATGAAGCAGTGGGTTTAACGCCCAGCTGTCGAAACCAGGGATACAGGCTCACAACCCCATCGGTTGTTGTTGTTTATTTGCAGATTAAAAAACCTTTAAACAAATTTTAGATAACTAGAAATATTTTTTATAAATTATTTAAAATCCTGCCAATCTGTGGTGGCCTCAGACACGAGGAAACACATTATCTCCTAATTACCAATAGCAAATTTTAAAAAATATATTAAAAACTAGTTGCGTCCGCGACTTCGTGCGCGTGTTATTTGGTACTATTTCAATTAACTTTTTTGTTTATAAACCGATTGGAAAGAAACAAAGACTAAATGTCACAGAAAGCTTGCTTACAATACAAAATGAAAACCACATTCGGATCGATTAGGCCGTATCTGAGATTAGCGTGCACAAACACTCAGACAAAGAGACAAAAATTCTAAAAACTATTTAGATGTTACTTCGGTAACGTAGTATATAACATATTTAGTATAATAAGTATACAATGTTTACAAATTGTTTATCTATTTATTGCAAAAATATTCGGAATAGCGCCTAACTTTTTTGTTTGTAAACCGATTGAAATGAAATAGACACTAAATATTATGGGAAGCTTGCTACAATACTTCAATGAATACCATATGAAAATCGATTAAGCCGTTTCTGAGATTAGCGTGCACAAAACAGATAAAAATTCTAAAAATTTTTTTTTTTTTACCTCGGTAACATAGGTGAGTACGACGTGCAAAAATTGTTACTTGAAAAAGTATTTAATGTACTAATGTACATACAAGACTCGTTTACGATTTTATTATAGGAATAAATATAAACTAGATTAAAAAAGTAATGGTGAATTAGGTACGTTTATCCAAATTCCCAAGGTTTCCCAAAGGGAGTGCTTTAAAATGAAAATGGACAAGACGCAAGTTATGTCCATGTTTTTCCACCTGAGTAACATGGTCCTATTGGAAAATTCTATGGGATGATGGGATGCGAATGAAATGATGATAATGATGATTGATGAAAATCCCTTCCCACTCCCACTCCCTTAATCCTACTACGGTCAACAGCGCACTTGTGTTATAGGCGACGGTAGCCACCTACCGTCAAGTGGATCGTCAGTCTGTCTTTTGACATTGACATGAATTAATGAATATATATTTTCAAAATTTTAAACGGTACCTGTAAAACTTGGGTCCTTTTTTTAAAGATTTATTCTTTAATTGATCTATAACATTCTGCGCCGCAATTTTCGCTATATTGTTAACCAACGCTTGTAGATGTGATGAGGAAAGAGCTGATTTGAAAGTCCGGTACAAAAATTCAGGCTCGAATTGGACAAGAATGGGCTCTTGGGTAGTTGCTGCCAACGCTAAGGCAACGTGAAACGCAAAGAATATTACAAAAACCATTATTTTTTACTTTGATCTTTGAAATCTCCATAATTCATAATCGAATGAATAATTGGCAAGTGTTTCAAATTTTTAATTCAATTTTTTTTATTGCAGCGTGACTGCAATCAATAAAAAAATGTACTGAAGATTAGTTCTTTGATACATTGACATTGGCTTTCATAGAGTGAACATATATACACAAATTTATTTTCCAAAGTCTGATTCTACGGTTGAGTTCTAAATTGAGACTACATTGCAGTTATTTTAACTCATTTAGGAATAACAACTGGAAAAGCGTTAACTTATCATTCGTTTTCTGTACCTTAACTATCCACAGAGAAGATATGTACTGTAATCAAAGCTGTTCGAATGTCTTAGAACTTATTTTTAAGAAAGTACACAAACACATTGCAATCATATCGAGGTAGTGTTATACACGCTTATTACTAATTGCTGAATTACAATCCTAAGCAGTACACACAGCAGATACAAAGTACTTACGAGTATATATAAAATTAAGATAGAAGGAGATTATACCTATTACTATTTTAATTTACAAAGGTATACATTATTTGAATAAATAATGCCTATTGTGAAATACATAAATGTCAACTTTCTGTCCAAGTACTCGCGCGAGCTATTTGAAATCGCGTTCAGCGTAAATAAAAATATAATGAACACGCATCTGTCTGTGGCGCGAGATACACGCTGGAAATGGTGTCCTCTCCCGGCGAACTCGGGGAAGCTCGGCTTGAAGCAGGAACCCCAAGTCTCGAACGGTCACGGAGACACGTGGAGCCGGACATGAGCCGAACTCACCAAGACAGAACAGATCGGGATGGGACCGGTCACAACAGGACTGGACAGACAACCGGCCAGGACGCCTCTAACGGGACACTACTGACGGAACTCCCAAACAGGACACCCTTCCTGGACACCACTTCTGGACACCGCTTCTGGACATCTTTGCTGGACACCCCCCATTACTATAAGTACCTTCTCTTCTTGATTTATAACTTCTTTTTCATCATCACCATCAACAGCCTATTATATGTCTCCACTGTATGGGCACACGTTTACCCTCTCAACATGGGCATGATCCACCACGCTGGCTCAGTGCATGTTGGTGGACTTCACATGAGCCTTATGCAGGTTTTGAGAGCAGTCGGTAAATGCACTGAAGTTTTTAGAAAAAACCCATTGGTACATGGCATGACCGGAGATCAAAGTCGGACCTCTCGACATGATAGGCCGCGCCTTTCCTACTGCGCCACCGACACTCTCTTTTACTTCTTCGAAATCGTAGGAACCATAGAGCCAAACAATTTTTTACAACAATAATTGGTTACATTCCCTGCTTACGAAATTAACCTGGATTACAAACTAAAATTATTGACAATTTTCTTTATAATTAATAAGCCTCCATTA
Organism: Bembecia ichneumoniformis; assembly: GCA_910589475.2. Classification (NCBI taxonomy): domain Eukaryota; kingdom Metazoa; phylum Arthropoda; class Insecta; order Lepidoptera; family Sesiidae; genus Bembecia; species Bembecia ichneumoniformis. Next base: position 18,157,829 of record OU342525.1, on the reverse strand, counting down.
GTGAGGCACACAGGAAAAGGTCCCTCAAGTGATCACATGAAAGTTGTTTGTTAACAAATGAATCGATAATACAGGTCGTATCAGACCTCCTCAATTATTGACGAAGGTTGCTATTCAATACGAGTAGTGCTTCACTTGAGTTTGAATTATTAATATCAGTGGGAAACCCTGTAGCGTATGCAAACTGATTTCCGTGTTACTATTAGATGCCCATAAATACAAATAGATATATATCAACAATAACATTGTCATATAAATCCGGTGCGCCTTGAAACCAGATTTATTCGATTGACAGACAAAAAGACTGAATAATAGTAAGTTTTTATGGAAAAAATAAGCATTATTCTATTATTATTAAAGATGGGTTTGTTCTTGGCCAGCATCTATCGGTGTAGGAATAATGAGGCCGACAATGGATCGAGCTCATCCGAAAATGCCCATTCACTCGAACCTTAAAAAGATTTGGGTTCTATGAGCTCGGAATTACAGACGCCGGGAGGGAGTTCCATTCCTTAGCAGTTCCATTCATTAAAAAAGTTGTTTTAAATCGCTTGGTCCAATTGCACCTTGTTTTAATCGCTAAACGAGGTGAAGATGGTAACCAGCCGTACGTCTGCATGTCCGATAGAAGAAAGGGGAAGGCGGTATGATCTCATGCAGCTCCCGAGCACACTCTCCGAAGTACATCTTATAGAATACACACAGACAGGCAATTTTGCGTCTATGTGCCAGGCTCTGCAGCTTAGTTCTTATTAGCGTACCAACGCCGATGAGCCTTCTAACTCTGCGATCTACCGTGTCGAGTGCGGCAAGTTGGTATTTTGCTGAGCCATCCCAAAGGTGACAGCAATACTCCATGCAAGATCGGACTTGCTCCTTGTACAAAGAGGGAAGTTGTCTTGGTGTGAAGTTTCGCTTCACCCTATTAAAGGATGCCCAGCTTTTTGGCCTCTGTTTGGGCTTTGGACTCGATCGAGGTACCGAAGTTGAGATTTGAGCACAACCTCATGTTAAGAAGCTCTAGATACGCTGGAGGTAGGTACGCATGCACCTCGAAAAGTTGGGAGCCAAGCCTAATTACTAAGTTACTCTTACTAAACAATTATTTATGAACCTAATCTTTTTATATATAAAAATGAATCCCCATTTCTCCTGGTCACGGCATCACGCTTGAACGGGTGGACCGATTTTAATTCGGTTTTCGCTAATGGAAGAGGGATGAACGGGGAATGTTTTAGGGTATATAAAAAATGCACGCCGGGCGAAGCCGGGGGCGGGTCGCTAGTCTTATATATAAAAATGAATCCCTAATTCCCTTGGTCACGGCATCACGCGTGAACGGGTAGACCGATTTTAATTCGGTTTTCACTGATGGAAAGAGGGATAAACGGGGAATGTTTTAGGGTATTGCACACGGGGATATGCACGCCGGGCGAAGCCGGGGGCGGGTCGCTAGTATAATATAAATACCTACTGGTTGTACTGTGTGCATGTTGGCAAGCTAACTCATAAACTAGACAAGCTGCCTGGCGGCAGTATCCACCAGCGGTTTCAAAGAATATAGTTACCACTAGCTGTGCCCGCAACTTCTTACGCGTGGTATTCGCAAAAGCTCGTAACTTTTTTATTTGTAAACTGATTGGAATGAAATAAACACTGAATGTTATAGGAAGCTTGCTACAATATATTAGTGAAAACCGCATTCAAATCAGTTAAGCTGTTTCTGAGATTTGCGCGCATAAACGCACAGATAAAAATTCTAATTTTGAAAAAATGTTTAATGTACAGACACGGCTCGTTTACGATTTTATTATATGTATAGAAGATATAGCTACACATAGTAAAGTGCAGTCAGTAGTGCAGTAAATTTTACACTAAAAGCACAATGGTAGTGGAAGGGCAGATTGCGTTCGGCAGTTTTAATCTGTCAAAAATGTCCACCACCTTAGAGTAGGCCACCGTGTAATAACAGCACGTATGCTGTTGTGTTGTATGGGGTGCTAGATTCCATTTCCCTAATCCCTTCTTATCCACAGCAATGGTGGCGTTGTTTGTGTTAATAAGTGGGTAAAAATAAACAACGGCCTAACCCACCTAATTATAAATATTCATTATTCACTTTTTCGGAACATTTTAGTTCCGAACAGATATCTATAAATGAAACAAATAGCCGGTAATTACATGTACTCCAGAAAATGTAGGGGAAAACGGAACTAAAATCAATTTCAAAAAAAAGAAGCGTATTATGAGCTTTACTTTTAGCGCCCTGGAGCAAAATTTTTCAAACGCCTCTCTCTCATATGGGCTCGTGAGGAATTATACACAAACCTCGAAATGAATCATCTCGAGGTTTGTGTATGATTATTTTTTCAGTTTTAATAAATAATGATAATGAATCTGTAATCTTTCGGCATATTTTTCTTGATAATAATAATACTTTTATTAGCTATATGCATGCAATGTTTAGTTACAAGTTCGCAAAGTTACAATGTTACAATCGATCGTTCAAAAAGTGAGAGAGGGCGCTTGAAAAATTTTGCACCAGGGCGCTGAAAGTGTAGCTACGCCACTGGGTAGCCATCTGCCATCAAATCGACCGTAAGCCGACTTTTACATAAATCTTATAAGTGTAACTAATAAAATGTTTAATGAATTTTAATACCGAGTTATATCTAAATCTAGTATTTTTTAAGAAGAACAAAAGAAGCTGTCGAGTGATTGTTACGTAAATGATTAAGAAAGAGGTGATGAAAATATACAGACCATGAAGGTTGTCTAAAAATCAATAGTAATTTCACCCCCATGTACATTACAGATTTTTTCAAAAAAAAAAAAAATTGTGCACGTTGTACTTATGTTACGGAGGTCAAAAAAATAGCTGCAATTTTTGTATGTTTGCTTGTCTGTGCGTTTGCGCAAACTAATCTCTGAAACTTAATTAACCGATTCGAATGCGGTTTTCACTGAATACCACCCGTACGAAGTTGCGACCTCAGCTAGTTTTATAATATGTAGATGGATCAAATAATAATTATAATAAAATCTCATATGAAAACGAAAGTGATAAATGAAAGCAGCCCTAGAGAACCATTTTATCGATAACATCATACTAAAACTATTACCACTAACAAGAGCACTTACAACTTTCCTTATTCTAACTCATTTGTAAGTTTCGTAGTTAGGGAAACTTGTCCAATTAATGAGAAACGGAACCCAATTGACAAGTATTAAGTAAGAATGTTTATAAAGAAGTAACAAAGATGGCTGGAATTTGATTCGCCTATCAGCGCACTCGTAAAATGTTATGCAGCGGCCATAACGTGCCCGACGTAATTCGATATAGTGTGTGTTAAAGACGCCTCTCCATTGTCTTGTCGGATACGACACGACATCTAAACGTTTCCTAAAACGTCACGTATTAAACACTCATACAGAAAAAGAGGAACGGGCAGAGTCGCGAACAAAAGCTAGTTAGTTATGAATGATATTACAAAATGTTCCATCAAAAACATATCTAATAGGGGATCGGACAGTAATCAGATTAAAATCTAAAATGTACTTAGAAAGAAAATATATAATTTTTACGATTATTTATCGAATAATAATTTAATATAATTCATTTAAATATTTTTAAATGAAGAAATAAAATTTTATTATTTATAATATTTTTAATCTATACTGAAACACCAATCACAGTGCGTGATGTCATTTGTGGGCAATCATTGTCTTATGCCAATGCAGCTGTTTTGTTATGATATGACCACAAATGACGTTACGCGCTCTCAGATGAACTATCGTGGCGTTTTGGCGGCATTTTCAAACAAACAATATTAAAACATGATTTTGAGTACCTAAAAGGCTATAAATAAATAAAATAGTATTTTTTATGGGAATAAATATCCATGAAGATTAATTTAAAACACTTTCTGAAAATTTGTCCGATCCCCTATTATAGTATACGGCGGAACGGCGCGGCGCGGCGGCGTACGCATGGGGCGCGCGGTACTGGACACTGCTTTATACATATATAATACTATTAATCGTAGCGTGATGTTATATAGTCTACAGCCTTCCTCGATAAATGGACTATTCAAAACAAAAAGAAATTTTCAATTCGAACCAGTAGTTCCTGAGATTAGCGCGTTCAAACAAACAAACAAACTCTTCAGCTTCATAATATTAGTATAGATAAGGATATGGAGTTATAGAAATTAAAATAGGCAATCTATAATTACAATTATTTTGAAAAGACACACACGGAAAATAGAAGATTTTGAAATAGTGTATCTATGTATATGTCATTTTTGACTTATCGTCGTTATCAAATATATGCTTTTGAGATATTGACAAAAACGTTTTCTTGAAAAATTTTACGCGGTTTTTTTTAAGAATTTTACTTGAAACTTAGGGTTGTTATACTTAAACTTATTTGTCTTTTAAACATGAAAATTTAACACTTTATTAATTATATTGATAATAGAGTAAATTTTTATTTATTTATTTTAAAATTTACAGATAATTTACACATATGTATAGTTTTTCGGTGACCTAACACTTAGCATAGCTTGTATTGTAAAGGCCAGAATTTAACAAGATATAAAATTTTAGAATTAAAAATAGTCATTAAAAGAAAAGAGATTTGGGTGTCTGGCTGTGTGTGTGTGTGTGTGTATATGTGTGTGAACTTTTATATTGAAAGGTTCTAGCTGCTGCACATATGTAATCGTATTTCGCCAAATAGTTTTTTTTATACAATATATAAATTCACTAAGGTCAAAACGTTGGAATTTCAAAAAAGTGAACATTTTGGTTTGACAAAGTCGATATATTAAAATTATCATCATAACATTTACAAAATGGTGAAACTCCCAAATAGTGTAATTTATAAAACGAAAAAAATACAAAATACAAAATAATTTATTCATATTCTTAAGCATAGGTACAAAAAGAGGTGTAGGGGGCCTCCTATTAAGTATAAAATACTTGTATCAGGAGAACCCCGCTTCTCCAACACCGTGCTAAAATCCAAAGAATACAATAAAGTGTGTATGTTTGTATGTGTGTGTGAATGTGTATATGTGTGTATGAATGTGTATGTGAAGTAGCATTATCTATATGAGTAAAGTATAGCTTTTACATAAGTTCCTTTTCATAATCAAATAAAGTACCTACTTCAAAAGCTCTATTTTTGGAGTAAGGATATTCATATAATTTTAAGTTAATAGGTCTTTTTTTTTCAGATCGACAAAGTGTTGGTTAATATTTCGCGGCGTAACGAACGAAACTTTATGTAAAGTTTTTGTTTTTGTTAATGCGGTCGGGCTGATGTTTCACTTTAATGGTGAGTGGCTACCGTCGCCTGTTATCACAAACATCTGGGGTGTTTCAAATGCGCTGTCGACCTAATTGTGGCCACGGATGCCAGGCGGACTGCGTAGTTTATGACTGCGTAATGCAGTAATCCTGTACGCAGGATACAGTATCCTGTATCCTGCGTAATCCTGTATCAATTTAATAATCTAGGATAAATTAAAAATCATTAGTCTTACAACTACGTTGTAATTCTAGAAGGATGTACTTTTCCATTTAAACCTTTAAAAAAAGTTTCATGGAATCAACAAATTTTAATAAAACTTCAAAAGAATGGAGTTTTTGGGATGAATGCCATGATTGAAATGTTTGAAATCTCATGAAGAGTATTTCAAATTAAACCTTATTATGTCGTTGCCATAGATACTTTTACATTTAGGAATGAGACGACAGCTTCATCTAAGAAGAGCACATATTAATTTTTACGGTAGATTGAGAATGAATAGGACAATCAGCGGAGCGATATTATTTTCTCATTACATTCAAATTTTATGTAATTTCAATCAAATATTTGAATGTATCGTTATAAAATTAATTCCTATAAGATTTCTCTCCAGATTGTTTAATTGTATCGTTAAAATATTGTATAATAATGAGGAATTATTAATTAAGTAGGTAATAAATGTAAGAAGAAGTATATATTATATTACTTTATTAGTATAGTTACACTATAAAGAACTTTTATCCTGCTAATTTTATATCCGCAACTGCTTTGGTCAAACTATAAAAAAAGAACTGATTTTCGGTCGTATCTAAAATACTCTCAAATTTCATAATTCATATATGACTCATGATGATTCATAATGACTTTTTAATTAATATGAAAATTACTATTGTCGTGACAATTTTACTGTACTTCGAAAATATAAACTATAACATTTATAACTAGTCTGGTCATAAATACTGTTACGTAAAACTTTTTCTTTTTTTCAACTCTTTGTTTATTTTGAATTTGGAAAGCTCTTAATATGTCAAAAAATTCTTTTGATTGATTTATGAAACCTCTCTGCAATACACTTTTGAAAAATGTACCGTGGACTTTCCAGCAGGACTTTGTACTTGGTCAAAAGGCACGAACTACCTAGCCTGACTCGAAACCAACGTTCCGGACTTTATAAGAGCTGAAGACTGGCCCTCGTCTAGCCCAGATCTGGACCCCTTAGCTGAAGCAAGCAGTGGCTAAATTTCCCATGGAAACAGTGGGTAAATCCATAGATTCTTGGTCAAACAGATTAAAAGTCTGTATCAAATTTAAAGGGGGCCATTTTGTATAGAATTTTTTTTTATTTTTTGCTGAGACTTCAATAAATATATATGTATAACTTTTATTAAGGTTACCTTACTTCATAAAAAAAATTCATTTTTAACAGAACTTATGGCTGGACTAGGTAGTTTCAAGTTTTCAATGTTTTTAATTATATATTATGAAAAGGAAGCATGTAAAACAGAAATGTTTAATGAAGTTGAATAATGTACTTACCAATTTAAATATTAGCCTATTGAACTTATTTAACTACCTACTTTAGGAAATACTTTGACGAGCCCATTGGATGAGTGGTTAGGGTGCTTGCCTTAACGCTCTGTTCTAGGGTTCCCGGGTTCGATTCCCACCTACCATCAAGTGGGCCGTCAGCCTGTCTGCCGATCTTAACATAAAAAATAATAATAAAAAAATTTATTATTATTTTTTTTTTTTAATAATAAAAAATAAAAATAAAATAATAATAATTTTTCCAGTCTGGCCAACATGAAAAATTGAAAAAAAAAATCTGCTGTATATATATATTAGAGAAGAGCAAGCCCAGTTTTCTATAGTATTTTTTGAGTGATCACACACGCAGCTACAAATACATATGTATATATTTTTATTGCGTCAAAGCCTATACTAAACTTATATAGTAACATAATATAACAATAGGGACAAAAGTCCACAATGTAGTTTTGTGAAGACGAAATATATATTTTAGAATTTTACTCCGTGTGGTACATTACTATAATATTATATATTGTTACTGTTGGCCGTAGAACCTTCTCGAAGAAACGCGAGTTGGCGTTGGGCGCATAGAACACTCAGTCTACCTGAGTAATGTTTACCAATATAATTGATGACCACGCCCCTTTAAACAAGTGCAAAAGTATGCAAATTGGTCTTTACTATTACGACAATGGTTCATATTCCAGGAACCGAAGCACTACTCTAGAACCGACAGAATAACCGACGCCCAATATTTACTAGTTTGAAACTTCGTGAACTTTTGAAGAATATCCAGACTTTCTTTGCCCGAATATAAAAACGGGCATGGACGCTCGAGAGGCAGTGTGCTAACGGTACGCTATGCGGAAGCGACAGTTGATGGTTTTTGTGAAGCCATCTGGGACAGCAAGTTAGCGACAAATTGAACAAATTGACGACGAGTTTAACGGTTTAATCGAGAAGCCTTGTGATATTTGGAATAAATCTTGCTCTGCAGGAAAAAATCGACTCCTTTCATCCATACACGGCATTTTTACTCACCCCGAACGTAACAATATTATAGGCACGTCTGAGTACTCATAAAAATATATAAAAGAAACGTTTGAAAAAATCTAACATAGTCTATGTGAAAGCTGCAATCGATGAACAGAGTTTTGACGATCCTATTAGTCGAGTTAGCGCTGTGACTCAAGGGTCCCAGTTTCAGGTTAACCGCATTAGGATTAACCTGCACATAAATATGGAAATAAGTAAACTAATAAATTTTACTATAACCGTTAAAGAATGTATCGCGTTACTATGGAAACGAAGTTCCCATAATGCAAGTCCATGTCGTAGCGGACTAGTGCTAATAAAAGTTAATGAGCCGGCCCGTTTGTTAGGAATGTAACACTGGGACACATGTATATACATATGTCTCACCTGTAAACTGTTATTTATACTTGTATATAACTAATCGACAATCACACAATCGTAGTGTAAATAATTTAGTTTCTTTTGGTGTGTTACCAAGCAACAGTAAAAGTAAAGAATAAAAGTAAATTATAATAATGACATTTAAAAAAAAAACTGTTCTTAATCATTGCAGCCTAACAGCTTGGGACCACGGTTAGCATACGATAAATGCAGTGGCTTCACGCATTCCTGCCAAGCGTGACTACGCTCATCTCTACTCTGGATACACACGTGTATCTATAAGCTAATTTAATAAGGGTTTTGATGTGGTATATTATGTACTTATAAAATTGCTTGTCCTGACTATCTGTACTTATCAACGCACAGCCAAAACTACTAAGTAACTAAAATAACTAAAACTAAAACTAAAATTTGAAACATAAAGTTTATTTCATAAAGTAAGTTCGATCTTAGTAAGGCATCCTGACACATTCAGGCTTTAATTTTAAGGTGGTCTTTTGTAAGAGCAATTATCCCCACCAAGTTTTACCTACTTTTGATGTTACTTCCCCTCTCTACCTCAGCCCTTTCTGTGTCGTTAATTCTTATTTTACACCTTATTCTAATTACAATTTCCATTCCTATTTCTACTTATTTTCAATATTATGTACTAAAAATATCCTAATTAAAAAAATTAGAGATGATGAACACAATTGTTAGAATTCCTCAAATTCCATATCCTTAATATTTCTCTCATTTCACAATTTTTCATAAAGAAATACTAAACAAGTAAAATCGCAAGGATGGTTGGTACAAAATAAAGGAGACATGAATGATATCCGAAGTATATATATTTCGCAATGTCCGAATACATTGTCTCCCGTGTAGCTATGTGGCTCTGAGGACGGCTCAGCGAAGCCGCACGCCTCGTCGCGTCACTCGTCGGTTCCAAATTCAAACGGTTGACGTTCCAAATTGGAATTGTTTTTCATTTTTCCACTGTTAAGCGAGCGTTGTGTGCGTCCTGTGATTCACAGTTTCCAAATGTTTCATTCTACCATTACCTTCTTTTTTGCTTTTTTTATAACTAAAAATAAATTTTAAATTATATATTTTAGACTCTGTGTTGTATTGTTTGGTAATAAAGAAAGATAAGCCACACTACAACTTGAATAAATCATTTCACCATATATATAATACTTCTATAAACCCTTCTCGTCTGCGAGTTTCGACAATACAAGTTTTGAACTCCGAACAAAACTTGTCAGTTCGTAATTTTTACAGCCTTTAAAAAACACTGGCAATGAACTGGTCGCTTGTTCGCCACGGAGGAACCGCATCACAGACTAAATATATACAATATCAAGTGTTATTTATGTGTTTAAAAAAATGTGAAATTGGAAGACAGAATAACAATTAGATAAACCGAAAAGTATTTTTTTTATGTTAAGGTCGACAGACAGGCTGACGGTCCACTTGTAGGCTGGTAGGTGGCTACCGTCGCCTATAACACAAGCAACGCCAAAGCTGCTGCAAGTGCGCTGCCGACTACAATAGGATTAAGGATAAGGGATTGGGAAGGGATAGGGAAATGAGCTCTAGCATCCCTTCCTTCACTCACCGAAACACAACAGCACACGTGCTGTTATTTCACGGTGGTATTCTGTAAGGTGGTGGTTACTGCCGCCAGGCGGGCTGCCCAAATGACTGCGAAACGCAGTGTGCCCTACCACTACTTTTCAAATCCAGACCAGAGTCAATTTTGAAAATTAAATTAAAATTTCCAAAGTTGATCCCGCCGGAAATCGAACCCGGGGCCCCTGAGACGTTAGGCAAGCACCCTTGCCACTCATCATTTACGTTTACTTGTTACCAATAATTTATTATCAACTAGCGATCTGCACCCCAGCTTCAGCAATTTTTTTCAGCAAATTATACATGCAAAACTTCCTCGGTTATCGCATTTCCATTAGTGAAAACCGTATCAAAATCAGTTGGATGCTTTAGAAGAAGTTTGCGGAGAAACGGCAGAGTCGGAGAACGTCTTTATTTAATACTAGCGACCCGCCCCTGATTTCTGTTGTAAGTAAGTAAATACTTCCACCGATTCGCTTGTTCTATGGTGATTGTATTAGATTTTATAAGCTAGTTTTTTATTACTCTGTGGTCTAACATATATATAACTGTTTTTAAAAAGTAAATTAAACGTGTCTGCTAATTTTATGCATTTATTATTATAAAACAGTTTACCATGAAGTTGAAGTCAGTCAGGATAAACTATTTTACATTATAGATATATATAGAGAGAATATAATATATGAATTTCAAATTTTATCGCAAATACACCCCAAATAGACAATTAAAATTACTACCCCCTATCACTCAAATTACTTTTTTATTACTATAGACAAGGAGAGTTATATTACTCAGCTTGTGGTTTTAAAGTGCGCTGTTTAAAAACGGAACGATTCATTATGGAGCGACTATTATTTTTTCATTGCTATATCTACGAACAATAAAGCCTAAAAAATGAAATGTCATCGTAAAACTAAACCGTTAAATTCTTGTTGAAAGCATTTTATTTTCTAGTTATTTACATATTTTGGGGGGTTGTACTTTTTATGATAAACCATGGAAGTCGGGCTGACTGCACACTTGATGGGAAAAGACTGCCGTAGCCGCTTGTCTATAAGTAAATCGAATAAGTAAATCGAATTAAATCAACAATAACACCTACTCCATTCTTCCACCCTCTTAAAATAGAAACACATTGCTCGTTACAAACAAATCAGTTTAGAACATTAATTAACGAAATAACGTAATTTCGCAACGGTTACTTTACCTACGGGAAATGTTCGCAGTAATTCTGTTACGATTTGCTTTGAGAGGTGCCTTTCAATTTCCTAATTACATAGACTGTGAAAGACGCGAAACAGGTATTCTTTAATAATGTATTTGAATTGAAAATGTGCTGTTTTAATTAATACTTTCACTAACGTAAAACGCTAGTACGACAATGCCTTTATATTTTTTCATTTTATTTTTCAACATAAATACATACAAAATAAGGTGTGGCAGGGCACACTGCGTTTCGCAGTCATTTGGGCAGCCCGCCTGGCGGCAGTGACCACCCCCTTACAGAAGACCACCGTGAAATAACAGCATATACGTGCTGTTGTGTTTCGGTGAGTGAGTAAGGGATGCCAGAGCCCATTTCCTTATCAGCTCTTTTTTTTTTTTTTTGCGAGGAGAAATCCATTTACGGATTCCCTACCGCTGGCTAGACGGTAGGGATATGTGGGACTCACCCAGTCACGGGACTGGTCCTACCCACTAAAACTCCTGCCCTTGAGTGTCTCCTTGCCCTTTGAGCGGGGTAGACCGGGTTCTGCCGAGGCAACAACTCCGATCCACCCCAGGGTACTTATCCCCTCCTAATCCCTTATCCTTAATCCTACTGTAGTCGGCAGCGCACTTGCAGCACCTGTAGCGTTGCTTGTGTTATAGGCGACGGTAGTCACCTACCATCAAGTGGACCGTCAGCCTGTCTGTCGACATAACATAAAAAAATATATATTTTATTTTATTTAATGGAAATACCAACAACACAGCAAAATTTACCAAGTCACACAAACAAATATACAAACACATTTATATTTGTTTGCCAGTTACAGGTACGTTCAGCTACATATTACATATTGTATCTATTAGTTAAAAATTAAAAAATATATACATAAGTATACTCAATACATAATCATCAACTATTACAGTTACTAGTTATGTAAAATATATATTAAAATAAACATAGTCCTTATACATAAAATATAAAGACGAGAAATAATGCGTAGCTACTTAAAATTTAATTAATTATAAAAGCCAAAATGATATCAAATAATGTAAATTTATCATCATAATAAAATTATGATTTAGCATCATAAGCATAATAAAATTTAACAAAATCAAACTATGAACAATCCAATCAGTGAAAAAAGTCAAAAATAATATAAATTTCCTCAAAACAATATTTAACAAATACATTATTATTATAAGTTTATTTATTTTAATTCGTAATTCTAAGTTTTTTAAAATATCTATTTCTCAAATAATATATATTACAAAAAACTTAAAACTAGTTTGCCGCAAGAAGCGAGACTAGGCCCAAGCTACCGGTGGTTAGGGCTCCCTCCTTTGCGTTGGCGTAGGGGACGCATAATCGAACTCATAACAGGAGCGGACGGTATTCCTCGTTTCTCTCGAGTCTTTGTTGGTGACTCTGTCTTGAAGAGAGCGGTGGCTACTCTCTCTCGCCTCCCCATTGATTAGCGGCCGGGTACCGCAACACGAAAGTAAAATAACTAACTCTTGGTTTAACGCATTATTGCAAATATGAGCCGCACCGCTAAAAATTGCATCGGTTCTAAACATCCACCCGCCCCGGCCGGGCCTACCCGGCCGCTAATCAATGGGGAGGCGAGAGAGAGTAGCCACCGCTCTCTTCAAGACAGAGTCACCAACAAAGACTCGAGAGAAACGAGGAATACCGTCCGCTCCTGTTATGAGTTCGATTATGCGTCCCCTACGCCAACGCAAAGGAGGGAGATTAGAGTCCTTGACCAGCACCAAGTCACCCACCCGAGGGGGGCTGGTCTTGTCCGTCCACTTAACGCGTTGCTGGAGAATATGCAAATACTCCATATGCCAACGCTTCCAAAAACTCTGAGCGAGTTGCTGTAACAATTCGAAACGGGACAGTCTATGTCGCGGAAAATCTTCCCAAGGAAACTCCGGCAAGGCGGTGAGCGGTTGTCCGATCAGAAAGTGCCCAGGTGTGAGGGCCTCCAAGTCATTCGGATCGGCAGACAATGGACACAAGGGACGGGAGTTGAGGACAGCCTCAACTTTACAAAACACCGTAGTTAACTCCTCAAAGGTTAGGATGGCTTCTCCAATGACACGACGCAAGTGGGTCTTAGCCGATTTTACAACAGACTCAAAAATTCCTCCCCAATGTGGACAAGCAGGGGGATCAAACCGCCAAGTTATTCCACGACGGGACAAAGCGTTTCCTATCGCTACCTTATCACTATCGAGGAACTTAATTACATCGTGAAGATAACGATCGGCCCCTTGAAAGTTTGTGCCACAGTCCGACCTAACTAAGGTGGGTACACCCCGGCGTGACGCAAAACGACCTAACGCAGCTACAAATGCCTCGGTGGACAAGCTGGAAACAACCTCTAGGTGCACGGCCTTGGTGGACAAACAAACGAAGACGCACAGATAGGCCTTAAGGGCTCTCGCATTCCGAAGGTGCGACGTCTTCACCATAAAGGGGCCCGCAAAGTCTGTTCCAACTCCAGCGAAGGGTCTGGCCTCCCGCACTCGATCTGCAGGCAAGTCTCCCATTTGGGGCTGCATTGTGGGTGCTCGTAAGCGGTAACAGGGTAGGCAACGAAACAGAACGCTTCGAATAGTTCTTCGCGCTGAAAGTATCCAAAATTCGCGTTGTAAAATGGCCAAAAGTGCGTTGCAACCGGCGTGAGAATTCTTCAAGTGTCTATCCGAAACCAATAAACGTACCAAGTGTCCATCTTTTGGCAACAATAACGGGTGCCGGGCCTCAAGGGGCTCATCGGCGTGCCTGAGGCGGCCTCCAACGCGCAAAAGTCCTTGCTCATCCAAAAAAGGGTTCAATCTCGCTATGGCGCCCTTGAGCTTCCCGCGGTCTCGTTGGAGAGTAGATATGATATCACAAAAGCTATCCCGTTGCGCGTATCCTATCCAAAACAATAGAGCGTTTTGCCGCTCTTGCGGCGAGAGCACAAGGGATAGTTGTCTTCCATCCCGGCGACGACAATTCTGTACAAAACGTCGCACCCAAGCCGTCACGTTTAATAACTTATCGAGTGAACTGTATCGCTCCAACAGGGCGCGGTCCCCTGGCGATGATGCGTCCAACTCAACAGCGTTTATCCGCAAGTCAGGCAGTTGGGTCTGCCTTCTAATGGAGGTCGTAGGCCAGTGACATTCATTTCTGGTTAACCATTCTGGTCCCCACCACAACGCGTGATCCGCTAATTCCGGGGCCGAACAGCCACGGGATGCGCAGTCTGCCGGATTCCATTCACCCGGCACGTGCCTCCATACCAAGGTGGTCTGTGAATTTTGTATCATTGAGACACGGTTTGGCACGAACACTTCTAAAGTGTGGACGGACGCTCTTAACCAACAGAGAACAATCTCACTATCCGTCCAGGCATAGACCGTATCAAATTTGAGAGATTTCCCCAAGGTACTACATACGTGATTTAAGAGGCGAGAACACAAAGCAGCGCCACTTAGTTCCAGCTTCGGAATCGTTAGTCGAGTCCGAAGGGGAGCGACTTTGCTTTTGGCAGTAATCAGCTTTACGTCTGTACGACCGTGGACGTCCACAGTTCGCAAGTATACAGAAGCCGCGTAACCGCGTTCGGAGGCGTCACAAAATCCGTGCAGGCTTATTTTACACTTCCCTTTTGGAAGGAAGTGCCTGGGGATCGAAATCCGATTCAACTCCGCGAGAGTGGAGACATAGGCGTCCCACTCGATTCGAAGATCCGGAGGAAGGGGGGCGTCCCACGAAATCCCGGCAGCCCAAAGACATTGTAAAAAACATTTCGCATTAAATATGAGTGGGCTGATCCATCCGACGGGATCAAACGTTCGGGCAACGGTAGACAAAACAAGGCGCTTCGTCCATACTTTTGGGAAACTGGAGAAGTCTACCTTGTAGGTAAATTCATCCTGGACGGGCCTGTACTGAATTCCCAAAACGGACAAGAGGTTCGGATTGTCTACATTTTCAAACAAATGAGGATCCAGCTGGTGCTCCCCTGGCAAATCTAACAACAGTTGGGGGGAGTTTGACATCCATTTGCGGAGTTCATAGCCACCAGTCCTCAGTAGCTCGATGAGCTCATCGCGCAGCAAAACAGCCTCAGCAACGCTAGCTGCTCCGCAACAGATGTCATCCACATATGTCTGCTCGCGGAGCACGGCGGCCGCACGCGGAAAGCGTAGACCCTCACGGTCCGCTAACTCCAACAACGAACGTATCGCAACAAACGGGCTTGAGCGCAAGCCGTACGTATTCGTGTTGAGTTCATACACCAACATGGGGTCGCGCGGGCTCCTTCTCCATAATATTAGCTGGAATCTCCGGTCGTCAGGGTGAATAATGGTCTGACGAAACATCATCCGGATATCCGCGACAAACACGACCTGGTGTTTTCTAAAATTGGTTAAGATATCCGATATGTCATGGTGCAGCTTCGGGCCTGTGTGAAGGCACTGATTCAACGAAACGCCATTCGAGGTGGGCGCGGAGCCATCAAACACCACTCGAATCTTACCGTTGGGCGTCTTCAACACTGCGTGGTGTGGCAGGAAGTAATGTTCATATGAACTCCAATCTTGTTTCGATATAGACATATGACCCAGTTCTTCATACTCGCACATGAAGTCTATATATTTTTCGCGGAGAACCGGGTCCCGAGCCATACGTCTCTCCATGGACAGGAGTCGCTTCTCAGCCAAAGCCCGCGATTCGCCCAAGGTAGGTCGAATAGACAAGAGCGGCAGGCGAGTCAAAATTCGTCCACTTGGTAAACGTCCCGTGTTGTTCTGATAGAACAACTCGCATTCCTGATGCACTGGATCAATGCGTTCTACTGTGGGGGGCTCTTCCACTTCCCAAAACTTCTGCACTGCATCTGAGAGTGCGGAGTGGACCGAGAGAGGATGGGTCCCGAGGCGCCCACCGTGGGAGCTAAACACAGATCCCAAAATGACCTGTCCCAGTGTGGTTGGTATGGCAACTAGACCACCGGGGAGGGAGGTTTTCCCTGTGCTTAACAATACTCGGCTCAGGACGTCTGCCCCCAGGAGCAGATCAATGCGCCCTGGCCGGAAGAACTTGGGGTCCGCCAAATTCAAACGCTTAGCTTCGCGTACTAAATTAGAAGACAAGTTCACTTGCGGGTGACGGCCCATTATGTCTTCCAGGACAATTGCATCGATGTGCAGTCGTGATGTGGAGCCTCGGTCAGGGCAAAGTTCGAGAGAGGTCCTGCCTAGCAGACAGGTCACATTCACTCCCCCGATGCCCCGAACAGTACTCGAAGCCTCAGCACGTTTCAACTCCAATTTTTGTGCAAGCCAGCGCGAAACAATACAGCCTTGTGCCCCAGAATCCAATAAGGCGCGAACAACCGTACAGGCGCCGAGGGGTCCCCACACAAGCACTGAGGCAGTCGGCAGCAAAACCGTCTCAGGTAGGGAGGCTGTCGCACAAGTGTCCTATAACCGGTTACCAAGGGGCCCGAGGGGGTCCCAAGCGGATTCATACTCCCCTCGACCTCTACCTCTTGCAGGGGGTCGATATCCCGGGTTGCGTCCAATTACCGGTGGACGACGTTCCAAACGCGGGTATTCTGCGAGGGGGGGCGAGAAGCTTTTATATCCCCTAGTTGGTGTCTGCTTCATTGCAGCCCAATCGCCACCAGGACTAGGGTGCTGTTCCAAATCATCTCGCGGTGAACTGTAACGCGCATTTTCAAATTTCCTCTCGGGGGGCGACCGAATGGTGTGGCTGTCCAATGAACTCGCGCCTGAAGCGGGGGCCGAAATCCTCTTCTTAATTCGGCACCCGCCCGAAGAGGGTCCACAGGGGCCTTGTTGGTCCCCACGCTGTGGACTCCTTAAACCGCCGGAGAATTGTGCTATAGTTTGGTCATGGCACTCTAGACGAGGGGCCCCATTAACATTCGCGCATAAAGTCACGTGGTGTCTGCCGCCACAATGCTCGCAGGGTCGGGGACGGGGGCACTCCCGAGAGAAATGAGGGCCCAAACAAAAATAGCACCACTGACGCTGTTTGGCCACTGCACGGCGTCCCGGCATTCGCAGCTCCAAATACCGAGGGCACTGCACAATATTATGCCCATCAGTGCCCTTGCAAAACTGGCAAGTCACGCGGGCGTCCGTAGTCGCATAGTGAATAGGTGGCCGACGCGCAACAGTCGACCTAGACGGACGGCGCGTCCATTCCGGTTCCGGTTCGCGGTCGGTCCGGTTCCGGTTCCGGTTCACCGCAAATCCGTGCGAAACACGGGGCGAACTCGTGGAGGGGGAAGGGCCCGAGGCCGCCAAGTCTCCCCTTCTACACTCCGCTTCCAAGAACGCTTGTAGATCTCCGAAGGGCGGCAGGTGGTCGGTAGTACCGCCTCCATGCACCTGCTCAAACCGCCTCCTCATCTCGTCAGGGATCCTGCGTAGTACTATGTGTAGAAGTATGAAGGACCACTGGTCCACTGGTAGATCCAATCTTCTTAATGAATTAAGGGCCCCAAGAAGCGGATTCAATAGGTCTCCCCTCAAAGCTGAAAGTTGGGTAATTCGCGGGAGATTCAAAATAGTCGCAATATGTGCGTCTGCTATATGTCGTATGTTGTGGTACCGCTTGCGCAAAATATCCAACGCCACAGCATAGTTTTCATCTGTGACCGCCAAATGGTTAATCAATAGGTGAGCCTCGCCCCGCAGACAAGAGCTCAAGTACGCCAGCTTCTGAGCCGGGGCCAGGTCTGCACGTGAGTCCACCTGGCTCATGAACAAGTTCTGGAAGCCCATCCATTGCTGCAGTACCCCTTCGAAATGTGGCAGGTCCAGAGTGGGCAAGCGGCCCAACAGTGGGGCCGGAGTGGGCATTTTGGATTCACCCTCTGCATCAGTCACAGTCGCGTTCCTCGAGAGGACCTTTTCTCTAATAGCCCCTTCCATTTCGCGGATCTGCTCATAATCCTTTTCAGCACGAGTGCGGATCTCTTCAGTGACGATGTCACTGTCCTGCTCCATCAAGTGATCTAGTACGGACATCGCCTCTTCCAAAATTTCCATATGTCCGTCAAGCGCCCTATATCTATCTTGCAATGCCATCTCGCGATCAACGCGGTTTATCAAGCCGTGGGCGGAGGTCATCCACCTCAGCACACCAGAGAGTTGCTTCCGAGCTGTGCTCCAAAGTTCTTTATTGGATGGCATGGCAGCAAAATGTGCTTATTTACAATGACAAAATAAAATACACAAAAAGGGAAATAGAAAAAATGTTATGAAACAAACCGAAATAAAAATAAAAATAAAATATTTTGTGTTTGGTTGCGTACAGGCAGTCTTAATCCGTCAACAAAACCTAGGCCAAGCCCGTCGGATGGACTGACATGAATAGTAACAAAATAAAGAATATTAATATCAAAATTAAATTGTGAGAGTAAACCCAAATGACAATGTATGTATTTACGTACGAACACTATGAAGAGCTATAAACTAAACTAAACTATGAAGAACGATTCCTTTACGGGATAAAAACCACGCTCTGCTACCAGTATTTATGTACGCGACCGTCGGCCTCCAGCAGGAAATGCAGTGGAAGCGAAATTACCTTATCCTGGAGACCAGCGGCCACGACATAGTCCGCGTTACGCGGATCAGGGGGGAGGGTTTCGGACGCTTGGCTATCAGCCTATGCCGACAGCCAAGGGTCCAGGATATAAAGAAAGTCACTTACCCCAGCTCCTCGTTAGGGCCTCGTCCGTCGTGTGGACAGTCCACGGCAGGGAATATATATATAATATAGATCGGGAGTCAGGAAATACAGGGTAGGAAATACCGTGTCCTTCACGCCAGATGTCGACGACAGATAGCTGGGTTCCTGACGCAAACTCCCGCCACCACAAATAGATTCACACCACTAGTTACACCACAAAAGTTGTCCTTCCGATGGTAGACCACCAAAATAGCCAAAAACGGATTAACTTAACTCTCGGGCTCAAAATCACGCGCGCGCGTCCCGATGCTGTACAATGTATATGAATTCTCTAACTACCGACCACACAATATTTTCGTGTTGCGGTACGAAAGTAAAATAACTAACTCTTGGTTTAACGCATTATTGCAAATATGAGCCGCACCGCTAAAAATTGCATCGGTTCTAAACAGTGAGGAACCTCCTGACAATTCGTGCCGTGTCAAGAAGTACCGCCTTCTGTATCTGTCCCTTGATCTAGCCATCTAGCGAGAGCTTATTTTATTATTATTATTAAATAAAATATTATAATTAGTAAAAATTTAAATATCGTCAAAATCAAAACCAGAAAGCTTTTCCTGGATTATAGGAAAAGTATAGGTTATGTTTCACCTTGGACAAGCAAATTTTCTTATGATTTCCTTAGAGTAATCATTACAGAGAGTGACAGTTAGAGCAAGTAATCATTAATTCTAACCAACACATATAAAGACCTAGCAGGATTCGAACCTACATCTGCCGGTTTAGATTAGCAGTCCTTCTTTTCTAATACCTTATCTATTACAGAGTTATTGATACTTGTCTAAGATAACTCAAAAGTTATGGAATATTTTGTTTATGGCTATCTATTGACGATTTTCAATAAAACGCTTGTAACGTATCTTTATTATATTGCAAGCACCCTATCTGATTTTTGTTGTTGATATTTTTGAATTTAAAAAAAGAAACTGTGTATTAGTAATGCAATTTGTAGAGGCATGCCACTCTTAGTTCCGCATTCATGTGTAGTTCTGTGCCGTTTAAATAGGAGAGTTTTCACTTAGTTCTTTGTATATTACTTACGATGTTGCTATTATTCTATAGAAATGGCGACCACCTACCACTTAGACACTTATGTTGTCTGCTGCACTTTGTTATAAAAAGACGAATGAAAAAATATACAATTTTTTATTCGAACACACATAACATGTTTCTTATAATATACTTATTTTTGCACAGAGAACATTTAACACAAATACTTAAAAATAATAAGAAATATAAACTTCACAAGTCGTACTTAACATTTATTCAGTTTTCATCTTAATGAATATTCATAATAAAATTATTATTCATTCGTATTCATCGCAGTAATGAAGCGAGAACAAAAAGTTCAGAGAAAAACTAATTGATTATTCGTAATTTTTCCCCCATCGCCGCTGAGTCCTCAAGCGATGAGAGGCGGGAGATAAGATGACGCAATTAATGATATTGTTACTTGCGGGGTGAGTGTAAATACCGTGTATGAGCGAAAGTCAAACCAAGATGACAGCCAAAATCACCAAACTTGTCCCATGAAACCGTTAAACTTGCCAAAAGTCGTCATTTATTCTCTTAAATGTGTCGCAGATAACTTCGCAAAAACTCCGAAGAGTCGCTTTCGTATCGCTTGTTTTCGCCCAACTAACTGCTTTAACCGGCCAACTCTTATTTATACTTGGCGACAAACGCATCGATGTATTTCAAATTTACCAAAAAATGTAAACAAGCTATTGAAAGTTCGCTATTTCTGTTGAAATGTAAACTCTGTTTTGTAAGCATAAGGACCAATTTCCTTTGACACTAGTCGGAAAGGGGCGTGGTTACTATCGATAGGGTGGAACGTTCGAGGCTTTCGGCCGTCGCGAACGCTTTTTTCAGAACTTCCTATAGTTAGTCGTAACAATATAAACGTGCGTTGAAGGATATTAGCAGAACTTGAAATGTACATGTAATCAAAGGACGAGGAAATGAAGGAAACAGGTCACACACAGGTTTTGTAGTTTTTTCTGTACAAATTATACATACTACCTACTCGCCAGGGGCGTAGCGTCGGGGAGCGGGTGGGAGCAGTTGCTCCAGGGCGCCGGGGCCTGGGGGGGGCGCAAATTTTTTTTTATTCTTTAATTTTTGTCAATAGCCAATCGAAAATGCCCACCTAATTATAAATATTCATTATTAACTTTTTCGGAACATTTTAGTTTCGAACAGATATCTATAAATGAAACAAAAAGAAAAGGTAGCGGAAAACGGAATTAAAATCAATTTCAAAGCAAAGAAGTGTACTTTTAGCGCCCTGGAGTAAAATTTTTCAAGCGCCTCTCTCATATGGACACGTAAGGAATTAATTGTACACAAACCTCGAAATGAATGATATGGAGTTTTGTGTATGATTTTTTTTTTAGTTTTAATAAATAATGATAATGAATCTGTAATCTTTCGGCATATTTTTCTTGATAATAATAATACTTTTATTAGCTATATGCATGCAATGTTTAGTTACAAGTTCGCAAAGTTACAATGTTACAATCGATCGTTCAAAAAATGAGAGAGGGCGCTTGAAAAATTTTGCTCCAGGGCGCTGAAAGTGTAGCTACGCTATACTCTTAACTCTTGGACCATTAAAAAGAAAGCAGAGAAGGAAAAATGTTTCTCACTTGAGACATGAGAAAGCACTCAATCCACACCATCACGTTATTAATGAATAGATTTATTATAATAACGGATAGTTTTTTTTTTTTTTTTATTTATTATTTGATACAAGTTTTGAAATGTGTCGGCAGGGCACACTGCGTTTTCGCAGTCATTTGGGCAGCCCGTCTGGCGGCAGTAACCACCCCCTTACAGAAGACCACCGTGAAATAACAGCACGCATGCTGTTGTGTTTCGGTGAGTGAGTCAGGGATGCCAGAGCCCATTTTCCTATCCGCCCCCTCCTAATCCCTTATCCTTAATCCTACTGCAGTCGGCGGCGCACTTGCAACAGCTTTGGCTTTGCTTGTGATATAGGCGACGGTAGCCACCCACCATCAAGTGGACCGTCAGCCTGTCTGCCGACCTTAACATGTAGGTGACCTACATATATTTATATCTATATTTATATTTTATAACACTTCACAATTACACACCTAATATATGTTTATTACTATATACACACTTAAATATTAAATTATCATATTTACAACACATTACAAATTTATAACATACATTTACAAAATATATACAATAATATTAATTGCACACGCAAAGCCGCGCGAAACCCGTAGTATGCTAGTTGGCCGATGATTGTTTACGTTCGCGCAACTACCTACGATTTTGTTGTTACCCTCTGGCGCGCAACTTGATAACATTGTTTCAAACAGTCGAATTTTAATCAATTGTATCTATTATTATTATTATTATCATTGTATCTGTGCTCGGTCCTGTATATCTGTCCTTCAAGTCCTTCTGAATAAGTGCTGTTGTATTGTGCAAAAGACCAACATAAATATATAAGTGATTGGGTAAGTGAATTTTATTCCGACACACATACCAAAGCCCATAACTGGTGACCCCGACGTGATACAATATGTAGGCCGGCTTAATGCGGTCTATAAACATAAAAAATAAATAAAAAATAAATAAATTTTTATATGGATAATAAAAATAAATGGATTTTTATATAATAAGTTGTACATGTATATGTCTTGTAATGTGCTAAAATGAATTTTAGTTGCACCTGCCTTCTTCGGAGTCGTTCAAAATATTTCAGAGCATCTTTTCCTCTACAAGTACGTGGTTTATTACGGCAGAGTAGTAGGTAACGTCGACGGACGTTAGCAATTTGTCACACGAGTGAGCGCCTTAATATACATCCTGACTATTCCCGACTGCCGAGGACTCAGCCAGGTGAGATATTAAGCCTGTGGTGAATGTATGACGTCATCCGAAACCGGTTCTATCCAGAATTTTCCAGATTCTTCTACAATTCTTGGTAATACAAGCAATTCCCGAATTATGCAAGAATTTTCTTATCATACTAGCTGACCCAGCAGACATTGTCCTGCCCGAATCCGAAAATTATTTTCTAACCCTATTGCGGCGCCACCTATCTTGTCCAATTTTATTTTCAAACCATATGTCAAAGTGATTCGACACTTCACGTCAATCAACGACGGAATTACTTAAATATTCTTCATACGAAAAATCTAAAATCCCGATTAAAAAATGGAGGGTGCGAGTAGGAAGGTGAAAAATACTTTACGACGTAATCTCAGACCTACTGAAAATACACACAAAATTTCATAAAAATCGGTCCAGCCGTTTCAGAGGAGTTTTGTTACAAACACTGTGACACGAGAATTTTATATATTAGAGATACATATAGAATAATTCATATATACACGTATATTACGCATTACATAAATTAATAATTATTAAATACTCCGTTTCGAAGTCATTTGGGCAGCTCGTACATACTTATCTATGGCAGTAACCACTCCCTAGTCCACCGTGAAATAGTAGCTGCATTCGTGACGATGTACCTACATGTTATAGGCGAAAGTTGTTGGTTGTTATAGATACCTACCATCAAGTGGACAGTCAGCCTGTTCGAGGATCTTTATAATATAAAAAAATAATATTAAATAGGTCAAAAAAAGAGTTGTATTCCATTTGTTAGTAGTGGCAGGGACACAATAAATTTCATCAAAATCGATCTAACCATTTCAGCGCAGTTTAGTATCACATAAAGTACAGAAAAATGATTCAGTAGATTCAGTAGTTTCTCATGTGTTCGTGAATTTTCTTCTTTTTTTAGACTCTGTTGGATGAGTGGTTAGGGTGCTTAACGCTCTGCTAGGGTTCCCGGGTTCGATTCCCGGCAGGGTCAATTTTGAAAAATCAACTTTTCAGATTTGGCTCTGGTCTGGATTTGGAAAGTAGTGGCAGGGCACACCGTGTTTTCGCAGTCATTTTTTTTGTTTTTTTTTTGTTTAAAGATTTAAGGTGCACTTAGGGTATCAGCGATCGCGACTAGGCGACTGAAAAAAAGAATATTAATGCTCATATTATACTATATGAGATCGACTCAATTTTCACTTCGCGAGGAGAAAAGAAGAATTATCAACTAATTTACCATCATCTCGTCCTCGTGCGAAGAAAAGCACAATTAATGTGCTTTACGGGTAGACTCGCTACGGCACTGCGTCCGGTGGAACCGGCAGCCTTATTATCTAAAAGCAGACGACAACACTGCAATCAGGCAGCAACAGCCACGCGACAGCAATCAGTTAGCAGACGACACTGATCGCGGTCACCAAGCGACGCTCTGGTCACACCCAATGGTCGAGCGAGCGGTCATTTGGATCCGTGTGTTTCATATTAATTCATAAGAAGCAGTGGGTCGGAGTCACCGGTCGCGGTCGCTAAGAGCCGAAGTTCCTTTTTTTATTTCTTTAAATTTTTATATCATATTTAAAGGAAGACAGGGAAAGAGGTAGCAAGCTATGCAGACAATCATACCACCCAATCGACTGAATGCTAAAAATACAGAGGCGACGAATTGGAAATTTTGGTGGCAGGGATTTAGATTTTTCTCATCAATGACAAAACATATGAAAGTGAATACATATGAACATATGAAACATATGAAGTTGGAATACATGATTTGTAAACTTTTATAACAGAGAAAAAAATTTCAAAGAAACCTCTTTTAAAACACAGATTTACATTTTACAGGCAAACGGGACCAATTTATACCTCAAAATTTTCTATGTACATTATTATAAACATACACTTTAATTCTACAGTTGGATTTCTTAAAATACATTATAGTTTTTTAATAATAAGTCGTTTTGTCAGATACGACCTTACGACATAAGCAAGCGTGCTCTCGTTTTCGTATGCAATCACAGCCGTATATATTGTTTATTGCTGCGTCGCCTTAAGTCGACCTCAATACCTACTGTAAGAGCTTGTAATTTCTATCATTACTGACTGATAAAACACCATATCCCAAACACCACACCCGTTTTCAAGATATTGAACTTTTAAGATTTTTTATAAAAAATTCCTATTTTTTTGTCTATTATTTTCTGTTTCTTTATTTCTTTTTTAAGGGCGTTTGTGTAGATAAGAAGTTGTTTTATAGTAATCATTACCAAAATTGTATAAACTGCTTCAAAGTAGATGGTTGATAGTTGAATGAAGAAACAAATTTGTACTAGGTACATTTTTTAAGGGATATTGAAAAAAAAAAATTATGGCAGTTATGTGACAGATGTGCTTAAAAATTATTATAACATTTATTCAACTATTCAAAAAAGTATGATAGTCTAGGGGTGATTGTTTCTTAAAATTGTTAAAGGAATCTCAGTTTCCGAAATTGTAAATATAAAAATCGTCGTCGTCTCTCGTCACAAATTATACGCAGATAGAGATGAATGTGAAGTCCAAAGCACCCTTTGACGTAAAATAAGTCGCGTCCTAGTCGTTCCGGAGAAATTCTCAACATTCCTTTGTCGGCCCAAACCCTTTTATATACAATCGGAATTATTAGCAGCCTCTCAAAGAATAACTCTATTCATTTTTGAATTTTATTTACTGCATAGATATAAAAAATATGTATAAAAAATTCATTTATGTATTTATACATTCAATCTAAATCCACAGCTCTCAATATACAATTTACAAACAAAAATAAAGCATATCTAACAGCCAGTTAAGGATTTTACATGTGTCTGTATAAAAGGAAAAAAAGGGAAAAAAATTAAGCAAAATACATAACTAAGTCATACACTATCACAGTGTATAATTGTCTATATATAAAAAGGGTGTATAATAGTCGCACATGTTAATTTCACTGTTTATCTTACTAGCGACCCGCCCCGGGTTTGCACGAATACAATTTTTTTCTGGAATACAATTTTTTTTAAATGTAATAACACCAAATTGATCTACTTGAACCGACTGGTATTGCAAGAAACGATGGCAAGAGACCGGACGGTATGAGTTTGATTCCATGGAAGATGGGTCGGGTGCTGGTATGGGATGCAACCTGTTCAGACACGCTGGCCCCTTCCCATCTACATGGAACCAACAACAGAGCTGGTGCGGCTTGTGAAGCGGCTGAAAAAGCTAAAGCATGCAAATACAGGGGTCTAGGCTCCGAATATGATTTTGTCCCATTCAGTGTCGAGACCCTTGGTCCGTGGGGTCCTAGCGCTATAAGACTTTTTAAGGAAATAGTAAAAAGGTTAGTCGAGATCACAGGAGACCGAAGAGCTGGCAGCTACCTCGGACAAAGAATTAGTCTAGCTATTCAAAGGGGGAACGCTGCCAGTATCTTCGGAACCTTGCCTAAAGGGACTCCTTTTAATAATATATTTTAGTTATTATATTAAAATTAGGACTTTCGATTATAGTTTATATTAGTTTATTATAATTATAGTTTTACAACAAAGTTGTAATATCACCATGTTAGTCTGATTTCCATAAACATTTCAATCAATCAACCTCGAACAAAATGTTCTTTGTCTAAAATATCTTATCTTAGATGCAGCATTTTACCTGTACTTTTTAAACTAGCTTTCTGTAACGAATAACTTTTGAATCGGTGGCATGTTAAAATTAGTTGCAATCTTGGAAAGATGAAATTAGGAAAAAATTTTCTTGGAAAAAATGCGGCAGAAGTGTAAATACGGGTAAATTACTCGTACAATTCTTTTTATATTTTTAATCTTTTATTAGTTTTTTAATTATCTTATTTACGATAACTAGTTAATCAAAATTACGATTAAAAATCATTGTATTAACCTTACTTTGGACATTTTGTACATCAGTCTAAAGAATTTAAAATTACATGAGAAAAGCTTTTTTTTTATTTTCAGCAGACATTACGTTTTCATTCAATTTTTGGAGACATTGGAGCAAATAATATTGAGTTTTTAAAATATTGAATACAACATTATTGTATTTGTAATTTACCTTGTTTAATAATTTCTTTTCTTTTTAATGTTAAGTTCGGCAGACAGGCTGACGGTCCACTTGATGGTAGGTGGCCACCGTCGCCTGTAACACAAGCAACGCTAAAGCTGCTTCAAATGCGTTGCCAACTACAATAGGATTAGGGATAAGGGATTAGGAGGGGGGATAGGGAAATGGGCTCTGGCATCCCTTACTAACTCAACGAAACACAACAGCACACGTGCTTTTATTTACTGGTTACTGCCGCCAGATGGGCTGCTCAAGTGGCACAGTGTGCCCAAATGAAACGCAGCGCCCACTACTTTCCAGATTCAGACCAGAGCCAAATTTGAAAAGTTCATTTTTCAAAGTTAATCCTGCCGGTAATCGAACCCGGGAACCCTAGAACAGAGCATTAAGGCACCTTAACCACTCATCCAATGGCTTTGTATTTTTTGTGTTATAATATTGTTTGCATAATATTAGTAGGTACATATCGTTTTCCACTTATGAAGTTCCAAATAATCTATTATTTTTTATTTAATCATCTGTCCGAAGTTTTCTTATGTCACAAAATATATGTATGTGGAAATTTGCATCACATTTGCAAATAAAGAAAGTAAAATTAAAAACATTAATTAAAATTAAATAGAGAGTTTTCGTTAATTAATTATACAAGAAAAGGGTTCGTCCTAAATAATAATAAAGGTCGTTAGAGACGAGTGCAGCCGAAGCGTCATTAACTTCAGAAGTTGGTGCGTGGCTCTATTTGCAGCGAGTTGTAAGTCTGCGGGTACGAAACGGGCGATGGCGGAGCGGCGGCGGAGCGGCGCGATCGAGCGATGCACGGGCGGCGGGCGGCGCGGAGCGACGGGAACAAACTAGTTTGGTTTCGCCGCTCGCGCGGGTACATAGTGTTGCATTTTTATCACAGTAATTTCGTACACACGCAAGACACCGCTATCTCTTCGCCCCGCGCCGCACCGCCCCGCCCCGCCGTCGCTCCGGCCGTCGCCTGTTTCGTACCCGCACACTAAAAGTTACTTTGTCCTCTGATAAGTATCGATTTCCATTCTAAAGAGAAGCTAATTTTCTAAAACAAAAACTTATTGTATAATCACTACGAATATGTGCCCATAACTTTTTGCCCTCGTCGAATAGACATTTGTTATTTATTTATTTACTAGCTGTGCCCGCGACTTCGTACGCGCTGTAGTTCGTTTTTTGAAAATCCCACAGGAATCAAACATTTTTTTTTAAGACAAATGGTATGTTTTATGTTAATCCAGCTAATAAACTATCTATGTGCCAAATTTCATCCGAATCTGTGGAGCCGTTTTTGGGTGATTGAGTAACAAACAAACATACAAACTTTCTCATTTAACATATAGAACATATGAATTTAACATTAACAGAGTACGAGTAGTAAATACATTAAACATAAAAATAGAAATGGATGCATTCTTTCTTTGTATTGAGTAAAAGCAATACCTTGTGTGTAGCTAATAAATGCATTATTATTATTATTGGCAATGGTCACGCCAAAGTAATTATAAAAGTGGGCTGTATTTTTCGTTAGTGGTACTACATGTAGTCAAAGGACAAGGAAATGAAGGAAAATCTGTCACCTATCTGGTGAATCACCAAGTCCTTGGTCCTCCGGCGGCGAAGATTGCAACGGACCCGTCACACACAAAGCCCAGAAGCTCTAGCACTTCACCACTTCAGTGATTACACTCGTGGAACGGTAAGCGTGACCAAATAGATAAACTACAAGCCTGCCTGATAACATTAGCGGACGAAATAAATTCAAATCTCGCTGGTCGAGACCAGCGGGATGAGTCTACGCGTGTTATTGTTGCTATGTTTTTCTTAGATTGACTGCGGTTTAATAAAATGGCCGGTCGCGCGGCCTGCGGTAGTGACAAATATATGGCGGGAGTGAGACAGTAATTACCACAGCGAACTACCATCAATTAATTTAAATTTACAATTGGCGTCAACAGAAAGTTGACAAATTTTTGAGATTCCCTCTAATGTAATTACAACCTATTACAAGGTTATTGTAGTATGATATTTACCGCGTGTTATTTGAAATATTATACATAATTGAATCTTATTTGTTATACCTACATCGAATAAAATAATTAATCTGATACGAATTAACCGCCCCCTTATAAAGAGACCATGCCTTTGCGGACAGATATTCCTTTTATTTTTAAATGAAGCAATTAGAAATGAAGAACTCTTCGGAAGGTTTAGGCGCAGAAGAAGGGAAAATTAAAAAACAAAACGTAATTAAATATTAAGGTTATGGTAAATTATTTATTTCTTAACTTAATTGACATTTTATTAGAACTTTACTATTCCCGCAAGATTCGTATGGAAAAAGTTAAAAGTCAAAAAGCACTTTTTTATATCAAATGAAAAAAAAACTGTTGCATTAAACAAAAAATCTATTAAGAAGAACTTAACAGATCCAACAACATACCCTGACAACGTGTACCGAAGCAATATTTGTGCTATTATAGAAGCCTTTCATCATCCATAGTTAAATGTTAATTGTTGTTATTTGAAATGAAATCCTTGCCATGAAATAAAATCCTTGTCCTGTTACGACCAACTATGGGACGTTCTAGAAAAAGCGTTTGCGCCGGCCGAAAGCCTCGAATGTTCCACCCTATCGATGGTAGCCACGCCCTTTCCCGACTAGTGTGAAAGGAAATTGGGTCCTTATGTTTACAACATAGAGTTTATGTTGTAAACTTATGTTTATGTTTAGTATTCATCAGAAATAGCATTTCCGAATTTCAATGGCTTGTTTACGATCTTGTTTAGATTTTTTGGAAAACTCGAAATAAATCGAGGCGGCGATCGGAGAGCTAAGATAAATAAGAGAGCAGTTGGTTAGTTGTGCGATAACAAGCTATTCGAAAACGAATCTTCGGAGCTTTTAAGAAGTTACCTGCAACAGTGAACCGGCGACGCATTAAAGGAATCATTGACGACTTTTGGCAAGTTTAACGGTTTCATCTGACAAGTTTAGTGATTTTCGTTCGTTTCACACTTACAAGGCTCATCCGACCACGTGACAATACGTTTTATAAAAAAAAGTCGCTAAGTTTTTCTAAATCACCCAACGGTTTTTAGTAATGAAAATAGCGATAAACAAGGAAGGCTTGTGTATATAATTATCTTGCATCTTTTAGTAAATAAAATTTAAACTAATAATAAGTTTCGTAGTAACGCAGCATATTATGTTAGTGCTAAACGGGAAATCATTAAAAAAAAGTTTTTATTGGCAAAGCAGAATATGTATTAGGACCAAACGAAAAATTATTAGAAAAAAAATATCGTGGCGAGGGAGTTCATATGTCAATATTAGTGCCAAAGGGTAAATATTAAAAAAAAAATCTTTTTTGACATATGAACTCTATTTACCCTTTGGCACTAATATTGACACATGAGCATATGTAAGTTTATTAGTAGCAAATGGGTTTATTGTGGCAAAAGTAAATAAATCATTCATGTCAAGATTCCCCGAGAAAGGAGCACAATTACTAATATTAAATGTAAATGTATTGAATATTACATTAAGTAGTGTTAGTAAATTTTAAGCTTCAGTAGAATTAACAGGTTTTATTCAAGATTGGGTTTCTGTGATATCTTACATGGATATACATTATTTTTTTTATATATTTCCCCCGCGGGTTACACCACCCTCGTGGGCCATTTATTACATAACATATCATTGCTACATAATTATTATTTAAAATATATAAAATATGAGCGTTTACAAAAATGTATAACAACGTTAATAAAATCAGTAATTTAATCTCGACCAATGCCCGTAGGGTGGAGAGGTGGGGTGGTCCGGTACCCCTAACTAAATCAGGGTCTTTATTTATCTAAATTTTTATAAATTATATTGTTTTATTTTGCTTTGTTACTATATCTACGATTTTTGTAATATATTTAATAAATTTATTTCTGGTGTTCTTATCCATCATAATTTTACTTATAATATATTTGTCTAATTTGCTATCAATGTCAAGCTCCAACTCCATACGTGCCAGCGCAAACCTAGGGCATTGGAGTAGCAGGTGCTCCACCGTCTCCCGCACCCCAGGCTCACACAGGCAGTCCTGGATATACATTAAATTCTATCATATTTACTCGAGTAAAATGTAGTTCCCGCATATTACATACGAGCACATTCATATGTCGCACTATCTCATAGCGATGCCAATTTTGCATCATGCACACTAGAATGAACCCCCTACGGATATCCTGCCGTCTATCTCTGATCTCTGTACAGATAAATATACAGCCTGTCCCTTTACGGAAGCGAAAACTTATTTGAGACGAGGCCAAATGTTGCTGCGTGGTTGTTTTAGCCGACCATTACTCCAATCTTTAATAATAAACTTTAATTTTTGTCTCTCCTGTAAATTAATGCTAAAGCACGTTAAAATAAAGGCCTTAGTAGGTTCTTAAATTTATATTTTTTCACTGGGTTAAAAATATACAAACTCCACTGAAGATTGTTAGGTAATTAAGAAGATGTGTAAATAAGAGTTGATCTAAAAATCCATTTCTTCAGCGTTATGTATATCTATATCTATATCTATATCTATATCTATATCTATATCTATATCTATATCTATATCTATATCTATATCTATATCTATATCTATATCTATATCTATATCTATATCTATGTCTATGTCTATATCTATATCTATATCTATATCTATATCTATATCTGTGTCTGTGTCTGTGTCTGTGTCTGTGTCTGTGTCTGTGTCTGTGTCTGTGTCTGTGTCTGTGTCTGTGTCTGTGTCTGTGTCTGTGTCTGTGTCTGTGTCTGTGTCTGTGTCTGTGTCTGTGTCTGTGTCTGTGACTGTGTCTGTGTCTGTGTCTGTGTCTGTGTCTACGTCTACGTCTACGTCTACGTCTACGTCTACGTCTACGTCTATATCTATATCTATATCTATATCTACATCTGTATCTGTATCTGTACGTTAAATATTTATTCAAAAAAAAAATAATTCGTACACGTTATATTTATGTTACGGGAGTCAAAAAAATAGTTTTTAGAATTTTCGTCTGTTTGTCTGTTCGTTTGTGCACGCTAATCTCAGAAACGGCTTAACCGATTTGAATGCGGTTTTCAATGGTGTATTGTAGCAAGCTTGCCGTAACATTTAGTGTTTGTTTCATTCCAATTGGTTTACAAACAAAAAGTTAGGCGCTATACAGAATACAGTGCGTACGAAGTTGCGAGCTCAGCTAGTATAGACTATAAATTACCAACATCTTCCCATTTTATTCTATCGTAATATCATAAATGCGAAAGTGGGTTTGTTTATTTGTTTATTATGCTTTTACGCCTTACCTACTCAACCGATAACCATGAAACTTTACAAACATGCTGTCGGGGATACAGAAAAGGACATAGAGTACCTTTCATCCAGATAAACAAAAATAACGCCTGACATAAATATATGACCAAAAGATTGTATAATTTTTTTTTTAATGTTAAGGTCGGCAGACAGGCTGACGGTCCACTTGATGGTAGGTAGCTACCGTCGCCTATAACACAAGCAACGCCTAAGCTGCTGCAAGTGCGCTGCCGACTGCAGTAGGATTACGGATAAGGGATTAATTAGGAGTGGATAGGGAAATGGGCTCTGGCAACCCTTACTCACTCACCGAAACACACGTGTTGTTATTTCACGGTGGTCTTCTGTAAGGGGGTGGTTACGTCGCAGGCAAAAGTTAATTTACAATAAGCGCAATTTTCCTGAGACGAAATCGCTTTTACATTCAAATGCTAAAAATACAACAAGACCCAGATAAAACCAACAAAATGGTTCCTAATAATACCAAAGCAAGAAAATATTCAATCACTAAAATATCTCCTTGCTAAAATGACGTATTTGTAATTGTATTGGTTCGCACACAGCGCCGTCGTATAAAGTTTTATTGTAAAAAGTACTATAAAAAAGCGCAGCCTGCATTAACAATTTCATTTTCCCGGTAGTGAAATAAAAAATCTAGGTCAGGTGGGGAATGGATACTGTACACCCAGGCTGTGTACCTATAGATGCAAAGTCAGCTTCATTGATATAAAAATATATACTGGATATGGTAACCGAACGTAGTTATTATCTAGCCAATAAATATTACTTTATTTCGTTTAAAGTAAATAGGTAAAAAATAAATACATTTATTTCAATTTTTCATGGTTGTATCTGGCAAGTAGGGTCAGGAAACCCTATTTGCCAGATACAACCAAGAAAGTAGGTCAGAACAGTTTCTCAATCATTTAGGCCGCTCGTCTGGCGGCAGTAACCACCTCTTTACAGAAGAGCACCATGAAATATCTATATGTTTGCTGGTATGTTTCGGGGAGTGATGACTAGGGGATGCCAGAACCCATTTCTAATTAATTCCTTATCCTTAATCCTACTATGGTCAGCAGTGCACTTGCAGCACCTGTGGCGTTGCTTGTGCTGCTTTGACATCTCCTACTAAATCCCCGAAACATCACAACGTGAATGGTGTTAATTTTCTGTAAGGATATGGAATGGTTGTGGGCAAAATGTGATCAAGACGGAGGTAACTTTAACTCCTAACATCATCATCATCATCAGCATCCACTGGATATCACACTGGCCGTAGGATATCCACTGCTGGACAAAAGCCCCTAATTTTCCAAATGGACCGATCAGAAGCAGCCTGGATCTACTGTAGTCGGCAGCGCACTTGCAGCAGCTTTGGCGTTGCTTTTATTATAGGCGATGGTAGCCACCTACCATCAAGTGGACCGTCAGGCTGTTTGTCGATCCTAACATATAAAAAAAAGACCGTCGACCTGCGGCCCAAATCAGGTTGTCTATCCACCTCGTGGGTCGTCCTACGCTGAGCTTGCCGGTCCGTATCCTCCATTCGAGTACCTTCCGGCCCCAGCGGCCGTCGGCGCTCTCCATACTATTTGTCCTGCCCACTGCCACTTCAACTTACCAATCCGCCGGGTTAAGTCAGTAACTTTCGTTCGTCTACGGATCTCCTCATTCCTCGCAGCGTAACCCTGGCTCGTTGAGCTTTCTTACGAGGCCCATAGTTAGAGACCACGTTTCAGCGCCATATATCATCACTGGTAACACATTGTTTAAAAATTTTTGTTTTAAGACCCTGAAGAATTTTGGACTAGAAGATGTCTCGGAGATTTCCGAACAATGCCTATTCCAGCTGGATGCGACGATTGACCTCCTTCTCGAAGTTGGCTCTACCTAATTGGACTGTTTGTCCCAAGCAAATGTACTCGTCATCAACTTCGAGAGTTGAAGTTACTGGAGTGGACATGAAAAATTGACCAGTATTTTTAAAATTTAAAAAAAAAAATTTGAACTCATGATCATTCAATGTATTAGTTATTGGCGCGTCTATACTTCTACATAGGCTATGAAAATATTATAGCTTTCACTTCTAGTATTTTAGATCTGTGTTCAGTCTATGTAGGTTGGGAAGCGACGACGGGTGGAGGCGAATTGATGCGGCAACACGGTTGCGCTCAGGTAGCTGCGGCATCCACTTATGATAGACTTTTACAGCTATACAATTTACTTTGCAATATCAGTTAGTTTATTTCATCTGTGTATTTCATTGACTGTTAATATCACAGAGTTTTAAATATATATAATAACATTTTTAAATGTTTGGAGTTATATTTATTATTTTCCATTTGAAAATTTACCAGGAAAACTATTAGTTACGATTTCGCCTGTAGACCAATGGACCAAGGGGATACGTAATGACGCCGTAGAGAATGCAGAAATCCATAAAAAAAAAGTACAGCGAGGAAAAAAGTGTAGAAGACTCGCAAACCGAAACACGCGATATTATTTCGAAATGGTCTTTAAGCAGTGGCATGGCACACTGCGTTTCGCAATCATTTGGGTAGCCCGTGTAGCGGCAGTAACCACCCCCTTACAGATGACCGTCGTGAAATAACAGCACGTGTGCTGTTGTGTTTCGGTGAGTGAGTAAGGGATGCTCAGAGCCAGCCAGATGAGTGATGGTAGGTTAAGGCAAGCACCCTAACCATCACTCATCCAACGGGCTCGTTAAATATTGGTTAATATGTCGCCATATTGGTTACCCTGTTCTATTTTAATGTTATTCCTAAAATTGTATTTGATGATTTATTCGCTGAATACTGGTTAAAAAATTGTATGAATTACTTCTACTGTATCTGAATTGTTTTAAAACGTGTTATAGATGTTAGAAACAATACAAAATAAGAACTAAGCTCAAAATTTCGAAACAATATCTAATAGAAAGAATTTATGATAAAAAAAAACTCATAAACAACATAAAAGCATGAAACAAAGGAAATTTTATTCATGCGATAATTTTCGTTAAGCTAACAATGAATCTGCATACAATAGACAA
This sequence comes from Bembecia ichneumoniformis, assembly GCA_910589475.2. Lineage (NCBI taxonomy): Eukaryota > Metazoa > Arthropoda > Insecta > Lepidoptera > Sesiidae > Bembecia > Bembecia ichneumoniformis. Next base: position 18,122,550 of record OU342525.1, on the reverse strand, counting down.
GTAGCCGGTATATTTTCAGGAATAATTAAAGCTGAAATTTATAAAGAGCTGTTCCCCGCAAAAGGATTTCAACCATGATGTATGGAGGTTCATCGAGCTACAGGGGGTTTGACTTATAAATAAGTTATGGGTCAGATTTAGAGTGCGCTTCTGACTTACGAGTTTATATTAAATTCTTCAGATTTACTGCCGATCTGTAATCGTTTATTATTTTTCTAATACTGAAGTGTCTTGATACTAAATAAAGGTAATCGATCTGTTATTAAAATATCTTGCAGCCATTAAATAAAATTATAATTTAAGAATCATTTAAGAACCAAGGTAAAATACTGACAGTATAACTGACACTGACAAGCTAGGTAAGGCGTGTATAATATGGTAAACTTTTTCTTTCATTTGAAAGACGGCAGCCGAGTTGACGGTTCACTTGAAGGTAAGTGGCTACCTTCGCATATATGCACAAGCAATACCATTAGGGATGCCAGCCATAAGTACGCAGTCAACCTTGAGAGAATGAAGGAAAATAGAGAAGACTAGCTGACCCAGCAGACGTTGTCCTGCCAGAACCCGAAAAAAATTCCGTAATTCCGCCGATTGTGGCGCCACCTATCGGGTCCAATTTTATTTTCAAACCATATTATGTTAAAGTGAAGACCTATTCTCATACCTACCAAATATACAAAAAAAAATCGTAAAAATAGATGTCACTTTGTGAAATAATGTTGCCATATTCAATGTAATAGTGGGGCGTTCAGTTTCCGTTCAATCACAGGAATTAATGATGATATGAATGAGTACATCGTTAATCTTATCTTACTATACCAAAAAAAAGAAATTATTTCTATTTAACTGTATCCGAATGTTATATCGATAAATTTATCTACAGAGCCATCTATTAATAATTCATCGAACTAACCTATAAATCGACACTACTGTTGTATAATAAACATTTAATTTGCAATAACAAATATTGAGGTCAATAGTTAAGATAGAAACTATCCTATCTTTTAAGTTGGACCAAATAACAGATACTTACGAAGTTTGATCAAAGTCGAAATTTTTATATATATAAGATAAAGTTAAAGGAATGGTCTCCAGTGTACCTTATACAAATATATTTACTTAAACGCAATAAGACAAGTTACTTTATTTCACAATAGGTACTCTTTTAATTATTCTGTAAGGGAGATGTTACTACCGCCAGACGAACTTAGTTTTATCACCGCAAATATAAATAAATTTACTATATAAATTACTAAGTTGTGAAAATAAATACACAAATATAAATCATAAACATTGCATAAGTTAAATTACAAGACGCTCCACAGCTTTGAAAAGGGCAATGCTTAGTGTTTCCTAAGTTTATTTATTTGTTTATTTGGTTATTTATTTAATTACTTATAAGGGATAGAACATTGTATAATAGGCATGTACACTGTATAATTTCCTTCCATAATGTAGATACACGTATACCATATCCGAAAAAAATAATATTTCAGCAAAGAGTACATTTCAACGCGAATTATTATTGAATGTTTTTAAATCTATTTTGAATTACGCGCGAAAACGCTCTTAGGTGTCATGGCGTCGCGTCTGATGAACCGTGACGTCACCGACATCTCATCAGATTTTTCATTCTGTCAAAGCAAAGTCAAGCAACACGATGGCACTTACCTGGGCGTGACGTCATTCGCTCTGATTGGTGTTTCAGTTAACATGGCCGATTGGCAGTTATTTATACTTCTATTTTATTGAAAATCTTATTAATCTCAATTTTAACACAAAAAATGAGTCTTTGATTCTTTAATACCGTCATCGTGCCTATTGTATCATAACTCGCATGGTATTCACATGTAACGTTACTCGCGTGTTTAAATTGTTTGTCACAGTAACATAAGGATGCGTTCTCAATAGTACATCTTGCCTTTATGTGTAATTACCCTACTTTCTTAACAGAAAGTATGATCATATTTGTAAAAAAACTGTAAACAAGATATAGAGCTAAGCAAAAAGAAAACAGATTTGTATATAACTGCATATTTTATAATCAGTATATAATGAGAGATATATGTCGACATAAATGGCGACATAACCTAAAAAATTTGTCAGTTTAACGAGTGTTGAAGTGCCACGTGGGTCGACAACCTTCTAGCTCAAGACCTCAAGACCTCAAGACCTCAGGACCTCAAGACTGGCTGACAGTGGATGGATGCGGACTGCTGAGGACAAAATGTGATGTTGCTCAACGGTCTCTGCCCAACGATAAACGCTTATGGGCTGATGAGATTAATACAACTAATCATACAGACGGATAGCGACATGAAAAATGCGAATAATGAGTTTATTTCATATATAATTAATTGAGAACAAGACAGTCATTATAGTAGAATGATCAAATTCCATTTAGCCTTCTTAATAGAATACTAACACCCTTCTTTAAGAATATTAAAATTTGTTAATTTTATTTTTGGATTCAGGGATTGGCTATGTGACATTCTAGTTGGCAACAACTTGACGTGAGAGGAGTATTCAAAACAATGTTTATTTAAAAACTTATATCATTGAACATAAAATAGGCAATGATATTCTATTCTGCCTCTGAGTTGTAATTTTTTTTTTAACACAGGATTCATTGTTGTCGAAGAACCCGAGCTCCTACGAGAAGAGAATTACTGTGGGGTCTTAAAGGCTGTGCCCTAACTGTGCTCAGAGATTCGTCGCTAGTTTGATATTAAAATTTGTTAAATAATCGATATTCAAGTTTGTTTCTTAACCGACAATCTTTAAAAAAAAAAATCATTTGAAAAAGTTCTATTGCACATTGAGATTGTTATATGTTATGTTTGACATGCTACTTTTTGAGAATCGTTTGGGTAATCGACCTTAAAAATACGCGCTTTATTTAATATCCGTCAATCAAAACGAATGAGTATAAAATTTCACATTCTGGAATCAATTTAGCGTACCGGTTCCATTCCATTACACGAGTGGCGTTCCAATACAGGGGGATCCCCTAAGCGCTGATGACAGGCGAGTGTCCACAGAACAACCCTACGGTCATTAGTTGCATTCACCAACTGGACAAGGATAGCGTAAGTTTGTTGCACTTGAAATATTAGACCAGGAGCCATAGAAAAAAAGCTACTAAATTCTATTTTTTCCTATTAAGTCCTTTTAAACGTTAGACGTTTTTTCCTTTTAATAATATTATACTACAAATTAATTCAAAATATCAAACAATAATGACACAAATCAAATCAAACAATACTGTACCAAAATATAGCAGTGGAAGAGCGTTCCGCAGTCATAAGTGGGGCATTTAAGGCTCTCATTGGTCCTCAGCAAATTAGAAAGTAGTGCAATTATCAGTAATGTACGAACCATCATTCATTCTCTCAAGGGTAATCCTTCCGTATGGGGACATATTAGTATAGAGTTATTTCTGTAAATTATATACACAGACTCATGTCACATATCACTCATTCCTTTAGTGAAAATCGTATCAAAATTCATTGAGTATATAGATACAGAAAATATTTACGAAATCGACTCGAAAATCTCAGTGGAGACAACTCTCTCGCATGTATCACAATGCATTCATCGTGTCCTTTATTTGGTACATCCTCACAAGCACCACATGTCCATTGTCCATATTGGAATTATGACGTGTTCATAAAGTATCTTATAATAAAAATTCATAAAGTTAATATCTTAATAATAAAGTAAATTTATATTTATGAAACTATTGACATGACAAACAATTTAAATATGTCACCAATATGACAACTCATGAAATAGAGCGGTATTTCAAATGATTACTCTCTAATAAACGCTGAGAATAGTTTTAATTTTTGTAGTTTGACTCCTTGACTATAATTGCAGAACCTCAAGTTGCCCTCACTAGGACCACCCTCTCCCCTTCGGATGATTTGAGTTTAATATCCTCACAAAGTGCGTCTGCATTCTTTTACAGGGGAAATGGCAAGTCGGGAAATAAACTAGGGGGTGTTTGGCAAGTACTTATCACGGGCGTACTTTGAAACCAACTCTCAAACAATGTTGCGAACAGGGTGGAAATCTGCGTTGCTAGCTTTGCAACAATGAATGGCGTATTCGTTTAAGCTTTGGGATATTTTTTCATATATAAAAACAGCGATGTATAAAACTAATTATATACCTATGCAAATCTTCCCCTTAATCGCTATGTCTATTGCTAAGGTTAGCGGAGAAACACACAGAAGCGGGCAGCAAATTTATTTTAAAATATGTAGACATCTTATTGCCTAATCTTAATCTTAATCTTATCTTAGTGGCTATTTCTGTCTGCTAGAGTACCAGTATCACTTCGTCCATTGCTGAAATATTGTGATCGCCACGTGAACTATAGCTCTCTACCTATACCTACCACGTTAAGGAACTGTAGTACTTTTTTGATAGAGGCATTCTTCACATCTTCACAAGCCATTGTGTGGCTTCCTAGGATGTGACCGCGCTTGTGCATCAGGGGGCCACATTCGCACAGGATATGCATTGGTGTTTCTTCTGCCTCATGGCAGAAGCGACACTCTCCCGTACTAGTGAGCCCCATTACTTTTAGGTGCCTGTTGAGGCGGCAGTGCCCCGTTAGTGCCCTAGATAGCATACACAAATTGCTCCTACTAAGCGACATAGCCTGATTTGTCACGTTTCGACTATAGGCTTTAATAAGCGCTTTGGAATGGTTCAACCCTGGCAAGTTAATCCAGCGTTGGTAAGATTTAACAAAGCACTGGTTCCATATGGTCCAGCGAGCTAGGCTATTTGGTAGTCCGCACATAGGTTCAGGACCTATTAGCCTACCTTTTGCGCCTACACGAGCCAATTCGTCGGCAATTTCATTGCCTTCGATCCCCATATGGCCAGGTACCCATCTTAGGACCACTTTGTTCTTGCGACCTAAGGTATTTAAGTAGTCATCTTATTGCCTAACATCTTTATTGCAGTTAAAGCTTTGCCAGACGTTAGATGATCCCTCGGGAACAGATGAAAGGTACCCTATGTCCTTTCCTGTTTCCCTGACAATGTGTATACAAAATTTCATGATATTCGGTTCAGCGGTTTAGGCGTGAAAAGTAACAGACAGACAGACAAAGTTACTTTCACATTTAGAATATTAGTGTGGATTACTAAACTAATATACATAGATTTATTAATAAACATATTTAATTCGGTATACAATGTATATCTTACAGACGAAGAACATTCATAACAAGCGAAAGTGTTATCCTATTTTAAATAGCCCGTTTTTGACAAGCCCGTTGGATGAGTGGTTAGGGTGCTTGCCTTAACGCTCTGTTCTCGGGTTCCCGGGTTCGATTCCCGACAGGGTCAACTTTGAAAAATTAACTTTTTAAATTTGGCTCTGGTCTGGATTTGGAAAGTAGCGGCAGGGCGCACTGCGTTTTCGCAGTCATTTGGGCGGCCCGTCTGGCGGCAGTAACCATCCCCTTACAGAAGACCACAGTGAAATAACAGCACGTTATAATAACAGCTGTTCTGTTTCGGTGAGTGAGTAAGGGATGCCAGAGCCCATTTCCCTATCCACTCCAAATCCAGTCGGCAGAGCACTTGCAACAGCTTTGGCGTTGCTTGTGTTAATAGGCGACGGTACCATCAAGTGGACCGTCAGCCTGTCTGCCGAACTTAACATTAGAAAAAAATATATGAAGATGAAAATACCTAATCTCAAATATGTATCGGTTTTTTATGTAATAATAATAATAAAGAAATATAGAAGTAATCTTTTTAAGTACTTTTTAAAATAATTTTAAAAAATGTTGATTTCTTCTGCTTGATTCAAAGTTTCAAATCTATGGTGACTATTTTTTATTATTATTATTATTAAACTAAAATGCAGCCTGTTTTTCAGAGTTTCAGATTTGATAACGAGAACTCCAAATAGATGCGTAATATAACATGAGTCATTTAATGCAATTTCATTTTAAATGGTTAAACAAAATAACTAATTACAATAAATATGTTCATTTTACTGAAAGCATTAATTCGATCACTTTCAAAACAAAGTTGAAGCCATTTTGCAAATGTAGTTCATAGCTAGTGGCATCGAGTCCCTCCTCGCGATTTATGACGTCACGGCCTATTAGTGCAACAAGCCATCGCTTTCGCTAATACGTTTGCTATGACGTGAACGGGGGTCTTTGAATAGGGGGTATAACTTCTATGTTATTTATCACTTACTTTTCTATACAAAATCATTCATGTATATGTATCACGAGTCGCATCATATTTTACTGAACTCAACCTTTTACAGATTTTACTAACTGTATTTATTAATTATATATTTGGACTTATTAGTAGAGATTGAATTTAACTTACTATTCTCCTTCCTTAATTCTGTTTTAATAAATAGGTTTTCGCTTAGACAATAATTTTTTAAGTTCAAAAAAGAGTTCAATAAATCTATGCATATAATAAAACCGTAAAAAGCCGTGTCTTAAAAGCTTTTTTTTTTTTTTTTTTTCAAAAAACCAATTTAGTTTTTAGAATTTTCGTCAGATTGCCTGTGTTGTTTCATTTAGTGTTTGTTTCATTCCAATCGGTTTACAAATAAAAAAGTTACACGCGTACGAAGTTACGGGCTCAGCTAGTATTTTAATATATCAATGTTCACTTCTAAGTAAAACAACAGTTAAAAATCGCTTGTATATTTTAATATAATTATTCATATTTAAGTTTAAACTATTTTTAAAACATGATATAATTCAATCGTAAACTTTAAAAAAATGTACTACTAGAATACTACTAGAAACAGATTAGCTATCGTCTACAATGAATTTATTTTATAAATATCACCTTTTATTTGCTTTCACTCTAAATATAAAATTCAGTAAATAAAATGAAAGGCTATAATCTGCAGCTAGGAATTGCTCGTAAAAACATTACAACCCCTAAAAATAAAGATTTCCATGGAAAACTTTTAAGCATATCATTTCCCTTCCAGTGCTGGGGTCGCACCACTGTTCGCTGCACTAATAGCGCGTGACGTCATAAAGTGAGGATGACACATAGGGGAAGGAAATTCTAGTCTGACGAAATGTTAGTTGTGATTTTCTTGAAATTTTCTCTTTTATTTTATTATAGGGAGGAAATCAGTGGAGCTAGTTAATATACTATATGTAAGATGTCTTTTTTGTTACATGTTATTTCGCGTCTCTTTTTGGCTGACAGGCACGTATCCAGACTTTTGGTTCGGGGGGGGACAAACATTGAAACAACCATGTGAACTGTGTAAAAATCGCTGTAATCACTGTATTTTACTCTAATTTTTCTTAAAAATCTTTCACAGGTTTTTAGAGAAATCAAGAAACTACTCTTTTCCATCGTAGCTATCAATGTAGACGCAGTTTGGGCAACAGTTCTGTGGCTCTAGCATGAGTTTACGATACTACACTCGCTAGCGAGAGCGTAAAAAATTTATATGGAGAATTGACAATTTGACATTGACAGTTCACGATTTTCCATACAAAATTTTTACGTTCTCGCTAGCGAGTGTAGTATCGTAAACTCATACTAGAGCCTCTGTTTGTGCAGGATAGTTCTCTCAATGTAATGACAATAGGTTTGAGTAACTCACAAAATACATTTATAGAGTCGTGACGTTCTATAAATCTAGTGTCACACATGCCGACCACTCTTTTTTTCTTACTTTCTGAATTAATGACATCTATCGTTTTTTTTTCAGTCAGATTTCGGGGGGGGATAAATCCCAACTATCCCCCCCTCTGTATACGTGCTTGTTGGCTGAACATAATAATTTCAAAATACGATCCACAGAAGCTATACAAATAAGTAAACAGTACGTTTATTTCACAAAAAATTTATATGTAGTACATTTTTTATAATCAGTTTTGTATGGAGATTGGGCCATCAATGTATGGTAAAACTTGTACCGTTAGGTATGAAGAAATTATAGATTTTACTGGGAAAATATCTTATAATTTGGTAATGGGATTTCGTAGATATTTAAGTTCGAAAGTATTAAAAAAATCAAATGTATCATCACTATTTGCTAGACGCAGACTAAAGCCTTGAATGTCTTTGAAAAGTCTCTTTCCAAAGTTGGCCCTGCCGGAAATAGAACCCCTGCTCGACCAATGGGCTTGTCATATGAATTAAAAAGTGTTTTATACTTTAACTTATTTTTGTCAACATTAAAATATTTAATTTGCAACCTTGGCTTTTCTATTTGCAAAAATAATTTACAAATTATTTTCAATGAGGTAAAATGTTATATTGTGTTAACAGTATTTTAAGACAAAAAATATTCTTGTTTGATCGCAAAAAAAAATTAAATAAATCAATTTATTCATTTTTACTGAAACATTATCCTAGGTTTCTTGAAGTGTAACCTTTTACCCGTTTTCACAGGTTATAAAAATCTATAATAACTAGTATATAAAGATTTTAAAAGAAAGAAGAAAATTTATAACTATTGATAAGTATGTATGTATTTTTATATTTTTGTAACTAGTGGACCGATTTTAAAAATTCTTTCACCCCTAGTAAGCTACATTATCAGCGCGTAACATAGGCTACTCACCCTCCCCCCATCTCCGCCCCTTACCCCCCTCCATACAAAATTTCCGTTTTCCACGAATAAACTCAAAATGTTTAAAAAATAAATGTCCACCTGTGCGAAGCCGGGATGAGCCGCTAGTGTTATATAAATTTTAATGAGCCAATTTTTTGTAACAAACAATTTTACAGAAAATTGGCATATTAAAGCCTACCAAAGGCAACTGTTTAAAAATTTAAAAATTCCAACAATAAAATAGAAGCAATCTTCTTTTCGTATTCAGCGTGTTTGTAGACTTTGTAGACTAATCAACTATGAAATTAGTCAGCCGGCGACGGTTGTAACTTCAAAGTACGAGTAGATATACACAGACCGACAAGTTTCAGCTAACGCTCGGATGCTATATGACAGTTGCGAAGGCTTTTGACAACAACTACATCTGTAGTCAACACGAAACACTTCACAGTTAGGGCGTTTCCACATTTTCACAAAAATAACATAATACTTTTCCCTTTTCCAACATAATCCAACATGCAGGGCACACTGCGTTTTCGCAGTCATTTAGACAGCCCGTCTGGCGGCAGTAACCAGCCCCTTACAGAAGACCACCGTGAAATAACAGCACTTGTGCTGTTGTGTTTCGTTGAGTGAGTAAGGTATGCCAGAGCCCATTTCCCTATCCACTCCTAATCCCTCATCCTTAATCCTACTGTAGTCGGCAGCGCACTTGCAGCAGCTTTGGCGTAGCTTGTGTTATAGGCGACGGTAGCCACCTACCATCAAGTGGACCGTCAGCCTGTCTGCCGATCTTAACATAAAAAATAATAATAATAATCTTTAATTTTTCCAGTCTGGCCAACATGAAAAATTGAAAAAAAAAATCTGTTTGCAGCAATCTTTTTATAAATTGAATATGAATTACACATAAGTATGAACAAATATTTTTATTTATGTTATGGTCGACAGACAGGCTGTCGGTCCACCTGATGGTCACCCTTCGTCGCATATAACACGAGAAACGCCGTAGGTGCGGCAAGTGCGCTGCCGATGATAGTAGGATAGACGTTGAGGGATTGGGATAGGGAGAGATTTAAAAAAATAATATTAAATGAGTTTGCTTACGTAATACAGATTCACATTCACACACACATCTATAAATATTTATTCATTCACGCACACTACAATTTTTATTTTCAAAAAAGTAAAATTTGTTAACTTTTTGAACTTTAATTGTTTACTTTTTTAAACTTACATTATTATTTTCAATTTATTCATATTATTTTTACATATATATTATTTATGTACAGTTATGTATATAAATATAATAAAATCCAGGCAAAGCCTAGTGTGGGATACAGAAAATTGTAATTAGGAAAAGTTATTTGGAATAAATTCCTTTTTTTTCTTTCTTTCTTTCTTTTATCTTTTTAAAAATGTATCAAAATCGGTTAATTGGTTCAGCGGGGAAAATCCTTTGAAAAGTGACGAACAGAAATACAGAGACATAAATGCGACTGGAACTCTTTTTGTGATTAGAAGTCGTTACTTTAAATTATTACTATGATTAACGTTCAATACTAATTGAACTACTAACTTAATTTAATACTAATTGAGATCGCAACGTCGTACGCGTGGTATTCGGTATAGCGCGTAATTTTATTTTTTATAAACCTATTGGAATGAAACAAACACTTAAAGGTTACGGGAAGCTTGCTACAATACATCGGTGAAAACCGCACTCAAATCGGTTGAGCCTTTTCTGAGATTAGCGTTCACAAACTCACAGACAAACTAACAAAAATTCTAAAAACTATTTTTTTTTTGACCTCGATAACATAAGTACAACGTGTACAAATTGTTTTTTTTTTATATTTAATTAAACGGCTCGTTCACGATTTTATTATATGTTTAGATTATTATTATTATTTATTTATTTATTTATTTATTATAGATGGAATAATTAAACTAATATTTACAATGTCCCTTAAAACTACACAGAAAGCAGTTTGACTATTGAAAATATGAAAATAAAATAACTAAACTCAATTTCATTAATAAAATTAATGAATGTAGATAAAATTTCACGAACAACTTTGGTGTTACATGGAAGGAATAATGCACCATACATCTTAGTAGCTGTCTTGATAATCTTCCAAGATGATCTTTATCTCAGACTCTTTATCACATACAATAATACAGATTGTGACAATTATATTATCGTCAAATAGTTTTAGTTTTTTTTTTTCACATTTGCTTAATAATTTATATATTATAATAATAATAAAAATATTTATTTGTTCCAGCAAATTACAGTGGGTAATATTAAGTCTAAGGTCACAAATTATAAATCTTGTTATTACACAAACTATCCTTACATCTAAACTAGGCCGAGCCTGTATTTTAAATGTAAGCCACTTCCGATGGCATCATTGTTTAATATTTGGACATTATGCTTGCTTAAACATGATTACACTTTAATAAAAACAAATAAAATTTAGTAGGTAATTTAAAATTTTAAAGCGTTCCTAGTTTTAGAGCCTGATACTTCGGTGAGTCTGAGAAAAAATAAAAATATGCAAGGTATTTATTTACTTTGCATAACTGCATCTATTTTAAAGTTTAAATTAATTGGTCAAAAAAATATAACCTAAAAAAATTGTTGTTAGAATTAAATTAGGATTGAATACATTTAATCTTTAGAGAGGTTTATATCAATTTTACATTTTTATCTTCAAAAACATGCTAATTTATGCACACTCGGAAAGTAAAAAAAAAACTATTACTCCAGGAAAATTTTATAATATATCAAAAATTAAGTCTCTCAAAGGCTTCTAGAATATATATATGTAATATCGATGGATGAAAGAAATTTTTCGTTTTACCCTGTAGAGGGGTAGAAAAAATAGAAACAGTTGTTTTTTTTTTTCACATATACAAAAATGGTAAGAATTCAGACATATTGTATAGAATTAATTTTACATAAAAGATGTTTATATAACTGTTTTTGCTATTAAATTAAAAGAGTTAGAGAGGTTAGAAGATAAGAGTTCATACGATACGTAATCACAGTGTTGTCTGCTAGGTAAATATAAACAAATTAATTTTTTTATTTAATTAAAAAATTGTAATTAAATTAATGCATTCTTAGCAGAAGGTTCATAAATTGTAGAACATGCCTTTTTTTCCACATATACAAAAATGGTAATAATTCAGACATATTGTATAGAATTAATTTTACATAAAAGATGTTTATATAACTGTTTTTGCTATTAAATTAAAAGAGTTAGAGAGGTTAGAAGATAAGAGTTCATACGATACGTAATCTGGGGCCTTAGACAAAGTAGCATTCGCTCCGTAGCGAAGCGATATCGAAGTTCGTTATCGTCTCAGAGACAAAGAAATCATGACAAGGTATCACGTGTTTATCACGTGTTACAGTGTCGATTCCTTTGTCTCCGAGACGATGACGAACTTCGATATCGCATCGCTACGGAGCGAATGCTACTTTGTCTAAGGCCCCAGTGTTCTCTGCTAAGTAAATATATACAAACAAACTTTATTCAATTAAAAATTGTAATTAAACTAATTCTTAATTCTTAATGACCTTAAATGCAATCTTAGCATTAAAGGTCGTTAGGTTCATAAATTGTGGAACATGCCTTAACTTGCCGCACACCTGACACGCTACGTCACTGCTCATATCTCTTGTAACCGCTAAACTTTGGAGCAATCTGTACAAACTTCCTCACAAATATTGCATTAATTGGCAATGCAACTGGCAAATGCATTCGAATCAAACGAACAGGTTTTAGAAAGTGTTATATGTTTTAACATAGATGTTTTTAAGTAGAGACTACAAAGTTTTAACAGGGTTAAAGTTAAAGTTTAGAGACATCTATGTTTTAACATAGATGACAAAAAGAATAGTATCCTGAGTTTCTTTCAGGGTTTCTTCTCAGGATCGTCATCTTGGTTTTTTTCCGAAAGTAAATTTAAATGACGATCATAAGAGTTTCTTGGAGAAACCTAATTGATAAATAAATATTTTTGATTTGATTTGAAAGTATTCAATGTTGGTATATCTATGTATATCTGTACGTACATACTTATCTGTATCTTCTATTCTATACATATAATAAAATCGCAAATTTACTTAAATAATACTTTTTCAAAAAAAATAAATTGTACATGTTGTACTTATGTTAGCGAGGCCAAAAATATCATTTTTAGAATTTTTGTCTGTTTGTCTGTGCGTTTGTGCACGCCAATTTGAGAAACGGCTTAACCGATTTGAATGCGGTTTTCACTGTTATGTTTGTAGCAAGCTTCCCGTTACATTTAGTACATTTATTCCACGCGTTCGAAGTTGCGGGCTCAGCTAGTAAAATAACTCCAAATATTTTTTAGGCCTTAATTTTGGATTTAAAATCATTTAGAAAAGCATATAAATTGTATCTCTATTCTTTTATTTCATCTCAAAAGCAAAAGGTATTTCGTAAACCAATTTCGGTTTAACTAACTATCCTTTATACATTGGTTGAACGTACAGGTGTTAGATGCCTAGTTCACAAGTGTTCTTAGTTAACTTAGTTTGCGTCTTACATAAGCTTACACAAGTTTGCTTGTAAGAGGTTTATTTGAAATTAATTTTACATTTTACCCATTATTAATCCGGAAGGGACTAACTTGGTGTTGTAAGTAGGTAATTCTCTGAGCGGTAGTGAACTTTGAGGATATTAATTATTGTATTGACAGAGCACTGAGGAATATTATTAGAGGCCGTCCATTGCGTTTTATAGCGAACCCAATTAATCAATGATAGCCTTGTGGTTAAACAGTTCGGCGGCCACACGATCGGCAGATGCAGGATCGGATCCCGCTCGGTTCTGCACTTTTGAGTTTTTTTTTTTCATTACATGCATGTATTAGAATTAATTATTACTTTATTTAAAGGTGAGTCCAGACTATATAACAACTATATATTAACTACATATGCAGACTATATATTATTTCTGTGTTAGTATATTTTTTTTAATGTTATGTCGACAGACAGGCTGACGATCCACTTGATGGTAGGTGGCTACCGTCGCCTATAACACAAGCAACGCTACAGGTGCTGCAAGTGCGCTGCCGACTACAGTAGGATTAAGGATAAGGGATTAGGAGGGGATAAGGAAATGGGCTCTGGCATCCCTTACTCACTCACCGAAACACAACAGCACGTATATGCTGTTATTTCACGGTGGTCTTCTGTAAGGGGGTGGTCACTGCCGCCAGGCGGGCTGCCCAAATGACTGCGAAACGCAGTGTGCCCTACCACTACATTTCAAATCCAGACCAGAGTCAATTTTGAAAATTACATTAAAATTTCCAAACTTGACCCCGCCGGGAATCGAACCCGGGGCCCCTGAGACGTTATAAAGAGAAAAGATTTGTATGTATGCATTTTAGTATGTTTGTAATGAGTAAACTCAAAAACTCTATCACCTATCACCTTTCAGCGAGTAATATAAGATACTGGGATAAAAACGTTTATCCCAAAATGTTTAAAAAATAAACGTCCACCCGTGTGAAGCCGTGACGGGCCGCTAGTATGTTTTATATATATGGACGATATGTGTTATACAACAAAGTTATATACCTAAAATTTGCGCGTGTTCCATTGTTATGTTGCACAATTATTTTAATGTGTACAGTCTAGTTTTATGTTACAATGTTGTTTAACAACGTTAAATATTTAAGACGTATTATACAACAAAGTTATATACCTAAAATTTGTGCGTGTTCCATTGTTATGTTGCACAATTATTTTAATGTGTACAGTCTAGTTTTATGTTACAATGTTGTTTAACAACGTTAAATATTTAAGACGTATTATAAAACAAAGTTATATAACATGTTGTATAATTTTAATGCTCCTTAAAGATGAAAGAAAACATTTTAGGAAAACTTTTGCGTAAGCCAATCCCCAGTATCAAATGTTAATTTGATAGCAGTATAATTTAATTTTAACTTATTCATAGCCATATACGAGTAAGTTAGTGGATGTAAGTGGATTTGGAGTAGAAAATAAATAAAAAAATATCTATTCGCCTCACAGAAGGATATCTATGCTATGATGAAATCTATGATAAAAAAAATATCTAATGCTAAATATATTTTTGGGATAAAAAATATATATTTAATCATGTCTGTAGCATCTGCAAAGCAAGAGACGGTAGAGCATTTTATAGTGACTCAAAAGCGTTTACTCCATCGTATGATGTCACGTACTCCTTTTATTTCCAATAGAATTCTTACCGAGTCAGAATTCGTTAAATATGACAGACTGCCGACTGAATACAAACGAGACACACTTTTTAATCAAAACTGTGGCTTTATTGGTTCTCCTTTCCTAAGGTGTTTTTCCTAATTAAGTTGTTTCGGAATTGATACAGACTTTTATGGGAATTGTCATAAAAGTATTTAAGAAAAAAAATTCTTTATAATTGAGATTTATTAAGTTCATTTGTGTATTTTGTTGAATATACAGGTGTGTTTTTAATTGCCGCCCATTTTATCTTGGGCTTTAAATATCACTTATTGAATATAGAAAAATATGACCTACGCCAATATTTTAAAATTAAAAAGATATTTAACATCATTCTACGCTGTTCGACACTCGACCAATGACGCGCAAGTCAAAGAGATTTTAATACCTATGACACCCCGTTACTAAATTACAAGATATTTTCCCAGTAAAATCTATAATTTTTTCTAACCTAATGGTACCAAGTTCAACCGTTAAAACGAAAATAAACTGTTGGCCTGATCTACATACAACACTGATTGATCTCTTTTGTTACGCTTTCGCGACTTAACTACTCAATCCCTGACCATCATAAAACGCAAAATTTCATGATGCTTTGTTAGGAATACAGTTCATGCTAAAAAAGTACTGTTCCCAAGGGATCATCTACAAATAAAAATAAAAAATCCTAACATCAACAACTGAAAAGAGGGTGCGAGCGAAGTCATAGGCCAAAGTACTAGCATAATTATAATATTATTTTGGTATTCAGAGTTGAGATGAATACGCAACTAAATAACACAATATTCGTAATTGGAAATCCTAATGAATAATCAAAATTGTAGAGCACTTTTTTGAGATTTCAACCTTTTTACCTTAGTTAATAGTTGAAATCCTTATCTATCGTAACTGCTAAGATGGTTTATGTGCACTGTTTGTCGAATTGCGACCTTTTAATAAAAGCAGCTACTATTATGTATATACAAAAATTACTTTATTATCAAAATAATAAATAAATTGTTAAACTTTCATGTTTAAAAGCCCAATAAGTTTACGTATAACAACCCTAAGTTTCTAATAAAATTCTATCTCTAAAATAAACCTTCATGTAATTTTTTCCAGGAGAACTTCTTTTGTCAATATCTCAAAGTATACTTTTAGCACAGATCAGATTTTGTTTGACAACGACGATATGGTATAAAATTACTTAACTCAGTTTTGGAAAAAATTGCAATTGTAATGTTATTCTACCGGATGAGCGATGACCCGTTGACGAGCCTATTGGATGAGTGGTTAGGGTACTTGCCTTAACGCTCTGTTCTAGAGTTCCCGGGTTCGATTCCCGGCAAGGTCAACTTTGAAAAACGAACTTTCAAATTTGGCTCTGGTCTGGATCTGGAATGTAGTGGCAAGGCACACTGCGTTTCGCAGTCATTTGGTCAGCCCGTTTGGCGGCAGTAGGTAACCACCAGGTAACCACCCCCTTACAGAATACCACCATGAAATAATAGCATGTGTGCTGTTCTGTTTATCCTTTATCCTACTATAGTCCTAATCACTTGTAGCACCTGTGGCTTTGCTTGTGTTATAGGCGATGGTAGCCACCTACCATCAGGTGGACCGTCAGCCTATCTGCCGATCTTAACATTAAAAAAAAATGTGTCTTGAAATTTGCCCAATAGAAAAAACAATTTTGTAAACTATTCTATTTTGATATTTCCTTGTTAAAAAGTGACAGCGATACAAGTACATATATGCACAGTATAATATAAATACAAAACGTTCACCCGACAACGCAACGACGACGCGCGACGTCCCGAATCGGAAGCGTCAAGGGTGACTTCTTTTGTACAAGTCGACACAAGTGCTTTTTACCTTTCACGGAAGCTACCGTTCACATGTCGAGAGTTTGTAGACGAACACAAAAATCATACTGAAACATACGAACCTTTTAAAGCTTATGTTTTTTCTATCTAAAATTGGCAAACTGGCTGAAGGTCTGTTTGAGGGTAAGTAACACCGTAGCACTAATAGAAACGACGCCACAGCAGATGCAAATGCTCTACCGACTCTGATATGATAACGGATAGGGGATATAGAGGAAATAGTGGAATAATCTCTGGCATATCTTACTCACTTACCAAAAAAATTAATCACAGTGGTCTTCTGTGCGAGGAAGGTTACTGCGAGAGCAGCCACAAAGGCTGCCCATATTTTATTCGTTTTTAATTTTAATTTTATTTCCTTTTGGAGACGCCAACAGCACATATGCTTAAATTACATATCTACTATATCATTTTAAATTATAATATCTGCTATAGTTCGAGCATTAATGATAAATATCAATAAATAGAGTAACAGAACGTCAAAAATTTAATTAATTTAATTTTAATCGATTAATTTCAATTCCGACAGCATGCTTGCAGCACTTTAGCGTTGTTTGTGTGATCCTACCATCAAGTGGACCGTCAGCCTGTCTGACTACTTCTGTATTAAAAAAACCAAAATTTTATAATTCTCTCTACTTAAAAATATATACAAATTTTACCTGAAATATGCACATCAACAGTTTGTGAAACCGCGTTGTTTACAGCTGTATTGTTTTAGATTCTAATTACCCCAACATTTAAAAGAACAGAATTTTTTGTAATAATTCTACGAATTTAAAAAAAAAAAACTACGAAAAACGTGAAAGTTCATTGCTGTCTGGACTTTCAATTGGGGGTCAAATAATTTCTGTGTAATTTTGTTACTGGTGTCAAAAGTATTACAATTTTAGTAGAATAAAACGACTTACTGGAACTGAATGAGCGATTTCAGGAGTAATAATGTAGGTACAATTTTAACCAGTTCTTCAGCAACTATAAAAGGTCCCGAGGTCCCTATTGTGTACGATCACATAAAGGAAACGTCTAGGGGTTGTCATGCGGCGAAATGGCCTGTCATTGCAGACGGGGTATTGTGTTGCTCGCATCACTCAGACGCACATACGAAAGCACTCGTTCCTTATTTAAAATTGTCTACAAAATATAATAACAAAGGTTAGCTTAGGTCACCTGTATAATAACAGTAAGATCTCATGTAGACAGTGGTTTTTAGTGGGTGAAAATCCCACATAACCTGCATATATGCATTTGTATTGTTACGTGTGGGGTGAGTCAATCTACCGTGTAAGGGCGAAAAATCAACTATTTATTTCCACAAACCAAGATGACTTCCAAAAGGGCTAAACGAAAGTTCCGCTAAAACCGTTAAACTTGCCAAAAGTCGTCAATGATTTCCTTAATGAATCGCTGATTTACTGTCGCAGGTAAGTTCCGAGGTATCGTTTTCGAATCGCAGAGTCGAACTGTCTCGCCACCTCGCCACTCTCCTATTTATATTCGCCGTCAAACGTCTAGATCTTAAACAATAAACAAATACAAGTAAACAAGTATTGTAAACAAGTGTTGTAATCAAGGTCATTGAAAGTTCGGGAACCCTATTTCTGTTGAATGTGAACTCTATGTTGTCCATAAGGACCAATTTCCTTTGACAATAACCGGAGAGTGGCGTGACTTCAATTCTAGGGTGGAACTTTCGAGAATTTTTGACAGACGAGAACGCTTTTCTAGAACGTTCCATGGTGAGTCATAACAGTGTGTTTCATATATGTATATGTCGCAGTCATCTGGTTAAATCTGCTATTTGATTGAATGACTAGCGCGTTCATTGAATGACGACATTTAATTGAATGACTAGGCCGAACGTTGATTGAACAAGCGTCACTAAACGTCCAACTAGTTAGCGGATTGTAACATAGCCCTTTGAACATAGCGGACATGAAATCAGTCAGGTAATTCAAATTTAGTTCATTTTTTTCCCACTGCGGCGCTAGTAGTCACCAAAACAAATATGGCATCAAACAGCTCGCACAGATAGCACTGTGTTGATAGCGCATATTTTAATAAATTACTTTTGAAATTATATTTTTTTTATATTTTTTACTTTTTTATACTAAGCAAAAATATAAGATTAAGTAAAGCTTTGGAAATCATGCTACAATCTTTTATTATTTTAAACTCAGCAGTTTATAAATCAGTAATTTTTTAATTGTCCCAAAATTCACCCTAATCAAATATTACAATTTGATTTAACGAAACATTTTATAATTCATTTATTTTTATTTAAAGTAAGGTTAGTTGCGAACTAATGGGCACCTTAACCAAACATTACAAAGTCGGCTATATCCCATTCAACGACTTCGCTAAATGACGTTCAGTCAAGATGTTGAACCTTACATTCAACGACTTGACGAGTTGTCCTTTAGTCATTCAATTAAATGTCGTCATTCAATGAACGCGCTAGTCAATCAATCAAATAGCAGATTCAACCAGATGACTGCGACATATATATACGTAAGGTCCATTTTCTTCCTCCTAAAATAAACGTAACTCAGAATATTGCTGAAATTATAATCAATCATGCATGCCAATTTAATTCTCTATTTATTGTTAACTAACTGAGTTGACAACTTCGTGCGCGTGGTATTCGATATAGCGCGTAACTTTTATTTGTAAACCAATTGAAATGAAACAAACACTAATGTTACGGGAAGCTTACTACAATACATCAGAGAAAGCCGCATTCAAATCGGTTAAGCCGTTTCTGAGATTAAAATATACAAACACACAGGCAAACAGACAAAAATTCTAAAAACTATATTTTTGACCTCGGTAACCAAAAAGATTAAACATATAACAGCCTTACTTATAAACGGTACTTAAAATTTAACGAATACTTAGTAGCCATTTAGGAATATTTCTTACTTATAAACGTTATTTAACCTTAATCAGTTGCTTAGTAACGTACTTAAATAGCTATCAAATTAATGAATGGCGATTCCTTGTTTAAGACGCTAAGTAACAAAATAGCGGTTGTGTATCAGCTGACGACAATAGGATTCAGTCAATTTCAGTTAGCTCGAGTCTATTGTTTCAAATTTTGTAGTTGCGTTTGAGTTTATTTTGTGGATTGTGGATAGAGAAAGTTGTCGTTTTATTTAATAAAATTAATATTTTATTAAATAAACATCTTGCCAAGCAGATTTCTTCATAATGTTGGTATTGGTTGAAGTATCTTTATTTTCTAAAATATGCCTTCTCTCTGTGACTAGCTGTGTCAACAATCTCTGCAAAAAATATATAGTTAAGTAGGTTTTAAAAAGAGAACTATTCATGACCTACGTCCGTGGTACCTACGCTGCACTGCAAT
Source organism: Bembecia ichneumoniformis (assembly GCA_910589475.2). Classification (NCBI taxonomy): domain Eukaryota; kingdom Metazoa; phylum Arthropoda; class Insecta; order Lepidoptera; family Sesiidae; genus Bembecia; species Bembecia ichneumoniformis. Next base: position 18,102,433 of record OU342525.1, on the reverse strand, counting down.
AAAATAGTATAATAATTAAAAATATTTTTTCTTGTTCATTATAAATACAAACCTTCTTTGAATAATTCAAACAAAACATAATAATTTAATAAACAACCTTTTTGACAATGACAGTTGTTTAAATTGAGTGACAGAATGTTGCTATTATAAGCGTTTTAGGTTGGATATTAGCATCAAAAATTTTTTATGCTGTCAACATTTTGCAGTATTGACAAAGTAAAATATTTTTTTGTGTAATTAACCGTTCATTAGCTAAGTTGTACTTACGCAAAGTTTTTGAGTAGAAAATATTTAATCATTGATTAGGGAGTTAAGTAGTAATTAGTTAAACAGTTGCTAAGAAAACGATTAGTCGATTTTTATAAGTAAGACTGATAGAATATAGCTCTGAATTTCAACGTTTATCAACCCTAACAGAATAGTAATCCTAATAATATTTTATAAATGCGAAAATTTGTATGTTTGTTGTTCCTCAATAACGCAAAAACGGCTAAACAGATTTGGATGAAAATTTGCACACAGACAGGTTATCGCCTGGATTAACATATATGATTAAGTTTATATTGGAAAATGTTACGTTCCCGTGATATCGTCTAAAAATATAAGAAAATTCGGCGCCACCGTCGTCACAGCGATAAAGATGTCCGGCGTTATAACTCATAATTATATTAGGTCCTTACATATGAAATTGGCGTTTTGTCGTACTGGCCACTTTGATCTCAAATATCTCCTCTTTGGTTAGGAATTCCAATTTAAAATTTATACAGCTATTTACTCATGCATTTGTTTTTTGAAAACCGTAATCCATATGTTTTTTCCATCTTTGGTTTTTTCTTTGCGTCACATAGTTTACAAAATGGAAAACTTAAAATATCGCGTTATTTACGAGTACGAGTTCCCCCGTGGCACTAGTGCTGCAGAAACGGCTCGAAGGATTAATGATGTGTATGGCGGTGGTGTCGCAAAAGAAAACACAGTGCGTTTTTGGTTCCAACGTTTTCCTTCTGGAAATTTCGACCTGCAAAACAAGCCCCGTGGGCGGCCGGTGTCCAAGATTGATAATGAAGAATTGAAGGCTATTGTGGAAACGAATCCATCGCAAACCACGTTCGAGTTAGCTGCAGGCTGCGGTGTTAGTGACAAAACTGTTTTAATCCACTTGAAGCAAATTGGGGAGGTGAAAAAGCTTGAAAGGTGGGTCCTTCGTGAATTGAGTGGAGCAAATCGACAAACGCGCGTAGACTGCTGCGTTACATTAGTCAACCGGCATAATAATGAAGGGATTTTAGATCGAATCATTACCTGTGATGAAAAGTGGATCTTGTACGATAATCGGAAACGCTCATCGCAATGGCTGAACCCTGGCGAACCAACCAAATCCTGCCCCAAGCGAAAATTGACTCAAAAAAAGTTACTTGTGAGTGTTTGGTGGACTAGTGCCGGTGTTGTTCATTTCAGCTTTCTTAAATTTGGTCAGACGATTATGGCAGATGTGTATTGTCAGCAGTTGCAAACCATGATGGAAAAGCTAGCTGTTAAACAACCGAGACTGGTGAATCGCCGTAGGCCACTGCTGCTTCAGGACAATGCTAGACCACACACTGCACAACAGACGGTTACCAAATTAGAAGAGCTTCAATTGGAATGTCTAAGATATCCACCGTACTCCCCGGACCTTGCTCCAACAGATTACCATTTTTTTTTTCGAAATTTGGATAACTTCTTGCAAGGGAAAAAATTCAACTCCGATGGAGCAGTCCAAGGCAAGGCGCCTTCAAAGATTTCATTGATTCCCGTCCGAATGGTTTTTTCAGTAAAGGGATCAATGAACTACCTATGAGATGGCAAAAGTGCATAAATAGCAATGGTACATACTTTGATTGCATAAATATATTATATTTTAAAAAAATCGACTTTAGGTTACTCCCTTACAAAACGCCAATTTCATATGTTAGGACCTAATATTTTCATTTTTCAACCAGTACGAAGTCTAGTATAAACTAAATTTCTGTAAAGTGTGCGATTCCTACAAATAATTTTTATTTTATTTTGTTTATTACCTACTATACTAACACTTATTTATTGTTTAAACTAACATTATTATGGATCCAACTTCAAGAAAGAGGTTAATCGTTGAATCCAGCTAGGGTGGGCAGCATTTAGATAGCTCCGAAAACAAAAATTATTGATCAAAATTTAAGTCAGTATAAATGTAAAAACAAAAAGAAAATAGCTATGTAACACACACAGAGAGAGAGAGAGACACACACACAAATCTCTTTTCCTTTTTAATGACTATTGTTTAATTTTTAAATTTCATTTCTTGTTAAATTCTGCCATTTACAATTCAAGCTATGATTAGTGTAAAGGTCACCGAATAACTATATGTGTAAACTATCTGTAAATTTTAAAATAAATAAGTAAATAAATAAAATAAATCTTTCAAACTCACAGCGATTATCAGCAGACGAATGGGAACAGATTTAAGCATAGCGAACTGTAAATAAACGTTAGAGGCTTACTTTTGATAGTCTCAGCTGCAACGATTAGTGAGCCGGTTATATGTATATTTACACGCTAACCCTGAGGATGAGCAGCGATATACAGGGATATACGGGGATATACAGAGGGTTCCGCATACCCCTTATGTTTCATTAACGACGGTACTACATAGACTTATTTACATTTAGATGCGACACTACAAAATATATCAGTCATTTATGGCAAGGTAACAATGTATATAAAACCTTTCAGTGCCATGAACTGCCACGAACATGATCCGGATCTGCTGTCAATCATCAAGTGTATTAATCGATTGCCCCTAAAACAAGAAGGCTACTCCTAAACGCTCTAACTAAATTAACGAAATTCGTTTTTATTTCAGAACGAACTCAAAATAAATCCCTCTGGATCTGGACAACTCCATTACGGCAGCCACAAACGCACTGATGACAACTCACAACAATAAGAAGAGGAAGAATTTTGCGGCCCTTAGGATCCGGAGTAAGATTTTCTCCTATCTGATAGCCAGATATATTTATTTATGTACCTCACTCGGAGAACGTTTATGTCCCCTTTTTTTACAAGGGGAAATCAATCACGGATACCCATCGTCCTGGGGACGGACCGGTGGGTTATGTCCGACTCCTACACGAGGGTAGACCTACCGACTAAAACCCCTTGGCGTTCCTACGCGCTGCCTATGATGGTGGAGCCTGGAGAACTAGGAGATGATCTCCACCGGCAGTTGGACCCATCGCGGAGAGCATGCTCTCTTTTATATGAAAAACACAAATGGCGCCACAAGTACGCCGGACATTCGCGGGGACCTCAAACGGGCGATAGTTTCCCCGATAGTCACCCGCCAACCGCCTTCGACCATTTCTTTTTCGGCGAATTTGTTGGGATGAGGGATCGATCTCTCTCTCCCTCTCCGCCGTTTCCTTCTGCAGCATTACTTCCTCGTACAAGGTGAGCGTCGCCGTCCACGACCTTCCGCGGCGAACCATAGCCTCGACTACGGACGGGAGCGCGCGAGATCGAATCCAAACACCTTAATAAGTTCGGCGCGTTTGCACCGTCCAACCGGGACAATCGGCCAGTGTGTGCTGAGCGCAGCACTGGAACAGTGGTGACAGGCCAGTGTAGACTCTCTTCCCATGACGTCACACAGGTACTTCCCAAAGAAACCGTGCCCTGTGAGCACTTGTGTGAGCCTGAATGAAAGAGAGCAATGTTTTCTCGATATCTGAAATGGCCTTTAGTTAGAGTTGCTTAGACAAAGTTTACAATAGATATAAGTTATAACTGTTTTTTTTTTTTTTTTTTTTTTCATTGTTAAGGCTAAGCGCCCCTCATCTGCTGTCACCTTGAAGTTCCTCTTACCGTAGGATAGATTCTAAAAAAAATCAGAAAGTATCACATTGTTGATCACAATTTCTGTTATAATTTAAAAAATAATCTATTTATTTAAATTGCAGCTACCTTACCGAGTGAAGGTGTGGAAATAAATATTATTTACAACTCATTAACGGAATCATCAATTGGATAATAGCTCTGAGCTGTTTATCAGCGTGATTTTATATATTTATTACACCACTATCGCTCGATTCACGATGGAGGATGAATAGGATCCAGCAACAGCCGTCGCAGCCAACGCTTTTGAATTTCGACGATGTTGAATGGCTAATCGACAAGATGTTGTCTTCGCGGCGTCGGCGGCGTGAAAGGACAAAATACCTACGCGGCCCATATTTATATTGTCGCATCGCTGCGGAGTGTGCGCGCGCGGATACAAGCAAACATCACATGCACACCGCGGTTTTGCTGTCTCAGGCAACAGGCATACGTCATCGCATACCTAATACCTATCACTATTCCAATATAGAAACTGTATATACATAGGGCAATTTTAGGAGTACAGTCATTCCTATACACCTACAGAGTATTATTCCATCAACATAATCGCCAAAAATCATTGTAAATTTTGAAATTCATTGAGGTTGTATATAGTTTTATGCACCATAATAACCTATTTAAATAAAATAATCTATAATCATTGAGAGATTACAGAGAAGAGAACAGTATTAAAAATTGTCCATCTCTTCCTTATATACGTACCTACCTTATAATTAAAATATAAGTTATTAATTATATTGCAGCACTTGTGGCGTTGCTTGTGTTATAGGCGACAGTAGACCCTACCATCAAGTGGACCTAAAAAAATCGTCAGTCAGGCTAACAGAAGTGCTGACATATTTTAGTAGTGGTATCTAGTAGAGAGTTAGGTCTGTTCACCTCGGCGAGTAGAGGAGCGTCGACACAATGACCCCGCGTAAATCTCCTCGGGCCCCTTGCAGCTTCGGACGGACACCGGAATTCATAAATTATGATTCACTTGCTCACTGAAAACCTTTTTTATGGTAACGCTTATTCGGTGAAAGCGATGGTTTTTATTTTCCAACATTTCTCCCTTAAGCACAATGTGTAAAACTGAAAATATATTTATTATTACCTATTTAAAATACCAACAAATGTTCCTTTATTACTATTAAATATGAATTAAACAATGAGAGTTTCTTGAAACATTAAATAGATTTTAACGTCACCTATAACCACGCTATCGTCACCTATAACACAAGCAACGCCAAAGATGCTGCAGTTCTACTGCCGAGGGATTAGGAGATGATAGAGAAATGTGCTCTGGCATCTCTTACTCACTCACCGAATCACAACAGCACACGTGCTGTTATTTCACGGTGGTCTTCTGTAAGGGGGTGGTTACTGCCGCCACATGGGCTGCCCAAATGACTACGAAACTCAATGTGCCCTGCCACTACTAAAGATAAACTTTAATACTAAGATAAGATTTATTATAAGATAAACTGACCGCTTCTGTCTGTTTCTGCGCCACCTTCTTTTGAACCAACCAACGATTTTTGAAACGGTTTTCTCCAATGGAAATAGCGATAAATAAGGAAAGTTTGTTTATATAATTGTACATAATATATTATTAAAAATAGTGTGTAATCGAAATTCTTTATGAAAAGATAAGATTGGAATATAATTTTATACTTATTGTGTGACTATTCATTTTGATCACATTATTATATACCGAAATGCACGTAATAATGTAGATATTAATGTCAAGAAATGCAATAAAACCCATCAGCGACACTCATAACGGGTGGCGTTTTGACATAAATTTTATGTCTTTTAATACATCGACGCATACGCACAAAAATATAAATGTGTACATAAAATTTACGAACTGAAAGGACGTTCGCGCCGTCTTTTTATGCGTGGGTTTATAGGTTTTTGTCTTAACTCTGGTACAAGTTACAAGTGACGAACGATTCTTATGGCGTCAGCATCTGATTCAGATAACAATCTGATCTGATCTGATTTTTTTGAATTATTCTCATATAGTCGGCATTATTTTAATCTGTTCATTAAATAATTCGACAAGAACACAGCCAAATAATAAATTTATAATTTAAGCATTAGAAACTGTGTTGCATTGGCATACCTAAACTAAAAATTTCTTATTGATTGCATTGCGTTGTTGACATTTTTAATAAATATATCTTTCTTCGTATAATGAGAGACGAGTACAGTGTGATTGAAACTTTTGAAACAGTAAACCGTACGCATAATAGATATATACTACTCAAAACAAAATAAGGGCCACTAGTTTATTTACATTTAAGTGCATTTAGTAAACTGAAAGTAACTGATAAGTAGCATTATATTGATATTACGAACTCTTTGGTGTTTGATCTCTTTTATGCTTCCTAATTTGAAAAATATTGGCCATCATTTTAAGAAAAAAAAATAATCGGAAGTTATTCTTATGTTTTTCTTCGATTGTCTTCTTAACTTGTTTCGGTTATTTTAGGAAAAAAGTTTTACTTTTTCAATTTTAATTGATTCATTTATCATCTCGCGTTAATCATGCCACCAGTACGAAGGCACATGGATACAAAAACAGCAACCAGAGCCATAACTATGATTCAAGAAGGACGTTCTCAGCGATACGTGGGTTTGCAGTTGGGTTTTTCTCGAAGAGCTGTCCAAAATGTATGGAATCGCTTCCAAGAGACCGGCAGTGTTGCCAGGAGGCCCGGTTCAGGTAGAGTTCGTGTAACAAAGGCGCACGAGGATCGGTACGTCCAACTAAGTGCTCGTCGTGATCGTACAGTAACGGCCCGTAAGTTACAACACCACCTACGGCTGACAACGGGTACCCGTGTCAGTGATCAAACTATACCTAATCGATTGCACGAAGACCAGCAAATGTCAAGACGTCGAGTTGTTCGAATTCCTCTGACTAGGGTTCAACGTGCAAACCGTTTAAGATTCTGCCGTCAGTATTTGAACTGGGGGATTAATCAGTGGGGCAAGGTGCTTTTTACAGACGAGTGCAAAGTAAAAATTTTTAATGATGATCGGCGTGTTAGAGTGTGGAGACGACGCGGCGAGCGTTTTTCGGAGTCCTGCATCCACGAATTTGACCGTTTCGGTGGTCCCAACGTAATGGTTTGGGGTGGGATTAGTTTACACGGTAAAACCGAGCTCACCATTTTAAATGCGGGTACCGTAACTGCAGAACGTTACATCGAAGACGTCATCAGGCCTCAAGTGAACCCATTTGCACAGCGAGTGAGGCCTGGATTCATCCTGATGCAAGACAATGCCCGTGCGCACACAGCTCGATCGACCCAAACTGTCCTAGAAGGGTCTCATATTGAGGTATTACCATGACCAGCTAACAGTCCGGATTTAAATCCAATCGAGCAATTGTGGGACCAATTGAAACGAAGGGTTAGAGAGAATGAGCAAGGGGTCTACAACCAACAGCAGCTGATTGACGCTTTAAAACGTGCCTGGGAGGAGATTCCAGATGAAAACGTGGGGAATTTGATCCTGAGTATGCATACGAGGCTTCAGGAGTGTATTGCTAAGAGAGGAAGACATACTCGTTACTAAAAAGAAGAAACAAAAGTGACAAGAACAGTATTTTGTCTTTTTCCGGTGATTTCTTTTGTTCATTTTTTTCATTCAAAATGGCCAATTTCATTATGAACTTAAAAAAAACAGTTCATGATCATTATTTTAAATAATTGTTAGCCTATATTATAACCAATAACATTATTTTGTAGTTACATAAGTTAAACAATTTAATGTCTTTATTGTTTTCATGGTACAGCAAAAAATCTTAGTGGCCCTTATTTTGTTTTGAGTAGTATATGTATGTCGCAATCATCTGGTTGAATCTGCTATTTGATTGAATGACTAGCGCGTTCATTGAATGACGACATTTAATTGAATGACTAAAGGACAACTCGTCAAGTCGTTGAATGTAACGTTCAACGTCTTGACTGAACGTCATTTAGCGAAGTCGTTGAATGGGATATAGCCGACTTTGTAATGTTTGGTTAAGGTGCCCATGAGTTCGCAACTAACCTTACTTTAAATAAAAATAAATGAATTATAAAATGTTTCGTTAAATCAAATTGTAATATTTGATTAGGGTGAATTTTGGGACAATTAAAAAATTACTAATTTATAAACAGCTGAGTTTAAAATAATAAAAGATTGTAGCATGATTTTCAAAGCTTTACTTAATCTCATATTTTTGCTTAGTATAAAAAAGTAAAAAAACCTAAAAAAATATCATATTATTTCAAAAGTAATTTATTAAAATATGCGCTATCAACACAGTGCTATCTGTGCGAGCTGTTTGATGCCATATTTGTTTTGGTGACTACTAGCGCCGCAGTGGGAAAAAAATGAATTAAATTTGAATTACCTGACTGATTTCATGTCCGCTATGTTCAAAAGGCTATGTTACAATCCGCTAAGTAGTTGGACGTTTAGTGACGCTTGTTCAATCAACGTTCGGCCTAGTCGTTCAATTAAATGTCGTCATTCAATGAACGCGCTAGTCATTCAATCAAATAGCAGATTTAACCAGATGACTGCGACATGTATATGAACTTGACAGTATTTCCATTTTATAGATATTGAGCCTGTAAATTGTAAAATGTACAGGGTTGAGGTTTCATGTTTGTTTTTATTAAAAAGGAAATATTCCATAACATTTTCCATTTTCTTTTTAAAATGGCAGTTTTAGGATAGTTTCTTACAAATTTGAGAATAAGCTAGCTAGGTACATACTTTTAAAATTGAATGGTCGTGATGCAACTATTTGTTTATTTATTTTTGGTTAACGTTTTTTAAGAATTTGGTTCATTAAAAATACATTGCTTTTTTGCTGCTTACATATTATTATTATTTTTGACAGTAGGTTGTTTTAAATATATAACTTTTGTTTTAAATATAGAATAAATTTTAAATTTCGAATTTAATGCTAAATGTTAGTTAATGTTTAATGATGTTTTACAGTCAGTGACGACCGCGATGCTTTACAACCTACAATTAGATTTTATTTTATAATTTCTAAATATTTGTACTAGTTTAGGTTTAATTCAGTAATTATTAATTAATAATTTTAATAATTTCATGATGCCTTTCACTGGTAAAAAAAGAGACTACCTATTTGTTCTGTTTACGAAACTATTGAAAGCAATCGCTCCGCTTATAAATTTGCGTCGAACTTTTAAGTCTTCTTACAATTTATATTCGGTTGAAGTAACTAGTGTTGAGCGACGAATTTCATCGGCACTCGCTACCATAACTTGACACGTGTTGACAATAAAAGTTTAACACACCACAATAATATTTCTCTTTCTACCACTATTGTCTTGAATTATACTACAAAAGGAAAAGACAATATTTCATTACTAATCAACAGATAAAATACCCTTTAATGAGCTTTATTATGACGTAGAAAAATAGTGAAAATAGTGGTTTTAATGAGTGCTTAAACGAAGGAGTGTACTCCAGAACTTAAATATAACTTTAAAAACACGATAAATAAACACCGGCACGTTAGAAGAGTACGATCACACACAATGAATGAATGAGAGCAATTGTTTATAACAATTTAGAGACGGTATTCAAGTTTACACCTGTTAGTGCGATGCGAGGCCGCTCCGGGAACCCCGCAATAAGTTTAAAAGTTGTATCGTGTCCCCTTACTTAGAACTTAAGGTAAAACCAACTTCGAGAAGGAGGTCAATCGTCGAATCCAGCTCGGAGGAACAGCGTTCAGGAAGCTCCAAGACATCTTCTCGTCCAAAATTCCTCAGTAAAAAAAAAGTTTTCGACCAATTTGTGTTGTCAGTGATGACATATGGCTCTGACACGTGGTCTCTAAGCTCAAAGAGCTATGGAGAGAGCTATGCTCGAGGTTACACTGTGAGATCGAATCAGGAATGAGGAGATTCGTAGACAAACAAAACCCGGTGGATTAGTAAGTTGAAATGGAAATGAGCAAAACACATAGTACGGAGAGCCGAAGCCGCTGGTGGCGAAAGGTTTTCAAGTGGAGGACATGGAACGGCAAGCGCAGCGTAGGATGTCCACCCTCAGGATTATCACACTTAATAGGGAGGGGAGAACCATGGTCGCAATTTTTACTTCGGATCCTTACGGACTCTATGGAGGAAAGTTGCGTCTCATCGAGAGCTTCATTTTGATTGGTTGAACGACGTGGTTTTCACCTTTAGTTTCGGAGTTATAGATTTTAAACTGTTTTTTGAAGTTTCGGGGAGATTGATGTTTTTCTTCGGAAACTCATTTTTTCTTCCTGGAATTTCTTGCAGTTTAAAAGGGCCCTTTTCAGGGCCACTCTGGAACAGTTGTTGTTGTTATCTTTTGTTAAATTTGTTGTTGTTTATTGTTATTATTGTTGTTTTTGTTACTTCTCTTTGAATTTTTAATTTGTTGTTATTGTTATTGTCCACTATAACTTAGTGGTTGAGTCGCCACCTATTTCGGGGACCCTAAGGGGCCCCAAGTTGGTCATGCCGGACTCTATGGAGGCCGATCGACCTAGCCAGCGGTGTAAAGAAGGGCAGAATCTTCCCCCTTCTTCAATTAAAACTCGATCGCAGACGCGAAAGCGAGCCATTGAGGAAAGGGAGGAGAGTAACATGGAGTCTTCTCGCCCCTCCTCAGTGTCTGAGATGGGCAGTGCAAGCAAATTTTTTGCTCGATCATCAGAATCGGAGGCGTCTGAATCCCAAGAGGAACCTGTGGTACCTCCTAAGATTCTCAAAGGCAATAAGGGCCGTGGAAAGCCTCATGGACACGACATTGGCATGTCACAAGCTCGCCGGGAGCTCAAAGAATTCGAGTCCGATTCCTCAGAAGACGAATTCCACTCATTGAAATCGTCATCTCCGTCGGGTTCAATTGAGGGTCTCACAAAGATGGCGGAAGAAAGAGCCTCGGTGATCCTTGAGGTTGTACGTAAGTCGGGCAACCTTAAGGGATCATGTCAGAGGGACATAAAGGACGCAACCAACTCCCTTATCGGAATTGTGAAGGCGGTGGCGGAACGCAAAACCAATAAAGAAGTCCGCCGTCTCAAAGCCGACAATAAGCGGCTTCGCGGGCAGATGGATGCCCTTCAATCGGAAGTGAAGGCACTAAGGCGATCCTTTCCAGATAGGCCCCGTCCCGAGACCTTGGTTGACTCGCAACCACCTACTGAGAGCCGGTCACTGTCTCGGGCGGAATTCTTTGAAGCTTTTACTTCCCTACAATCGGAGTTAGTGAAACGTCTAGACGGCATGTTGAGCGCGCGGCTAGATGGCCTGGAGGTAGACGGGAGGCTGCTCCCGGCGCGGCAGATTCGGCCGCCGCTAATGGCGGATCGCAGGAAGGCGGACCGAGTTGTGGACCTGCAGCAAGAGGCGGTATCAACCCTTACCCCTCCGGCTAATCTGCCTAAAAAGGCGAGGCCTACCAAAGTGGTCAAATCCCTTGCTGCCAAGGCTCCTGAGCCGCAGGCTAGGCCATCGACTGAGCAAGATGGTTCCGCCGAGACTTGGACCGAAGTAGTCCGGCGCAAAAAGCGCGCCCCGGTAGCTCCAGCCCCGACAGCCGCAAAAACGAGTTCCCCCAAGCTCCCCAAGGAGCCCAAGAAGCTTGCTGTAGTGGTGGCCCTCAAACCGGAGGCGATTAAGAAGGGCACCACGTACAAAGAGGCCTTAGAGAAGACTAAGGCCTCAGTTTCGCTGGATGCCCTCGGGATTGGTCCGGCCCAATTTCGCACGGGCGTTACGGGAGCTCGAATTATCGAGCTTCCGAAAACGACTACACCCGCCCAAGCGGACCAGCTGGCGGCTAAAATTAGCGAAGCTCTGGGTGACGAGGCGAAGGTCACGCGCCCAGTAAAATCGGTGGATATTCGGGTAAACGGTCTAGATGACTCGGTGTCGGCTGAAGAATTGAAGGCGGCACTGATCTCAACTACGGGCTGTCCTCCCGAACATATCAGAGTTGGCAAAGTCCACTCTGGAGCCAGAGGAGTCGGCTCGGCCTTCGCCTCTTGCCCTGTCGAAGCCGCCAGAAAAATTTCAATTAGTGGTCGTCTCACGGTAGGTTGGAGTTCCGCCTCCGTTCAACTGCTGGAACAGCGTCCCATGCGCTGTTATAGGTGCATGGGGCTCGGCCATCCCGTGGTCAGATGCCCGTCCAACAAGGATCGCAGCGGTCTCTGCTACCGCTGTGGATCGGATGGGCACTCCGCTAATGATTGCGAGGCAGCGTACAGATGCGACATCTGCACTGACGCTGGCCTCCCAGCTAAACACCGAATGGGAGGGCAGAACTGTTCTCCACCTACCGCTAGGGGCCGTCCCATAGCGGCCAAACCGGTCGCCGAATCTGGGGCTAATGGCGTCGTAAGGGAGGAGCCAATGGACACGGTCAATGCCCAATAAGCCCTCTACAAAGATCCTCCAGGCGAACATCAACCACTGCGCTGGGGCACAAGATCTACTGTGTCAGTCCATAGCGGAGTGGGAGATTCACCTGGCGGTGGTGGCGGAGCCATACACTGTCCCACAAAATCCTAACTGGATTGGGGACACGGACGACTCCGCTGCTATTGTAGTGAGGCCTGGATGTGCGGTTCCTCCCCTTTCCCTCAGAGAGAGAGGATCGGGATTTGTGGCAGCAAACTGGGGGAGAATGGTGGTCGTGTCGACCTACTTCTCCCCTAACCGCGGTCGGGCGGACTTCGAGATCTTCCTGGCCGCAGTGGAGGGTGTGGTGAGGCGAGCGGCCCCACTCCCAGTTTTGGTGGCGGGGGACCTAAATGCTAAATCCACGGCGTGGGGGTCCCCTAGTACGGACGTGAGGGGGGATATTCTGGAGTCCTGGGCTTTGGGCTTGGGGCTCCAGGTACTCAATCGTGGTACCTCTCCCACGTGCGTACGGTGGCAAGGTACGTCCATCGTTGACGTATCCTTTGCCACCGCTGCCCTTGCTGCCCAAATCCGGGGCTGGCGGGTGGAGGAAGAGGTGGAGACCCTATCGGACCACCTTTATGTCCGATATGAGGTCTCCACGCTGGCCCATAGGGCGTCACAGCGTCGGGATTCCGCGGCAAGGGTCGCCTTTCCCAGGTGGGCAATTGCCAAGCTCCGCCCGGATGTGGCGGAGGAGGCAGCGATGGTGAGGGAATGGTCGTCTCTCCCCCCTCACCTCGCCGGGGATCCCGACGGCATGGCCGACCACTTTGCGGACGACCTTCGGGAAGTCTGCAATGCCTCCATGCCACTGTGGCGCCCTCCTCCACCCTGGAAAAAGGTGTATTGGTGGGCGCAGGAGATAGCCACACTGCGCTCCGCCTGTTTGGCGGCGAGACGCGCTCTCCTCCGATGCCGGAGAAGACGTTCCAGGAGGACGCCTGACGAAGAGGTCCTCCTTCGCCAGGCGTACAGGGAGGCTCATAACGCCCTGCGGCTAGGCATCCGCAAGGCCAAAGAAGAGGCCCACGAGCGCTTCCTGGCCCTCCTGGACGCCGACCCCTGGGGTCGTCCGTATAGGGCTGTGAGGGGGAAATTTGCATCGGACTCCCCCTCAACAACTACCCTTGAACCGGCGCTGCTCGAAAAGGTCATGGGGTCCTTATTCCCGACCTTGGGCCAATTCGAGCCCCCTCCTATGGAGCCTTCGGAACCACAACCGGAGGCCGAGTTGTGGGGCCCTCCCGTCTCCGACGTAGAGTTCGAGATGGTGAGGGAGCGTACCGGAAGGAAGAGGACGGCCCCGGGGCCAGATGGAGTCCCGGCTAAGGCCCTGGCGATAGCGCTAGGGCCTCTGGAGGAGAGGTTCCGGGCGGTACTTGACACGTGTATCGCCCGGGGCAAATTTCCGGCGAGGTGGAAGGTGGGGCGGCTCTGCCTTCTCCGCAAGCCGGGACGCCCTCCCGACTCGCCGGCGGGGTACCGACCGGTGGTTCTGCTCGACGATTCCGGCAAAGCCTTGGAAAAGATTATGGCCCGACGGATCGTCGAGCACCTGGAGACAGAGGGGCCGAACCTGGACCAACGCCAGTTCGGCTTCCGAACCGGTCGGTCCACTATGGACGCTGTAGGCCTCCTCAAGCGCTGGACTGAGGAGGCCACTGGTAGAGGGGAGGCTGTTGTTGCGGTGTCGCTCGACATCCGCAACGCCTTTAACAGCCTCCCTCACGAATGTATCAAGGCGGCACTGAGATACCATCGGGTGCCGCCCTATCTCTGCGCCCTCGTCAATGACTACCTTGCAGAACGGGTAGTGCTGTACGAGGGCGCGGACGGGAGAATTATCCGTCGGTCAGTGGCGGTAGGTGTGCCCCAGGGGGCCGTTCTCGGCCCATTACTATGGAACCTGGGGTACAATTGGGTCCTGCGAGGCAATCTCCTTCCCAAAATGGAGATTGTCTGCTTTGCCGACGACACATTGGTCGCGGCAAGAGCGCAGACGTGGGATAAGGCAGTACGGCTAGCGTCGGTCGGCACCTCAATGGTCGTCCGGCGCATCCGTCTGCTCGGATTGGAGGTGGCCCTAGAAAAAACTAGGGCCATGGGTTTCCATCCCCCACGCCGCAGGATCCCTCCGGGGCTCCGTGTCCGAGTGGAGGGGGTCCAGATTTCTGTGGAGAGGCACTTTAAATACCTCGGCCTCACGCTGGACCCCCGTTGGAGTTTCGAGGAACATTTTAAGCTCCTCGCTCCACGGCTCACAACAGTTGCAGCCGCACTCGGACGACTCCTCCCGAATAAGGGAGGACCAAATTCGTCTTGTCGTCGACTTTACCACGGGGTGGTAAAGTCGATGGCACTCTACGGAGCCCCGGTCTGGGCGGAGTGCCTCACTCCTCGCACCCGGGCCCTCCTGCGGAGGCCTCAAAGGGTCCTGGCGATCCGGGCCGTGCGTGCCTACCGCACGGTCAGTCATGGGGCAGCCTGCGTACTGGCAGGCATGCTACCGTGGGATGTCGATGCACTGGTTCTGGCCCAGATGCATCGGCATCGGGTCGCCGTCAGGGACCAAGGAGATAGACCCGTCGCAGAGGAAGCGCGACGGGTCCGCATAGAGGTGCAGGAGAGGGCCTTACAGGACTGGAGTGAGGCACTACGAGAGCCTACCGCCGGCCACCGGACGATCCTGGCGATTCGTCCGGTTTTGGAGGAATGGGTGAGGCGCCGACGAGGTGGCCTCACCTTCCATATGGTGCAGATAATGACCGGACACGGGTGCTTCGGTCATTATTTGCACCAAATAAAAAGGGAGGAGTCGCCGCAGTGTCATCACTGCGGCGACCTTGATGACACGGCCGAGCACACACTTGAAGTGTGCCCGGCCTGGAGTTCGCAGCGCCGTGTATTGAGGGCGGCGCTGGGAGTCGGAGAGGTCACACTCTCAATCATGGTAAGAGCCATGATTGAGAGTGTGACCAAATGGAAAGCGGCTGCCTCCTTCTGCGGTGATGTCATGTCGCAGAAGGAGGCAGCCGAGAGGGAGCGAGAGGAAGCGGCCGGTCTCGCTTCCCTCAGACGCAGGCGGCTGGGCAGAAGAAAACGGGCATATCTAGCCCGTCTTCAACTGTCCTAGGGGACCTGCGCACACGGCTGGCTAGCCGTGTGTGCCTGCACAAGGTCCCCTCCGTCTGGGGATTGCCCTGGTGTCTCCGGGCAATCCCCCATTGGAGTTAGCTAACCAAAAATGGCTAGGCTGCCCTGGGATGGATCGGAGTTGTTGTTTCGGCAGAGCCCGGTCTGTCCCTCCGATGGGCAAGGAGACACCGGGGAGTTTTAGTGGGTAGTACCAGTGCCGCTATGACATAGTATAGTGTGTCGCACTGGTGACCCCCACATACCCCTACCGTCTAGCCAGCGGTAGGAAATCCGAAAATGGATTTCTCCTCGACAAAAAAAAAAAAAAAAAAGGATGTCCACCCTCAAGGTGGACAGACGAGCTGATGAAGTGTCAATGGTGGATCGAGACTGCTTCTGATCGGTCCTTTTGGATAATTTGGGGGGCAGGACTTTACCCAGCAGTAGACGTCCTACGGCTGACATGATGATGACAACTTAAAAGCCAAAAGATGCTAATCCTAACAAGTCTTTTTTTCTAAGGTCTGGTGCCACATCATTTCGAAATCTGGCTATCGATGTGGCAAAATCTACTTATGAAACTGCAACACAGAAAAGAGACCTTCTGCCTGGATATTATCTTGTATAACCAATAATATACATATATACAGTCCCTGGACAAATTATTAGAGGCACTGCGAATTTTTAATATTATTTATAATATTTTTATTTCAATTTTTAAAATAAAATATTTTCAACAAATAACACGTTTTATTTGTGATATCGCCTATGTAATGAAATAAAATACACATAATCAATTCACAACAATTTATGTATTAAGAAGCCAAATTTCATTAGCTACTAATCAAAATTTGCATAAAACTGTGGTGCGATTAATAAAATTGGCCAGGGGCTGTAGTTAGGGTAAGAATGCGGTCTAGAATACAGTTTTTTTTTTTGCTGCCCATAACCAGCACAAAATATTTCATCTTCTGTTCGTTCTCTGTCTTCTGGACTTCTCTTCTTTTTTTTTATTAAAGATGGGTTTGCTCTTGACCAGCATCTATCCATGTAAGAAGGATGAGGCCGACGATGGAGCGAGCTCACCCAGAAGATACCTATTCACTCGAACTCTGAAAAGATTTGGGTTATATGAGCTCGGAAATACAGACGCCGGCAGGGAGTTCCAATACGAATTAGAGGGATTTCGACAAGGTGAGGATGGTAACCAGCCGTACGTCTGCATGTCCGATAGAAGAAAGGGGAAGGCGGTATGATCTCATGCAGCTCTCGAGCACACTCTCCGAAGTACATCTTATAGAATACACACAGAGAGGCAACTTTGCGTCTATGTGCCAGGCTCTGCTGCTTAGTTCTTACTAGTGTATCATCGCCAATGAGCCTCCTAGCTCTGCGATCCACCGAGTCGAGTGCAGCAAGTTGCTATTTTGCTGAGCCATCCCAAAGGTGACAGCAATACTCCATGCAAGATCGGACTTGTGCCTTGTATAAAGAGAGGGGCTGTCCAGGTGTGAAGCATCGCTTCACTCTATTTAGGATGCCCAACTTTTTGGCTTCTTCTTCATTCGATGCATACATTCAACATCAATAATTGTTAGTATCTTAAATGTCATACCGTCATATGGTCTCGATTCGTATCCTTATTTTCTTCCACTCGTTAACTGCATTTTGCAAACTCCTATATATTTAAATTTATATATGTGTATGTTTTGTCGTTTCGGCCACAGACCTTTTATCTTTGTGAGTAGATGTGTCCTGTAATCTACTACAGTACCAAACTACAAATTGACACGCCATTAGATATATTAGAAGACTGTTCGCATTATCAGATAAAGAGAATCTTCTTTCTGTACCCTGTCTATAATCAAATAATAATGCTCAGGTAATTTCTTCCAGCGTAGGCAGTAGTCTACGACACTAACTAATCAACCTTTGCACCAATAGGTCTTCATTAAAACTAATTGCACAAGTATGATTCACATATGCAAAACGCAGGAAGGCGTGGTAATGTCGCGAGCGATAATTCAGTCCTTGTCCAACCCCCTTTTGAATATGCGCGAAGATAATTGCTCTTTTATCGCGAACGCATCTCAAATGAGTCATTGGGTTCATTTAATTAAATTTTCTGAATATTTACCATTATAACCGAACTTTTAAACTGTAAAAGTGACCCATCAGACTCTGTTAATTATTGTAATAAATATTTCTCAAGTGTAGGTAGCCTTCTGGCGGAGAGGACAATGGCTAATCTGCAAATAAATCAGTGCTCCCTTGCACTTAAGTTAAACACACCGATCGCCTCCTCCTCATTTTTTCTACAGCCGACCGACCCTGCTGAGGTTAATAAACTAATAACAAATCTTAAAAATAATTCTGCCCCTGGTCCCGATTCAATCAAAAACTCGGTCCTCAAATCTGTCAGGGAGTATATTGTATATCCTCTTACATATATATTTAATCTTAGCCTGTCCCAGGGTATTTTTCCTGATATCTGGAAACAGGCTTCTATTACCCCGATTTATAAAAATGGCCGTAAAGATTCCCCTGCCAACTACAGACCTATTGCTCTTCTAAGTACCTTCGCTAAACTACTCGAAAAAATCGTAAACAAACGCCTTTTATCATATTTGGAATCATTTTCTCTCCTATCCAACCGTCAATTCGGTTTCCGACGAAACAGATCAACGGAGGATGCTGTCAGAATGCTCACGGACTTTATCTCGGATTATCTTGACGGTGGCTGGTGCTGCATTGGCGTCTTTTTAGACCTTGCGAAGGCTTTCGATACTGTGTCAATTCCCCTGTTGCTACGGAAGCTGGAACGATTTGGAGTAAGAGGCACCCCCCTGCAGTGGTTTCAAAGCTACCTGTCAAATCGAGGACAGCGTGTTAAAATTGGCTCCGTACAGAGTGGCTCGGAAACTGTTCACTTCGGAGTTCCTCAGGGTAGTGTCCTTGGACCTACTCTTTTTATAGCTTATATAAATGACATTGTTACCTGCTGTGGCGGTGAGGCCGAGTTGGTTTGTTATGCCGATGATACAGCTGTCATCTTTCGGGATAGGACATGGGATTCGGTATTTTCTATGGCTGAGATGGGTTTGACTAGGATTGCGAATTGGTTGGATTTGAACCTCCTCACACTAAATAATGACAAAACAAAATACATTACTTTTTATAAAACCAAACCATCCATGCCAAAAAATCTTCCACCCATTAAAATACATAGATGTGGAATCACCTCTCCACGGTCGCCTTGCAACTGTGGTTCTATTCTTGCCACCTCCTCACTAAAGTACCTTGGCATTATCATTGACGACCGCCTCTCTTTCAAAGACCACATAGAACTTTTGTCTGGGCGCATTAGGAAGACACTGTATGCAATGAAAAATGTGAGAGATGTGGCGTGGCCTGGAGTTAAAAAAATGGTTTACACTGCGCTATGCGAGAGCCTGCTTTCATACTGTATATCTGTTTGGGGAGGATCGAACAAAACGGCACTAATTCAACTCGAAAGAGCGCAACGATCTGCTCTTAAGGTACTGTATAAAAAACCTTATCGATACCCCACAACCTCCCTTTTCAGTGACTGCAAGGTTCTCACGGTGCGCCAACTGTTTATCTTGAAGGCTGTACTCTCCGCTCACCGCTTGACCATCTCGAGCAGCGCCTATAAGTCATTGCTTTCCAAAAGGCACTTCAGGATTCCTGTTCCGCGGGTGGCCTCTGGTTTCGGAAGGCGATTTGGCCGATTCCTTCATCCGTTAATCTATAATAGGGTAGTTGATCTTTGCGACTTTGGGAATTTGAATTGCAAAAGGGTCTCTTTTATTGTTAAGGGCTGGCTTCGGAGTTTGTCATATGCCGACACCGAGGGCATCCTTTGCTCGCTCTGTTAGAGTAAGTCTGTGTATTTTTTGGGTTGTGCCAGCGTAGCTGTGGTGTGCTATGGTCTATCCTTTTCTATCTGATTTACACCATGATTAATATTTATATCGTAATGCTTTCTTCCTTTTTAATTTTAAGTTTATATATAGGCACTTTTTCTATGTTTTTATATATGTTCCCTTATTATACTAAAATATGTTACTCTCTATTTATTATTAAGTATTCTATAATTTTTTATTTTGTATTATTGTATATTAGGTATTTTAGATTAAGTAAGCATATGCAGTGTTCATGTATTTGCAGTAGACTCCCACGATACAAGCACAGCTTAGTGTGGGGGTCAATGATAACTTATGGCATTGTAATTTAACTGTCTGGAAAATTAATTTAAATAAATAATAAAAAATAAATAATAAATAAATAAATAATAATGAGTCATTACTATGTGTTATGGCAGTGTTAGGCCAATGAGTTGTAGGCTTGGCGGCCGAAACGTTAGACAAGGATTCAAATCCTGGTAGGACTATGTCCTTCCATGTCCTACCGATTGGAAGTGGACGCACACGCTTTTCAGTCAATCGGTTAGCAGGCGTTTCGAAGTAATGGCAAATATCTGAAACTTACCAAGATGTCGCCTTAACAAATCGTTTGACGAGCCCGTTGATTTAGTGATTAGGGTGCTTACCTGAACGCTTTGTTCTAGGGTTCCCGGGTTCGATTCCCGGTCAACTTAGGAAAAAAAAATAACTTTTCACATTTGGCTCTGGTCTGGATTTGGAAACTAGTAGCAGGGCACACTGCGTTTCATTTGTGCAGCCCATCTGGCGGCCCAACCACCACCTTACAGAAGACTACCATGAAATAACAGCACGTGTGCTGTTGTGTTTAGATGAGTAAGTAACAGATGCCAGAGGATATTTTCCTCTCCAATCCCTCATCCTTAATTCTACTGTAGTCGGCAGCACACTTGCAGCAGCTGTGGCGTTGCTTGTGTTATAGGCGACAGTAGCCCATATCATCGAATGATAAGGGCTACTGTCGCTATGATGATACCCTCCTATGATGAAGGTTAAAAGACAATCCTAGGATAAAAGTTGCTTGTGCAAAGTTCTTTTAGTATTCTTTTCTATAGTGCTTTTGTTATCCAAGTTATACTTTAATAGGTACTTGCTTTTACTTATCTTTTATTTTGTATCTTCTAAGACACAAAAATTATCAAAGATTGGAAAGAAAATGATAATAATTTGTTAGTCCGTCTGGCGGCACCGTGAAATAACAATATGTATTGTGAGTCTTGTATTTCGGTGAGTGAGTAAGGGATACCAGAGCCCATTGCCCTATCCCTTATCCATAATCCTACTATGGTCAGCAGCGTCTTTGCAGCATCTGTTGCGTCAAGTGACTGTAGCCAACTACCATCATATGAACCATCACGTCAGCCTGTCTTACGATCTTAACACAATAAAAAAATATTTAAAAATGCAGTTTACACTGCCGCTACATAAACTAGAAAGCAATTTTCAGTAGCAGAAGCTTAAACAGAAAAAAACGAAACGAAAAAATAAATTCTGTAAGCAAATAACGAACAGTTATTTTTAATTTAAAACGAGAACTGATTGCACCAACCGCTAATGCACGAAGAGATTATTTCTTCCCAATTTCCCTTCCTGTTTATCCCACTTCCAGTTAAGGACTTAGGTAATAACCGAGCGGGTTGAATAAATACACCAATTTAATAGTGGTGTGTATTTCATTGATTTTATGAAAGGATTTATTTTAAATAGAAAGATTTGTATGTCAGTTTACTTGGCGAAGTGTTTTAGGATACCAAAAAAACACTTAAAAAGAGTCACAATAGATTATTCTAAATATTATTGTCTAATTTTAACCCATGCATCCGCTAGCTGAGCCCGCAACTTCGTACGCGTGTTATTCGGTATAGCGTATAACTTTTTTTTTGTAAACTGATTACACTAAATGTTAAGGGAAGCTTGCTTACAATACACCAGTGAAAACCGCATTCAAATCGGTTAAGCCGTTTCTGAGATTAGCCACGCGCGAAGCGACGATTTCATTCTCGTACTCACTGAACTGTGTGCCTTTTAGAGAGGTTCCCAGACTTTTTCTGCAGCTAAATTTTTACCATATTCCCAAAACTCGAAAAAATAAATGTTAAGATTAGATCTAACTATTGAAATTTGCGTTGCGGCTGAGATCCAACCACGAATGGAGAGTTTAAATGAAATAAGTAAGTGAGAATTGATTGGTTTTTTTGTTACCCCCATTTTTTGTCACACCATTGTAGACCCCCGTCGAGTCTCCCTTGAACCCCTGGGGGTCCACCTGTACCACTTTGGGAACTAAGGTTTTAGTGTAGTAAATGAAGTTCTATATTCTCTTGCTATCTTAAAAGGTGCGCTCCGCGCCTTTTTCCGGTGTGAGTTGACCCTTAACGTTTCTTATTTATCGCTCTGTCCATTAGTGAAAACTGTATCTAAATCTCTAAAGTGTTTAGACTCAAATTAGCGGAGAAACAGACAGAAAAGAACAATGATTTTATTTTTTATAATATCTATAATAACGTATTTACAATGTTTGTGTTAAATATTTGATACAAACATTTCTAACCCATTTTCACTCATTTAAGGCTAAGCTTTATGGCCAGGCTCTCCCGCCAATCTTTCTTTTAACTAATCTTTCAAATAATGCATTTATATCCAATTTTTATCCAAAGACAATCTATTTTTAGTTTTTTATAATTATTCCCATGTATGTAAATATAACCCCATAATAATTAGTTTAGCCCCATCTTTTGAGGCTTATGGTTATAGTGAAGTCGAAGGATATTGTCATTATTTTAAGTTGTATAATTATTTTTTTAATGTTAAGGTCCGCAGACAGACTGAGGTCCACTTGATGGTAGGTGGCTACCATCGCCTATAACACAAGCAACGCCAAAGCTGCTACAAGTGCGCTGCCGACTACAGTAGGATTAAGGATGAGGGATTGGGAAGGGTTAGGGTAATATGCTCGGGTAATGTGTTCGGTGATGAGCAGTTTATATATTTGCCGTGTTTAAAAATATTATATATCAACGAATTACTCTTGAGATAAAATCACGAAATTTACATGAGAAATTCTTAATCAGTTTACGACGAAACCTTTTACGCAGCGATCATATTCTGTTGTTTTCTATGAATTGCATAATTCACGACCGGAAATGTCCCAACACTATACTAAATTTTAAGAATTAAATAAAAGTCCAAACTCGTTCCCTTAGACCACTTCCCTTCAGCAATTAAATTGAGATCAAAGTATTTTTTTTTTTGACGGCAAAGAAAAGCGGCAATAAAAATAAATTATGGTTTTTAATTTCGGTGCCAGTGTAACGATGCCCCGGACTTTAATGACAGAGGCAAGGAGGTTTTATAGGACAACAACTTTATTTTATTCTCACTCGTATTCTGGGGCGCAACAATGCTTTTCTGAAAAACTCTTTGTTTTTCCCGTAAATGTAAGTCATATAAAGAATTTTTTTTATCGATAACAGAATTTTATGTTGAAAAGGGTTCCTTATTTTAATTTATATTTTAGGGTTCCGCAACTCAAAGAAATAAAGTAATTTCGTCCAGCTATGTAACATCTACAAAAAATCAAGCACAAACATCAAAACAATATAAAAACGGCAATTTAATCTTAATATTCGCGTAATAATTCCCTTTCGATATTAGTTGAGACACTTTTCAATAGATGGCGAAAGAGAAGCCGCTAGCGTCATATATGCATTTCGCAGTCATAAATTGGACACTCAGTCTGGCGGCAGTAACCACCCCCTTACAGATTACTACCGTAGAATTTCTTCTTCTCAGTCGTCTCTTCTCAGTCGAATTCTTCTCACTTCTGAGGGAATGGTCGTGGTCTTAGGACATCTGATAAGTTGATCGCGGCCTCTGCGATACTTCTCCATCGCCATCTATGAGTGCTCTTGAGAGAATGGTTGTGGCCTTCTGATAAGTTCTAATAACATCTGATAAGTTGATCGCGGCCTCTGCGAGGCTTCTCCATCTCCATCTATAAGTGGCAATGCGTGTACACTCAGTAAGAGAACACTTTGTGGCTGATTTCATCATGTCTGTCCATCTTGAGAGCGCTGACCCTCCAGTCTTCATTGTATTACTAATGGTTTCAAAGAACTCTTGTTGCGGATGATTTTTCCAAACATCTTAAGGATTCGCACTTGTACAATCGACGAAAGTCTTTGATCAAAGTTCTTTCAGAATGGAAACATTAGTGCGGTGAGAAGTCCATTTTATCCCCAGCAAGCGCCTCCAGCACCACATTTCAAGGTAATAACGTAATAATTAGTTTTTTTTAATTTGTAATGTCATTTTTAAATCAGCAAGCCAAACCCATTAAATTCAAATCGAGGAAAATCAATGCAACTTTTAAATGCGGTTAGCTGAAAGTCATAGATCAAATTTAACATATTTCGTTTCATTCATATTTATTCTAAGAGTATCAATAAAAAAATTAATGCAGTTTAACACTTAAAGGTGGTCACACAGGTTGACGCTTGTTCGGCAGCTACCGTTGCCTTTAACTAAATTATTCTAAATTTTTAGAATGGGATAGAGAAATGGGCTCTCGCATCCATTACAGAACACAACAGCACACATGCTGTTATTTCTCAATGGGCTTCTGTAAGGGGGTAGTTGCTGAAACACAATTTCGTACTCTTGAAATAATTCAAAATAAAGTGGCAGGGTACACCTTATTTATTTACGCGTGGTATAAGGAATAGAGGGTAACTTTTTTGTTTGTAAACCGATTGGAATGAAACAGAATGAACGTTCAACAACTATAATACATCAAAGAAAGAAGAAGAAAGAAAGAATTTTATTTCGTACACACACACATACAAGAAATATCAAAACAATATTAACTAAAAAAGCGTAGTGGTGCGTCCGAAATAGGTCCCTGACTCAGCATAATGCGATGGGTAGGACCCACAGCGCTGATTTTCAGTCAAGGCCTGAAAAATACCTGAAAAAAGCTGTGCAAAGCAACAACAAACAAAGGAACAGAAAGAGAACAAATAAGACAAAAATTTAAACCGTAAGAAAAAACATAAGAAAAGATTAAACCCCTATCAAAAATAATAACAAAAATAAAAATAAAATAAAATAAAGGAAACACCAAGGAACAAATATGTGAACATACAACACAAAAATATGATTAAAAAAGATGATTAAAACAACAATAATAATAATAATAATAAATAATGCCACAAGTCATGTTTCTTCACGCTGTAAACCTAAAAAGTGTTTTTTAACGTTCTTTCTAAAAGTAGCTACAGTTTGAAGCTTCCAATAAGGTGGAGGTATAGTATTCCATACTTTACTTGCAGCATATTTACAGATATTTACATAACATATGTAAATATCTATTTACAAAATTATCTATACAAACAAGTATTGTGCAATGTGTGGTACTACCGCCAGAAAGGTGTCCAGTTTGCGACTGCAGAACACAGTTTCCCAAACCGTTACAGGTATTCAAATGAATAGCTCGAAATGCAACGCAGAGTCCAAATAATGAAATATTCAAACACGAAATAGATTGTTTTTAGCGATACCGTATGTGCGCTTCACTCATATTTCACCGAAGCTATTTTATGAATTTGCGAGCGCCTGTCTCCGGACAATATTTATGAATCTCGCAATTTACATTCCGGATTGTCGTTAAATTTTACGGAGCAATACCAATATTAAATATTTAAAAAGCAATTTATGGCTGGCAGGTAATACGGTTCAACAATTATTTATATATTACAACAAACCGTAACATAGTTCTATATTAAAGTTCAACTTCTAGCAACTGTAAATGATTCAAATGTTAGTTTTTAGCGACACCATGTGCGTTTACAAGTATTATACCTTATTAACAAATTGTTAATAAGGTATAATAATACTACAACACACAAACGCACAGAGTAGACAGTGGTAGGCAGTGTCTTTTCACGACGAATTACGAGTACCTATTACGCCACTTACCGAACTGTTCCGATCCGAATTTGGCTGGGCTATAAGGCGACTGTTTTAAAAAGTAACATTGTTTCATATAAATTTTCGTTAAATAAAGCACAACACCAATTAGTACTATTACCTTTTCTCGTATTTTTTTTTTTAAATTGAGAAAGTCGCCATTGTTTGTTTTGGTTGTGATCTATGACAGCAAGTATTTTATGATGGTTAATAGTTTGGAAAAATGGATAAGGCCGATAATATTCACTGTGAAAATTGTTAAGGTGGTGTGTGTATCGAGAAATTGAAAAATGATACGTTTTCAAAACTATCTTTCGGTGAAAATTTTTAATGAAAAAAAGTTAATATTTTTTTTATGTTATGTCGACAGACAGGCTGACGGTCCACTTGATGGTAGGTGGCTACCGTCGCCTATAACACAAGCAACGCTACAGCTGCTGCAAGTAATTAAAAACCTATAGATCCGTATATTCACACCACAATCTTTTCATTGCTATTAAGTATTATTTAATTTTGCAATTTTAAAAACATCACGCCGAAAAACAAACGCGCCGAAACATCTGTAAATTGATATGTCTATAAAATCAGTCACTCTATGGATTTTTGAGGTGGTAATGACAAATTATTTAATAGACAAGATTACAAATCAAAACCAACAGCAACATTTTTGGTAAGTTTAATAGCTTTAAAAAATTTCTGCCTACCCTGTCTAAAAACTCTGTGCACGCCACTGTTAACAATGTGTAGAAAAAATGCTTACTATGAGCTCCTATTAGAAAAATTTAATATTAAATTGCACAAATGGCTTTTATACAAAAAAAATTACAAATTAAATGAATAGATCATTGACGTATATAATAGCGTAAGGCCCGGCGAAATGGCACCAGCGCGTTGGCCCTAAAATCTCAGTTTAGGGCCAGCTAACGGCATCGTCGTCCCTCGTCCGCGCAAGATTCTGGTTGAGAGAAGTTTTGTACTAAATTGTTATAAAAATGCCTAGTTGCTTAGTAAAAGGCTGCAAAAACTATGATACGAAGGTTAAAAAGGAACAGGGAATATCGTATCATCGGTAAGTAATCTTGTTACATGTTATTCTAAAGTCAAAGTTAATAATGGCGGCCATGTACCGCACGCGAATTAAAATAAACGTAACATTTTATTGACGTCATTATTATTATTTTTTTAGAAATTTGGTATAGGTGTAAATATGTAGTGTAAGTCTATTAGAAGTCAGTTTGTGTTGTTATATTAGGCGTATCGTTACTTTTAAAATCACCGTTCAAGATATTTATACCTTGCATTTACTCGTATATTAGTAAATCAATTGTTATTTATAAAAAATAATAAATAAGTACGCCACTATTGATGGAAGAATGTGAATAGGCTATTGTATGTATAATTAAGATCTTATTTTGTACTCACATTTTAAGCAAATACAAATTTCTTTCTTGCTCCTGTATTAATGCTGTATTATTGTATTATTTTTGCATTTCAAACATTTTGACCTGTTTGATTAGGGGCAAGCCCTAACGATACGAAATTAGATTTGTCAACTTAGGTCCACCTAGGTTAGATATATACATATTAATCAATAACTTCCAGAATAACATTGCAGACGATAACTGAACTATGTGCAAAATGAATATTACACATTGTCTTCATTTTATCCCTGTTTATTTTAAGATGACCCCTCCCCCCTCTACACACGCACACACATACACACACATACACATATTTTTAAATACTCTATGGTCTTTCTAGATTTCTATGTATTATTCTATGGTCTTCCATGGATTCTGCTACTACAACCATATAACCTAAAAAAATGGTAAAAAATTACGCTGCAATTTTAGAGGCGACAACTCGAAGGTAAATTATGCATTGAATTTAAGTTAATATAATTGAATTCAAGTTTACTATTTTAAAAAATATACCCTAAATTATTTAACTCTTTCATTGATTGTGAATTTAAATTCACAAAAGTCCATTTCTAAAAAAAAACTTATTCATTTATGTTAAACTTTATTTAATAATCTTTTCCTAACTAACATTATAAATGAGAAAGTCAGTTTATTTTTATGTTTGTTCGTTTGTTTGTTACACTTTCACGCCTTCAACCGATCATGATGAAATTTTGCATACACGTTATCAGGGTACTATCATACATAAAACATGTTTCCGTGGGATTATATTAAAAAATTTAAGCCCTAAAGGAAATATATGAGCAATAATGGTAAGGAAATATATCAGCAATAAGGACGCGGTTGAAGTCACGAGCAAAAGCTAGTATTAGAATATTTTTGAAAAAAAAAATAGATTTTCACAAATCTATTTTTTTATTTTTGTTTTATTTTTGTCGGACGTTATATTATTTTTATTTTCAACGCTTAAGAAAAAAGGGCGCGGACAGAGACGCAGGCAAAAGCTAGTTATTTAATAATTCATCGCTTTAAATATATGTAATTCACCCTTATCACGTCTCTTTTTCAAAAAAAAAAAAAACTATTATTACACTTGGCAACACCGGCCATAACCCTAACGATCTTAAAGAAGAGCCGCAAGAAGTCTTAATCACTGTTGCAATTCTTTTCGTTTGATTAATGGCGTTTTGATAAATGACTCCCCCGTCTGCAAGGTTAATGGGGTGGATCCTTCAAGATAGAGATGCATTATTTAAGCTTTAATGAAGATTTCTGCTACGTAATCAAAGTGCATTTTGTATATATTTTGTTAGACGGTTTTAAATTTTTTTTTTTTTCTAAAAGAGTGTTTGTACGCAAATAATTCAAGAATTATATTTAAGAGAGCAGCGTCTGTTAAATCCGATACAATCCTATGAGCTAGGATTTCCATCTCTGAATGTTTCTGAATGTGAGAAAACTTGAAATAATTCTAGTAATATTATTTACTTGAACATTTTAAATTACCTATGTCGACAGACAGGCTGACGGTCCAGTTTATGGTAGATGGCCACCGTCGCCTTTAACACAAGTATCTAATACCTTAGGTGCTGCCGCAAAAGCGCTGACGATAATAGTAGGATTTAAGGATAAGGGATTGGAAAGGGATGGGGCTCTGGCATCCCTTACTCACTCACCGAAACACTTTATTTCAAGGTGGTCTTCTGTAGACCACCTTGAAATAATGCTAGACCTCTCTAAAGCTCGTTGAGCAACATTAAGCTTTTTTACGAGGTCGGGAGATGGTAAGTATTAAAACATAAATAATAGGTTAATTTTAAATATTATTATTAAATATTTGTTCTCACAGATTATTAAAGTATTACATATTATACATAGTAATTACATCGTTTGAAATTGAGTGAACTATGCTATATACATAAAGATGTTTCCCTTGACTATTTACAATGGGATCAGCTCCTTTCAGCTTTTTTCCTAGTTACCATCTTTTTGATTTAATATGAACTCATGATTTTGCTCGTACTTAATCGACGTAAGTTAGCAATAATAGTTGTTTAGCAAATACGAGCGAACAAGACTATCAAAGATCGTAATTCAAATGCCCAACAGCCGTAACTAATAATATTATGTTAACAATTACCGGCTGAAGTTTATGGTAATTTAAGGTAAGTTAAGGTTTCCTTAGAGAAAATTATATGTGTTACATAAATATTAATTACATAAGTAAATTAATATCAATGTTGTTATTGGAAAATAATAAATTGGCCCTGGTATCCCTTACTCACTCACCGAAACACAACAAGCAAAAGTGCTGTTATTTCACGATGGTCTTCTGTAAGGGGGTGGTTACTGCCACCAGATGGGCTGCCCAAATGACTGCGAAACGCAGTGTGCCCTGCCACTAATTTCCAGATCCAGACCAGGGCCAACTTTGAAAAATTCATTTCCAAAGTTGACCCTTCCGGGATTCGAACCCGGGAACCCTAGAACAGAGCGTTAAGGCAAGCACCCTAACCATTTAACGGGCTCACCACCGGCTTCGCACGGAGTTAATATTCATTTTCAAAAATCCTTTCTTAGCAGAAGCTTAGCAGAAAAATCAACTTTTCAAATTTGTAAAAAGTTGATTTTTCAAAGTTGAAGTGAAAAGTTGAAAGTAGTGGCAAGGGCACACTGCGTTTCGCAGTCATTTGGGCAGCCCGTCTGGCGGTAGTAACCACCCCCTTACAGAAGATCACCGTGAAATAACAGCACGTGTGCTGTTGTGTTTCGGTGAGTGAGTTCATTCCCTATCCAGAGCCCATTTCCCTATCCACTCCTAATCCCTTATCCTTAATCCTACTGCAGTCGGCAGCGCACTTGCAACAGCTTAGGCGTTGTTGTGTTATAGGCGACGGTAGCCACCTACCATCAAGTGGACCGTCAGCCTGTCTGCCGACCTTAACATAAAAAAAAAATACTCAGCCAATCCCAAATTTCTGTTCACCGCTCCGAAATCCCAAAAGCATTTTTATACTCGTACTTAAAAAATATAAAGATTGAAACATACCCATTAAACTAACACATACTAGCTACTGTGAAAGCCCTGTTGAAAATATATTTCTATTTACTTACACTAAAGTTCAAATGTGTTCATTCTGTGAGCTTTCAATGAATGCAACTACAACTTCCACCAATTTGAGCTCAAATTTTTTTAGAATATCGACGTTTCGTAACGATATTTCGACATCATTATCCCATCGCAACTTTGCACAAGAATGTTGGCGAGTTTCGTTCGGTAACCGCTTCTGAAAGATCTAAAATTCAACAAATGCCTACTAAAGGAGCCAACTTGCCTTATTACAAGGGAAGAATTTTAACGAGACGCTAACTTGTTTATAAATTGAATTTCCGAACGGTAACAGCTTGTTTCTGGTATAGATTAAGTTTGAAAAAGTTGAATGATTCGTCGATTTTGGTAAGAAATTTTGGTGGTAAAGGCGATGTAATTTTGTCAAAGAGGCGACGAAGACAACGGCTACATTGTTTAAATTTGCCTAAAAGTTTCTTTCAAATTGTTCAAATTGTTTACTAAATCATTCACATACATATTATAATGGGTATACAATGTTATATATTAAAGATATACAAGATACTAATATTTTATATACAACGTGTTTGCTTATATGTAAGTATATGTTCCTATAATAATAACATATCTATAACATAATAACATACAATCTTTAGGAGTTTACTAGATATTGCTCCAAGATAAGAAAAATTATCTTCTATTAAGGCTCCGGTCTCGCTTTGCGACTCTACCTTAGCAAACAGAACTAAGCGCACTTTCACGCGTTTTTTTTGTTATGAATTGCAATTATTAAAAAGTACATTAAAAAAATATTTTTTGTATTTTTTTTTTCATTAATTTATTAAAAAATAGGTCATTACTAAGTGGTTTTAAGAGCGACTGCATTAAAAAAATTTTTCAACAGAAAAATATATGTATTTGCAGAGGTAAAATTCATGAAACTACAACTTTTTAAACCACTTTAAATAAGAAAACTAAAGCGTTTATCAAAAAAGTAACCAGTTATTGCTAACGATATGAGAATAAATGTAAACTGAATATATTTCGTATTTTTGTTATAATTTTTACGTAGCATGTGCTTGAATGAGACCTTCAACGCGTTCAACCTAAATAGAGGCATTTTTAACGATCAATAGAGCTATTAAAATGTGCATCAAAATAAAATTAAAAAAGTGTATTTGAAATTTCAAATCCATCACTTTCAATAAATGTAAAATATATTTCATTTATTCTTTTGTTAGTAACTGTAAAAAAACATTTATTTTCTGTAAATTATGCAAGAACACTAATTTTTAGGAGACTCGAGCCTTAAGCAGAATCACAAACACAATATTATACACATTTTAAATACCAAAGTAACTTTTTTTTTTTTCATTATTATTTCACATATATTTTATTTATATTTTTATAATTAGTATTAAATTTTTTACAATTTAATTATAAAAACAATAAATATTATAAAAAACCTAAAACTACAATTCCGCAGGTAGCGGGGCTAGGCCCAAACCGGTTAGGGCTGCAGAGTGTGGAACCTCCGGACGATTCGTGCCGTGTCAAGAAGTACCGTCTTCTGTATCTGTACCTTGGTCCAGCCATTTAGCGAGACAATAATTGTCGAACCGACGTCCCATATGGCGGTCAGCTCGTGAGCCAAGTCAGTGTACTTGGTAAGCTTTTCTTTTTCGCCTTTCACGAGGTTTTCGTCATGCGGGACAGCGATGTCAACAAGTATGTGTCAGACAACCATGATGTCAGACTTATTGGCGACAATAGTCCTGTCCGTGATTACGGAGCGATCCCAGTAGAGCGTAGCATGACCAACGCTCTCCCAGTAGAGCGTAGCGGAGCACGGCACATCAGACTCGATAAGACCGTATCGAAGGGAAAGTTGCTGATGAATGAACCTTGGTTATGTATGTGCACATACTAGCCATAGAAAGATGTGTACAACCGGAAATAATATGCCTTAGTGTCTCTCCAGGATGATGGCATGCTCGAAAAATGTCGACCATACCGTCCTTCAGCATATATTTGATGAAAGTTGTTACAAGTATTGTTATTATTATTATTGGTTATTTTTTTATTGATAATTGTGTTTCGAAATTTTGATTTGCCAAGCCTTATATAAAAATATAAGTTTTATTCCATTTATTCTTATTACATAATATTATAATGTTGGGTTTGCTTAAAATATTATATACATCTTCTTTATATATAAAAATGAATCCCTATTTCTCCTGGTCACGGCATCACGCGTGAACGGGTAGACCGATTTTAATTCGGTTTTCGCTAATGGAAAGAGGGATAAACGGGGAATGTTTTAGGGTATATAAAAATTGCACGCCGGGCGAAGCCGGGGGCGGGCCGCTAGTATAAAATAAAAATAAATAAATACCAGTGTTTCATAGAGCACTGGACTACACAATTTGAAATACTCTAGACTAAAATTATTACTGACTCTCCAATTAATCTGAGCGAAGCTATATTTAGCTAGCTTTAGTGTTACATATAATGCATATAATAAAATCGTAAACGAGCCGTGTGTGTACATTTAAGATTTTAAAAAAAAAAATACTATTTGTACTTGTTGTACTTTATGTTATCTAGGTCAAATAAAAATAGTTTTTAAAATTTTTATCCGTTTGTCTATTTGTCTGCGTTTGTGCACGCTAATCTCAGAAACGGCTTAACCGATTTGAATGCGGTTCTTGCTGACAAAAAATGCACAGACAAACAACGATTTTGTTATAAAATGTATGATGATTACAAAAATTACTAGCATTACGAACCTTACGACAACACGAGCAAACTTTTCCAATAAAATAAGAAGAATTAAAAACAAAGTAGGTACATATAAGGTTGTAAAAATAAGTTTGTTATTGTAAACAATAAAAGAATTACGATAATTGAATCATATTCGTGACATTTCATTTAACGTTGGGAATATAATTCCAACATTACTCGCTTAGTTTATATGCAATCGATACATTTGCGTTTTGATAGGCCATTCGCAGTTATTGTTTACGGATAATATAATTTTATTGTTTATTGAAATACTGGCGCCAATAACAGCAAAGAGGTCATCTTTAGGAGGGCCTAAATCAGAAGAAAAACTACGAAACAACAATATTATTTAAACACTAGCTGAGCCCGCAACTTCGTACGCGTGGTATTCGGTATAGCGTGTAACTTTTTTGTTTGTGAACCGATTGGAAGGAAAGAAACTTTAAATGTTTCGGGAAGTTTGCTACAATACATCAGCAAAAACCGCATTCAAATCGGTTAAGCCGCTTCTGAGATTAGCGTGCACAAACGCACAGACAAATAGACTAACCGACAAACTGATAAAAACTGATAAAAATAAGTTATTGAGGTCAAATAAAAAACCGTTTTTATTTGACCTCAATAACATAAGTACAACGTGTTCAAATTGTGTTTTTGAAAAAATACAGACATGGCGACGGCTCGTTTACGATTTTATTATATGTATAATAAGTATTATTTATTAATATAATAATTATATTAATAAATAATACTTATTGTAATAGTGTCAAGGCAAAAATGACAATAAGTGGCTTTGTTAGGTATATCTTCTTCTAAAGATTCTAAGATAATAAGACAAGACATGAAAAATCGGTATTTGTGTAAATGTCGGTAGACAAGCTGACGGTCTTTTACTTATAAAATTCGAACTCCCTAATATATCTACTGATCTTAACTTTAAAATTGTTCATACTGAGAAACTATAATGGGACGACTTTCAAAACCGTCATTTCATTTCAAACAAATTATATGCATTAAAGAGCGCACTGTATTTGGTTGTGAAAGATCTCCGTCCATACTACATTTGGTATAAAATGATGAGCATGTGACTTCTAATCAATAGCTGTATTGATAATTTCATCCTCTTACGTCGACCATTATGGGCCAAATTACTGGGAGCCGAGAAAGCCGAAGCCGACCTTACAAGGAATTGGACTTTCTCTGGGATGTTGCAGTCATCAATGATATTGTTGTATATTTTTGAATTGTCTACTTTTAAAGTGAATTGTTAAAAAGCATTTGAATTATGGGGAATTATTTTTTTTTGTTTTGTTATTATTATAAAACAATGTTACACCAATATTTCTGTTTAAATTTTAATAAATACTGAATTTTAATAAAATTTATTCTACTGTCAATTTCAAATATGTCACATTAATTTCTCAAATAAATAAGAAATATTTAGCATTACTTACACGTTTTCATGTGTTATTTTCCATTAAAATTATTTTTTCTTTTTTTTTTCGTGTTTTATCTCGTGACATAGAATTTCCGTTACCTAGACATGGGATATTATTTTAAATTTTAGTTGTCTCTATATAGCAACTCATACGATTATTCTGTCTGCGATTCGATTCCTTTTAGAAAAGGTTTGAAAATAATTTATAAAAAAAAATAACTATTTCAAACAATTAATATTAAAACAAATTAATTTAATTACTTATAAATTTTATATGACCATTGTAATATATATCTGGATTTTTTACTTTAACTGCTACATAGATTATAAAGCCTGTAATCCTAATTTGGTCTGCCTGACCCATCCATTAATTGATAGAAGTTTCATATACTTATTACAAATTCAAAATAATTTTTTTACTGAGTAAATTAACAGTTTTTTTAAAGTATTTTGTTTTATCAAATTGCTAATATATTCAACAATTAAACTACAAAAATAATCAATGTATTGCTAAGCGCAAACCTCGATAACTGTTCGACCAATACAGCAATTATTATTTTTTTATTTTTTTATTTATTTCAAAAATTCGTTGTAGTCCGAAGAAGATTCTTATACAGAGAAAAATTACTCGGAAAATTGGAGATCCCTGCAAAGCCCGGGGCGGTTCGCTAGTTTTAAATAATATTTAAGTAAGTGGTTTGCGATAGGGAAAAGATAATATATATAGGCGATAGGAAAAGCGATAGGGAATTTAATACAGTTGCTCAAAAAGTGGCGTATTGCAGGGACGTATAGCGTTCGGGATGTGGGCTATTACATACTCGTGCTTTTTTTTTACCTTTCCCGAACTCGTGCGTTCTCTTTCCCAACTGTCAAAATAATGTCTATTAAAAAGAAAAAGCAACCATGAAGTTTTTATGATTCATGCAAATACGTTTATTTCTAAAAAGAAGCTACTAATTTGTTTCAATATCAGATTTAATGATTTGATTGAATGAGTTAGGTTAGGTTTCATTTCATTTCATATCAATAAAAAAATTCTACTGAAGACTTGGCTGTATGGGCACATAGTTTCCTTTGCCTACCGGAATGCGTGAAGAAAAAAAATGTCTCTGCTTATATTGTACGGTTGGCGCCATTTTCCAGAAATTCTCTTTGTGAGTTTAGTTGTTTGTTTTATTAAATCGCTTCATTTTTTCGCAACTGTATTAAAAATAGTCGTTCAGTACACGTGCGGAACCGTCATTGCAACTTGTTCCGACTGTCAACCCTCGCCTTCGGCTCGGGTAGACATTTGTCGGAACTCTTTGCAATGACAGCCTTTCCGCACTTGTAATGAAATATACTATTTCACTTCTCATGCTCTGAAAGTGCTTATTTGTGCAGGATATAGGCTGCACAAAATCG
This sequence comes from Bembecia ichneumoniformis, assembly GCA_910589475.2. Classification (NCBI taxonomy): domain Eukaryota; kingdom Metazoa; phylum Arthropoda; class Insecta; order Lepidoptera; family Sesiidae; genus Bembecia; species Bembecia ichneumoniformis. The sequence continues at coordinate 18,066,860 of OU342525.1, read as the reverse complement.
AATTTTGTGCACAAGTGCATTAACGGATCTACTCATAAACGTATGTATATTAAGGCAAAGAAAATGAGCCATACAGCCAAACACAATAAGAAGTTCATAGATAGAATTTGTTATTTTATAATATTTACTTAAATTTATTTGCCTTATGTGTTTTTTAAGACAAAAAGATATTAAAATTTAAATTCAAGTACGGTAGGTTATTTAATTAATTTAAGAAAATTATTATTACAAAATTAATTTAATAGTAGGCTGTATAGTGTATAGGTCTGCAGCCCAAGCCAATGTCATAAGATGTCAATGTCAATGTCGTAAGATTTAAAAAGAATAAAGCGGCGGGAAACACGTCTTGTTTTTTCGTGCGTTTAAAGAAATGTTAATACTACTGTTTTATTTCCTCGCAATCGAAGTGAAAAGCAGAGTTTATAACTCGTCCACAAAACCATTTTTATCCTCGACATTACTATCTAAAAGTCTCGGATAAAAATGGTTCGTTTTGTGCACTTGTTGTAAAATCTACTATTAGTGAAACCGCTAAAAGAATCAATACTTATAGGGAAAACAATACGAAGAATAGGATTTAAGATTTAAGAAAGAGTGACTAGGAAACACCTCTCTTTTCAGTCTCCACCTCGGTCATAAACTGGACAGCCGGTCTGGCTGCAGTAACCAGCCTTTTAAATTATCATGAAATTATCATAGAGTGTTATTAACCTCGGCTTATTACCCTATCCATCCTTATTTTTACCTTATCAACAGCGACAAGGCATTTGCAGAACCTATGGCGTTGCTTGTGTTAATAGGCGACTGTACCTACCTACCTACCATCAAGTTGCCTGCCAAACTTTACATGAAAAATGAACTTTTCATTCTGTTACGACTAATTATGGAACGTTTGGTAAAAGCGTTTGCGCCGGCAGAAAGTCTCGAATGTCCCACCCTATCGATGGTAGCGTCGCCCTTCCCTACTAGTGTCAAAGGAAATTGGTCCTTATGTTTACGACATAGAGTTTTCATTTCAACAGAAATAGCATTACCTTACCGAATTTCAATGGCTTGTTTACAATGTTGTTTAGATTTTCTGGAATATTCGAAACACATCTAGGCGTTTGGCGCTAATAATAAATAAGAGAGCCGGGGGCCGAGATGAGTGAGTTGTACGATATCAAGCGATTTAAAAGCGATTCTTCGGAGCTTTTGCGAAGTTACCTGCGACAGTAAACCGACGACACATTAAGGGAATCATTGACGACTTTTGGCAAGTTTAACGGCTTCATCGGACAAGTATAGTGATGTTGGAAGTCACCTTGGTTTGTGAAAATGAATCGATCGTTTCTTATAAAAATCTTCAGTGCTGCATCTTTACTTAAGTTATAATTAAGCTATCACTTTCGTACAAAATATTATAGTAAAATTAACGAAAATGTAGATCTTTTTCGTACACCATAGGATTGCAGCTGTTATGTTGTTCGCCACGGGTAAAATAACCTTCTTACATTACAGAGTGCTTAAACAAAATAAAGTACATCGTTAGGTCACGTTGCCTCCTTTGGGGTGGATTATTACTGCAATAACGACCTCTTTGTCCATTTTCACATAATATAACCCCCTTCTTATTAGGGTTGTAATGAAATAATTGTACGTAACCACATGGATTGACCTAAAAGGTGAAAAGAACTTTTGAACATGGGAAAATTTTACGAGCCCGTTGGATGAGTGGTTAGGGTGCTTGCCTTAACGCTCTTTTCTAGGGTTCCCAGGTTCAATTCCCGGCAGGGTCAACTTTGAAATATGAACTTTTCTAATTTGGCTCTCGTCTGGATTTGGAAGTAATGGCAGGGCACACTGCATTTCGCAATCATTTGGGCAGCTCGCCTGGCGGCCGCAACCACCCCCTCACAGAAGACCACGTTACCATACGAAAAAAAAACACATTTTCGTATTTATCATATGACGATGACAGCAGTTAGGTACTGAAGCATTAAACGCTTGGATAGCTGTCAGTACCCCCCCCCCCCCCTAGGTGGGCCATAACCTTGTCGTGGTGGGGGGGGCTTACCCTTGGCAATCCGGGCGGTTGGAGGTGTCGGTGCTTTTTTCCTCACCGGCCTTTGCTCGACCGATCGGATTGGTTTTGGGGACAAAGAAGGCCCACACGACGTGGGCTCCGAGCGGGTTCCGTTAAACGGAGCTCGTGGCGGAGCCCAATAGTACTTTTTTTTTCACACTTGACATTGGCAGATAATGGCCATCTTCAAGATGAGCCGAATTGCCATTTTTTTAAAGAGAAGAAGAAGAAGAAGCTGTCAGTATCGAAAGTGTCTGTTCAATCGATCTGTTCACCATTTTCATCAGAGTTCTAAACACTTAACAGCCCCAAATGTAATTTATTTTTATTGGCTACTTTTGTTTATTACCACTAAAACACTCTCCCACTTTCGTTACCTAAATTTATTAGCACCTTTAGGAACCTTTGTAGCCTATAAATAAGTATCTAGTTGCTTGACCACTGCTTTTAAGTTTTATTCTCTTTACAAACATCCTAACAACCTTTGTTACGTAGATAGATGGAGAAATAAATAGTTGTTAGCGAAAATGTATATGGTTAGAAATTCAAACTTTTTTTATTTATTTAATTAAGTTTCATACGGTCATTATATTATTCTTATGTCAAAGCTACATATATAATACTGGCTTACATATATTATAATGTTCTTAGGAACTCACGACTTCGTCTAAGTGAAAAATGAAAAAATAACGCATAACAAAATACATATAAGGCCTGACACTTTTATTGCCAGGTGTTAGACTTTTATTTTTAAGTACTTTTATTGCTTTTATAGTATTGCCAGGTGCTCAGGATCAGTACTTTTTTCTCGATTATGGTCTTTTATGTATCCCTCTTTATTTGTACCTATGCAAAATTTCAGGATGATCGTTGAGTGGTTAAGTCTTGAAAAGGTAACAGACAGACAGAGTTACTTTCATATTTATAATGTTAGTATTCAAATAGACCTAAAAAAACCTTGTCTTAATCCGTTATTATAACATTCAATCATATCTTAATCTATACGGGACAAACAATCCATAATGGGTCAGTGAGAACAAATCTCAAACCATAAGGTATACGAAAATATTATGCAAAATTTATTCATTATGACCCACACTATCAAAGACGGTGATAAAAATAACTGCGATTTTTACAGAAATTTTGATTCGATTCCTGGTCGCGTATGAGCGTAATTTGAAAAAGGTTGAATTCAGTTTTTTTTTTTTTTGTTTTTGTTTTTGCACAATCGATGCCTTAATTCCTAGAAACAAATTTGATTTTGATCAGCCTGGATACATCCCTTACTCACTCACCGAAACAAAACAGCATAATATGTGCTTTTATTTCACGGTACCTTCTGTAAAGAAGCCACTCCATTTATTGTTTTTATTATTTTATTCTTGTGTCCTTTGCATTCCATTATTCCCTGAGCTTATCTTGGTTACAATTGGTTACAATAATTATTATTAAACGAATACAATAAATTATTAAAAAAATAATTAAAGCACAAACAAATCACAATAATCGTGTCTACTGCCAATTGCCAATTGCCAATACTGTCCAATTTATGACTGTGAAACACAGTGTGCCCCTGTCACTAAACTTTGACACTGTGTTTATACCCATACCAATACTAATATTATAATTAATGTGAAAGTAACTCTGTCTGTCTGTCTGTTACATTTTCAAGCCTAAACAGTTGAACCGATCATCATGAAATTTTGCTTTCGTTGTCAGGGATGCATGGAAAGGACATAGGATACCTTTCATCTAAAAAAAGTTCTGTTCCTGAGGGATCACCTAACGCCTGGCAAAGCTATAACTGCAATAAAGATGGTAGGCATTACATTGCTCATATATTCAGTCAGGCGTTATTTTTTATTTCTCAACCCGGGCGAAGCCGAGGGCACCAGCTAGTTTTAGATAAAAATATTACATTAATCTTAAAGTTTATTTCAATTGTAGCTTTTATATATGCGTTTGTCGATTATATAATATAGGTTCCTGCATGTATGCGCGTAAGTCTCACTGAGATCAGTCGTAATGTGCACTTACAGTAGTTGCAATCACACGCAATTTCACCGGCGGTAATCAGCGCAAAAACGCTGTCGAGTGCAGCGTATAGTGTCTACCGCACTCTCGGAGGGCACTCGACGCGAGCACTCTTCAACATCTGTCGCGGCGCGTGTGGAGAGGGGCTTACATTAAACGCCGGATTGTACTCCTTCAAATAACCATTCAAATTCTTTATTGCAACTGACGTTTTTAAAGGTTCGTGGAGAAAGGTAATCCATATCTATACTTCTATACTAATAGGTACTAATACTAATATACTAATAATAATAAGAGAAAATATTTATGTATATCTACGTATGTATTTTTGTACATACATACCGATTTTAAAAATTCTTACACCTATAGAAAGCTATATATATTATCAGCGAGTAACATAGGCTACTCCCCCCCATATCCCCCTTTACCCCCTCTTAACCCCTCCCTACGCTCCCTCTTTACCCCTCTCTTCGCCCCCTCTTTTCCCCTCTTTACCTACCTCTCTCTCTCTTTGAATTTATTTTATCCTCTAATATTATTTATTTATATATTTTTATTACATGGCCTCCAACGAGGCAGGCATCAAACAAAAACACACAATAAAGGACAAAGAAAAGCAACACATATATGGCTGAGGCACAGCTTGCACCAATAAAAATCAAGCATTAGGCTTGGAATTTATCTAATTGGTCCTGCTTCCCGCGCGGCGAGTGTAATCATTGAAGTGGTGGAGCTTCTGGACTCCGTTTGAGACGGGCCCGTTGCAATCTTCGCCGCTGGAAGACCAAGGACCGGGTGAATCACTGGGTAGGTTTTCCTTCATTTCCTCGACCTTTGATTACATATGTACCACTAACAACAAAAATACAGTCCATTTTTTACAATAGAAGGTATTCGACATTATAAATACTTTGGCGTGATCAGAAACATTGATCGACTGTTTTATTTGTCCAAAAAAAAAAAGCTGTTGCTATTCCCCATTTGGTGAACTCCTTGGATCACTTTCAATCCAAATACTACTTGAAATTTATTCCACCATTTCTGTTGGAACAATCCGATACGGAACCACCATTATCAGGTAAATGGCGTATAGATAGAAACGCTTCCATAATGAGGACGCGTGTGAATGAACCTCGTTTAGCCGACGGCTCCTTGTAAGGCTTGAGGAAAGCGCTCACTTGCCTTATTAAAGAAACTACAATAGACCGCTAATGTGCGTTCCGATAGCACTTCACAAAAGGTTTGGCGCTAATTTTGTATTGAAAAAGTTATTTTGGCAGTAATGGTGACGAAACAGATTCCGCTCAAAATATTTAAGCCAAACTCGAAAATAATGAATGAGTCTCTAAATAAGCCTTCCACTAAATAAGCCTCTGAAACCCTATTTTGTTTTTTTTACACTAGTGATAATAAATGCGGTATTATGTAATTTTTTGTTATTTACATAATACCGCAAAAAAACGCATATGATTTCACAAGCATTCGACTAAGACTACAGTGGTTTGTTCAACTCTGGACTCAAATAATGTAAGTAATGTAGTTTACCGAGACATGATCAATTTTATCGATCAATTTGGTTTTATTCATAACTAATTGAGCCCGCAACTTCGTACGCGTGGTGTTCAGTATAGCGCGTAACATTTTTTGATGTGAAACATCTATAGGCGCGGGTGAAACTGATTGATAGCGTGGCGACGCAGTCCGTGGCGACGCGTCACCACGCTATACGATGGTATATACATATACAGTCTATGCGTAGTATTGTGTACGGTTGTTGTGATTGCTGATGGCTGTTGCAACTTGAAATAAATATTTAAAATTTTGTATTCAATAAAAATAAACGTTAAATAAATAAATAAACAGTCATCATTTTATTTCACTCGATGTTTCACATCTACCAGGCGTCCCGTGACAGCTAATTTTTTTGTTTGTAAACCGATTGGAATGAAATAATATTTAGGAAAGCTTGCTACAATACATTAGTGAAAACCGGATAAGCCATTTCAGAGATTTGCGTGCACAAACGCACAGACAAACACAAAAATTCTAAAAACTATTTATGATCTCGGTAACATAAGTACAAGGTGTGCAAATTTTTTTTTAAATGAACAGACACGGCTCGTCGCTAGACAAAGTAACAGTAATTTTAGTTTCGGTTTATGCGGAAGCGTCGAATGGCGGCCAATGAGTTTTTTGGGACAATATTTGCACTAAAGACATTTTTCAATCATCTGAGAGGCGAAAGCACATTGGCGCGTAATACTTCTTCTCTACCTCCAGGTTAGAAATGCAGCGGAAGACGGTATGCGAAGAATCGTAGACATTTGCATTTATTCCGACAGGAGTAGACGCAAACATGTGACCTATTAGCTTGTGTTTATATGCACAATTAATATTATAAGAAGCCAACTATACGATTACAAATATTATATATATTTCAAGTCAGTCTTCATTTCTAAAGTTAAATAGTCAGCTCTGGAACGCCGTACACAAAACAGTCACCCCAACACAATCCATCTTAATTCACTTACCACCCCATTTTATTCCGTTCTATACTAGAATCGAATGGGATCTCGAATTACTTTCGAATCACGACATCTCCGGAGAAATGAGACGAGCCATAATCGAATTACCACCCCAAATAAGATAGTTTCCAGTTGCGAGTGCGAGGTTTAAATGAAAAATTTTGTTGCATTTACTTTATACATAAAGATGCATTTACTTCGAAAATTGAAATGGTTTTCTTACAACTTGTATTCGCAGTGGTTCGCATTCAATTTAAGGGGATATGCGAGCTCTTTTCGCATTCAAACCTCGTTCAATTCTCAACAAAAAATTATTTACACTTTTAATTTTATTTGGAAACCATACAATTACTTTACTTTTTAAATTATAACTAATTTTATCATATAGAATCTAAACAATAAAAAAATCCCGATTAAAACCAATGTTAAAAGAAGTACCTACATAAGAATTAAAAGAAATTGGGAAATAATCTGCGATGTAGAAGCAAGAAAAATCGAAACATGTCGGCGATAAAAAAAAATTGAATGAAATAGATCAAGCACAGGAAAAGTCAGTGAGGCTATTAAGGAGGTTTGAAGATCTAAGAAAGAAGGACCTATATATAATTAGTTCAACAATTATTTATAACCCATACAGAAAGTAGCGGCGAAATAACAACTGCGATTGGGTGAGATATGTCAAAGGCTATTCCCCTACTTCCTTCTATTCCAATATCATCTCTCCTACCGAGATCCGAAGCGGACTTGCATCATCTATAACGTTGCTTGTGTTATTAGCCGACGGTAACCATCTACCATCGAATGAAATGTTAACCTGCGTGCCGCTATATTAAAAAAGATGGTAGATCCTAAAACTACCAGAAATCTTGAACTGAAATTAATTATTTCAATTTGATCGCGAGCACTTGTGACCTTAAAAATCCTCAGCAGTTCAATTACCATTTAGGTATTTGAAAAACCAGACTGTTGAAGTCAAGATAATTGTGAAAAGAAAAATTAAATACCATTTTCAGGGTTTCAAAAATCTCTTAATCAGTGTTAAGTACAAAAAGTGAAGTCAGCGCATAATTGTCCATAGTTGAATGTGACAAATGTGCTTCTGTCTGGATTTATAACGCTCGAGTACAGCCACCAGACAGCGCTGTGCCTGACTTGCTGCCTTTGATATATGCTCTCCAGAGTTTGCTATTCAAATTTAGCTTTGTTAACGTACTATGAAGAATTTCGACCTACTACTATTTTTCACTCCATTGTTAGCCTAAAAATTCAGTGATATGAAAGACGCTTTGATAGTAAAAAAAATGTAGTTATATCTATTTCATTAATAGTTAAACTTCCTATTATTAAGGAATAATCTAGTGAGCCATAGGTTCCGTTGGTTATCGAAATGACAAAAGATCTATGGCATTGCCATAGATCAGCGAAAAAAATTGATTAATTTTGTGGCCACGCCAAGCATTTATAAAAATGGACTGTATTTTTCGTTGGTGGTACATGTAATCAAAGGACGAGGAAATGAAGGACAATCCGTCACTTACCTCTTTCCGTGGTCCTTCAGCGGCGAAGACTGCAAAGGGCCCGTCACACAAAGCCCAGTAGCTCCAGCACTTCATCACTTCAATGATTACACTCGCGGGACGGGAAACGTAACCAAGTAGATAAACTACAAGCACATTGCCTGATAACATTAGCATATGAAACAAATTCAAATCTCGCGGGGGTCGGTATCGGCGGATGAGTCTACGCGTGTTATTGTTGCGATGTTTTTTTAGACTAACACGATTTCATAAAATGGCTGGTCGCACGGCTTGCGGTAATGACAGACATTTGAATAGTCATGAAACATTGATATGGTGGTAGTGAGACAGCACATAACACAGCGAACTATTATTAATTAATTTAAATTGACAATTGGCGTAAACATTTTGTTTTGTTTAAAACAAAAAAAATTGTTGTACGAAAACATTTTTAAATTTATTTTAGGCTTCCCACGGATGTGATTTTCTTTTGAAAATTATATATACAAACCTTCTTCGTTTATCGCTCTTTCCTTCAATGAAATTAATCAGATTCAAAATCCATTTGGTGGTTTAAAAAATCAGCAGAGAAAGAGACAGAAGCGGAATAACCGCTTTTTATAATATATTTTTTATTATTATATTTTTTATAACTTAAACAATATGATAGATATATTAGAGCTAAATTATTGGTATCTACCCACTTAATCCATACTAATATTATAAATGTGAAAGTAACTGTGTCTGTCTGTCTGTTACCTTTTCACACCCAAACCGCTGAACCGATCATCATGAAATTTTGCACACACGTTGTCAGAGATGCAGGAAAGGACATAGAGTACCTTTCATCCAGAAAAAGTACTGTTCCCGAGGGATCAGCTAACGCCTGGCAAAGCTATAACTGCAATAAAGAGGTTAGACGTTACATTGCTCATTATATTTAGTTAGGCGTTATTTATTTTTATTTTTTTCAAGCCGCGGGCAGCAGCTAGTTGGTTATAATTAAAAAAGTATATTTGTAATGTTATTAAAAACATCTAGTGCTGTTCTATAAGAAAAGACATTGATTAAGAGTGATGGAAACCATGGTTTCCATCGTTGTCTTTTTTTTATCGGTTCTGTATTTTATGTACATTTTGATTTGCCCATGGGCAAATATACACATAAAATACATGTATTAGTGGCTGAACTCAGACCGACAAAAACTATAGACAGAACAATACACACTCTTAAGTGAGGCAGGTAATAGGAAGACGATTCTGCAATAGGGTGACGGCCGCTCTATAGTCTGACGCTAATAGTTGATATACCTGACTATATTTTTTGTTTAATAAGTATTATAATAATTAATTGGGGTAAAAGTTGTTTGTGGATAACATTTTTAACTGCATACACAAATGCATGACCACTACCACTATACGACAAGTAGGATTATGCACACATCTTCAGCGACCGGCACCGGCTTCATTTTTTAAAACGTTTTTGTTCGTAAGGGCTCTGTCTATAGTTTTTGTCGGTCTGAGTGGCTGAATGTGTATATAATCATTGAATACTCGTACATTTAAACAAACTTTACAAACTCTGTCATTTTAATTCTTTTCACCGTAGCAGAGTACATGTAATCCGATGATCACCGGTACATTTAATGTTTTCGGTACACGGCTCTCTCATTTGTCTCAACATGCAAATGACACGAGTTGTCATTGACATTTGTAGGCGTAACACAGTTATGCGTCCATAAATCAGTGTTCGGATAAAAACAATGGCCAGCGGCGACAATGAGAGCAAACGTGAGTCGACAACGCTTTGTTCCCGACCAGATCTACTATCTACGCGTGGAAAGCCTAATATCAGCGTTAAATTACGGTGGGCGCTTTCTATAATAATTCAATTATTCAAATAGTAACACTTAAATTGTTTTCTCATCATTTCTGGTGATTTTAAAAACTAATGCTAAAAACACTATTCGTTCTATTTCAAATACGTTGCATGAGTGGTTAGGGTGCTTACTGCTTGCCTTAACGCTTTGTAGGGTTCCTTCCCGGGTTCGATTTGGCTCTGGTCTGGATCCGAAAAGTAGTGGCAGGGTACACTGCGTTTCGCTGTCATTTAGGCGACCCGTCTGGCGGCAGTAACCACCCCTTTACAGATGACCACAGTGAAATAAAAGTATGTGTGCCGTTGTGTTTCGGTGAGTGAGTAAGGGATGCTAGAGCCCATTTCCCTATCCTCTCTGAATCCCTTATCCTTAATCCTACCGTAGTCGGCAGCGCACTTGCAGCAGCTTTGGCTTTGCTTGTGTTATAGGCGATGTTAGCCACCTAATCAAGTGGACCGTCAGCCTGTCTGCCGACCTTAAAATAAAAAAAAACATTTCAGCAAATTCATCCGCACAGTAAATGTAGGCTTTGACCTCCTTCAAAGTTCAAACTATCTCCACACCAAAATGAATCAAAATCAGGTTAATAGTTCAGCAGTACACTAAATAAACAAAGTTACTTTCTCAGTATTATTTTCAGTATAATATTAGTAAAATTTATCTCTAGTTTTACGTTCGTTGAATTAATGACTACATCTATATAAAAATAAATCCCTATTTCCCTTGGTCACGGCATAACGCGTGAACGGGTAGACCGATTTTAATTCGGTTTTCACTAATGGAAAGAGGGATAAACGGAGAATGTTTATATATATAAAAAATAACACCCCGGGTGAAGCCGGGGCAGGTCGCTAGTTTTTTTTATAAAATAAAGTCGCTCTCCGCCCCTGTCTGTTTCTCTGCTAAATTCTTCTAAACCACCCATACGGTTTTCACTAATGGATAGAGCGATAAACGAGAAAGATTTGTGTATCTATAAATTTGCAGAGAAAATGTAGCCGTGCAAAGCTGGGGGCGGGTTGCTAGTAACTACAAAGGGAATTTAAAAATTTAAAAATTAAAATTTAATAAAAAAATGAAAATTAAAATTTGAATTTTGAAATCTAAATTTAAAATTGTTGTTATTAAAAATTGTTTTAATTTTTATACCCACATTTGTACAATTCACTGAAAAAAAAAGCTAAAACATAGTTAGTCGTACCGATAATATGTTTAGAATGATTAACGACGCTCCATAACAGACCGCGTCTTTTGAGACGCTTTCGAGTAACCGAATACCTACTATTGATTGAGTTTACATTCAAAGGGCAGGAAGCGGAACAAAGCCATCCAACCCCATGTTATGAATCCAGGATTTGGTGATATTGAATTTCATGACTCGGTCTGGAATAACTTTGATAGCATATTGAATAAATATTGCATATAATTTTAATACATTTAATGAAAGCAATACATAAATATTAGTAATAAGTATAATTCAGTTCAATATAAACATACATTCAATTTTAAATTAGTCTTCGACAACAGTTTCGGTAACTTGAACTCGCTCCCTTTTAGAATCGTATAAAGGATTCCTAAAAGCAGTACCGGAGCCAGAAGCAATTGGTACACCAGAATCTCTTCTGGTCAGAGATACAACACTGTCTGTTCTGCGTTGAAACCTAGAGAAGACACTCCTAGAATTACTTTGCCCCCAAATGGGATATCGTACATCTGGTAGCCTATAATAATAAACGTATATACCTCCCATCGTTAATAGAACCACAAATAACATTCCAAAGGCTATCCGTCCACTAATCCCAGTTTTATAAAGAGGAATTCCGCTGGTTACGGGAAGAGTACTATGAATCCATTGCCGATCGACACTGTGACTTATTTCATTCGCAACCTCAGCACTAATTCCAGTATATTTATTCTTCTCTATAATCACTACCTGCACTTTGTTCCCGAGAAGTCTTCCCACGTGATAAATAAGATCATTACCGTAGGACTTCACCGTCTTCTCTACGAACTCCTTAAACATCATTAAATGAAATGATGATTCATCTATATCAATTACTACATATCCGCCGCAAATTTTACAGCAATGTCCGATTGGCTTGATCGGATCGACGCACGTTGGAGTCGGGCAAAATTTTGGGGAACAATCGATTTCCAATGGATGTTCCTGACAGGGACATCCTGCTTTTGATTTGCATGGCTGTCGTATTATATTAATACCAACAGTCCCAAATGAATTCAAAATAAACTGCTGCGATACGTGAAACTGGTTGCGAGTGACTTTATTAAATTCTGTTTCTAAAATATCGTATCGGAATTCACGTGGTGTTAAAGACATACCACCGACTTGAAATCCTATTAAATGCTGTTGTAAATCAGGAAGTCTGACAGTGAATTCAGAACGCTGAGGAAAAATCGCAATGTCGTCGTAACAAGGCACTCTCTCCGCATCCGGGGTGGCTTCATTGAAATCGTTGGAACTCCAAACACCGGCGTCGGCCCACGACGTTTCGACTTTCTCCAGGTAATAACTCTTCCCTTCCGTGCAGTTGGATTCGAGGGTATCGGGACCAGCGCCAAATATTAGACCTCCATTAAACAAAAGAATGTCACCACTTTTTGGTAAAACCAATTCTTTCATAAAAGTGTTCGATTGTATTGTAACGTATTCCTGAATTTGGTCGCCAAAAATTACAGTCCTTTTGGAGCATGGTAATTTACCGTCATCAAAGTTGATGGGTAAATCGAAACTTCGGTCTGGCAGCCATGTGACGATGCCCGCTTGCGATGAAGTCGTTAAACAAATAAATAATAAAAGAAAAATTTGCATTGTTGTATGTTAATTGAACGGATGGTGGCTAATAACTGATGGAGTCATGAGGGCATAGTGTAATTCAATACCATGTCTGGTCATTTATCTGTATTCGGATTTGTTTTAATTTGACGACACACATTTTGAAAGTTGATAGCATGCAATGTTTGTTTACATTTGACAAATCTGTATCAGCTTGAATTATTATAGCACCTACCTATACATATAATAAATCGTAAACGAACCGTTACGATTTATTTTTCACAATTTTTTTTTTTTCAAAAAAACAATTTGAACTTGTGTTACTGAGGTCAAAAAAATATTTTTAGAATTTTTGTTTGTTTATCTGTTTGTCTGTGCGTTTGTGGGCACTAATGTCAGAAACGGCTTAACCGATTTGAATGCGGTTTTCACTAACGTAAGCTTCCAATAACATTTAGGGTTTGTTTTATTGCAATCATAACATTAAAAAAATTGACTGTACAAAATAGCTTATTTTTGGTATTCTAATTGTCAATGAAAAAAATATAAAAATTAAAAAGTGTCAATTCGGACAAGTGGCCGAATATCTTGAGTCCGAATTGTCATATAGCCCTATTATTTAAAAATAACAATAGTCTCAGTTGAAATTGTAAGAAACCAAAATACAACAGAATTATTCTTCTTGATGCAACGAAGTATAAGGGCGGATAAAAGGTTAATGTGACGCAGCTGAATTTTTCCTACTAAGTCATTTCGGACCACAATTGGGTCACGCAATATTTCAAAGGCAAATTACTAATATATCATTTGTAATCCATCGCGAATAATGTTAGATAAAAACAATGGCTTAGCCGTAATCCGAGGAACGGATCTCTCGGAGTGGTCTGGAGGATTACCTACCTACGTCTTGAGAACGTAATAAAAGTCATCTCCCTCCACGCACACGCCCATTACGCGATACCTTATGATTTATCGCTGAATAACACGGCTACGTGGTTAAGTACAAACCATTAATGAGTTTTGGAGGGGCGGAAATTTAATAAGACGCCACGATCGTGCCAAGGAGCGTAGTTATGCAAATTTTATTGCTAGAAAAGCTTCAATGTGGGGACACACGAGATTAAATTTGGAACCATGTACATTATACTTCAATGTTTGGAACGTGTCCGATTCTTCCATAGTGAACTTTAATTTAAGTCCATCTATACATAATTATAATAAAATCGTAAACGAGCCGTGTCCGTACATAAAACATTTTTTTCAAAAAAAAACAATTTGCGCATATTGTACTGAGGTTAAAAAAAATAGTTTTTAGAATTTTTGTCTGTTTGTCTGTGCGTTTGTGCACGCTCATCTCAGAAACCGCTGAACCGATTTGAATGCGGTTTTCACTGATATATTGCAGGAACCTTCCCGTAACATTTGGTGTTTGTGTTATTTCAATCGGTTTAAAAACAAAAAAATAGTTACGCGCTATACCCGAATACCAGCAGTACGAAGTTGCGGGCTCAGCTAGTTTTAAATAATGTTTTTTTTTTTTAATTAGCATATTCAAAAATTTTAATTTTTTTATATATGTATTTATTTTTGAGTAGTTGAGCATAATCTCTAACAAAAAATTAGATTCTATTTAAAAGGGAGAAGTTCATAATACTACGTAGACACTTTCTTGGTATTTGAATATACAATGTTTTAGGAATCTCTCCTCAATTTTTTTAAATAGTGCTCACTTACATAAGTTGTAAGTACATACCTTACTCTAGTTGCTTTGTTAATTAACTAATTTTTTTTTTTTTTTTGGTAATCATCTTTATGCATATTATTTATACACAATAATGTCGCCGACCACCCAACGGAGCTCTACCGTTTACACTAATCGAAAGAGTTTTTGTAGATAATTTGCAGAAAAATTGTATGTATGGGAATCCGAGGGCGGGACCTTAGTTTTTATAAAGCTCACTTTCGCTCACGGACCAAATTTGTGCTTGCCAGAAATTCATATGAAGTGAAAGTGTCTGAGAAATATATGAAAGCATGTAGGTATAAGCACAAACGCCACGGGACAGTCCATAATAACTGAACGTATGTTTTCTATCACACCGTTGCGCGTTGTCCTGGTGTTCGCAACAGGACCGCTGAAGCTCACAATATGCCAGATGGTTAGATAACAGAGGTCTGTAAATGTTCGGGTTTTACGGTTTACGCGTAAAACCGCCGCGGGACCTTTAGTGTGTGCGCGTGAAACGATATAAGGAAAACTGCACGTAGTTTAATTACATTAGGGGGTAACAATGAACGCTATTAAGTAATTTTATTTTTTGTTCAAAATAGTAATGCTTATAACACAACTCATTAATTCGATTTAAGTTATTGAACACTCATTAACAGATTCATTTACTCATCAATCACGATATCTTAAAGGCAACTGAAATCAAAATTTTAAAATTTTGAAGTTTTTTTTTATGTTAAGTTCGGCAGACAGGTTGAAGGTCCACTTGTTGGTTGGTGGCTACCGTCGCCTATAACACAGGCAACGCCAAAGCTGTTGCGAGTGCGCTGCCGACTGCAGTAGGATTAAGGATAAGGGATTTGGAGTGGATAGGGAAATGGGCTCTGGCATCCCTTACTCACTCACCAAAACACAACAACACACGTGCTGTTTCACAGTGGTCTTCTGTAAGGGGTTGGTTACTGCCGCCAGACGGGCTGCCCAAATTACTGCGAAACGCAGTGTGCCCTGCCACTACTTTCCAAATCCAGACCAGAGCCAAATTTGAAAGGTTCATTTTTCAAAGTTGACCCTGCCGGGAATCGAACCCGGGAACCCTAGAACAGAGCGTTAAGGCAAGCACCCTAACCACTCATCCAATTTTTTTTCAACCTTTTCAACCTTTTGCTTTAAATCACAATTTGCGATACATATTTTTATAGTTAAAGTTACTCATTCACCGAAGCACGTGTGCTGTTATTTCGTGGTGGTTTCCCAAATGACAGTGAAATCTTCCACTACTTGCCAAATCTAGACCAGTGTCAACTTTGAAAGATTCATTTCTGCCTCAGGAGTCCCACACTCCTGAGGCAGAGCGTTAAGGCAAGCATCTTTACCATTCGACGTGTGGGCTCGTCAGTTAGTAACAATTAAAAATTTTAACTTTTTTAACTAACTATGATATCTAATACCTATAACATTATATGTTTTGTATGTTTTTGCTTATATAATTGTTTTAAAAATATAGTAACTAGATTAATAAACTACAACGCTGAACAAGTACTATGACTACTCACATGATATAAGATAGGGCAGTCATATCACTCAGATATCGCTCTCAGGATGCACTGCCACTATGAGGCAGTTTTGCCAAGAAATTATAGTTCTAATCATATTTGCTTTTATAGTGAAGAAAAAACTTAATAATATATACTCACTGTCACAAGTTCTTAAGTTACAGCAAAAATATTTAATTTCCTACCAACCAGAACAGAGAATCTATATATCATTGACCAATCAGCGTTTTATTTTATAATGGTTCTAAACAAATTGGCATTTTTGCAACGATCCTGAAAGTACCTCGGATGATTACAAAAATCGTTGTTAGTTTCCTATTATCCGGTCTTTTGCAATCGTACTAGGATTATTGCGAAAATCCATTTTCTCCTATTATACTGCGACATATACATTGTTGCAAGTACGTAATAATCTGCCGGCAGTTAACACTTTCTTAGGTAAATGAAATAAATGAAAGTCCATAAAATGAACTTTACAAATTTTAAGATTACACAAGTTTTACTTACACTTTGGAGAATTTTGTAATAAATATCTTTCTTAATTTCAGTCATTTCCTCTGAATATTCTGTGAATATTTTTGACGGCCCATTGGATGAGTGGCAAGGGTGCTTGCCTAACGTCTCTGGGGCGTCTCGATTCCCGGCGGGGTCAAGTTTGGAAATTTTAGTGTAATTTTCAAAATTGACTCTGGTCTGGGATTTGAAAAGTAGTGGTAGGGCACACTACGTTTCGCAGTCATTTGGGCAGCCCGCCTGGCGGCAGTAACCACCACCTTACAGAATACCACCGTGAAATAACAGCATATACGTACTGTTGTGTTTCGGTGAGTGAGTAATGGATGCCAGAGCCCATTTCCTTATCCCCTCCTAATCCCTTATCCAATCCTACTGTAGTCGGCGGCGCACTTGCAGCAGCTGTGGCGTTTCTTGTGCTATAGGCGACGGTAGCCACCTACCATCAAGTGGACCGTCAGCCTGTCTGTCGACCTTAACATTAAAAAAAATATAAATTATGATAAATCCAACATTAACACATTGAGCACGAAGCACGTACTCGATCCGTTGTTTCAACAATTTATTTAATACTTTCAAATTAAATATCCATCAAACCCCATTACCACATTACACGATATTAATTTTTTAGTAAAATCTATAATTTTTCTTTTGAAAATAAAAATAAACTGATGTCCTGATCTTCATAAAAACTGACTGATGAAAAACACAGGCTAAACGACCAATACATTGAGTGGATAATTGTAAAAGATTTACCATTTTATTTAAATTAAAAGATTAATTTGAAAAAGTAATTTCAATGTGAAATCGATGAAAAAGCTAATTTATTTTAAAGCCACAAAACCATTAAATACATTGGTTTAACCACAACAATGGCTTTAAACAAAGTTACACAGGTATCCATCGCTCCCCCATGATGTATAAAATTCATAAACAATGCTATCTTCATTCCACCACATTAACCCTTTCTGCAACGTTTTTCAACTAACACCTTGCAGTCGGCCCATTCCAATTGCGCTCTTATAGCAAAACGCTATAAATACTAGATTCGATTGAATAATATTTTGAAAGCAGCATTTAAAAACTGTTTGTTTATTGTATAAACCATTTCTTATAGGAAGAAGATTTGTTTTAGTTTATTTAGCGAAGCGTTCTAGCATTCGAGTTTGAATAATGGCTTCCAGAACGGGCGTGAATTATTTGTTTGTCTCTGAATCGCGTTGCGGTTTCTTTAAGTTTTGAGAAATGGTTTTCACAGCACCAACTTTAGATGTGTTGAATTTTGTAAGTAAAATAAGATTATTATTTTTTTTACAAGTGAACAAAATACGTTTCTTTTAATGGAACCCGCGAATTCAAATTTTTTCTTTTTTGATCAACTCTTAAAGGGCACACCGTGTTTCGCACTCACTTGGGCAATCCGTCTAGCGGCAGTAATCACCCCCTCACAAAACCAATGAGAAATAGTAGCATGTATGCTGTTGTGTTGCGGTGAATTAGTAACAGATGTCAATGCCCATTCCCCGAACCCTTCCTAATCGGCAGCACACTTGCAGCACCTGTGGCATTGCGTGTGTTATAGGCAACGGCAGCCAGCTGCGATCAAGGAACAATCAGCCTATCTGACGACCATAAAATTTTAAAAAACATTAAAATAAAATATAAAATAAATAGCCCATAATCACCGGCAAGAATTGCAGATATCAGCACTTTAAAAAAAAAACTCGTTAATTACATTAGTAAAATTATAATGTGGACTATAGCCTCCGCTGAAATCATTCCAATTGTTCTGTCCGTAAATGGTTTGACCCTGGTCAGACTCGGGGACAACCTGAGGCCGTTGGGATTCCGCGGTGCTGCTCGATACGGCCAGTACCTTCTGTCCTTAACGTCCTGGTTTCTGTCCTTGTCGCCCTGAACCCCGACCGACTGTGCTTCTGTCGGGGGGTAACACCGTCTCTCTCCCACTTAGGTTTTTGGAGGTTGAGACGAGTTAGTAGTTAAAAATAATAATACTTTTAACTCTAACCCGCAAAGACATAAAAAATAAAATTATATTATATTATTTAATTATATTTAGTAAAAAAAGTTATGAAAATAACTAGTGGGGGGTTAAATTTTAAATTTAATTAATTAATTTTCAAATAATATTAATATGTAGATAATATTATTTACTGACAAACTATACATATATAATAAAATTTTAAACGAGCCGTGTCTGTCTGTACATTACATATTTTTTCATAAAAACCAATTTTTAAACGTTGTACTTGTGTTATCGAGGTCAAAAAATACACCGTTTTTAGAATTTTTGTCTGTTTGTCAGTTTTGTGCACTCTAATCTTAGAAACGGCCTAATCGATTTGAATGGGGTTTTCGCAGATGTATTGTAGCAAGCTTCCCGTAACGTTTAGTTTTGTTTCATTCCAATCGGTTTACAAACAAAAAAGTTACTCGCTATGCCGAATACCACGCGTACGAAGTTGCGGGCTCAGCTAGTATAGTATATCTAATAAACAATATAAATATGTGTTAATATGTATAAGGGAAGCAAGAAATAATATGTGATTAAATTAATAAATGATATGTAAATAACTCAAAAAAAATATTTTGATTTATACAAGCATTAACTCTGCTATCATCTATTTTATAGCGGAAACAAAATTTAGTGAACGCTAAAAGGTTCGACACGAACATAAGGTGTGGAATGTCTTTTGTGTAATAAACCCTAATCCCAATTTTATTGCTTAATTGCCGTTAAAAGGGAATCAATTTATAGACACGATTTTCGATATTTATGGAAGGTTTTATTACACTCATATTCCCTGGCCTTAGTACCCCTTTGCTAGTATAAATGAATTGTCAATGTATTTTCATGTGATAACTTACAGTGTATTTATTGATAGACGGATATGCAAGATTCTGCCAGCTCTAATAGGAATAAAAGGTTTAGAATAAGGTGATGGTAGAGCGATACCATAGCAACAACGGCACACATGTTATGGCTGTGAACTGTTTAAGGCTGTGTTTTAACTGTGGCATGGAAGAAGAAGCATGAATAAAAAAGTAATATTGTTACGTGTGGGGTGAGTCAATCTGCCGTGTAACCAAGATGACTTCCAAAAGGGCTAAACGAAAGGTCCGATACAACCGTTGAACTTGCCAAGAGTCGTCAATGATTCCCTTATGAGTCGCAGGTAAGTTCCGAAGTTTCGCTTTCGAATCGCAGAATCGAACTGTGTCGCTAGCTCGCCACTTCGCCTATTTATATCCGCTGCCGATCGTCTAGATCTTTCTCGAATTTAGTACAAACAAACAACAAACAAATACAAGTAAACAACTTTTGTAAACACGTATTGTAAACAAGGTCATTGAAAATTCGGGAACGCTATTTCAGTTGAATGTGAACTCTATGTTGTGTGCATAAGGACCAATTTCCCTTGACAATAACCGGGGAGTGGCGTCACTTCTATTCTAAGGTGGAACTTTCCATGGTGAGTCATAACAATATTTATATCTCTCTCTTTCTCTTACTGCCTATCTCATATGAATTTCTGAAGGTTGGCCGTCAACTCCTTTGAACTTGTCTTTGTCAAGAGCTTAACTGGAACAGTTGCTCGACCCAGACAATTCCGATGTGAATTGTGTTTAGAAATTATTTAAAAAGTTAAGTTCAGCGTATGTTTAAAAAATACCATAAGACGAAGTGATTTCAGAACACAGTGATGTCCTACAAAGCATAATTTCGACTTTGAATAATATTGTAAAGTGTTATTTATATCGTAAATCAATCTTCAACAGCTTATTGTCTTTAAAATCAACATGCCAATAACGAGTGCATCACCTCATTCCTCACTCACTCATCGCGGAGTGACTCAGCGTACAAAAGAAGCAATTTATCAGTAAACGTGCGGAAAGGTCATGTTATTGTCGGATCCCGAGGGAGACCACCTATTGATTCGGGGTCTTTCACCTTGATTCGATAAAATAAAACGGCTTTGTGAAATTATCGAACATTTTAAATTACGAAGGCACAAAAATTTATTGAATTTTCAGATAAAGTTGTACGCGTTACCCATTCAATGAAGAACCTTCATTGAATGGGTAACGCGATTTAAATGTAAGCTTTTTGACAGAATTTTGACAGAAAATTCCCTTTTGAATTTCATATTTTAATCAAATTCTAATGCTTCTTCTGGGGTGTGCTCCAGCACTCCTTTGGCCAAGGCTAATTTTATTCTAACCGCGAATACACGCTGTTCCAGTCCAGTACTCCATTCCAGCATAATTTGATCTGGACAAGATTTGATCATACTGGTTCCGGGCGACCTGTCAGAGCTATTTATGCTCTGCTGCCGGAACGGGTATGATAAAATGCCCTCCGGAGCATTCCGGACAGTAGAACAAAATTAACCTTTGTCGTAGGTGTGCTGAAACACACCCCTTGTTGCATAGATATTAGTGGCTATTTCTGTCTGGTAGAGTACCAGTAGCACTTCGTCCGATCGCCACGTGAACTAAAGCTCTCTACTATACCTACCACAGGCATACTGAATTTCGCAGTGAAAATTGGACAGCCAGCTTGACTCCTGGAGCTTCTTACAGAAGACCACCATGAAATATCAGCATGTGTGCAGCATGTTTCGATGAGTAAGTAAGGGGAAACCAGAACCTATTTCCCTATTTTATATCAGTAAAAAGTTTGTGTATTTAACTGTCCAGGTTTATTATTTATTTTTAAAATCAATCATCATCTTAATCGTTGGACGTCCACTGATTTACACAGGAGTCCCCCAAAATGTTCCATTAAAACCGGTCAGAAGCAACTTGGAACCTTGCGTCCTTGTAATAAAAATAATTAATTATGTAAACCCTTGTTATTTAAACTGCTAACACAGACCCATTTAACTTATCATTAACGAGATAAATATTAACAAAAGTGAGAAAGAGAGAGAGATATTTAAATCAGACATTAAAATGAAATAAATAATTAACACTTGTCTTAACATTGGAAATTAACGAAACAGTATCGTCGCCACATTTAATTTTATATATCACATACTGATTCAACAATATACCTTAAAATTGTGCACAAAAAATTGGTTTTGCAACGGACACCACCATTTTATTATTCTCTCCTTAATTGTTACAGCAATAACGTTTAGTTCGTTTGTTTTGCGTTTTCGGTCGTCCGTGAAGTTATATAAATTTCGATTCTAAAGTTGTAGCATTAAAGTTATATTTAGATTGGAACGCTTTATCTTTAACTTAATGCAGTTTTTGGCCGCCCGCTGAGCGCTTTCGAGGTGATCATAACAAATCATCACGGTTGTCTTTAAGGGTACGCACACATTCAATTGTATTTTATTTTTATTTTTTGCCAATTTTCGTCACATAGATGCTTATGTCTTTTTGGATCTTCCAAAGGGCATTTCGTGTGATTTCACGTCTTTATTAACACGGAGATTTCTTGTTACTTTATGATGAAGGAGTTGGATAATAATTATTTTTTCCAAACCAGTCGCAGTCATTTGGGCAGTCACGACCCCCTCACAGAAGACCACCGTGAAATAACTGCACGGGTGCTGTTGTGTTTCGGCGAGTGAGTAAGGGATGCCACAGTCCATTTTCCCTATCCCTTCCTAATCCCTTATCCTTAATCCTACTGTAGTCGGCAGCGCACTTGCACCTGTGGCGTTGCTTGTGTTATAGGCGACGGTAGCCACCTACCATCAAGTGGACCGCCCCAGCCTGTCTGTCGACCTTAACATAAAAAATAAATAAAAAAATAAACATAAAATGACAAAGTAAAAATTCACGCACATGAAAAATTTCATCTCTCATCTATATTTTAATCTAATATGAAAATGAATGTATCAAGATGTAAGGTGCACTCACAGACAAGGCAAGGCAAAGAAAAAAAACAAGGCAGAGCTAGAGCATTGTACAACATAAAAAATATATGTACCTAGTCGGATCATAAGTTCAAATCAAGATGAGTGACTCCAAATCAAGATGAGGCTTTGAGCAGGCCTTTTCCTTTTTGTCATATTTCATAATCCAACTATGTGTTGACTATGTGTTTTATAAATAGACTAGCTGAACTCGGCCACGCTTCGCTGCGGCCCATACGGCGGTGGAGTGCGCGTGGGGCGCGCGGTACTGGAGACTGTTTATATATAATACTATTGGTCATATCATAATGTTATATAGCCTATAGCCTTCCTCGATAAATGGACTATTCAATACAAAAAGAATTTTTCAATTCGAACCAGTAGTTCCTGAGATTAGCGCGTTAAAACAAACAAACAAACTCTTCAGTTTTATTTATTAAGTATAGATTAGTATAGATAAAACACATAGTCAACCCCCATCAAATATACGGGCAAGCTGTCTGCCGATTTTTATCATTAAAAAATAACTTTGATGAAGTTACATAACATTAGCGTGGATTAAAATTTACGATTTCTTCGTTTTATATTTCAAAGTAGTAAGGATTTATATTACCTGCTAGAGCAAAATAAGAGCAATGTACATACAGCCTTATGCAAACGTACCCCGCTGTCCCGCCATACGACTCCTGATGAATTGTCTCCCTTTGCATCGGATTTAAATTGCACCGCATGACTCCCCGTTCATAACTTAATGCTCGAATACGTTATTAGTATGTTATAACGAGAGAGTAACGTTATTGAACGTGTGTGTAACGTTTCTTTTTGTAATAACAATCGGTTTTTTATTAAAATTATACGGAAGTACGGAATACTAAAATTATCCATTGTTTAATGAACATGTTACCAGAAATAGACAACACAATTGCTTTGAAAAAAAATATATATTATACTTAAACATGAAGAACCAATTGTATTAATGGCTATATGAACGTTATTTATTCTATTACAATTATTTACATATCATTTAACATAAAAACTGAAATTATCTAATCTAAAAATAAATTAATATTAAATTGATTAAAAACTAATAATATAGAAATGGACCAATATAAAATTGTATTAATTAGAATTTTCGTTAAAGTAATAGAAAAAAAGTTAGAACACAAGAAGTATTTGACTTTTATTGAAAATTCTCTCGAAAACGGCTTATTGCGCGCATATGACTCCTGTACCTATTAATAAGTTAATGTCGGTTTAAAAAATTACATTTTTTTTTTTTTGTATTATTCTAATGGTAAAAACAAGAAAACACAATTTGAATTGTCTCCGCCGCCAGCGAGTTCTAATGTCATTTGCCAAAGTGAAGCCCTTAAAGAGACCGTAAAAGAGAAGGTTTAAAGAACTGAATTTAAAGATACTGCTGAACGAACTAAGTATAGGACATTGCTATCCCTCTCTGGATCTACACGGAAGTAATAAGATACATTTCAAGAGATGGTAAAAGAGAAGGTACTGCCTTTAAAGAAACTAAATATTATATAAAGGCCACTGCTATCCCTCTCTCCATCCCATTCAGACAGTGACAGGATAACAGATGATTAACTATTGTTAATTGACATTTCCATATGTAGAAATAATGTGTACAGAACTTTTCTTAAAAGTATCCAGCTACGAGTATCATTGTATCGTGTCTTAATTAGTAGCAGTGTTAAATAAGTACTTATAATACAGTACGTACTAACATTAGCACTAAGTATTAATTATTTTGCGAGTTTCCTAACAATGCGACAACAAATCAACAGAGATTAGAGAATAATAAATTCATTTGATTCTTCAATATTGCATAGGTACGATGACTAGGAGAGAAAAAAAAATACATTAGCCAAAAGAGTTACCAAGCAAAATGTTATTACATAGGTAATATTGAAGGTATAATTCCTCAATGTATACCGTATATATTATTTTAGTATCACAAGAAGCTCATATGGAATATTTGAGCGAATTTAACGGAATACAAATTTATATAATAACTAACGACCCGCCCCCGGCTACGCAAGGCGTGCAATTTTTATATATAAGATCATTCCCCGTTTATCCCTCTTTCCATTAGTGAAAACCGAATTAAAATCGGTCTACCCGTTCACGCGTGATGAAGATATATAAATTTATATATTTTTTAGTAGTGTCATTTGGGCAGCCCGTCTGGCGGCAGTAACCACCTTCTTACAGAAGACCACCGTGAAATAACAGCACGTGTGCTGTTGTGTTTCGGTGAGTGAAGTAAGGGATGCCAGAGCCCATTTCCCTATCCCTTCCCAATCCCTTATCCTCAATCCTATTGTAGTCGGCAGCGCACTTGCAGCAGCTTTGGCGTTGCTTGTGTTATAGGCGATGGTAGCCACCTACCATCAATTGGAACGTCAGCCTGTCTGCCGATCTTAACATTAAAAAAATAAGTGATTTTAAGGATATTTTGTACTAATGATAATTATCTCAATGATTTTTATTAGATTTTTATAAGATACACCAAAAAAAAATTTTTTAAAAGTGTAAACAATTTGAAACTCTTCTTATCCCCAAAGAAATAAATAAATCACATTCCAGACGAGACTATGCCTTCCTGACACCCCCTTATATAGTTATTACACATTAATGCTTCATGATTATTTTTTAATTTATTAGTACCTTATTTTTAACAATCAATCCCGATTATGTATGTCGACGAAGTTATATCTGGAAAAAGCATTTATCACTAGCCTCCTACTGAAAGTATAAAGGTTTCTCTGCTGGAAATCATTTTAATGCCTTCGAGTAGTCTTTTGTCGTTATTTCGAGGTGTTATTGTTGTTTTTGACAGGTGGCGGACCCAAAACATTTTCAATTTGGTACACAATAAAATGTTCATGTTATTTTTTGTTATCCTTACAGTTTTCTCCGAGCTAAATCGTATTGCGTTACAATGGTACTACGATATTAAAATAACTGTCACGAATACATTTCTAAACCTAATTAATTAATAAAGTTTCGTGAGTCGTTTGTCTCATTAGGAAGAAATCATTCAAAGCTGGTAAATAGGAAGACGTTGAAAATGATTTAGAATTTTTACAGTGCATCGAGTATATATTATTTTCTGTTAATTATGAAAATGTTAATATTGACTTTAAATCTGCGAACTTGATTGATGTTGATGTTGATGTAAAATTGTTTAAATTGGTTTATCGTGACAAATTTTATACCGTAATATGGCAAACAAGACAATAATCGCTGGTAATACTCAATGTTATGTGTCGGAACCGCTCGTTCCACTGTTCAGAGGACCTGTACTGGGTTTCAAGAAAGCGGTTCTTTGAAAAGAAGAACGGGATCAGGAAGAAAACGATGTACTGAGTCCAGGGACGATCGATATATTGTAAGCCAACCTTTACGAAATCAGAAGTTTACCTAAAATAACATTAAAAACAACATTGAAGATGTTAAAAATATGAGTGTTAGTGTATGGACTGTCAGGAGGAGACTTCTAGAAGTCGATATACACAGTCGAAGACCAGGTAGGGGTCCTAAATTACTCCGTGGGCACCGGTATTGCAAGGTTAAGATTTTCCCAAAATTGTGCGACGTGGACCGATATAGAGCAAGATTTTATTTTCTGATGAAGCCAGAATCTCTTCATTTGGTGAGTACCGACATCGTAAAGTGCTTAGAAGACCAGAAGAGCGCTATGCAAAGGTATGTTTTGCAGAAATTACGCCGTACGGTGGGGGCTATTTTGGGCTGTTTGGGCTGTCATGTTTTGGGCTGATATAACCTCTGAAGATCGTACAGGATTAGTTTTCCTAGAAAATGGCTCTCTAAATGCACAACGCTACATCACGAATTCCTAATTCCCCATGCACAACCAGCGTTAGCTTTTTTTTATTAAAGATGGGTTTGCTCTTGACCAGCATCTATCCATGTAGGAAGGATGAGGCCGACGATGGAACGAGCTCACCCAGAAGATGCCTATGAAAATATTTGGTTATATGAGCTCGGAAATACAGACGCCGGCAGGGAGTTCGAATCCTTAGCAGTGCGCATCACAAAAGATGTTTTAAAGCGCTTGGTCCGAATTAGAGGGATTTCGACAAGGTGACGTACGTCTGTATATCCGATAGAAGAAAGGGGAAGGCGGTATTCGGAGCACACTCTCCGAAGTACATCTTATAGAATACACACAGACAGGCAACTTTGCGTCTATGTGCCAGGCTCTGCAGCTTAGTTCTTATTAGTGTATCATCGCCAATGAGCCTCCATGCTCTGCGATCCACCGAGTCGAGAGCGGCAAGTTGGTATTTTGCTGAGCCATCCCAAAGGTGACAGCAATACTCCATGCAAGATCGGACTTGTGCCTTGTATAAAGAGAGGAGCTGTTCAGGAATGAAGCATCGCTTCACCCTATTTAGGATGCCCAACTTTTTGGCCGCTGTTTGGGCTTTGAACTCGATAGAAGTACCGAAGTAAACCGATAGCTGTTACAGGAAGTGCTGCTGTGTTTATGGACGACAATGCTCGAGCACACCGAGCGGGCGACGTAGATGCTTACTTAAGTGAAGTCGGGATCCGCCGTTTAGATTGGCCAGCATGAAGTCCTGACCTCAATCTCATTGAGCATCTATGGTAGTTTCAAAAACGACGTGTTAGAGCTGTACACCCAGCCCCAGAGAACATCCCAAAGCTAAAAATGTTATTACAGCCGAATAGGAGCGTATTCTCCAAGAACTCATAAGAAACCTCGTCCAAAGCATGCCACGAAGAATTGCAGCAGTTATTTCAGCCAGAGAATGCCACACTGGATATTATTTTTTTATTTTATTGTTTGTAACTTTTAGTAAATAAAGGAGAAAGTCAATTGAAGTTACCTTATTTTTTTTTGTCAAAATGAGTAATTTCCTAAAAATAAAAATAAAACAAATTAAGATAAACAAAAGTGTTTTTACATTAGTAGATAATATAAATTTTATTTTGTTGCATCAAATCCCTTTTACAACTGTTAATACTAAAAGTATTCGAATAAATCAAAAGTGCCCGTTTTCTTTGCAAAGGAGTTTATTATCTTAATTCATAATATTTCATTGTACTATGTATATTGCAATGTCTATTTTTACTGTAGCCTTGTAGGGACGTGCTTTCATCTTAAAGTAACTTTTTATAAAATACAGCTAAGCTTGTCTTTGGATGAAAGCGCGTCTCTCTTCTGTTTTAATAGGGGATCGGACAGTAATCAGATTAAAATCTAAAATGTACTTAGAAAGAAAATATGTAATTTTTTAAGATTATTTATCGAATAATAATTTAATATAATTCATTTAAATATTTTTAAAAGAAGAATTAAAATTTTATTATTTACAATATTTTTTATCTATACTGAAACACCAATCACAGTGCGTGACGTCATTTGTGGGGCAATCATTGTCTTATGCCAATGCAGCTGTTTTGTTATGATATGACCACGAATGACGTTACGCGCTCTCAGATGAACTATCATGGCGTTTTGGCGGCATTTTCAAACAAACAATATTAAAACATGATTTTGAGTACCTAAAACGCTATAAATAAATAAAATAAGTAGTATTTTTTATGGGAATAAATATCCATGAAGATTAATTTAAAACACTTTCTGAAAATTTGTCCGATCCCCTATTGTACCACTGTTTAAATTGGACATATTATGTGCACATGTTTTGGGTTGCTGTCTAGTACATCTCAATGAATATAATTATTTCATTAATCTTCAGCGACAGCATCCTGTTTTGTGTACCTCATATATAAATAAATAAATAAATAAATTATTAATTTAAAATGTTAATTAAAAACGTAATGACAATTTTAAAATGCTCAGATAATGCATACACATTGTCTACTGGAAAGAGCGGTTTGGGAAATCGGATAAGCGAAGGATGCATTTGAACTCTAATTGGAAATATCCTTTTTAATCTCGTTCGAACTTTATTGGGTGGAGCGTCACTGAACTAGCCGCCGCAATTCGCCAATTAAATGTTCAAATTCATTCTGCCGTCAAATTACACTGAAAACTGACTTGAGGTAAGCTGATGTTGAAGTTGCGGTGGCTGTACTACATTTTATATTCATGGATAATCTACCACAGACTTAAATAAAATTGGGTTGTCAGAACTTAGAATTTAAAAAAAAATATCCTCATCTCAGCTGTAGGATGTTTGCCATTCGTCTTGGGGTACCGTCTTAAAATAGTATTCCCCATCTGGTCACGCCAAGCAATTAATTGAAGTGGACTGTATTTATTTTGCCGGTGGTACGTGCAATCCAAGGACAAGGAAACAAAGGTAATCTGCCAAATACTTCGTGAGTCGTCAAATCCCCAGTCCTCCAGCGGCGAAAACTTTACACTCAGAGTCCAAAAGCTCCATCACTTCACCACCTGAACGATTGTACTCGCGGAGCGGGAAGCGTGACCAAGTAGATAATTTACAGGCATAATTGCCTGATAACGTATGCTGATGAAAACAAGTATTCGAATTTAATGCGAAGTTTTTTCTAGACTGGCGTGGTGTAACGGTTGGTCGGCCTGCGATGCGGTGTAGTAGCACAGAATAAATAATATTTAATAGTAACAGATAGGGAATGGGTATATGGTGGGAGCGAAACAACACATACCACGACGAACTATTATTGTTTATCAATAAAAATTGACAATTGGCTTCATCACCATCCAAAACGTGGGTGGCGTACTCCTCTAGATCTTCCCATTTTTCAACCTTTCTTCCTTCTCTTTTTCCCATTCATTGTGAAATCAGCTACAAATGTAATTACAAAATTAAGTTATTTACTTAAGTGACGTACTTAAAACTGTTGTCATGTCCGTTCTTAATTCCGTTTTTCGCAATAAAAATTGGTTTATTTTCGTTGCTTCTTAACTAAATCGTCAATTAATATTTTTATATTTTTTTAAACATACAAACTTATGAATGTCCTGTTATTCGACTGTAACTAAACCGTTATTTGAACAACAACATTACAAATGTTCATTATTTTAATATTCAAATTAGAAAATGTAAGCTCTTAATTTGTAATTCGTCACATATGTATAGTACTTACCTCATATGCAGTTGCCCTGGAGAAATAAATATACAACCAGCCTAAATTACGATACCAACTGGGTTGTGGTACATCAAAAAAGCAACAGCGACGGGGACAGACATGTAGTCTAATCACGATTCTGAGTTTCCTTTAAAAAAATATGAGAGTGCTTTTTATCTATAATAAACATCATATAATTCTATTTAACGATTAACTTAAACGACATCATACGCCCGGTCCCTTGCCACCGTCAACATGCCAAGTCTACTTGAGCCGACTGGTATTGCAAGAGACCGGACCGGAAGATGGGCCGGGTGCTGGATGCAACCTGTTCAGACACGCTGGCCCCTCCCCATCTACATGGAACCAACAACAGAGCTGGTGCGGCTTGTGAAGCGGCCGATTTTGTCTCATTCAGTGTCAAGACCCTTGGTCCGTGGGGTCCTAGCGCTATAAGGCTTTTTAAGGAAATAGTAAAAAGGTTAGTCGAGATCACAGGAGACCGAAGAGCTGGCAGCTACCTCGGACAAAGAATCAGTCTAGCTATTCAAAGGGGGAACGCTGCCAGTATCTTCGGAACCTTGCCTAAAGGGACTCCTTTTAATAATATATTTAGTTATTGTATTAAAATTAGGACTGTACTATGATAATTATGATTCTATATAATAAATGCAGGCATTGTGTGTTTATACATATTTTAAATGTGTCAGTTTAAAATTTTTAATTGGTCTATGGTTTTAGGGCTTGAAGTTTCCTTGGACGAGTACCAATTAGCAAAAGAGGTGATGGCCAATAAGCGACAAGTGGTCGAGAATAACAAACTCAGTATCAATTTAACTGTAAAAACGTTTCTTCTATTTGCTGCAATTTTATTCAAATAAAATTTTGAATAATTTAACTTATTTTAGCACGAATGCTTAGTATTTTCTAACTGAACGGTTAACAGGCACCCTGCTGTCGCCTCTAAATACATACAGGTCGCTTAAATGATTAGAAGCACGGGTTTTTACAACGTTTACAACTCAGCATGCTGCCAGTTGCCATTAATGAAATCCTTAGGTTTTATTTATTTATTTTAAAACAGCTATTTTAATTTAAAAAAAGTATTTTGTTGCTAAAATATTTGACATGAATCAGGGTCGTCGCCAGATTGGGTCCATAAATTGGAACAATCGATCCCCAAGGTCTAGAGGCTGCTAAGGATTAGCATAAATACGCACTTTGTAAGCTAAACGTATTACATGGCTGCGTACGCTACACCGAAGATGTTATTCGTCTGCAAAAAATTATTTCCTTAATTCATTACTACCGTTACTTCTTACTACAACCGCTCTCTTTTAAAAGGTATATTTATAATCTTCTTCTCTATATATAAAAATGAATCCCCATTTCCCTTGGTCATGGCATCACGCGTGAATGGGTAGACCGATTTTAATTCGGTTTTCACTAATGGAAAGAGGGATAAACGGGGAATGTTCATATATATAAAAATTGCACGCCGGGCGAAGCCGGGGGCGGGTCGCTAGTTATTTATATTTGTACAAACAATTGTAAATAGACTCATATACATAAATATGTTTCTAAAAACATTGATTAATTTATGTCCCTGAACTTTGATAAGTTTTAATATATCTAAGATATGTAATGATATAATAGGTTGGGAGAAAAGTTTCTTCGCACTTTATATGAAAAGTCAAGACATTTTTTTTTTCAAAGTTTGTTTGCATTTAATTACAGTATATACATATGTATGTGCCATTTTGTTCGATGTATTTTTGCCATCTTGTAGGTGATCCCGTTGCTGTAGAAATTTTGAGACTTCTGATCAAAAAAACGCGACAAGTAGTTTTGGCAGTCCTCTCTTGATGTTAACCCGACACTGCCTAAAGAATTCCGAAGAGACCGAAACAGGTGGAAATCTAAAGGTGCAAGGTCAAGGCTGTATGGCGGATGCATTAACATTTAACACCTCCCAGCCAAACTCTCTTAATTTTTGTCGAGTGGCTAAAGATGTGTGTGGTCTAGTGTGTCATGATGACAGACCACACCCTTTCTATTGATAAATTCCGGCCGCTTTCTCTTAACTTCTTGCTTTAATCTCGTCAGTTGTGGGCAGTAGAGATCCGATACGATAGTTCTGCCCGGCGGTAAAAGCTCATAATGAACAATGCCCTTCTTTCGGACAATATTAAAAATTATTGTAAGAATTAACAACGTTATTGTTATTATTGTAAGAATTAGGTGACGTTTTTACATTTTAGATGGTTTTTAAACAATCGGTGAAGATATTGCTCTCGTATGCGCTGTGAACGTTGGAGTATCTGATAACAAGCACGTGGAGTAAACACCAATTCGCTTCACATATATAGTAAGTTATTTTTGTATATTATGTGAGTAAATAAAATGGCGACATTGAATTACGATAGTAGGTACTAATTAAACAATCTGCTTTAAATTGGTAAATATTTTTTTCCCCACAAAATTAGAAAGGCCGGTCCATTTGGTGTGAATTTGCCATTTAGATAATTAGCTGGTGAAATCCTTCAGTAGTTTTTAAGAAAATTGCGTTAATTTCAGCCATTGATTGTATAATCGTGTTCAGAATTGTCCCGCGTAAATGTTTTTTTTTTTTTTTCTTTGAATATCAGGTCCCTGGCAGAATATCAGTGTTGTGGTCTGCACCACAACTGTATACTGCCAGGGTTCCTTTTCCTCTCCTTACTTGTTTATATGTTTGTTTTGTTTGTAATTATTATTTGTTCATATATTTTTTGTATTAGAGGAATACAAGATGCTTTCTTTCTTTCTTTCAAATTATATTTTTTTTAAATTTATAACAATATTATGATGATTTTCAAAGAAGTTAAAATCTAGTTTTAAATAAAACATTATTTAACAATTATTTAATAAAATTAAACACGACATAAAATTTCTTTTTTTTTACTTTTTGTCAACTTGCACATATTAACTGTCAGCGAAACATTTGATAACATTGTTTATTCAATATTTAAAGCTAATTTAAACACTACTTATTTAAAAACATTGGTCACCCCTTAATAACCTCAAAATTCTAAATAATTTTATTGGTTAACTACAAATTAAGTTTAATTATTCCACTTTAAATTGAGTAGTTAATTAATTTAAATTTAAATAATTTGCAGGGCACACTGCATATTATTTTAACATAATAAAATTACGTTAGAATGTAATTAGCCTAGGACCAAATTTACACTCAAATTCGCCTTCGAGTGTCCTAAATAAATATAAGCAATAATAATACCACAGTGGTTACAAACGCGTTGCCAATCTTAATAGGTTAAAGGATAAGTGATAAGGAAGGCATAAGCGAATACATCAGCGCTCATACTATTCGTCTACTTACATCGCACACCAAAAAGACTTAGTGATGCTTTCCGGACCAGGTTTCGAACCTCTGCTTGTCTGTTTATTTGCTAATTGTATTTATATTTATTCGTGTTCGTTAGCTACATTACGATTTTGATAATAAACCGCTTGAAGCCCAGCATCGAACCGAACGACAAACCAACAACCCTGTCCGCTACAAATCTGCTTAAAGCGATCAAATCAGCTTATATTGCTGAGTAATCAGAGGAGCGGGGCTTACCGGCTATATCCGGATTTCGGCCGTCCGAGCCGGACTGATGAGATGAAATAATAAAACGTACGCCACGCTCATAAAATCTGTCAATATTTTGACGCTAACTTAGAATCAGGGAAATCTAAACACCTTCTTTTATTGTGGAACTTTTCCATTGTTCGTAGTGACATCCATTTTTTTTTAATGTAAAGGTCATCAGACAGGCTGCACTCCTTCATGGACCTAAGTAGTTGGTTCGTCAGAGCCTGGTCCAACTCATACAGGGCCTCCAGGGGTCACCGGGGAGTTTTAGTGGGTATTGCCAGTCCTCTTAGGACTGGGTGAGTCACACATACCCCTATCGCCTAGCCAGCGGCAGGGTATGCGTAAATGGATTTCTCCTCGAAAAAAAAAAGGCTGCACTCCTTCAAGTGTTGCAAGTGACCATAATAGGACTAAGGGTAAGAGATAGGAAAATAAGCTCTGGCATCCGTTACTCACCCACCGAAACACAATAGCACACATGCTGTTATTTCACGGTAAGTGGGTATTTATTGCCGCCAGACGGACTACACAAATGGCTGCAAAATATAATGCAAAATATAAACTATTTTCCAGATTCAGCCAAGTTTTAAAAGTTCATTTCCAAAGTTGACCCTAAGACCAATGGGCTCGTCAAGTATTGATTGAAATTATCCTATTATTTATAGACCTTTAAAAGTATACTAATTTTATATAGCCTGAAACTAGGATTAACGAGTTCATATCGTAGAAGTAACCATTTTTCCTAAATTCAAAAAATACATTTTTTGAAACTACATTATTATTACATCGTAAAGGACACCGCCCATCTCGCATACATCATGGGGCCCAGAATTTGATGACCCTATAAAAGTTACAAATTAGTATCATTTGGTAGGTAAAAATATCAGATTTATAAAAAAAAAACACAACATTTAAAAAATATTTTTTTGTATTTAGCAACTGTAAAATAAAATTATTTTTTGTGATTTTAATTTAATAAAAAATAAAGGATTTTTTCAGCCATTTACTTTCTCTGTAACAGATTGGGCCCAAAAGTTGGCAATCCCCTTTACTTTGAAACTACATTTAATGTCATCTATTTTACTCCCCGTAATCTATTTTATGGATATATTTATGTCAGCAGGATTGACTTTTTATTAAAAAAAAACAGCTTTTCTGTTCAGCTTCCTAACGTAACATGAACTTTCAATAGCTTCTCTTATTTCAAGACTCCTATAGAACACAGTGGAGTGCAGTATCATGCATCCAAGGGAATGGCCAACTAATTTATATGTCTGCCGCCCGCCCAACTTGGACGAGACAGGTGATTAAGTCTAGATATAGGAATTCTAGCCGCTGTGCGGGCGCCAGTTTAATTTCAAGACTGGATTAAGTACGTGCCAACAAGTTAAAATACACTTAGATCTATTTATAAACCATAAACAACCAAATATTTCAACACACTGAACCATAACACAATCCATCACGACATATTTGCTGAATGTATATTTAAGTTTTGTCTGACTAAGCCGAAGCAGTGCCCACACTGCGTTTCGCAGTCTTTTGGGCAACCCCTATGGCGACAGTGATCACCCTCCAGAAGTCAGTGAGTGAGTAATGAATACCAAAGTCTATTTATTTCCCTATCCCTCTTCATCCCTTATCCTTAATTGGTAGCGCACTTGAACGTCAGCCTGTCTGACGACCTTTATGCAATAAAAACTACACACGTTTTATCTTAGTAAAACTCAAATGTAGTCTTATCAAATTGTGTTGTTTTATAAATAACACCTAATAATAACCGATCGTATTTCTGAAAAATGTTTATTGAATAAAAATTAAATCTCCTTAAAACGCAAGGAATCGATATAATATAGAATATAGTATACACAAATAAATGCATAAATGTTATAATAAATGCATAATGTATATAAATAAAAATGGATCTTCGAAATGTATGTACGCCCATAACTTTCGAACGGGTAGACCGATTTTAATTCGGTTTTGACTAATGGAAAGAGGGATAAACGGGGAATGTTTAGGTATATAAAAATTGCACCACGGGCGAAGCCGAGGGCGGGCCGCTAGTTATACCTACATAAATGTGATCCACATCTCAAAAACAAAACTTATAAAATACATGGTCTGCTATGGTCTATCCTTTTTCTATTTGATTTACACCATGATGCAGTCTATTAATATTTATATTGTAATGGTTTCTACCTTTTTAATTTTAAGTTAATAAATAGGCACTTTTTCTATGTTTTTATATATGTTCTCTTATTATACTAAAATATGTTACTCTCTATTTATTATTAAGTATTCTATAAATTTTGTTTTGTATTATTGTATATTAGGTATTTTATATTAAGTAAGCATATGCAGAGTTCATGTATTTGTAGTAGACTCCCACGATACAAGCACAGCTTAGTGTGGGGGTCAACGATAACTTATGGTATTGTAATTTAACTGTTTGGAAATTAATTTAAATAAATAAATAAATAAATAAAACAATTTTAAAGAACCCATTTTTGAGATTTTTGAGATTTTTGAGACATGTCGAAAGTCTTTAATAGCTAAAAAGGCTGGCTTTTGTTATGGTATATCTAAAAAGATATTTCCTGAGGGATATGGTCCGAAATACGGAAATCCATCAGATTAATGCCATGCATTAAAAAGCTACCGTGGCATGCCAATGATACAATTTTATCACCATTAAAGGAGAGTATCGAAATTGCCAACTATGATAATATAATATCGTGTCTCATGTTAAGATTTTTTTCTCTGGAATTAGCTGGGACATGCCTGTGACGGAATACGTCAAATGTAAGGATATTTTTTTCTTACTCCTGTAACTGTTATATATGTACACGTTAAATGATTCTGACAGCTTGTAGTGTACTTTCGTTGTAATTGTGATTTTTGGAATAACTTAACTGCAGTATAAAAAGACAAAGTCTCCTAATATAGTAATTCAGTAGTGGCAGAGCACACTATGTTTCGCAGTTATTTGGGAAGCACGTCCGACGGCAGTAACCCCTTACATCCTATGTAGTAAGGGATACCATCAGAGCCCTATCCCTTCCTAATCCCTTATCCTTAATCCTTCTATGGACGGTAGCGCACTTGCAGCTTCTGTGGCGTTGCTTCTTATAGGTGACGCTAGTTACCTACCATTAAGTGGACCGTCAGCCTGTCTGTCAACCTTAACATAAAATTAATTAATGTATGTTTACATTTTTTATATTTAGAATACGTATATAATCTCATGTTTTAAATGGACATTGAAATCACAAATATTTGGTAGGTATGCGTGTGTTATATAAATTATAACAACAACAAGTAACAAATAATATATTAAAATACTTCACGAAGAATATTTTTATAAAGCAACTGTGAAAAATTTCTCACTTTAGAAATGGCGAGAAACTACCATATGTCCGTGCACACAGATTAAAAGGCATCGAGATTTCTAAGTACCTAATACTTCAACCGTTTCACACTGTGTCTCTGCTAACAACTCTATTGGGTCATAATCGCCTGTCAATATGTCACCGCAGCCATGTCAGGGTTGTGCCATTACAGTTTGGCTCGTTTGCCTCGATGTAGGTAAGCTGGGAGTAAAAAAAAATTGTAAAAAATATGCCTACCTTTGTTAGTTATACCTATTTTATTTGTAACAAGAGACCCGCTTGTGGCTTTTCATGGGTCAAATTTTTGTATGAAAATTATGTACAGACAGACAGAGATGGAAAGAGATTTTATTGGAGTTCACTCCTTAAGAATCGATTTTCATATAAGGCTTTATATATTTTCATATATGCAAACGTTAACCAAAAAGCGTTACGTTATATCACTTTGACATTTGTGCGACAGCTGACGCATGTATTTATGTTCCTAATTCTATTTATATTATTTCTATCCCCTCCTAGTCCCTTATCCTTAATCCTACTGTAGTCGGCAGCGCACTTGCAGCAGCTTTGGCGTTGCTTGTGTTATAGGCGACGGTGGTCACCTACCATCAAGTGGACCGTCAGCCTGTCTGCCGATCTTAAATAATAAAAAATAAACAAACATCGAAATCTTGTATGAAAAGTGTAGTCCGCAATGAGCAACGAAACGATAGCGCGTTAAAATCTGCCGGCGGCGCAGCGACATCTGTCGTCAAAAAGATGAACATTTGACCTAATAAACGTATACCGAACGTAACTGACATAACTTTAGTTGTAACACGTGACATCTGAGTATGCAGAATGTAACTACCTAAATAATATAAAGTAATTAGGTATCCGGTTATCTATTGACACGATATCTGTCTACTCTAACTTACTAATAAGTCGGATGGTGACTTATTAGTAACTTATTAGTACTAATAAGTCACCATCCGACTTATTATCCGACTTATTAGTATCACTTGTCTACGGATGCCCTACCTGATAGGATATCGCTGAGTAACCCACGACATCACGTTGAATGACATTGAACTTTCTTAACAATGCAACAACGTTGTTTTTTGTTAAGCAAGCACAGCTGAGATCATAGTTAGTAGGTATTAATAAATAGTAGCCATTTTTTATATCAAATAGTAAAAAACTATTTTTGGGCGCTCCCATGGCTCGCATACGCGAAACCTTATATCACTTGGCAAGTTATTGCAGATTAGAAGAAAAATGCAAAGAAAGGATCGCACGTAATAACAATTGAAGATGTTAATATATGGATATTGTATTTAATTGAAAGAGACAGATCTGCTTGGTGTTTATTCCCCTCTAAATTCTCGGTGAATTTGTAAATATAACATTAGACAATCTAAAAATAAATTAATATTAAATTGATTAAAAACTAATAATATAAAAATGGACCCTGCGGCATTGTACCAAGTACGCTGGCAGCATTTCCTCGTTGAATGGCCAAACTAATACGTTGGCCGAGGAAAGTGCCAGCTCTTCGGTCTCCCGTCGCATCAATAAGTCTCTTCGAAATGTCTTTGAAGAGGCTCATTGCTGCAGGGCCCCACGGACCGAGTGTCTCGACTCTGAATGGTACAAAACCTTATTCGGCGCCGAGGCCACTATATTTAGAGATTTCATTTTTTTCCGCCGCCTCTGCTGCGGCTGCTGCCTTAGTGGATGTTCCATGGAGATGCGAAGGGGCTAGTGTGTCTACACAAGTAGCATCCCACACCAGCACTCTTCCCAATCTCCAGGGAATCAGGGACATCCCATCCGGTCTCTTGCCATCGTTTCTTGAGATGCCTGCAGGCTCTAATATAGCTGGTACATTGGCTGACGCAAGAGACCGGCGGTGGATGTAGGATATTTAGGTAATTTAGGATATTTCAAATAAAACGTCTTTGCTTTGGAGCGGTCAAATCAACACTGCTTTATTCCTATTGCATTTGTTTACTCAGGCGCAGCTATCACACGCATAACAAACATTACTTTTTATGTAAAAGATGGTCCGTAGGCTGATTGACTATTTGATTATGTACATATATGTCTCTCTGTCTACCATCACGTATTAACAACGTGAAGATAGACACCATAGGTGCGATAATTGCTGCAAGTGACAATCAACGCAATAGGTTTTGCAAGTGCCCTGATGACTTTGGTAGGATAAAGAATAGGGATTAGGAGGAGATAAAGGATTAGGAGGAAATGAGTACTAGCATCCATTACAACCTTACCGATACACAATAGCACTGAATCTGTTATTTAACAGTGTTTTTTTATAAAGGGGTGATAACTGTGAATTGTGAAATGCAGTGTGCCCTGCCACTACAAAATTAATTAAAACCCTTTTAATATAAAGTCGTGTTTATATTAAAAGAGTTGTTGGCACATCACTAAAAGCACATAGGTACTGGTGACAGAATTCTCTGTGCAAAGCGCTGAGCGCGAGAGTAATGCCTGCTCTTCGTCTACGTCCACCGGCGAATTGTAGACTTCGTTGCACTAACTGGACTGGGGTTCGTAACAGTTGCAATCGAATTATAAAAGAAGATAAGTAGGTATTCATATTATTTTAGCATTAAATAAATCAGTTAGAATTAACATTCTGCGTCTGAGCACAGTTTTTAACATTTTCAACGTCACTGGAATTGTTATTATAAGAATGTAAGGTACATTTTCTTATTACCAGCAACATATTCTGTGGTTTTCAATTTAGTAAGTGATTTTAACATATGCAAAATTGTTATTTTATTTTTATTTTGATATCAGCATTTAAAAATAAATTTAAAAATTTCTTAACAGAAGGGAAATTACAGAAGCAAACTTACCTATTCGAAGGACCAAAGGAACATTATGTCAGGCCTCTGTCACTCCGTGTGTGCTTTGATATAATTGCCTACCGTCGCTCACATTGAATGTGAAAGGAGTGCAACTTATGTACGCTAGTACTATTATTTATTCTGTGATTATGTACAGAGCTTATGAATGTAAGATAAGTATGATTATTTTATATATTTAATATTAAATATGATTAAATTTGACGTCGTTCTGTATTGGGTTGTAACAGCTAATATTAATTCAAACAAAAAAAAATCATAGCATTTATCCAATTTTTCTCTTCATTAGAATCTTCCTCGAATTTCAGCGAATATTTGAAAGAAATTAAAACGAATTTGTTTAGCTGTTCTCGAGTTTGGCGCTTAGCAACACATTTTAGCGATTTAATTTTTCCATATAGACAGATAGATTAAATATGATATTAATATAATGTTAAAATAACAATGAAATTAACACAAAAGTTTTTAACAAAAATTAACTATTAATAACAATAGTTATATTTGAAACTAATGGACTTTTTGTAAAACTTTTTTCGGACTATCATGTCATGTATAGAACACCAAAGCAAAATCGTTTGCTATAGAAAAGAAAAGCATGGTTTTAACACAGTAGATTCCCTTTTATATGGCAGAAAATGGCATAAAAAATGTTACCATTTTCTATATTAACTATCTACTTCTATACATATTATAATAAAGTCGCTATCCGCCTGCGTCTGTTTGTCCGCTAATTTCTTCTAAACCAATCAACGGATTTTGATACGATTTTCACTAATAGAAAGAGTGATAAATGAGGGAGGTTTGTGTATATAACTTTCCGAAAAAGCGAAGCCGGGAGTGGGTCACTAGTTTTATTTAAACAATAACATTGTAGAAAAATGTTGCTAACACCTTTACGCGCTGGTTTTATATGCAGAACAGCAATTCTCGCCATCACTTAACAGAGCGAACGGCCATCCACGCGATCTTAACTTGTTCGCAAACTACGACTCTTATTAACTGT
This sequence comes from Bembecia ichneumoniformis, assembly GCA_910589475.2. NCBI lineage: Eukaryota > Metazoa > Arthropoda > Insecta > Lepidoptera > Sesiidae > Bembecia > Bembecia ichneumoniformis. Next base: position 18,026,348 of record OU342525.1, on the reverse strand, counting down.
GCTTTCCTATTAAATGTATGTTCAAATTAAATTGACTAATGAACCGATTTAATATGTTATAGTGTAAAAATGAATGTCTAGACAAAAAGATTTCATGTGTAAGCATATTGTATACCCTTTTAAATCCGGGGCAGAAAGCTAGTGTAACATAAAAATAATAACACCGTAACCTGTGCGTTCGTGTCGGACAGCGGCGGGTGTAAAGTACACGCGTCATATGTCACGTGTCGAGTGACGTCACGTCATCACTCACTGACGCCTCCCCGCTCATAAACCATTACTCACACGCATGAGGAAAAATGTTACGTACGCTTTTACCCCATATTCGGTGAGATATATTTATTAGTGGCAACACACGTCATAATTCGCATTTATAAAGACTGTACACGCATTGTCCATGATGTTGCCTCTTTTATGAACAATTATTTGTTTCGAAACAAACAGTAATGGGAAATTTTAAATCCAATAGATTGCATGTTTTTTTTTCGACATTAATTACACATAATTAACTTGTAGTAACATACTAAATCCCCGTAAGTATTTACTATAGAAGATTTACTTTAAGGCCTTTTTTTTAACATGGGAAAATCAACGAGCCTGATCCCCACCGACCATAGGAAGGCCAGTGGTTTATGTGAGATTTCTACTTACTAAAAACCCACGGTGTTTCCTTCTCACGCCACCACGAACAGGGGTCTGCAATCGCTTTCTCATTTCAGCAGCCTTCTATCGACGTGGCCTATAGATTGCAACCCTTCGTGTTATTTCTTCGCACCTTTTGCCAATGGCGTAGGCGTATCCGAAACACATTACACGCGCTAAACCGTACTCAACCTGGTGTTGACTGAGCAACGGACAACCCTATAACCGCCGTCACCAGGCTATGGTAACATAGATTAAACTAACTAAGCTAGACTGAGCATCTGTCTCTGTTACAAGACCAACCAATTGCAAAGTCAAGGATGTTTGGCTTCTCTTTTTATTGGAGCTAACCTAACCTAAACATCGCCTTCCGGATAAGCTGATGGGAATTAGTTGGCCATATATGCGCCTTCTACGCCCAGTGCTTTTCCTGTGAATAGCGTCAGCCAGTTCATCTTCTTCTCTGGGGCACTCCGCCGTCTCTTTATGACGCAAGACGCATTCGCAGAATGACACTACGGCATTCCATGCACTTCTGCTGCCGAGAGCTCGCATCTTTGCCTGCTCCATACAGGGCACTGCATAAGAATACGCGCTGATATGTCTTCGTTGCAGCCAAACCATGGCACACCGGACTTACCTCCCGTCGAGCTATATTGCAAAGGTATCTGCCGAAACAGCCATGTTCCGACGAAACCTACACGACTCTAAAGGTGAGAGTGCCGAGTTACCTGCTTAACCATCTGGTAACACTCCCACAATCGGCTCGGCAAGCCTGTCAGTCCACCGAAGAACAGTCTTCGATGGGCTGAGAGGCTGATATCTACACGGCTGATATAAGATTTTATGCCTAGGCCAAGACCAAATTCATGAAATATTTTTCTATAGTCAACGTAAATAAGAATCGAACCTGGGTGCGTTGAATACAAACCTTAACCTTCCTTAGCTAGATGTACCAGCATCTTGCATGAAATATGTAGTAGATATATCGATGTTTTATAACTATGTCGTTTTATTTGGCCAGATTCGGTTCTGCTCAAGTGGTTTACGCTGGCTTAACTGTCTTTGGTCTAACTATTGAGTACAAACAATCAGCTTTTACCGTTACTTGGTCCGCGCCCCTTTTTAAGGCATTTATGCAATTATTGTTACTCATTTACTTTTCTAAGACGTCCTCATCCCTCAGGAGCAATACTTTTTTCTGGATTAAATTATCCTATGTCCTTCTGTAATAACTTTTTTCCGTAATGATAACGTGTATTTAAAATTTAATGACGACGGTTACAGTATTTAAATTATAAAAGCGTGACAAACAAAATGTAAATACAAAATAGAACGTTCAATTGCAACAATGAAGCTTTAAAAATAGGAAGAGAATATTGTGAAATCTACAAAAAACAAAAAGCAACTTTTTCGCGTCTGTGACTTTTAAATAAATTAAATTTTGCTGAAAATCAAATAAGACGGGAAAGCCTCGAGTTGAACTTGCACAATGGACTCATTAAT